>JBAMMX010000001.1:17474408-18214408 GCA_037126225.1 Dillenia turbinata | reverse complement strand
AAAATTTAATGAAAATAAAGAAAATTAGTAAAAATAAATTAATAAAATTTTTATCTAAAATTAAAAAATTAATAACAATTAACCAATAAATAAAAAATTATTAATAAAATTAACCAATAATTAAAAATTAATCAATAATAAATAATAATTTTTTTTTAATAAATTAATTAAAATTAAAAATTATTAATAAAAAACATATAATTAATAAAAAATTATTATTAATTTTTTAATTAAAAAAGAAAACATAATCAATAAATTTTAATTACTAAAATTAATAAAAATAACATAATCAATAAATTTTAATTATAATTCATATTATTTTCAAACTTATTTTATTTATAATCAATAATAAAAAAATCAATAAATTGGCTGTTGGGGAGACCATTTGGCTTTTGCTTACTTCCAAACTTATTTTATTTATAATTCATAGTATTTTTCATTAAAAAACCTAAAACTAATATTATATTATTTTTTGAATATTTATATTTTTTAATTTTAATTGAATGTAATATCAATTTTATTGATATTTTATCATTGAGAAGCCTCCTTCGAGTGAGGAATTTTTTATATTTTTGACCATATATAAATAATTATTTTTGATATAAGTAGGTATAGTCTGATGATTATTTATAGGATTACTTTTTTCAGTGAAATAGGTTCAAAATTTAATAATAATAATAGAATACAATAACGTAAAATACTCTATATAAGTGATCGTACTTAGTGAGATAAAGATTTAATTGTTATTTTTATAAGAATTATAATAAAAAATATTTCTTATTGTATAATCTTAAATTTATAAATTTTGAATAAAATAAGAAACAAAATACTCTACTCAAACATTAACCATTCCTACGATATAGTCCATGCAAGTATGAAAGGGGGGTATTAAAATCATCTTGGTTTTTTTTTTTTTGATACAAAAAAATATAACCAAATGGGATCGAATCGATAAATAGAAAATAGAAGTGGGAAGTCTCTACAAAGTTCTTCTTCAATCTTCTTAACATTAATCCTCCTTTTTATCCATATCAGAAGTCCAAATTAAGCATTTAAATGCAAAATAATTAAAATATGAATTAAAAACAATTATGAAAGGTACTAAATATAATGTAGCACAAATTCATTAAACCGAAAAATATATAATTTTACACCTCTACAATTTTTCAATCAACAAAATTATAACACTTAGACTCTAATATTTTCAATAATGTAACTTTCTGTCAAAAAAAATGCAATACTTGTGTTGTCACTCCCTTTGTATGCAATATGTTACATTTCCACACTTCTCTCGTTAATATGATGTAAATTTAATGATAATATACTAAATTATATCAATAAAAATTTTAAATTTGAATCTTAAAAATAAAAAAATAAATATAAAAAAAGTCGATCACTAAATTAAATTTTATAATTATTCAGATCGGAATAATGAAATTTTAAGCGCAGATGGTCAAAATATATTAAGAAAGAAAAACCCCCTCCCCCCCCCCCTCTCTCTCTCTCTCTCTCTCTCTCTCTCGGGTTACATCACTTTTCTCATATTAATCCAAATGGGTCCAGTTTGTCCTTTTATTTTGTGATTGGACAATCCTGCCGGTGCTCCACAAAACTCCTATTTTGAAAAAGACTATCTATCTAGCTTCCAATAAGATGCTTCCATTTTATCTTTCTTTCTTGGTTTATTTTTTTATTTTTTAAATTTGAAACGAACAGAGTCAACAGCTAACATAGAAATATTATTGATGAAATAATAACACATAACTTAAAAATTAAATAAAACAAAGTTTACGTATCAATTTATATCAATAGATTTTAATTAATTAATTGAAATACACTATTAATCATAATTTAATTAAAAATCAGTCAAAATATATTAATATAAATAATCAAAAAATTAGTAAAAGTTCAATTCATACAGTATTATTGATATTGATGCCTTATCTCATGTCCATCTTTGTTAAAATTGCCTATACATTTCGTCAAACAAAAATATTTACCATGCCATGAAAAAGCATAGTTTCTAGTTGCTTCTTTTTTTTTTTTGTGTCCTTCGTCCACCATCCGGTGTTCGGAGATTTGCTTCGATTAATCCAAGTAGAATCGACTAAAGTCCATCTTAAGGGACAATGATCTCTTGACGTAATTAACTTTATATTCAAATCATGAGTCAAATTCATAATCTTTTTTATTGATTAGAGAGGGAGGGTGTGACAGCAACTCATTTATAAAATTTATTGATTATGTTTTATTTTTTATTAATTTTATTAATTTTTTTATTAATTATAATTTATTGATTATGTTTTTTTATAAATTTTATAAATTTTTTATTAATTAAAATTTATTGATTATATTTTCTTTTTAAATAAAAAATTATTATTAATTTTTTATTAATTATATGTTTTCTTTTTTATTAATAATTTTTTAATTTTAATTAATTTATTAACAATTTTTTTATTAATTATTGGTTAATTTTATTAATATTTTTTTATTTATTGGTTAATTTTATTAAGTTTTTAATTTTCAATTAAAAATTTATTAATTTATTTTTACTAATTTTCTTCATTTTTATTAATTTTATTAATTTTTTATTAATTTTAATTTTTTTAAAAAAATTAAAAATTGTAGTTATTATTATTTTTAATTAATAATAATTTTTAAATTTTATGCTTTATTAGAGAGGGTGTGTGGTGGGGTCGTACAAATTATTGAGGAAGGAGAGAAGAGAGTGGAGGAGGGGAGAAAAAGAAAGGTTGATGATGTGGCAGCAAATAGAGAAGATTGAATATTGTGGAG
This sequence comes from Dillenia turbinata, assembly GCA_037126225.1. Classification (NCBI taxonomy): domain Eukaryota; kingdom Viridiplantae; phylum Streptophyta; class Magnoliopsida; order Dilleniales; family Dilleniaceae; genus Dillenia; species Dillenia turbinata. The sequence goes on along the minus strand of JBAMMX010000001.1, from coordinate 18,211,612 downwards.
GTAGAGAGGTGAGACTTCACCATGAAGTCGATTTCATGAAATCGATTTCAGATTTTTTCTTTTTTTCTTTTTTTTTAACGGACAGAGTGATTGAATAGATTGAATAATTTTTTAAGTCACTTTTTTAAAAGTTGATTTTTAAAATATCGACTTTGTTAGTTTTGAAACACAAAAAAAAATATCATATTTTTTAGATTTTGAGCCACTTTTACATTATTTATAGAAATAACCTGTTAAATCTCTCTCTCTAAAAAAATTAAATTATATAAAATTTATCTCTCTCAATATATTAATTTTAATTTTTTTTTGAATTTTTTCTTACTAGAAAAACTATTCTCCAAAACTAAGTAAAATTTATTACTTTATATATCTAAATTCATTGATTTTAAATTTTCTCTCACCGAAAAAATAAAATTATTTTCTCTTTTTTTAAAATTAAACACATTAATTTTTGTTTCAAAAGAATTAATTTAATTTATATTTCTTTCTCTAAATATATTAGCTTTAAGTTTTCCCTATTTGAGAATTCAAATTTTACTTTCCTTTCTAAAATCAAACACATTTTATAACCCTAATTTTTAATAATGTAAGTGAGATTTTTTTAAGAAATAAAAATTTAATTTGGTTTATAAATTTTGAAAGTATGAAACAACTTGAACCATTAATTTAAATTGGAAATCCGTACATTAATTCTAACCGTTTGTTGAATCCATCGATGAAAAAAACACACACCACGTTTTTGTATCAATGGCTGCACCCAAAACCCCTTCTTCTGCTTCAATCGCACTACAAAACTTTTTTCAAGGAACACTATTTCTACTTACCACCTCCATGATCACAAAAAACCCCTCTTCCATTCCCGTACTACGAATGTCACCCAAAACCCAAAGGGTTTCTTTCTTTCTGCTTCAATGGCTGCACCCAAAAACCCCTCTTTTGCTTCAATGGCACCACAAACTTTTTCAAGAAACACTATTTTTACTGACTACCTCCTTGACCAGAAACACCACCCCTCTTCCATTCCTATACCGCAAAGGTCACCCAAAACCCGAAGGGTTTCTTTCTTTCTGCTTCAATGGCTACACCTTCTTTCTCTCTCCTCGGGTTCTCTCTCTCTCCATTTGCAATTGGAAATAATAATTTTTATTTTTGGTCTTCAGATAGAAATAATATGGCTCTCTCTCTCAATTCAAAACCTAAGGGGTTTCTCTCTCTACATTTATTTATCTCGTTAATCGTGGGTGTTATTTATTGTATGTCGGATTGTTGCGCGAACCGAGTCGAGTCAAGAATTTAATTTGATTCAAATTTAATTAATTTCAAGTTGAATTCGTGTCAAATTTATTATATAATCAAGTTAAATTTGAATAATAAAATTTTAAATTTAAAAAATTATTGATTATTTTAATAATATATATTATATATATTTATATATTATTATAATATATAAATTAAATTAAATAAAATATATATTATATATATAAATTGTTCGTCAAGTTCGAGTTCGAATGATTTTATTATATAAATGAGTCAAATTTGACTCATTTTACTTATTACTCGTCAAGTTCAAATATTATTAAAAATTTGATTTCAAGTTTGAGTCATATTATTTATTATTTGTTGATTTCGAGTTTGATCAAAAAATAGTTCGAGTTGAGTGATACTCAGATTTGACTCAACTCGAATACATCCCTAATCGTGGGTGTGCAATGGAAAAGCAAGTCTTTTGAAAGTGTGGGTCCCACTCTTTCTCTTTCAATTCAAAATCTAAAAGATTTCTCTCTCTCTTTGTTACATTTATCTAAGTTAAAAGAAAAACGGGCTTGTGCAATCATGTGTGTGGTCATCCTCTCACGAGATGACATAGGGCCGAAGGGTGCGCTATCTCTCTCTCTTCATTGGTGAGTTGGACAGCTTAATCAATGTAATACGCTATCTTTCTGTGTCTCTCTTGACCATGAAACAGGGGATTTGAAAATGTCTTTTATCTCAAAATTATGCTCTCTTTTTGTCTTTCTCTCTCTATCTTTCTTTTTTTCTGTCTCTCTCTCATCAATTTTAGTACATGGTTGAGAAGATTGGTTGAGGGATACAAATTGGTTGGTCGAGGAGAGTGGTATAGCTAATGATGATCATCATTGTGTCTCTATTGTTCTGTCTCTTTTTTGTTATCTCTCTCTAAGCAGGCAAATGGACACTGTTTTTTTTTCTCCCTCTCTCTAAGCGAGGCAAATAGAGACAAGCAGTTGCACTTTTTTGTGTAAAATGTATATTTTAATAGACCTTTTTGTTTTTTCAATGTGTAATACAGATTAGTTGAGGAGAATGATTATCGCGTGTGTGAAAGCCATTTTTCTTCTGTGAAATGAAGGTTTTTTTTTCCTACTTCTAAACATTTGCTTTACTTGTGAAGGTTTTTATTTTTCTTTCCTTTTTCTAAATATTTGCACACTTTTGCTTTTCTTGACATTTGCTCTTCATTATGTCCCTATTTTTTGGTAAGCTTAGCATAATCCATTGTTCTGTTTGAAATATTTTTTGATTGTCGTTCTCTTTTTGAATTTTTCTCTTTTTGAATTCTTTTGATTTTATATTTTGAGATTTGGGTTTTCATTATTGTTTGTTTTGGGTCCAAATGAAGAAAAAAAAATACAGTTTCTCTGAACATTTGCTTTGCTTTTCTTGCTATGTTTAAAACTGTTACTAGTTTAGTTTCAAAAGAAAGAAAAAAATTACGATGATGGATTTTCACTGGATTATTTCTTCTCCTGTTTATTATTAATTATCAATTATTAGTTATTCATCATTATTCTTTCTCTTTCTCATTGTTATTCTGGGTGTTGAAATGTTATTTTTCCTCTTACCCTTCCACCGAAAATTCTTCCTTTGAACATTTTGTGGATCTAGAATTTAATTAAGCCAACCCAAGGCTATGATTTGGTCGACCCGAGGCCTCCTTGGGTCGACCTAAGGCCATGCCTTAGTCAACTCGAGGCCTTCGAAATCCTTGGTTGACCCGGGCTTTTTTCAATCGGCCTGACCAGTTTCAAAAAAAAAAAAGGTGGGTGGGTCCAAAATCAAAGAAAAAGAATTGGAACTCCTTGAGTCGACCAAGGCATAGAAAATTGGTGGGATCTAAAATCAAAGAAAATGAATTGGAACTCCTTGGGTTGACCCAAGGCCATGCCTTGGTCGACCTGAGGCTTCTAAGCCATTATTGGATTTTCTGATTGAATTTATGCTATTGTATTTCTTTTGCGTATTAGTTTTTGTACTGTGAAGTTTATTATAGAATAACAATAACACAGATTTGGCTCTATTTCCTTAGGTATCTATGAACCATAGGGGATTGTTGTTCTAGAGCCTATCCAGACTGTTGGTAAATGCCCACGTAGGGGCATTTTACCTTAGTAAAAACATTTAAATTTGAATTAGGGATAATAAGTGGTTATCCATTATCCCCACTCCCCTTATTTTTCTCTCCCACTAAAACTCTACGTGAATTATATTGATTAACATCAATTTGAATATTCCTTTGAGAGTTAGTGAGTTGTTCACAAAATCAAGAATAGTGCTTCTTTGAGAGAAACACATTAGAGAGAAAGAGGGTTTACAAAATTTCAAGTAGGGAATTTTTTACGTCATTTTAATTTTCGGATTTAGGGTTGCGATATTGTGAAATCGTGGCGGTGGTTCAATACATTGATCATCATCCGACTGTGAGTTTGTTCAAGAAAAAAGTTCGCGGTTCCCGAAGTTTTCTACATTACTCATTGAGGTATACTGAGAACTCGACTATTTTATTATGCTGAAAAATTTATTACCATAATTCCACCATATGATTGTGTCAATAATGTCTCATATTGGTATTAGAGTATGTTAGATTTATTAAAAATAAAATTTTCGAAATATTTAGATATGAAAAATATATGGTATAAAATTTAGAATTCGAATCACGAATGAGTTTCGTGAATTCAATTATATCATGATATTACCGATGACACGTAGATCACGAAAATAATTTTTTTCGTAATTTTTTATGTACATTTAGACTATGAAAATTTCAATTGAAGTTATCGGCTGTGAATAGTTACCGAGATCTAAAAACCCTAGATTTGTCAAGATTGATGACACATTGTTGCATGAGAAAAGTCTATGTGTTTCTAACATGCTGATCTATATTTTGGTATACATATTGTGTGCAATTGTTGCAGGAAAATGGAGTTTCAAAAATGGCGACCAAAATTTTGAACTCTCAATTCGCCGAGTTTAGAGGACAAATCTTCCAAAAATCAAGTTAAGGATGAATGAAAAATGATAAATTGAATTTTTCAAAGAAAATCCAACGAATATAGGGATGGAAAATGTGTTTTCTAGCAATTGAGTCGAAAAAATGGGTTGCAGGATCAGTTGGGCGGAGAAAACCCGATTCGGGGCGCGTGATCCTTTTTGTTTAGGATCTTACTCCAATGTTGCAGTAGGAGCATCATGAGATGACTATGATATCTTAGCCGAAAAATTAGGTGATGAGAGGCTGTTCTTTGCAGGGGAGGCTACCAATAGGAGATACCTTACCACCATGCATGGAGCTTTTTAGAGTGGGCTAAGGGAGGCTGCAAATATAGCACACTATGCACAAGCTAGATCCTCAGGCATAAAAGTTGAGAGGAGCCCATCAAATGATGCTCATTCCTGTGCCACCATGCTTGCTGATTTATTTTGCGAGCCTAATTTGGAATTCGGGAGCTTCTCTGTCATTTTGGTGGGAAAAATGCTGAGAGGAGCCTCATGAGATGACTATGATATCTTAGCCGAAAAATTAGGTGATGAGAGGCTGTTCTTTGCAGGGGAGGCTACCAATAGGAGATACCTTACCACCATGCATGGAGCTTTTTTGAGTGGGCTAAGGGAGGCTGCAAATATGGCACACTATGCACAAGCTAGATCCTCAGGCATGAAAGTTGAGAGGAGCCCATCAAATGATGCTCATTCCTGTGCCACCATGCTTGCTGATTTATTTTGCGAGCCTAATTTGGAATTTGGGAGCTTCTCTGTCATTTTGGTGGGAAAAATGCTGACCTAAAGTCAACAGCCATCTTAAGGGTGACTTTCAATGGGCCTCGAAAGAAGAGTATAAATGGTGACCAACAGCATTCAAAGAAGGTGTTCTTCCAGCAGCTCCAGTCACATTTTAATCAGCAGCAAGAGCTTCATGTGTACACTTTATTATCATGACAACAGGCACTTGAGCTGAGGGAGGTCAGAGGAGGTGACAAGATGAAGTTAAACTATCTTTCTAAGAAATTGGGAATGAAGCTAGTGGGGAGAAAAGGTTTGGACCCTACTGCAAATTCTGTTATTGCTTCCATAGAGGCAGAAAGGGGAAAGCGCAAACCTGCATCTACCTCTGTAACTGTCAAACCAGGTTTGTGCTGTCTGGAGGATTCCAATTTCCTCTGTATTGGTCGAACATGAATTAATCATTGTGTGGCTCTCAACAGGCACATCAAGGATGAAAATGGACGCTTTGAAGAAAAAGCCGACCAAGTATAAGATAAAGCTATCTTCCAACTCCGATATTATTTATTTTGTCATCTCTTACAATAATAATCTAAACCTCTCTCTCTCTCTGGTTTTCAAATTATTTAGGAGAGCTAAAGTTGTTTCCGATGGGAATGCCCCACCTCCTAAAACCCTGGGCATGGGAGATGGCTTGAATTTTAAATCAGTAGGTAGCACTAGCCAAATGCCTAAGATTGTTGATAAAAATGATGGTTTAGCGCCTAAATTAGCAAGGGACAATGATAAAACAATGGCTCAAGTGAATGAAAACAATTTTCTTACTCCTACAGTGATTGCCATTGGGAATGCCCCAGTGTCTAAGATGTTAGGCAGTGTAGATGACGCCATGTCTCAACCAGAAGGCAGCAAGAGTCCAATGCATGAAATTGTGGACAATTATGATTCAGTGCCTAAAGTAGCTGAAAATAACGATGTTACTTCTAATGCTGATTTTGCAGCACCCGAAATTCTTAACAAGGACATCTTTGTGCTAGAGGTAGTGGGCCAAAATAGTGGCTCTGGATCAGTGCCTATAGTAGCTAGGAACAGCAGCTATTTTGAGCCCAAAGCAACATCAAGCTATGATAGCTCAATGTCGAATGCATTGTGCAAAGATGGTGGCTCTGGATCAGTGCCAATGGTAGCAGGGAACAACAACTGTTTTAAGCTTAAGGTAGCAGCAAGCTATGATAGCTCAATGTTGAATGTAGGGGGCAATAATGGAGGCCTTGTCTCAATACCTATAGTGGCTGAGAACAGCAATTCTTTTGAGCTTAAAGTGTCAGCAAACAATGATGGTTCAATGTCTAATGTAGTGGGCAACAATGAAAACTTGTTAACAAATGTGGGGGGCCATGGTGATGCTGTAATACCTACACATTTAGGCAACATTTATGATACGGCTAACTTTGCAGATGGTGTCCAGGGATTGTTGCCTTCATCTTTTGGTGACAGCAATGATTTGGCACCTAATGAAGTTGGAAACAACAACTTGGTACCTTATTTGGTTGAAACTTAATATCCCTTCCCATGTGGAGTTGCTATTCCAAACATTTTTAGTATTCTTTATTGTGTAATTCTATCCAGAGGAACTCCTTGGTTGACAACTTTGATAACTTAATACCTCTTCACAATTCAGGCAAGTTTGTGTAGTTCTATCCAAATTTTTTTTTCTTATGGCCGTCGAGCTGCTATTCAGCAATCTTCTTTCATTGTATATGACACAGGATAATAAAGTTATGGAGTTGCCGGAGTCAATATTATGTTGTATCAAACTAAGTAATCTTTACTATATAAATTATCGATAGTTCTAAATGGTCTCACAACAGCTGAAAAAAATATGTTTAGAAGCAAAGGGATTTTGAACATTTGGAGTTTTCCACTCTCTAACATGCATTTTGGGGTTGTTTCTAAATATTTGCTTTGTTAGCTACAGGTCCTGTTTAAAAAAAATATATATGATGGTGTATTTTCTGATCTCTAGTTTTTTTCATTCTTTCTTAGTTTTTTTCATTCTTTCTTTGCATTATTTCCGACTATTCTCCTGTTTATTGTTATTCTATTTCATTGAATTCCATTTTGGGGTCGAGTCCAAAATCAAAAGAAAAAATAAACAAAAAGAATAATGGAACTAAAATTGGATTGATCCAAGACCATGCTTGGTTGACGCGAGGCCTCTATAGGTCGCCCCGAGGCCTTATAAAGGCTTCCTTGGGTCGGCCCAAGGTCAAGCCTTGGTCGACCGAGGTCATGTCTAGGTCAACCCCAGGTTTTCTTGATTAATATGATGATGTATTGTAATGTATCAAAATCCCTTACTTTTGTCATATTTCTTTTTTATTATAATATGATAATATATTATAATTTGATATTCCTAAGTAATTTTTTAAATATAAAAATATTTTCTTAATATTTTAGATAATTATTATTCTTATAATATTATAATTTGATACTTCTAAAATCTACTAGGAGATGTGGTAGAGATAATAAAGAAGAGAGATAGAATTATTCTAGTCAAGTTAGTAAATGGAGAAAACGTAATTAATATAGTTAGTGTGTACGTGCTCTAAATAAGTATAGATACAATTAGTAAGAAACAATTTTGAAAAAATTTAAATGAATTTATACAAATCATACCAAGTAACGAGAAGTTATTTATTAGAAGAAATCTAAATAGACATGTAAGAGAGAAAAATGAGGAATTCGAAACCGTACATGAAAACTTTGGTTTCGGCTGTAGGAATAAGATGGGAGTACCATTCTAGAGTTCGAAATAACGTTTGATTTGACACTCGTAAACACGTTATTTAAGAAAAAAAAGCATACATAGTTACTGATAGAAGTGAGACAAATACTAGTCAGATAGATTTCTTTCTCATTAGAAGATGTGATAGAACGATCTGTAAGGATTGTAAAGTCATACCGAGAGAGAGTATAACAACTCAATATAAACTTTTAATTTTACATGTACAACTGTCTAAACGACAAAAATAATGTCAATCATATATAGAGCCAAAAATTAAGTGGTGAAAACTAAAAAGGAAAAATGTGACGATTTCTAGGGGTAAAGTAATTTGAGTAATAAATTGGTCTGTTAATAATAATTCAGAAATGATGTGAAAAGACATGTCTAATAATATTAAAAGTATATGTAGAGAAATTCTTGAAGTATCCAAAGGTAGGATTTCAAGAGGCAAAGAGTCATGGTGGTTGAATGAAAAAATACAAACTGCTCTATGAATTAAAAGAGAGTATTATATGAACTTTAAAAGTGATCGTAGTAACGAAATTTATGAAAAATATAAAAATATAAAAAAAGACGTAAAAAAGATTATTCACGAATCCAAGAAACTAGAGACTCTAGATGGGAAAAGAGAGATCTATAGAATTGTCAGACTAAAGAAGAGAAAGAAAAAAGATTTAAATGAGATTAGATGTATTAAAAATGAAATCAATAATACACTTGTAAGAAACAAGAATATAAAAAAGTGATATAGGAAATATTTTGATAATTTATTTAATGTTGAGAAGACAATAAATATAAAAAATATAGAGATACCTGTGGAGGAGATTAATAGAGATTTTAAACGTAAAATTCATTCACATGAAGTAAAAGAGACCATAAAGAGAATGAAAAATAACAAAACTATAGGATCTGATGGCATCCCTATTGAGGTGTGGAAATATTTAGGTGAATTCGGCGTAACAATGTTAATGACTCTTTTCAACAAAATTTGGCAAACAAAGAAAATGCTCCAATCATGAACAGAGAGCACACTTGTCCCGCTGTATAAGAATAAATGAGACATATAAGATTGTTCCAACTATAGAAAGATTAAACTCATGAGTCATACGATAAACTTATGGGAGAGAGTGATAGAGTATAAATTGAGACAGAAGATAAGTGTGTTTCAGAACCAATTTAAATTTATATCAGAACGATCAACTACTGAAATAATTCACTTGCTGAAACAGTTGATGGAGACATTTTGAGCGCAGAAGAGAGACATACATATGGTATTTATTGCCTTGAAAAAGCATATGATAAGAGTCCCAAGATACGTATTGTGATGGTCGCTGATAAAAAAAGAGATCTCTTTAAAATACATTAAACTTATTAGGAATATGTATGAAGGAGTTATGACCAATGTAAGAACTTGTGAGGGCTGAGCGATAGTTTTCCTCTTAACATTCGGCTCCATCAAGATTTCACATTGAGTTTCATACTATTTGTAATATTGATAGATGAAATCACAAAAAAAATTCAAGATGAAATACTATGATATATTCTTTTCGCAGATGATATGATTTTGGTTGGTGAAACTAAAGAGGATATCAGTACTAAATTAGAGTTATGGATGAACACGTTTGAATTTAGAGGATTTAAATTTAGTAAATTTAAAACTAAATATATGATATGTAAGTTTAGTGACAACTATCAGAATAATGAAAAAACGATTGTTAGAAGGAAGAGAAATTTTAAAGAGTGAACAATTTAAATATCTTAGTTTCATCGTCTAAAATGATGACAATATAGATGAGATGTGAATAATAGAATTTAAGTGGGTTGGATGAAATGGAGAAAGACACTCAGAGTTCTCTGTGATCACACGATATCATTACATTTAAAGGAAAAAATCTAAAAAATCACAGTAAAACCTACTCTATTGTATGGTATTGAATGTTGGGTAATTAAATAGTAACAAGAGTAAAATATAGTTGTAGTTGAAATGAAAATAGTTAGGTGGATGTGTAGCAAGTTAGAAAAAATAGAATTAGAAACGACGAGATATATAATAAATTAGGAGTTAATTCAATTGTAGATAAAATGTTAGAGTACCGTTTGAGATAGTTTAGGCACGTGTAGCGAAAACCTAAGTACGCACCTGTTAGGAAGACAAAGAACTTAAATATATGATATTTAATAAAACGTAGAGGTAAACCGTTAAAAATTTGGATGCAATGTATTCTTAAAGATATTATAGTTATGGATTTAATTAAGGAGATAATTTTAAATAGGAATGAGTGGTGTTAAAAAATCCGTACAAATTAAATCAACTTTCTTTCTTCTTAATATTTTTACTATCATTTATTCTAAACATTTTTAGTATTTATAATATAATTATATAATTTTAATAATAAAATTATCGTTTATTTTGCATACACTACTTAGTATGTTTCAAAATATTTCTATAGTATCATGTTATAATAATTATAGTATTTTTATAATATGATACAATATCATTATTATAAACTTATAAAATTATAATCAATCCAAGGATGTCTAGGGTGGGCCAAGGCATGGCCTTGGGCCTACCCAAGGAGGCCTCGAGTCGACCAAAAGCAGCTTGGTCGACCCAAGGCTACATAATTTTTTTTTCACCTTATTTGGTGGTAATGGATGGACCTTTCTTTCCATTTTGGAAATAGCATTTAAACTTGTGGACCCTACCAACTAACTACTCTCATTTGACTCCTTTGCTTCTCGAGTGCATCCAAAGTGGGTCTCACTCTCCACGTGGTACCTGCCCCACTATCTTCCTCACATCGCATGACACGTGTTAATATCCCCAAAACATATCCTAAGTCGCATCAATAACTATAAAATAACTATTTATTTCTCCTTTTACTTAAAAAAAAAAAAAAACGCAAGTGATATTATAACTAGGCCTTCTTGGCTCCACCGGAGACCTTCTTGGGTCAATGACTTTAATTTTAATTCATATTTCCATATTATTTCAATTTTTCCGATTTCTTTATTTCAAACCTTTAGGATTATTAATTGCGCTCATTAATAAATTATTCATCATTTTTTTAATATATTCTAATCTTTTAATTTTATTTTAATTTAACGTTTCATAAATTCAAATTTAACATATTTCATAACAATATTTCAATTTTTTTTCACTTATTTCTTTTTGATGTATATATAATTGCTCAGTGACCCTTTTTTTTTTTATTTTGCATCCACTTTTTTCATTCGCATCCATATTTTTCTCATATTTTTTAGACCCCAATTTTTTTTTTTAGGCATCAAGATCTCTTTTTTTTCGTTTAAATCTGTTCTCTCTTTTTTTTACTCGATTTTTCTTTTTTTTTTTCATTCAAATCCTTTCTCTCTTTCTCTCTCTTTTTTAATCTATATATATACTCTATATATCTATATATAATATAAAATAAAAACGCTCAAGAACATGATCGTCTCATGCTTTGTTTGGACCCTGGTTTTTTTTTCCCCATTCGGTTCCTCTTCTTTTTTGACCCTTTTCTTTGTTCCGATCCTTTGTGACCACTTTTTTTTTTTATTGCATCCACATATTTTCTAGACCCCAATTATTTTTTGCATCCAGATCCTTTTTATTTTTGTTCAGGTTCGTTCTCTTTTTTAACCCGATTTTTTTTTTCATTCGCACCCTTTCTACTTTTTTTAATATATATATATTCTATATATTTATTTGTAATATAAAATAAAAACGCTCAAAGACGCGATCATCCCATTTTTTTTTGAACCTCAGTTTTTTTTGTTCAAATTCTTTTTTTTTTTTTAATTCAGGTTTTTCATCTTTTTTTATCTTTTTTTTCGTTTGAATCATTTCTCTTTTTATTTTTTTATCCCTTTTTTTTACACATAGGTCTTTTTTTGTTCAAGTCTGTCCTCTTTTTTTGACCCGATTTTTCTATTATTTTTGTTCGGATCCTTTTTCTTTATATATATATTTATATATTTATATATATTTTGTATATCTATATCTAATGTGAAATAAAAAAGCTTTTCCTATCACTAATATATATAGTATTTTTTATTGATTTAAATAATAACTTAATTTAAATATTAAATTAATTATATATCTAACAAGTGTTTGAATAATGAAAAAATACATTTCACGTCTTGTGGGAACCCCGCACTATCTCTAAGTATAAAAAAAAGGTTAATGGATATGATCGTTCTTTCACAAGACCAACATGTGACTTTTCTCTAAAGAAATTAAAAAATTATCTGAATTTGTACACATTGCTGCTTTGTATTTATTTGTCCTTTCCATTTATCGCTTTATTTTTAAAATTTAAATATTCTTTTAAAATTCTGGATCTGAGCATATATAGGTAATGTGAGTTTCAAAGGTAAGATTGATTCTAACCGTTTTTATTTCAAAGTTTAAAAACTCTGAAATTTATTAGAAGAGACTTTAAAATTATCGAAACAATCTATTATAAATAAAATCTTAATGTTTTAGATTGTAATATCCAAATTTGATAATTAAATTATAAATCTTATAGATTATAATTATTTTTTTTTTGACACATATCACATAACGCGTGATATATCCGCAGCTAGTTTACGGTAGAAGCACCTCTTGAAACTGATATCCAGAATCTCACTTTCCTTTTTCATTTTTAAAAATAAAAAATTAATAAAATCACAATTTAGGATGTCGACTTCTCTGAATTTGAAATAAAAAAAAAAAAAAACCCTATTTTAATGATTTTAATTAAAAATAATATTTTAATAAAAAACCCACGAACCAACACAGTAAACTTTACAAGTGCCATCATTTTAAACTATCATATATCACACCAAAATCATCACATATCTTCCAAGCCACCAAACGAGCCTCACTGAGTGTATCCCAACTATGGTATGATTTTAGTCATACACCTATTTCCATCTCACCCATCAAAGTGTTAAATTCTAAGCTTCACACTTATCCTCACGTTCCAACCACAATCAACACTTGTCAAGCTTGGCATAAACACTTGGTTCGATCCTAGCTCTTGATTCAAGCTCCACACAAAAGATCAAGCTATAAGCACAGGGTTCGATCCTAACTCTTGATTCAAGCTCCACACGTAAGATCAAGCTATAAGCACAGGGTTCGATCCTAACTCTTGATTCAAGCGCCACACGTAAGATCAAGCTACACAACCCTTGAGAAGTAGGAGACGAAGGGATAAAGAGAGAGAATGGAGGAGAAGGGAGGAAGAAAGAAAAATAGGAAGAGAGAGATAGATCAATAGGTAGTTAGTTTAATAATATAATGTTATATTTTTTAATCAAGATTCAAGTTTGAATTTAAAAAAAAAAAAAAATTACGTTGAGAGAATAAAGAGAATTCGATAATATTTCGGTCAAATTAGTCGACATATGAGAATGATGTTACGTTTTTTAATCAAGATTCGAGTTCGACTTTAAGAAATGAAAAAAATTACGTTGAAAAATTTTTCCTAAAAATGATTCGATAAAACTTTGATTAAATTAGTCAAAATATAATTTTAAATACCAACAGTTTTAGTTATCAAAAGAGATCAACGTTGGTCTTGAAACCCTAGTTCTCTTACCCTTATCATGTTTGATTAGGCCACGGTGCTCTTGTGACCAACATCGTGCTCCTCTTCTCTTCCTAGCTCTTCAAAATTGGAGACTTCTTCGCTGCTTGTTCTCGAAGCTACCAGGGCTTTTTGCCGCGTGTTCTCGAAGCCACCATAAAACCTCCAAACATCTTCTTTAAATCAAATACCTAACTCTGTTCCTGCAAAATCAACGTGACTCTCACTCCAATTTTGCAAAATCAACATCTTCTTCTGAGTCAAATCCCTCCCTGTTCCTGTGTGTTACTAATAAGTATGACTCCACTTTTGACAAGCAAAAAATTTAAGCTAGACCCGCAAATTAATTGAAATATAACATAGAAAGTGATGAGACATAACTCAACGCCTATTTTAAAGGGTCAACGCTTAAAAAATCTACATATGAGACCCAAAAAGGACAGTTACTGACCGATGGGCGAACACGGTCTAGTATTATTGAACAACTACTTTATATGGCTATTCAACTGATCTAATGAAGGGGGTTAGTCGTCCCATCTCCCGAATGATAGAGGATTAGTCGCCCCGTCTCTCGAGTGAGATTTGTCTAGTGAGATTTACCTCTCTGATTGGATACTCAGCCGTTGGTCTGCCGAACGATCAAACCCCGAAGCCTCCATATTGGCCAAACAATCGACCGAAAGCCGACGGTCTTATTGATCCTAAGGAAAAATCAGAGTGCCCAACTACTTTGATTCCCTGCTTAAAAACGATATCTCTAGGAACTTACGAATAAGGAAAATTCTCACACAATAAAGATTGCAATCATTTCAGAATATTGAACTCTAGAAATTTTCAGATCGGTTCTACAAGAAAAATAGGATTACAACGCCCCGAAAACATACGACTCTATCAGGTATAAAATACCCATAAACCCTCCAAATTAGATACGCTCTCTCGGCCTTATACATTGGGTACACTAATCATAGGAAACCTCTCCCTTTCTAAACTCTCAGTCTGTTTCGTTACATTCGAAAATCGATCTTTCTGACTTAAGTGTCGGATTCTCTTCCGCCAGAACATCTTCCGATAGTTTTTGCAAGTCTCACATCCTATTGGCGGTAACCGTTCAAGTCTTCAAGGAGTCCATATTTATGGAGTCACAATCCACCTCCAACGAAGAGAATAGATAGAAAATTAAAAAATTAATATTTAATTTGCAGAAATCAAAACGAATCAAATTTATGTGTTTTTTGTTTTCGTAGGAAACCCCAATGGTAAATAGCGTATTTTCCAAAATTTAGTATTCGGATTTTGATATTTACTATTTTCATAATATTCACAATCACCGTGTAATAAAAAATTATGTGTTTCTTTATTAGAGGGCATAGGAGATGGAGGCGATATTAAAGAAGGAAAATTTAATAATTTTTTTTTCTAACGTGTATTTTTAGAAGTTTTGTCTTACCCCTTTTTGTTTTGCCTATTTAATCTAGTGTTTCAAACTAGACGCTGCGATGTGAAGAACTTTTGACTAGCCTGGTAATAAGGCGAAACCAAAATCTACGACTGGACCAAGATTCAAGCACCAGTAGACTCAGCAAGCAGTGCGAGAAGGGGGGGGGGGGGGGGGGGGATTTTTTTTTTTAAAAAAATTGGAAAAAAAAGATGGGGTAATAAAAAAAAAAATTAAAAAAAAAAAAAAAAGGGGGGGGGGGGGGGGTTCTCCCCTCTCTCTTTTAGGGGGAGAAAATAAAAAAAAAAAATAAATTAAATTTAAATTTTTTTTTTTTTTTTATTTTGATTAACTCATATAACCCCTCTTTTGAGCCGAGATTTACATTTAGAAAAGAGGCAAAGAGGTGAGAAAAACCTGATTAATCTTTATTTTGGTATCAGTTATAAATTATTTTTGATCAAATTGAAAATAATTTAAAAATAACTTTATTTTTATTTTAATATTATAAATTGAATTTTTTTTTTTTTTTTAAAGGAAAGATAGTGAAGCTTGAGGCGGTTGGGTTGATCCAAGCAGGTGAATGGCATGACTCATGTCTAGGCCCCACCCCCAGGGCGCACGGCCCATGAAAACCATTTTTCAATCGAAACAAAACATTATACGCCTTGATCAAAAGAAAAATATTAAAGTTTTTATAATCTAAAAATCATAATTCTTTTTTTTAATTCAATAATTTCAAATTTAAATTATTATATAATAAAAAAATATTAAAAAAATCTTTTAAAAAATACAAAACAAAAAAATAAGGGCAAATAAATAAAGTTGGAAGGAAAACGCGTGGGTAGGTCCTACTCGCACCGTCTCAATAAGCGGTTTAAACGGCCAACTCACATCCCTCACCAAAAAGAACAAGAAGCAATCACGGGAGAGGGAGAGAGAGGGGGGGGGGGGAATGGAACTGAAAAAAACTTGTTTATAAATCACGTGAATAAAACTCTATCTCTCTCCGTGTGAAGCCGAGAACATCGCGAGAGAAAGAACCCTAGATTCGGGCTTCTCTGTGTCCAAACCTAATTAACCCACATTGTTCTAATTCAGATCTCTTTCTCTTAAATTTCATAATGTCGTGATTTTCACGAAAGAAAACATTCTATTTCTGATCTCAAATCCACGAGCGAGATCATCTCCGATCTAGAATCTGATCGGAGGTTTCAGATTTGCGATTTTAAATTTGGATGAGCGATTCGTCGATGCTGTCAAGAATTTGAAGTTTTTGATATAGAGGTGGTTCACATCCAATGGATTTGTCAGCGATCAGCGAAGATCTCGCTGAGATCGATGGACAAATCAATGACATTTTTCGTGCTTTATCGTAAGAAGAAAATTTCAATTATTTCTTTTTTTCTTTTCATTTTCCTGAGATTTGTTCATTACTACGTTTTATATTTCGTTACAAATTCATGAATTTCTGAGCTGCATTTTGTTCAGCTTGTATCAACACGTGAAGTTCTATCTTCTTTACTCTCTCTCTCAATGTTGTTTTGCGTTTTTGCAGAAATGGGTTTCAGAAGCTGGAGAAGATTAAGGATACGAACAGGCAGAGCAGGCAGCTGGAAGAGCTTACAGGGAAGATGCGCGAATGTAAAAGGTAAAAATAAAAAAATGAATGAATGAATGAATCATTATTAGTATTTTTGTTTTGTCTTTACTAAAGTAGTCTTGAATCTGGATAGCTCTCTCTTTAAAAGATTTCAACCATGTGCATTCTATATATTGCGTTTTTCATCTCTTACCATATAAAAGATTTGGTCGACGGTGTAAATGTTGGGATCGGAAAGTAACAAAATTGCAGATTTTGCTAATGACTGCAAACGGGCTGATTTGGATTTCTTCTCTTTTGTATATTAGCAGAAGAGAAGAATTTCTATGTGGAGTAGACGGTTTTACCATCATATAGCTGTATATTTCACTTGGTGAAAGAACCCGGGAAGAGAAAGGGCATAAAGTTATGAAACACTCAACTAGTGATGTGTTGGTATATGCTTGTGAATCCTGTGTTATGGACTGGAGGGAAAGAAGCCAATTGATTGTCATATTACCTGCTAAACCATTAGGCAAAAAATTTGATTCTGGGCTTGAAACTAGGTAATGCCGCAATTTGACCTTAATTTCTTTTGCTATTTTGCTAATACAAATTTGACTTGTCAATGGATCATATAAGTAAGCTGATGGATCTAGTGACTGGTTCTGCTTGGATGATCCAGTATCACTTCAAAAGTTTTAATTGATAACTAATTAAATATTGTGTTAATTGTGTGGATCATGGACAAATAAAAACTTGCATTATAGGTATTATGGTATGTAATGGAGAAGTTGGACTGAACCCAGCTAAGTGTACTTCCCTTTTTCTTATCTATTTGTCAGTTTAGATTGCTTATAGGATGCTTTGAGGACCAGGGAAATTTTTGTTTCCTGAGCTGCCCAACCATTTTGTGAATTACATGTCATAACTGTTGTCATAGGAAATGAACTTGCCACGTAGTTGACAGCCTCTGACAATCTGCAGAACTGGTTACGATGGTCGAGTATGCTGTGTGTCATATGTTGTTGCACATCCAATAAGATTGTATGACAGGAACATGCCACGTGATATCATGGTCTGTCTGGCTGGTTTCTTTAAACATCACTTAATGGGACCAAGACAAAAACATAGAAATAGTAAGTAACACTCCCAAAAATAATCCATAATGCACTAAATTAATTGTGTTTTAGCCTTTTTGTTCCATTGCCAAATCTTTACAGGCTTCTCCTTTGGAATCAACTGAATAGTGCAGCTTCAATAAAACGGATACTATATGACCTATATCAATATATTTAGGAAAATAATTTTTGAGATCCAGCTGGTCTGGGAGGTGGGAACTAGTTTCTTGTATTTGTTAATATATGATCCCTCAGTGGATAGCTGAATTGGATATGGGTTGAAGCATGTGATCCAGGAAAAATGCCCTAAGAATTGCTTCCTTCTCATTTTCATTTCAGGCTTATCAAAGAGTTTGATAGAGAAGTCAAAGAGTTGGAGAATGCAAATGCTGCAGACACCAACAGGATGCTAAATGAGAAAAAACAAGCAATGGTGTGTTTCTAACTTCTTCTATATTTCTAGCTCCATAGCCTTTTTGGTTTATCTTGTCCCCTCTACATGTCTTGGCTTGAGAGATTATAATAATTTTTGTCTCCACCATGCAGATTAAAGAGTTGAATTCGTATGTCGCTCTTAAAAAACAGTAAGTTGATATTCCTCTCACATATTCCTGTTTATAGGTTGATGAAACTTTTTAACTTATGCAATCAAAAGCACTGTAAGTAAATTCCAACCTTTTGGAATTTTGAGTGTTCATTTTATTTAATTACTCCAATTTCCCTTTGTTTTTGCTTCCAATATCATTGAATACAGTTAGTCATTTGCTTGGTGGTTTACTTTGATATTTGCTGCTATATTTTGATTTGTGCAAAATGGTTAAGTGAACTAGCTTGATATAACTGCAGTGTACGCTTGCTTGTTGAAGCTGATTACATCATTTCATTTGTTAAAAATTCATGTCATGCATTTAAAAACCTGGTTTCTCCTATCGACTACAAACATGGCAAAATTACTAGGAGAATGGTGTTTATTTTTGAATGATCTCCTCTGCTGAGAATTCATGTTTCATGCCAGGATTCTGTAATGTGGGCCCAATTTTTTTTCATCAATTTTGTTTATAAATCAAGTAGAGTTTTAATTTACATAAGATTTGCTTGGTGAAATCTTATGAGGATGTTTTAGGGTTTTTATTGGCATTCGGCAAACTGAGATGAATGTAGCCATAGGATTGTGTAATGACCATTCTGGGCCATGCATTGTCGAAAGGCCTAGGGCACAATACAGTTCAAATGTGGGGCTGGATCTTGTCACATACACCAGGCCTAATTAGGCCTCTGAACCATAGGACTGCCCAAGCCCATTAAATGGCAGCCTGGCCTAGGAAGGTTACAAGGCTAGCGGCCAGATCCATTTCTATATTTGGTGTTGCGAATACATTAATATGTTCAATCACAAGCCATTTCTCTGTTTTTTGTTTGCCAAGTTCTTTAATCATCCGATAGAATCAACAAAGTTAATCTCTGTTCATGGCTTTGAAGATTGTCTAAATATGTTTCATGTTTATTGTTGATTGTGCTGTAGATATGCAAGCAATATTGATAACAAACGAGTTGACCTCTTCGAGGGGCCTGGCGAGGGTCTTGGGGAAGAGAATGTATTACTTGCTTCATGTAAGCATATTGATCTCACCATCATTCTTCTAGGTTTTACGTTGTTAAGTGGGAAACTTTTGGAACGACGGACACTTGAACTATTAGTGGCATTTGCATATGCAAGAATGCAAGTGCCCAAAGGCTTCATATTCAGTGTTTTTCCAACTGGATTATCTGATGACATTGGCAATTTCAATGCCTCAAGAATGCTTCATTGTTTTTGTCGGTTACAATCTACAGATATGACCACACAAAGTTTGATGCTTGCACAGGGGTAATACCGCAATGTTGAAGATGGTTTTTATAAAAACATGGTCTAGTGGTTGCTAATCTTAAGACACATGTGCTTCTTCTATTAGAGTATCATTTATCAGTTTGGTTTTCACTAGCACTATCCGACTTTCCAAAAAGTGCTTAGAGAGATGCCTTGCATTTTGCAGCTATGACAAATCAGCAGCTGATTGATAGTGGAAACAGGATGATGGACGAAACTGATCAAGCCATTGAGAGGTCAAAACAGGTGTGTCTATCTTTTACATGGGAAGGTTACATTATGTGCATTTTCCACTTCATAGGAAAACCAGCAATCTGATTTTCTTCAAAAAATAAGAATAAAAATAAAAATAAAAATAAAAATAACTGTGTGATCATGCTTTGTAAGTGCCCTTGCTACTTGGATTTCTTGATGAGGCTTGAGACCATGTCATGGCATGGTTTCTCTATATGCTGTTTTTCCCGCTTGTTTGGCTGTTTTACATGAGTGCAGGGGGTTAGATTTTTGATAATTCATAATGTAAAAATACCTCGTTTGGCAATTTAAATTTATAAATTCAATACTTAGCTGAAGAACACTCTGCTTTTCTTGATGCACTTTGAGAAAATAAGATTTAGCTTCAGCCCATCTAATCAGTAAAAGGTTTGGCAAATGACATTTTCTTCTCCCTGTGTGGCTGCCTTTTTCTTTTTCCTTTTTTGACTATATGAGTGCTTAATTAAAAGAATGTCATCAAAAGCTAGCCCTGACCCCTGATTTTTGAGACTACAAAATACTTCCATTTAAAACTTGACAAGGCCGAGATTCCCAGGAGTTTTCATAGAGCTACATAAGTTAGGATTTTTTGTCACCATTTTATGTGCAATAAACCGTGCTACTGAAAAACATTGTCCTGAAATCATCCTGTGTGTGAAGGGTTCTATTAGTCAGCATCATCCACAGAGGATCTTAGCCATTAAAATAGCAACATAATTGTGAGGCATTGTCTATTCTACTTAACTGCCACAAGGACGACTATCGGCGTTAGAGGCTTTAAACCTCTCAAGTCCTGACAATCTTAGTCATGCTTCTTTTCCATTTGTTTTCATAAGAAATAACGAAAATACTGAGGAGAAAAAAGAAAAGCAAAAATGAGAGAAGGAAGAATTAAAAGTAAAAAGAAGCAAAAGGCAGAAATTTTTACCTTTTTTGGATTGTTCTATAAAACATATCTTTTTTGGTTTGAATCTTAGTACCAATGCTTACAAATCTCTCTCTTTCCATTTTCCTATTTGTTTTAGGTAGTTCAAGAAACTATAAATGTTGGAACAGATACTGCGGCTGCTATCAAGACTCAGGTGTGTTTTATTTGCAAACCATGAAAAAATTTGGTTTTATATTCTCATGCAGCATTTAATTATCACTAGAGCCTTGTTATTCTCCAACTAAAGATTTTGAGCTAGATGGTTCTATTACATCTGCATTCAGACAGAACAAATGAGTAGGATTGTAAATGAGTTGGACTCCATCCATTTCTCCATCAAGAAAGCTTCTAAATTGGTCAAGGAAATCGGTAGGCAGGTCAATCTCTGAAGTCTACAACTCCCATCTTCATTTTTTTTTTTTTCATTTAACTTTGGTTTATTAGGTTGTTCATGCATCTTTTGTTCTTACTTTGTTCTATTACCAGGTTGCAACTGATCGATGTATTATGGCCATGCTTTTCATTATAGTCCTTGGAGTCATAGCCATCATTATTGTCAAGGTTTGCTGTCATCTTATATCTACTTGCTACATACTGTTTGCATTGATCAGTTGAAGATTAAATTCTAACTAGAATCTACATGATTGGAAGTTCAATCATAGCTGGTCTTTAATTGTACTAATGGTAGTCTCAGGAAACTCAATTATTTTTCTTTGTATTCCCACCTTCCTGGTATTTGAAATTGTCCAAGTCAGGATCCCTCAGTAGATGAACTAATCCAAGTTATAAGCCTTGACGTGCCCACTTTAAATTGGCTGATCATGCTTTCTGTCTTGTGGACTATTTTCTCCTTGCTATTTTGCCCTTTGTCCTTCAGTGAAGGGCCAGAATTACCAGGATATGACTGAACAGGAACTGAACAGCAGTATTTTAGGTAAAGAATAGTGGTAAAAATGTCAGATTTGCTGAAGTTCTTTGTTATGCTCAGTTAGCCTAAAGGCACCAGTTGGCAGCATGATGTGTAGAGTGGGAATACGAATTTTTTTCATGGGATTGCATGTGGTAATGATGTTTGAGATGCCTGTTTTAGCAAGCACAAGATTTGAATGGGGAATTGAGTGGAACAGGTATATTATATTTCATATCTTTAATGAAAGGGAGTCTAGGTCAGACATGACATTGCATTTAATATAAGTCACTCAAGAACTTCAGTAAGAAGAAGCAATAATTGCTCCAGAAATTGAAGCTGGTGGAGAATACTATATTTTAGATCTTTACCATCTGAATGATATCCTTATTGGATGTAAGTGAAGAACATATAAGATGTGCATTTTTTTTTTGGGGGGGGGGGGGGTTTGGCTTGCTTTTACAAATGCTTGAACTTATAAAAATGGCTCACTCGGTGTACAAAGTGCTCCCTAGCTTAGTGAGATGATAGGGAGAGGGTGGACGTATATGAATGTAACCTTCCCCTTGCATTTTGCAGATGCTTGAGCTTATGATATGGAAAAATGTATTAAAACCACAAGTAACAATCAAGTGCAGTGTGTTACTATTACGGATCTTTTTTTTTCCCACCCGTAAAGGCACTTTTTGACTTTCCAACTTGGCATCTATGTTACATGGACTTCACCATATGTGAGTTGTAAGTAGGTATATGAGTACTGGACCGACCTTAATTTGATCAAAGTTACACCAAAATGATGTATCTTGAGCCTGTTGACACATAAAATACTGATTGGGTTTGACATTTACAAGATGAAGAGGCCATGTGACTTAGATTGTCCTCATCAAATTTTTGTTTGCACATGCTTACTTCTTTACAATCTGTTAAATCTTCAGCTTGTTCACCCAAACAACAAGGACATTCGAGATATACCAGGATTAGCTCCACCTGCTCCCTCTGCTCCTTCCCGCAAGTTATTCTGGTATCCCAATTAATCAGTTGCCACTAAAGGACTGCATGATGGCCAATTTGTGATGATTTTCTCCAAATTCTTTCACCCACGTTGATGGAACCGAGTTAAGATAGGTGTTATTGAACAGAGGAACCATTCCAGAGTTCCTTAAATCCAGTGGGCAGATTTGGCCAGATTGATGCAGTCCCAAGCTATTGCTGTGTCTCTCCTTGGAGCCGTTTCAGTTGGACAAGGTCTGTATAATATTTTGTATTTATTAGATTTTGATGAAGAGGAAAGAGAAAAAGAAAATGGTCCCCTTTAGCATGCGGAATCACATGACACGCTCGGCATTGTTTTGCTTGATTTGTTTACGGCCTTGATTTGTAGAGTTACTCCTTGAATTCCTTTTCATCTTTCCATTTGTTTTCATTGATTTGATCTACATCTTGAACCTCAGCTCATTATATTGGTGATTTTGGACTTAACCGGTGGTTTGCATGCCTCCCAATTTTTATATACTTCCCGTAGATCACTTGCACAAAGTTATAAAAATAATCTCTCGAGTATGCACCGATTCATTGAGTACACTATAGTCCACAAAATATGTGTGCCAATAAATATACAATGTGTGGATTTGAAATTTCAATCCTTGAAAATCCCTATAGAACTTGTCTCCTTTGGGAGGCCTTGCACTGCCCCTTTATTTTAATTGGACCAACTGGTAGTTGGTGTTCCAACTAATCTATCTCGAGTTGTCAATTTTTTTTTAAGGGGAGAACTTTTTCAATATAATTCTTTCTATTCTCAAAATTCAAATCTGAGTTTTGATTCACTGGGCTAACTGTCCATCGGTTGTACCGTCCATTTCTGTGTCCATACCATAAAGGCTATTTCCGTTTTGCCAGTCGGGTTGACCGGGTTGACGAAGAAAAAATGGGGGGAAGAAGAGATTGCATTGGCAAGAATCTGTATATTCAAGGCAATTGAATTCTTTTTTCTACTTTTAAGACTTCAAATTTTTGATTCAACTCTGTTAAAGAGTGATTGAGATAAGAATTTGACTTGATTTGTTCAACCAAAAGAACTAAGTTTAGACAAAGCACTCTGACGAGCGAATCTTAGTTCATCTAACTCGTTAGAAAAAGTCAATATCAACGGCTATTTGACTCAGATTGGTTTGCTGAGATTTCGCCCCAGTTATTTTCGAGTAGGTTTTCAACAGAGATGCATGAAACTTATCCAAAATGAAAAAAAAAAAAAAAAATCTTAAAACCTTGCTACCAAATATATTCCAAAAATGAGGTAGATTGATCGAGTTTTAAAAACTCAACCAATACTGTTCATGTACTATTTATAAATTGGTCAAATTTTGAAAACTCGATCAACATTATTTATATTGTGGTTAGTCGAGTTTTGAATATTTGATCGATCTATGAATATTATATGAACAGTATTAATCAAGTTTTAAAAATTTGACTAATCTATGAACAATATTGGTCTAATCAAGTATTAATCAAATTTTGAAAACTCGATCAACATTATTTATATTGTGGTTAGTAGTTTTGAATATTTGACCAATCTATGAATATTATATGAACAGTATTAATCAAGTTTTAAAAATTCGACTAATCTATGAACAATATTGGTCTAATTTTCAAAATTTGAAGAACTTAGTTAGAAATTGAATTTTTTTCAGTTTTTTTAAGAATTTTATTTTATTTTTATTTTTATTTTGAGTTAGTTTCCTGCATTTCTCAGGTTTTCAAGGTGACTATGAATAATGTCCACTGAAAAAATAATTTCTCAGTTCACCAGATTTGAGGTGGGTTGGTGAAATGATGGTGTGCGGTGTGAGAGGCTGAGTGTAATCTCCGAGTGGCCGACCATTTTGATGAAGCTCGTCTTTCGTCGGAAAGAGGCTATGAGGTAAATAAAATATTGCTTACCACCCACGAGTTTGATAAGTCAGAATGTTTAGATTTTTTAATTAAATTTTAAATTTTAAATTTATTAATAAAAAATATTATATTAAAAGAATTGATAATATTTGAGTTTAATTAATTAAAATATAATTTTTGATTATAATATATATATATAAGGTAAGTTAGAAATAAGTGAAAAACTCATTTTACTTTTGGGTTCGGATCCATGAGATCTGAAAGCTAAAGGGACCACAAAACTTTTGAAATTTCTACTTATGTTTCCACAGAATTGGAGAAATTGCTGAAATGCAGATAGGTAGATATGGAAATTAAGGACGGCTTCTTACTTGGTCATACCATCCAAAAGGTGGAATTAAACATGCCCAAGCCTTTACACTAGGAATATTTTAGTTCTGGTTTTTATCCATTTTTTATGGTTTATTTATTTTTTTTATAATTCTTATTTTTCTCTTAGTTAAATTCCTGATTTTGGTTTTATGGTTTTTTAAATATTTAAATTCTGTTTTCGAATTTAAAAATATGATATGAAAGCCAAATAATGACTTCAAAGTTCTAATTTTAAAATTGATTAAAACTATTTTTATAGTTTTGGTTCCATTGACAAGACTTGATTTCGGTTCAGCTCTAATTTAGAACCCCCCAAAAAAAATTAAGCATATCTAGGGTTTTTTTTTTTTTTTTTTTTTTTTTGTGGGGTGCCATTTAAGCATATCTTGGTTGAATCATCCAATACACAATATTTAATTTTTCTATTTAGCCAAGTGTTTAGATGGTTAAAACCCACCAACATCAAAATAAAATTTTTTTGACATGGTTACGAAAATTCAATCTATTTGTGAAATATACATTTCGAGTAGAATTTTTACTAAAAAAAGTGACAAAGTCGTAGAAATGGTTAAATACCCATTTACGTTATATTTAGCCTTCCATGTAAATAAATTTAAATTAATGATACTTTGTAAAAAAAAATAATTAATGACAATATAAGATATTAGCAGTATTTGTAGTTAAATTAATACTACTGTCGTGGGAAGATATGTTTCATTTCATGAAAAGCAAAAGATACACGGATAATCGGTTTAGTGAAATGTAACGTTATATTTTTTAATTAATATTTTAGGTTTGAATTTTAAGAATAAAAAAATCTATACTGAGAGAATAGTCTCTAAAATAGATTATTATAAATTATAAATTAAATTTTAAAAATATAATTTTGGATAAGATAAAAAAAAAAAAGACACTCATAAGCAATGAACCTATCATTGCATGAAAAAGAAAAGTTCATGTTGCGCACCGCTTAATACTCTTGCAACAATTTTTTGACGACGGAAAAAGCAGAGACATCCATTTCTAGGAAAGAGCTATGATGTATACACCCCCTAACATAGGATGTAAACCATAATTTGATCAATGTTCCTCACCACCCCAACAAAAGAACCAATTATACATTTTTCCCCCCTAATTTCTTGGTAAATTTCCAAGAAATAAAATACAAAAAAAAAAAAAAAACATAGGTGGCAACTAACCCACATCTAGGTGTCCGATTGGTTAAGGTCATCTTATTTTTTTTTAATAAATCACCAATTTTAATGATTATATTAGATTCAATTAAATCTGATTCAAATCAGATTTATAATCTAAGAGATAAAATTCTTTTAATATTTACTTTTATCATACCAAAAAATTAAATTCGATATTTTATTTAAGTGATACTAATATCGGCATATCACGAAAATTGAATAAATCATACTTCTCTCTCTCTCTTTTCCTCCATGATAAACACAAACAAGTAATTCAAATTAATTTTGTAGCCGAAGGGGAAAAAAATGTAATACCAATAAACTAATGATTTTGTCAGCATATCACCCTATTTTCCTTTTTATAATAATTAATTTTATAGCAATTAACATTTCACGATAAATATATCAAACCAATAAACCAATAAAAAATCACATTATGTAATATTAATAAACTAATAATTTGTCACTGGGACGAAAAGAGTTGGTGGCATCATTAATAGGGTAGATGCCGGTGAGTCAGGTAGGGCAGAGGATATGACTTTCGTTTTTGGTCCGACTGAGGTCCTATTTCGAGAAGGGGGGGAGTTTCCATGATGGGACCCAGTAGTAGGTGTCAAAATAGGGACATTTCGGGTTCCCCAGAGAGGACCTTCAACTGTTGGAAAAAAAACTTTCGATCCGCAGTTTGACCTGGAAGAACTCGCATGAGCCTGAAATGCTGGCTGTACTCTGGAATTATTGTGACGGGATGGATGTGATGGGAGACCAGATTCATATCACCCATTAATCATAAATAAATGCATAATGAACAGTTTTTTCTTTTTTTTTTATCGAATTTGATGACAAAACCTATGACGTGAAAATAGTTTCAAAATCAAAAGTTTATATTAATAGATAAAATAAAACTTATGTTTAAATAAAATATAGTCTTCTTAAAAATTATTTTTGGAGAATTAATTCAAAACTTATGAACTTTTAATGCAAAAGAAAACATATAACTCATATCTAAAATCTTACTTTTAGTGAGGGGAAATTATAATTTTTAATAAAATAAATAATATTTAAAATTATATATTTAAAAATAGTAATATATATTATCATTCAAATATCTAACACAATTTGGTTTTCAAAAAAAGCTCCCTAAAAATTAAAGAAGAAATCAGGTACCATGGTAAATCTAAAGGATATTATCATTGTGGTTATGCTTTGAATCTAAAATTTCCTGATTTGATTGGAGAGAGATTGTGACTAGTGGCAGACCTATGACCAAAGACAGGGGTATAAAAAATTTATAAAATACTTATTCAATCAACAAACATGAATTTATTCTGAAATCTCATCCAAGAATAAGAAAAATAACAAAAAAATAACAAAATTAATTTTAAAAAATTATATTAGGCTTTAGTACTAATTGTTAAATTAAAAAATAATTAAAATTTTGATTCAAATCAATATGTACCATTTTCATGGAGTGAAAATTAGATTTTCCTTCAAGAAAATTAGAGAATGAAGAGGAAAAATAAAATGGGTGGGGACTTGGGGAGAGAGGCTAAGAGGGTGAGGGAGAGAAGAGGGAAAGTTAGACAAAAGGAAAAGTTCCAAAAGTTGGTTAATCAATGCAAAATTAATGTCTTTTGTGGTTATAATTTTAATTACTTTTTCCTTTTTTGACTTGACTTTAAAAATTATAAAATATTTTTTTATTAATTTAGAGTAAATATTGATATTATATTTTGTTTTGTTACCTAATGGGTTTTTTAAAAAAAAAGATTTATATAAAATTTATGAGGTTTAAAAAAGACAAGTCGTGATAAAATTATAATTAAATGGGTGCAAAATAAATATTAGACATAAATAATAATTAAATTTTACAAAATTGAGGGGTGCAATTGTCCATCCCCATCATTACATGGTCCGTCACTGATTGTGATCACCAGACTATCTTCAAAATTAGTCGACATGTTGTCATTGTCAAATTATAACTATTTGTTTAATTTTCTATTTAATTTGCATCTAAAAAACATAATATAAGTGTAATATATTGAGAAAATAGTATATTATCTTTACTAAACATTTTAATAATAGATAAAAATAATAATAAAAAAAGAATTACAACAAATTTTTTCTAAATTATTACTACAAATTAAAAGTAGAAAAAAGAATTTTGTCATTGTCATGTGAGAAAGAGTTTTATAAATCCAAATGCTTATTTTATTCCAATGCTTCTCTTCTTCTATTTTTTTTCTTCACTTTTGTGGCATTTTTTCTTCTTCTTATTTTATTTTTTATTTACATCGTATTAAAGAAAAAGAAAAATTTTTATCTTAGTTTTTTTTTTTTTTTTAATCCAAATGCTTATTCTTTATCTTTGCTTGCTTGAGAATATATTGTACGATTTATTTATTTAAGTATTTTGTTGATTGATATATTGCATGAATTATCAGCACTCCAAGTCTAAATTCTCATACTTTTTGTAAAATTTCAATAATTTTAATATTTTTTAATTTTAATTCTCTTAAATCAATAGAATAGGGTTTTAAAATTAGAAGAAATTAAAAATTATCTATTCTTCTATCCCACAATTGTTACACATATTTCTTCAAGGTACACCTCGGTTGCCTTCGGAAGCTCTTTTATTATTAAACCTTATTAATCGAAGAATTTACAATAAAATAAAATGATAATATATAAAAGAAATATTGTAAGTAAATAAAAATTGTTATGAATATTAAATAATTTGGTGGATGTCCATCGAAAAATATAACTTTGTCATTAAGACATTTGTCAAGACATGAATTTCTGATAACTCACCTATTTAAAAACTTCTGAAAGAAATCTTAAAAAAACTTTTAAGAGAAGTTTTGAAGTGACTTATAAGGGAAGGAATAGGAAACTTACAAGGGAAGCAATGTGAAACTTACAAGGAAACTTATATGGACACCTCATGCCCTTCCTTGCCAAGTGTCAACTATTGGTGCAAGGTGCTGACTTATCATGCTGACTCATCACCCAAATTCACTTATAAATACCTCATCTCTTTCAAATTCCAAAAATCAAGTTGTAAGAAAGAGGAGAATGAAGAGTTTAGGAAAGAGAGAAAAGATAAAAGAAAATGAGAAGGAGATTGAGAAGTTTCTTTCACTGTATTCTGTCTAAATTCCTATTTGATATAGAAATCTTTGTTTCTGTATCAACTTCATTTATAACATGTCATCAGTACGAGACTCTGTCAAAAACACAAATCTAAGATCAACCAATACAAATCTACCTTTGTAGTAGAAAAGGAGGTTTCACCGTTCAAAAATTCTGAGATATGTTTTTATAAATTTTTTTATAATA
Organism: Dillenia turbinata; assembly: GCA_037126225.1. Taxonomy (NCBI): domain Eukaryota; kingdom Viridiplantae; phylum Streptophyta; class Magnoliopsida; order Dilleniales; family Dilleniaceae; genus Dillenia; species Dillenia turbinata. The sequence goes on along the minus strand of JBAMMX010000001.1, from coordinate 18,182,335 downwards.
ACAAATCTTGCTAAACTTGAATTTTGGCCTCTCGATATTTCTGGAAAGAATTATTTATCATGAGTTCTTGATATTGAAATACATTTGAATGCGATGAGTTTTGGAAATACCATCAAAACAAAAGATGTTACTATACAAGATTGTACAAAAGCAATAATTTTCATTCGGTATCAACTTGATGAAAATTTGAAAACAGAATATCTTACTGTTAAAAGTTCTATTGAATTATGAAAAAATTAAAAAAAAAAGATATGACTACCTGAAGATGGTCGTTCATTTTAAGACTCGATATGATTGGATACATCTGAGACTGTAAGATTTTAAATCCATTGGTGACTATAATTCTACAATATTCAAAATTACATCATAATTGAAATTGTGTGGAAAAAAACATAACTGAAAAAAATATATTAGAAAAAACTTTCTTCACCTTTAATACCTTGAATTTGCTCTTACAACAGCAATATCGAGAAAAGAGATTAAGAAAATATTCTGAATTGATCTCATATCTTCTTGTGGCCGAGCAAAATAATGAATTATTGATGAAAAATCACGAGATTCGACCAACTGGTAGTAGTCCATTCTCTGAAACGAATGCAACTAGATATGAATATGGAAAAAGGTCGAGGTTGAGGTTGTGGTCGTGACCGTGGTTGCGACGCGGATATGGTCATGGACAAAGTGTCCATTACAATAATAATGATCGTATCAATAATCGATCAAATTAAAAGGGCAGACATCACCATTAAGATATGAATATTGTCAATAGGTTGGAATGTATGAGAAGCGAAGAAGATATATGTATAATTGATAGCACTACAACTCATATAATACTTAGAAATAAAAATTATTTTTCTAACATGAAATTAGGAGAAACAAGCATCAATACCATAAGTGGTATTGCAAAATTGATTGAGGGCTCTGGTAAAGCAAATATACATCTCCTTAATGGAACAAAATTAGTTATACATAATACATTATACTCTACTAAATCTCGTAGAAATTTGCTAAGTTTTAGAAATATCCACCAAAATGGATATCACATTGAGAGAATGAATAACAATAATGTTGAGTATTTGTGCCTTACAATTATTATTTTTTGGAAAGAAATATATAGCAGAGAAAACACAATCTCTTTCTTTTGGTTTATACTATATTAAAATTAGTGCAATCGAAATATATCATTTAGCAAACCAAAAGTTTACTAATCATAAAGACTTTATTATCTGGTATGATCGATTAAAGCATCCTGGGCCAATTATGATAAGAAGAATAATTAAAAATTTTCATAGTCACACTTTAAAAAATCAAAAGATGTTGAAATCAAATGAATTTATTTGTGCTGCTTATACTCAAGGAAAATTTATTACAAGACTTTTATCAGTCAAAATAGAAACTGAATCTCCTGGATTTCTGGAAAGAATTTATTATGATATATGTAGACTAATTCAAGCACCATGTGGACCATTTAGATATTTTATAGTTCTAATTGATACATCCACAAGATGGTCACATGTTTGTCTACTATCAGCTTGCAATTTGGCGTCTGTGAGATTTCTTGCTCAAATCATTAAATTAAGAATACAATTTCCAGATTATCCGATTAAGACAATTCGGGTAGACAATATTACAACTGAATCGTTTATCAAAATATTACAACTGATTGTTAGACCATTATTGATGAGAACTAAACTTCCAACATCAGTTTGGGGACATACTATTTTACATGCAGCAACACTTATATTTTTAAGACCAATACACTACCATGAGTACTCCCCTCTACAATTAACTTTTGGTTATGAACTCAATATTTTCCATTTAAGAATTTTGGATGTGCGATTTATGTCCTTATAGTGACCTCGCAACGAATTAAAATGGGGCCTTAGAGAAGATTGGGAATATACATTAGATATGAGTCACCCTCTATTATTCGATAGCTTGAATCTTTGACAGGTGACATTTTTACTACAAGATTTGCAGATTATCATTTTAATAAAAAAAATTTCCCAACATTAGCGGGAGGACAAGGACAATTGAAAAGGGAAATTATATGATGTAAGACCCCATTCTGAGAAAACATTAAAACATGCATTTTCATATTTTACTGAATGCATTTGAAATTATTGTATTGCACCATGGTAGAATTCATAAATTTTCATATGCGATGCATGCTTTATTTTGTTGTGGTTTTAATTATAGATCATGTATATTAAAATTGGTATGGACTAGTAGAACATATCAACGAATAAGAACGACCAGAATTAGAACCGAATTAGGGTTTGGTGTGGGACCCACAAAAGATTTGGTGTGGGACGCACAAATGACATGTGTAATTTAAAGAGACGCCATAACATTCCACTTCTTACCACATGACAACCATATTTGACACATCAACTCTCTTGGAGGACCCACAAACCACTAATGATAGAATGAACAAGGGTGAGAGTGAGAGATGTTCTTCATCCTTAGCTTCATTCCCGTTTTTCTTCTTCCCCTTCCAAGAACTCAACCCTAATTCCATGAAAACAGTCATTTAAGCTTGGATTCAGTAACTTCCATCCACCTATTAAGTATCATTAACATAAAGAAGGGTAGAAAACCTGTAAAACAAGCTGGAAAACACATAAGAAGCTAGGAATTTGGAGGAAGAAGCACATAAGTGATCAAAGTTGATTCTCAAACTTAAAAAGACAAGTACTTTGCTTCTATTTGTTTAATTGATGCCTAATAATCCTTTAGAAAATGTTTTTGGGTAGAATTATGTTGCTGAAACACAGATGAAATGAATTAGGGAAAAGAGAATTTCGTTCTTGGATGAAACCCTAAAAATTCTGCATGCTGGACACCGTGACCTGTCTTTGGTTTTTGATTTATAACTTTGTCTACAAAACTATGAATCATGTGAGGTTTTCTACTGAAGAAACTAGATTGTTGTAACTTTAAAATAGTATATGATTCATATGATTTTATTAAGAAATGGATTTTTGATGAATTTTCAAACTTGCATGTTTATGCAGAAAAACTACCCTGTTTTCTGTCCTGTTTTTGCGTTGTTCTTTGTTGTGATTTTTAACTACCTTCTAGGATGAATTAGGCCAAGATTTGAACATAGGAATTGTAGCTCTATCTATTTTTTTTAAATGGCTACTAGAATCACCTCATTCGGATATGTGCAGAAGAAGTTATGGTACTTTTTCTGTAACTGCGCAAGAAGTATTTTAAACTGTGAACTGTAACATTGTTTGAATTGGTTCTTTTTGTGTAATTGGAATCGAATCTAACAATGAACATAAAAGTTGTAGTTTTATGTCCTAAATTGTGTAACAATTGGATTTATATTGATTCGTGCATTGTAGATCATAATATGGCTATTTCATTAAATCTTGTTTGTATTGATAATTCACTGAGATAGTCCAATATGATGTTATGATTGGGCTAACTATGCAAACTTTTATCTACAATGTTTGACTGTAAAACTAGTACAATTCTTGTGATTAATGGTTTGGAAAATACAAAAAAATGTAAAGAGAAAGTAATGGTATGAAAATTCCTTCGAGAGCTTGTGCGAAGCTTGCGAGTGAAGTTTAAGGAACTATGTTTGTATTTCATCCCCCAACGAGGGTAGAATTAGAAACATGTAAAGTGTTTGAGGTGTCTAACCTAAAAAGATCTAGATTTCATTTAGGAATACCCAACTTTTGCTTATTCTTCCAGACCCTCACACACTAACCTGGTTCGAATTTTTATTCCTTTCTTTAACTATTAAATTATTTGGAACACTAATTGAGGAAAAGAATAATGGTTTCATAAATGACAAATATATTGTTTTCTTGAAAATACTGATGATAATATACATATCTTGTACATTTGAAAAATTTATATTGTTTTATGATGATGTCGATATCTTGATTACTATGTCTTGTTATGCATGCCTTTGGTTTCCTGTGTATTTGCTCAGCTTAAACTGACCCCGATATCCTTGTTTTCAGGTAAACTAGGAGATGAGAGGGAAGCTCAGGATAGAGATACTTGAGTTGATGGATTTAGATCTCTGCTTATCTTCGACCTTTGTACCTTGTTGAGACATGTATATATTTGTGATCTTTTGAATAGTCTAAGTCATGTATCACATATAGACATATGGTTTGGTACAGAGAAATCTTATCTATAGTTTTATGGCTAAAGTGTTTATACATTACGCAGTGATGAGCTGGATGGCCAGTTGGGCCATTGATACTAGTTGGTTGGATATTAGAAGTGTTAATTTGGTTTTATTAGCTTCTCATATTAACCCCAAGTGGCTAATAGTCACTAAATAAGGGAGACACTGCTAAATTTTCATTTGAAAGATCAAGAAAATAGTTTTCTTTAATTTGAATCTCCTTCCGTGTTATCACACACGGGGGGTGCGACTGTTGCGATTCTAAACGTCGCATTTTAAACGTGTTTATTGCTTCCGCATTATGCATATATGTTTCTTTCCACTAGGGGGTGCGACGCCTGGATAGTGGGTCGTCACATATGGAATGCATTACCATTGACATCTCTTGATCTTTGTACAAAAGATTGTGAACTTGAAATTCAAAAAATAATTCATTTGCAGAAAATTACAAATCAGTTACCTGATGTGTTCACTGACTCTAAAAGAGTCACAAAGTCGTATTTTCCTACAGAAAATATATCAATTAAATTTGATATTCCAACTGGACAATCCCCAAGTATTGTAGCAACTGAGTCTAATACACGTTTGAAGTGTGGAAGACCTCTTAGCGCCAAAGAGAGAATTTACTGATTATGATCATTTAAAGAAATCAAATGATAAAAAATCTCATGAGTTTATTGATGACAAAACTCAGACTCCTGCAAAACCTAACATAACTCTTGAAGTGCATAAATTTCAAACTACTAAAGGAAGAGCATAAATTTCAAACTCCTGAAGAGTATGTAAAGAAAACTTCCATAAATTTCACCACAACGAGGATATGTTGGGATAAAATTAAAACAGTTGTGGATGATATTTTTGCATATAATATAGTACTCGAAATTATGGAAAAAATCGAGAATTTTGAACCAAAATCTATTGAGAAATGTCAGAAAAGAGATGATTAGCCGAAATGGAAAGAAACAATCCAATCTGAATTAGATTCATTGGCTAAGTGCAAAGTTTTTGGACCTATAGTTCAAACACTTAAAGTTTAAACACTTAAAGGTGTAAAATCCGTTAGATATAAATGGGTATTTGTGCGCAAATGAAATGAAAAAAATAAAATTGTGCAATATAAGGTACGTCTTGTAGTTTAAGGATTTCACAAAATCCAAATCTTGATTATGATGAAATGTATTCCCTTGTAGTGAATGCAATTACATTACGTTTTCTTGTAACCTTAATAGTATATAAAAAATTTGAGATGCGTTTAATGAATATAGTCACTGTTTACTTATATGGGACATTAGAAAATGATGTTTATATGAAAATCTCTAAATGATTTAAAATGCCTAAAATATGTGATCAAAATTTTTGAAAAATTTACTCTATTAAATTGCAAAAATCATTATATGACTTAAGGCAGTTAGGACGAAAGTGGTATAACCGTTTAAGTGACGTTTATTGAAAAAATGTTATACAAATGACCCAATATGTTCTTGTGCATTTTTTTTAAGAAATTTGAAACAGATTTTGTAATCATTACGGTATATGTTGATGATCTGAATTTTATCAAAACTCTTGAAGAGATTTCCAAAGCCGCTAAATATTTGAAAAATGAATTTGAGATCAAGGATTTTTGGGAAACAAAATTTTGTCTTGGCTTACAGATCAAACATTTGGAAGATGGAATATTCATTCACCAATCAAATTATACGTCTAAAGTTTTAAAATATTTTTACATGTATAAAGCACATTCATTAACTACTCCAATGGTTGTTTGATTATATGATGTTGAAAATGACCCTTTCAGACTATAAGAAAAGGATGAAGAAATTCTTGGTCCTGAAGTATCATATCTTAGTGTCATTGGAGCACTTATGTATCTTGCTAACTGTACAAAACATGATATATTATTTGCTATAAATGTATTAACAAGATTCAGTTCTTTCCCAACACGACGACATTGGAATGGAGTCAAGGATATTTTCTGATATCTCCAATGAATGATTGATCTTGGTTTTTTCTATTCAACTAATTCCAAACTAGTATTGATCGAATATGCTGATGTTAGATTTTTGTTTGATTTTCATAAAGCACGATTTCAAACTGAATACTTATTTACACATGGCGGTATCGTTATTTCTTGGCGATCTACAAAATAATCTATAGCCGCTATCTCTTCAAACCATGCTGAGATCATAGAAATTCATGAAACAAGCCGAGAATGTGTTTGACTAAGATCAATGACTTAATATATTTTGAATAATTGCGGACTATTCTCCAATAAAGATAAGCCTACAACATTGTTCGAGAATAATGTTACATGCATTGGTCAACTTAAGGGATGATATACCAAGGGAGATAAAACTAAATATATTTTATCAAAATTTTTCTTTACACATGACTTTCAGAAGAATGATGAAATTAATGTGCAATAAATCCGATCAAGTGAAAATTTAACAAATTTATTTACCAAGATACTATTGACTGCCACATTCGAAAGATTGGTGAAAGGAATTGTAATGTATCGATTTAAAGATTTCAAGAGATATTCTCAATAGGGGGAGTAAATACATTTAGAATAATGTACTCTTTTTTTCACTAGGATTTTTTTCTAGTAAAATTTTAACGAGACCTATTTTTTATGTAATGGACATCCAAAGGGGAGTGTTATGAATATTGAATAATTTGATGGATATCCATTGAAAAATATAATTTTATCATTAAGATATTTATCAAGACATGAATTCTCGATGATTCACCTATTTAAAGACTTCTAAGAAGTCTTTAGAAAACTTCTCAGAAAAGTTTTGAAGTGACTTACAAGGGAAAGAATATGAAACTTACAAGGAAAGTTACATGGACACCTCATGCCCTTCTTTGCCAAGTGTCAACTATTGGTGCAAGATGCTGACTTATCATGTTGATTCATTATACTGACTCATCACTCAAATTCACCTATAAATAATAAGAAAGAGGGGAATGAAAAGATTAGGAAAGAGAAAAAAGAAAAAAGAAAAAAGAAAGTGAGAAAAAGATTGAAAATTTTTTTTCACTATATTCTATCTAAATTTTGTTTGATATAAAAATTTTTATATTTATATCAATTTTATTTATAATAAATATATATTTATAAATATAAATTAAAAAAGAGTATCCTTGATGAATCACTCGATCCAATTAGGCAAAAAAATGAGGGATTTAGTGAGAAACAAACCCACAAGTCACGTGCCACCATTTCTTGGATTCGGCTGAAATTAGAATCTTTTCTGACATCAGCTGATGACCTGGTGTGACGTGTTAAGTGGGTATGGGACATTTTTGTTGTTGACCATTGAGTCCCATGGGCGAGTCAATTTACCATTATGTCCCTCACCCCAAATATTTTAATAAACAACATGGATTTTATGTCATTAATTACATTAAACTAGAATCAGGTTAGCTGTTTTCTTGTGAACCCACCACACTAATTGAATAATAATACTTGCACATTAATTTACAAATGTATATACATTAGAACCATTCTCTACCCTTAAAATAGTGTTAGCCAAGACTATCATTTTAAGTTGACATTTAGTGTTAAATATTTACTGTTTCTGATATGGATAATCCTAATTTCTTTCAGATACAATAAAACATATCAAGAAAAAAATTATAATTTATATTATGTAAAAAATTAAAAAATGTAATTAATTATTAATCATGTTGAATGAATATCTCTTTCAAACATTACATAACATTTCAATTTATGTTAATTTTTATCATGTATTATTATGTTATTAATTAAATTATGATACCTCAAGAATTGGTCATAATGTCAAAATTTATTGATCTTAAAGAGATTTATTATATACAACTTTTTAAAAACCAATATAAAAAAACTCTTTCGTCTTCAAAATTAGGTACATGATCCCAATCTCACATTAATATAGTGTACGGATGCACATGATTTACAATGACAGATTCCCAAAAACCAAACCCAAAGGCAAAGCCAAGACTAGGCAAACCCCGCGTGAACTATCAAAACAAAATCCCAGCAAGTATGAAATGGAACTTGAATTATGGGTAGAATCAAATGAACATACTTATCTCTCTCTCTCTCTCTCGGATTAGGCGGTGACCAGTCTTTGTCGTTCTCTCAGCTTATCGTTTCATACACGACACAGTTTTCAAGCTTTTTCCCTTGTTTGGATCTTCCTTCCGTCCTGGGTTTTCCATGATTTCCTCACTTCCAGCGATAAATATTCAGAAATTCATGTTCCATTTCTTCCTTTAAAGTCGGTCTCTATCTAGGTCTTCTTTTTTTTACTTATGTTCTTACTTTGTTTTCCCACCTCAATTTCACCTGCTTCCTTCATTTCCTCCCTTTCTATATAAATCACTTCACTTTTTATTTTAGGGCCTCTCTTCTTTTACCAAAATTTTATTTTATTTGAATTTTCTTTTCTGGGTCTTTTCTATATTGATGAATTCAGTGTCAAATTTGTAGAAATTGTAAAAAATTCAAGGTGGTATTTTTATTTTTATTTTATTTTTCTTTTGAGGTTGGAGAATGAAGTGTTTTGGGTTTTTCAAGGATAATTCAAAGACCAACAAGGAAAAAGCTGCTCCATCACCACCTAAAACCCCACCAAGATCAACAACTTCATCATCAAACCAGGTGTCAAAATCATCTAGTTCTTTAGCATCACCAAGGGGTATAAGTGATTTGTACAAGGAAAAAGAGAACAGTTTAAGAGTATTTCCATTGTCAGAGCTTCGGACCGCGACAAACAATTTCCATAGGTTGTTGAAGATTGGAGAAGGTGGTTTTGGGAGTGTATATAAAGGCTCAATACAGCCTGCAAATGGGCAAGGAGATCCTATTATAGTTGCCATTAAAAGGCTTAACAAGAATGGTTACCAGGTAGTATATTCTTGTTTTATTCTTTGTTTGATAATTCTTGTTTATAGCTTTTGTTGACTGTGTTTTTAAGTAGTTAAATATAGTTGAGGATAGACTAGACTGATGAGAATGTGACTTCATTCCAAAATAGGAATAAAAAAGAAGCCATAATCTGAATTATGTCTTTTTAGTGTTAAGAATGCACAATTGATGTTCTTTCAATCAATTAAATGCCTTATATGATTGAAATCTGGTAGTTGTGCATTTTTGTCGATAACTTAGGGAAGGAATGTGCAAAAATAATTTGTGCAAGTGGAAAGCATCTTATTATATGGAGGAATAGGACAGGCATTGCTTAATCCAATGCATAGGAACAACCTTAGGACAATTCACAAACATGGATATTTTCAGCAAAGTATGAAATGGCAATAGTTTTTTCGCTGTAGATTGTATTCTATAAGCCATCCATGCCCCGTTGGTGAACTTTGAGTATGACGGTGGAAAGTCCATTGTTGTCATTATTATGTTGTTAATTGCTTCTGCTGCTGGTTTCTAATTAAGGCCTTTGGAATTGATATTTTGAATTAAATACAAACATATCTATTTCTAGCCAAGTTGAGCATGTGATCACCATTTCCATTTTTTCCCTCTCCCAAGCATCATGGAATTTTCTTAGGTCTTGCATGCTATGGGCTGAAAGATCGCAGTTTGGGCATGAGAAATTGTCATTTGAGAAGTCAATCTAAGCTCCTCCTTGAAGAAATCCCGGGACAGGATATATAGTGATAGTTATTATCATGAGTTAGAGACTTTTTATTCTATTCCTTGCCAAAAAAAAATTTGACTTTTAATCCAAAGTCCATGTTTTATGTCATGAGTGTGACTTTCTGATTTACCTGCATTCAGCATAGACTTGGTATTCCTTCTGATTAGATCCCCTGCTTAACATATATCATTATTGGAGTTGGAGCATGAGTTTTGTAGTGTATTTTGTCACTAATGCTCTTTCTTGAGTATTCGCGGTCATGAACTTGACTAGGTATGATTTGCCTTCTTTTACAAACTCAATTTGCTCCTTGTTGTTATATGTAGATTTTTTTATTTCTATATATCTTGTTGTTTTGCTGTTTTGTCCATTGTATTTAGCATATCTGAATGATGTAGTGACTCCGGTTTTTCAATCCATTTAAGAATTAATTTATGTTAACATCATCATTTTTTTTCCTTATCACATATTGTTAACCATCTCAGAGTTATTCGATTGAAAAGCTATATTTGTTCCAAGAATCTTTCAATGCAAGTACAAATCATTAGCTCTTGATGTCAAGTATTTAGGCTGTGCTACATAACTCCTTTTCAACACGTGACAAATAAGATGTATCCTTCTACCCAAAATTTATGCAGTGATGCTTTCCCACCACCTCGAGGAAAGTTTAGTTTGTTCTCCTAATTCTGTAACTTCACTTCGGGCCCTAGATGGATCCTTCATATTTTGGTGCCATGACATGCTTATAAAAGATGGTCATATCATATTGCATTTTTTGTTGGTTTAGCCCATCAATGTCTGCATCTTCATTTCATGTTGTTTATATTTCCATCCTTTAGAATGAAATCATTGCCAAAATAATATATTTATTATTTATTTTACAAATCTCTGCAAATGGCTGCATAATGATATTTTGATATTGTTATGATTGAAATGTGGTTCATTGCATGCCCAAAAAAAAAAGATGTTGAGTGCAGAAACCACCTCTTTTTCAATAATAAACATGTTCTAGTATGCTCAATAATAACAAAGATTCCAGTGCATTGAGTTCATGTGATTGATTCAAAATCATTAGAAGTGGCACTTATTTCTGTTTATGAAATCTTTCTTCTCTTTTTTACCACTATCGTTTCGATGCATGTTTCCCCATTTCAAATTACATAAAGATTATTGTCTGCACAATTATCTTGGTATTGTCGTCTGTATTTTGCTTTAAAGTCATATTGTTCTTCTTCTTTTTTATTTTCCTAGTTGCGATGTATAATATGTACTGATTTTGAACTTGTCGCCCTCCAGATAATGTTTGTCTGAGATTGTTACCTTCTTTTCTCATGTAGGGTCATAAACAATGGCATGCAGAAGTCCAATTCCTTGGCGTTGTTAATCACCCCAACCTCGTAAAACTTTTGGGTTACTGTTCTGTAGATGGAGAAAGAGGGATTCAACGACTTTTGGTCTATGAGTTCATGCCAAATAAGAGTTTGGAGGATCATTTATTTGGCAAGGCCCTGCCTTCACTTCCTTGGAAAACAAGATTGCAGATCATGCTTGGTGCAGCTCAAGGGTTGGCTTATCTTCATGAAGGATTGGAAGTGCAGGTTGAAGTCACTTTCTTTAGTTTATATTGGCTATGATCAATCCGTACCTGTGTAAGATAGACTCGTTAAATTTGGGACCTGTCCCATTTAAGTGGCTCCATGCATGCATCTTCCTGCAATTCTATGGGTTGTAGCATTTGAAATAGCCCATATATCTCTACTATCTCAAGGTTTAGGTTTAAATTGTTGGTGAAATTGCATCTAACGGAAAGGTTTTCAATTACCTTCACATGCTTTGCTAACAGGAAAAGATAGTTGTAATCTCCATAGCATCATTATTACATCGAAAGGCCTAATATTGTCACTCTTAATGATATCGTCATTGTGTTTGCTTCTTCCTGATTGGCTCACTGTGTGAAGGAACGTTCAAATTACTGCATATTCCTGAGAATTTCCTATTCAAGTATGCCTTGGAATTTGAGAATGGAATACTGCTATGACCTAGTAAAATTATTGCTGCCAGTAAGACACTGAAGGATGAACGATGCCACTATTGAATTTCCACTTCCTTGCTGTAATTTGTATACAGAGGACTCAGAAAGTGTCTATCAAGTCACTATTTGTTAGTTATTATGCTTTTGCTATTTAAATTTGTTTGCACAAGTGTAATAATGTTGTTGTTAGGCCATCCTAACTGAGCTAATTGCATAGGTGATATATCGTGATTTCAAAGCTTCCAATGTGCTTTTGGATGAGGATTTTAAGCCAAAGCTCTCTGACTTTGGTCTTGCAAGGGAAGGGCCTACTGGAGACCGCACACATGTCTCTACTGCGGTAAGTGGAAAACAGATATGAGATAATACCACTGGGTGGCTTTTGTTGTTGGTGCAGCCCTAGTGATTTATCCAAAATTTGGAAAACATAAAAGCTAAAGCTTCCATAACTGTCTTCCAAAGATGACTTCCTCTAATCCATTTACCCATATAACAAATGGCTGAGTGTATATGCTTCAATGGTCTTGGTCTCCCTTGAAACTGTACAGTGTGGCTTTAGTAATAATAATCTGCGTTTATCCCTTCAGTTTTTGTATCTTATATATCTTTCCTTTTTTTTTTTTTGCTCCACATGGTACCACTCTGAACTTTGAGTTATTGTTTCTCACTTGGAATAATGTGAACCCTTCTCTCTCACCCGTTTTATATCTAGGGTCCTAGGTTCTCTTAGGAACCAAGCTAGAAGTTCAACATGCTTCAGTCAGAGATTTTGTTGTGATTGGTTTTAATTCCTATGCCTGTTGGAACTTAATCTAATATATTTCTTTTTTTTTATTATTTTTGTTAATTGTGTTGGTTATTAGGTGGTTGGCACGTATGGTTACGCTGCCCCAGAGTATGTAGAATCCGGTCGTCTTAATGTCAAAATTGATACATGGAGTTTTGGTGTGGTCCTTTATGAGATACTGACCGGCAGGCGATCATTGGATAGAAATCGACCAGCTGAAGAACAGAAGCTTCTAGACTGGGTGAAAAAATATCCGGCAGACGGTAAAAGATTTGGCATGATTATTGATCCACCACTTAGAAACCAGTGTCCACTCGATGCAGCTCGAAAAATTGCCAGGTTGGCAGATAGCTGCCTAAACAAAAATCCGAAAGATAGGCCTACAATGAGTCAGATCATAGAGGGCATAAGGGAAGCAATTGAAGATTCAGAAGGCCAAAATCCTGAGGCATCTGGAAGTAACTTGGTAGACTCAAATCGGCCTTTCAATCAAACTGGGGTCACCCGTTCACCCAGACGAGTCACTGCTCACCAGTTACCTCGGCCAACTGCCAATGTAAATGGGGTTAGTTAAAAGAAAATATACAGTAAAAAAAAATGCAAAATCTACCTTAGCATCTATTGTCTCTAACAGAGCTCAACCTTGGTGTTTTGACAGGTATGAATTTTTCAAGGATAGAGACTAAAACATGTTACATATGAAGCTGGAATTCTTGCCACCACGGCCGTGGATTACATTTTTGGTAGAATTATAGAGTTGGATGAATGGAAAAGGATGGGTGTGATTAAATGTTATTAATTATAATCTTTTTGGCCCAGAATAAAGGCTTCTTTCCTTTTACCCTATGGTTTAATGTGGCTTGTACGAGGTCATCTAGGGTGTAATTGGAAGAGCAATGTATTAGATTTATGCACTTGTTCATTCCAAATGTTGGTTTTTTGACCCATTGTGGAAGATGGTGCTATCAATTTCCGAAACATGTCCATGTATTCGACTTGAGATTAAAGTTCAATTCTAGGACAGGAGATACCATGCCCCCTTAACAGTACAAGAACTTACAAATGTGATGGCACGTTACATTAGTGTACCCCTTTGTCCAAATAAAATGCCATTCAATTACAAACATGGGCAAGCGAGGCTTCCGACCTTGTCCTAGTATTTGGACAAATGATTATTTTATAATTGTTACGAGTATTAATACTAATAGAGTTTGTTGTGTTGGAATTGTCATTCAATAGTTATTTTTTTTTTATGAGAAGATGTAATCAAGTGGAATCGAATTAGAAAAAAGAGGATTGAATAAAGAAGGTTCTATCGTCTGCAATGTCCCTGAGGGACCATTTAACAGTTATCGATCATTTTCTTCTTATCTTATAGAAAATGGTAACTGTTTGATATCTATTTAATAAATAGTTACAAATCCCATGAGTATCAATATTTATGAGGATTATGAAAAAATTAGAAGACAAAAACTTGTGAAAACTAATGTATATGGCATGGCATGCTTATTGAGTCTTTTAGCTTTAAAGAAGGATGCGATTATAGAAAAATGAAGTCCTGCCAAAACTAATGCACCTAAAATGTACCTATTGAGCCTTTTAGCTTTAAAAAAGGATCCGAGACAAAAGTTTAATCATGAGGTTAAAATTTTAATTAATTTTTATTTTAAACAACTTTCAAACAGTTTTCAATTAAAAAGTTTTGAACTGCTATATTAATATTATGTGAGTGCTACTTTAAATTATTTTCGATCAAGAGATTCTAACATGGTGAGTCTACGTTTTTTCACTAGAAATAGTTTATGAATGATGAAAAATAGTAATTATTTAGATTTTTAATTCATAATTAGGTTTTATAAAGATGTTGAGGCCTAAACATGAGCTCAAATAGGAAATAAACTAAGATGTTGCTAATCCTATTTGAAAAGATAAGCGGGGCTAATGTTGGTTCGATGCTGAAATCTTAAAAAGACAAGTTCTCGGTCTCATAAGTAGAAATTGAAGTCGGGATAGATCGAGTCGGGTTTATCGTCAGAAGATATTTTATAATAACTATGGTTAGTAGTTAATCATAATTAAAAATATTAATTAGTAGTTAATAGATTAGTTAATAATTAGGAAGTTAATAGTTAAATGGTTAAATGATTAGGAAAATTAATTAGTGGTTAGTAAGTGGTTAAGAAAAATAATATAAATAGATGGTGTAGCAAATGAATTGGGTATTGAATTGAATAAAATGACATTGGAATTTCTCTTTCTCCCTCTTTGTATTCTCTCTCCCTCTCCCTCTCCCTCTTTCTCTCTCTATTTATCTCTCTTTCTCTATCTTCTCTCCCTAATCTGTCTCTTTCTTTCACATTCTTTCTCTACCGTATTTGAATTGTTACAAATTGATATCATATGACATAATCAATGACATAAAATAAATTGATTTGAAAAATATAAAAAAGAACAAGAAATTCATATGAAAAAATGAAAGAAAAAATAAGAGGAACATGACAAAAGGATGTATACTCTCATGATACGCATAGTGAAAATATTTGATATCGACGAGAATATCTAACACTTTGGTGAAAAGGGAGTAGAAAAATAAAAAGAAATCGGAGAGCAAAGAAGAGTACGAAAAATAAGGTATTGATACACTTTTTAAATCTTCAATTTTATCCGCTCATAGTAAAGAAATATTAATAATAGAAGAAGGGTTACAAATGACCAAAAAAGAACTGATTTCTTGTCAAACCTTCCAAATGTTGAAATTCTGAGATTTATTAAGAAAATTTTTTTATTAGAAGTAAGATTTCAATTGTTCAAAAAAGAATATGTTAATGATAGTTTCTTGTCGAGTCATCTAATGATTGAACCACCAAAAGCTAATTCAGGAAAGGTTTCTCTCAAACTTTTCCAACTCAAGTCAAATCAATTGTTTATTTCTATCACCTTATCTCTCAACACAAATGTAAATCTTGATTCAAGATTTATGAATTCAAATCTCAATTCTTAGTTTTTCATCATTGAGGGCAAAAATGTCTTCAAGAAGAAAGTATTGTAACAACTATGATTAGTAGTTAATTATAGTTAAAAATATTAGTTAGTAATTAAATAATTAAATGATTAGAAAAATTAGTCATTAGTTAGTGGTTAAGAAAAATAATATAAATAAACGGTGTAACAAATGAATTGGATATTGAATTAAATAGAATGGTATTAGAATTCCTCTTTCTTCCTTTTTGTATTCTCTCTCCCTCTCCCTCTCCCTCTTTTTCTCTCAAGCTCTCTCTCTCTCTTCTCTCCCTAATCTCTCTCTCTCTCTCATTCTTTCTCTACCCTACTTTAATTGTTACAGATTCCACGAGTACATCAGGCATGCCCAAGTGACTGGCTGGCCCACTTGGCCCTTGCTCACAACACGAATAGTATGTTTGAGAGTTTTTTAGAGAAAAGAAATAAAAAGAAAATTATATTTTTTTTCATTTTATTTTAGATTTTTATGAAAGAAAATAAATGAAATTCATTGGAAATAATAAATTTTATTTTCACATTTTAAAGGGTAAATTTGGTACATTTATGAGAGAATTTTTTTTCCTCTCATTTTCTTCCCATTTTTGGAAAGAAAATTTTTTATATTAAAAATCACTCCATTTTCAAAAAAAAAAATAAATTTTTTTCCCAAATCTTTCCATCAAAATAGACCGGAAGTGAATGAGGAAAAATAAGAGAAAAACCGAAAGAAAGGAAAAAAGAACACTTTCCCTGCAAATGCTTTGAGAAATGTACGGATCTACCCTCAATTCAAAAAAAAATTCCTAAAACAACTCTCGAAACAAAAATATTCGTAAAATGGCCTCCTTATGTTGTAAGTTCAACCTGCGACAAATTCGCTATATATTCCGCACGACTCTTCTCACATTCTTTCTCTCTTCTCTCTTTCTTTCTCCTCTCTTCTCTTTTCTCTCCTGCAACAAACCCTAGCTATTCAACCTAAGTGCAAGACCATTCTGGCGAGCATCCCAGCAGAAGAAATAGCAATCGACACTTTTTCTTGAAGGACCAACCCTCTGCATTGTTTGGTTGAAGGTTCTGTGGTAAGTCTTCACACGAATCAAAAGGTATAATGCATGTTTGCTTTTGACTGGGTCAATTAAAATGTTTAATTTGATATATCTTGATATTTGTTGAATTATATATGTAATGTTAACTGTATACATTTGTTGAAATTACCCCAATTGATTTAGATTTTAGGGTTTGAATGTTTAGTATAAATTTAGGGTTTAGGGTTATAAATTTAGAGTTTGGAATGATATTGATGAATTAATTAATTGTTTAGTATTTAATTAATTTAGATTGATATAGATTTAGAATATTTGTTGAAATTATCCAATTGATTTAGATTTTAGGGTTTGAATATCTGGTATAAATTTAGGGTTTAGGGTATAAATTTAAGATTTAGAATGATATTAATGAATTGATTAATTGTTTAGTATTTAATTAATTCAGATTGATATAAATTTAGAATATTTGTTAAAATTACCCAATTGATTTAGGTTTTAGGATTTGAATATTTAGTATAAATTTAGGATTTAGGGTATAAATTTAGGGTTTAAAATAATATTAATGAATTGATTAATTGCTTACTGTTTAATTAATTTAGATTGATATAAATCAAATATATTCGTTAAATGTTTGTTGAGTTATTATAATTATAAATTTAAAATTTTAGAGTTTGTTGAATATTGAGTCGAAATTTAGGGTATGTTTGGAAATTTAGTAAATTGCAATGTTTTTTTTCTTCATCCATCTATGTTGGTTGCATGTTGAATGTATGTTGAATTGTTATAAGTATATGTTTTATGTTTGTATTTAATTGGTTTAATTTTTTTATGTTTAGAAAAAAACGGATATGGTGAGATTGTTGTGCTATAGCAATGGTGAAATTGTGACGGGTGAGAATGGAGTTTGTTATGATCGTGGTTCTACAAAATTGATTATGGTAAAAAAGAACGTAAACTTTGATGAGTTGGTGACTTTAATATGTAATGGTGTTTGGATAAATCATATAACAAAATATGTGAAAATTTATCATAGATGTCCCGTTTCATACATGCAACATAGTTATTTATGGTTTGAATTGGTTTCGCTCAGTGATGATGATGATATTTTGAATTTGATGAAGTTTGCAATGAAGATGAGAGAGGGTACAAATCCCGAGTTATACATCCAATCATATGATAGTGGAACATTCAAATATACGGATAACTATCCACGTATCGAATATCGATCGAATCTGGCTTTCGCAGAAGTGGATAATGATGTTGATGAGGAAGAAGAGGAGAAAAAAGAGGCGGAAGAAGACGATGATGATGAAGAAGAATACGATGCAGAAGTTGGTAGTGATTGTGGAGGTGATGGTTATGCAAACAAATTAATAATCGGTAATTCCTCAATCCATGGTAGTGGTGGTGCTTCTGGTAGTGGCAGTGGCTGTAGGGGATATAGCTATGACCGAATAGATGACTCAATTTCCTTCATGACGACCGCACCCGAAAGTGATGGTTATGTGACTTTTGAGTAAGATTGTAGATTGGCATGTGATAATTGAAGTTTTAGCGATGAATTGAAGAAAGTGATGAGATTTGAGTCCAAAGATCAGATTATTTATGCTGTTAAAATGTATTATGTTGAGCATCATTATTAATTTCGAGTTGGGAAATGAAGTACAACACTTTAGACAGCAATTTTCACGCAAAGAGATGAATATTGTAGGTGAAGGTTGCTTGCTCGTAGATCAAGATTTACTGGTGAGTTTGTGATTGTTGTTGTTGAGGGACCACACACATGTGTGAATGCCGGGCTGATGCAAGATCATAGGCAATTGGATTCAAATTTGATGACTCGTCATTTCATTAACCATATGAGGAAAGATCCTAGTGTCAAAGTTGCGTTCCTCCGAACTGTTATGAGTGAGAAAACCACGTATGCAGTTTTCCGTAGAAGAGTTTGACAGCAAAAAGAAGGGCTATAGAGATGGTATATGAGGATTGAGATGATTGCTATAAACAATTTCCTTGACTATTGGATGTAATAGTTCAAAAAAATCCGGAGACAGAACAAAGTTAGAAGTTGAGTCCACCAAATGCAAATGGTGAGTCAGTTTTTGAATGCATGTTTTGGGCATTTGGTCCAAGTATTATGGTTTTTCAAAATTGTAGACCATTGATAAGTATAGATGAGACTCACATGAATGGGAAATAAAAGAATAAATTGTTGATTGCATGCAGCATGGATGACGCGAATCATGTTGTTCCGTTAGCCTTTGGGTTGGTTGATGGGAAGTCATTTGCTTCTTGGTCATGGTTTTTGAGTTGTGTGTGACACTATGTTGTTAGAGATAGGGAGGGTCCGATTTGTTTGATTTTAGATCACCATGAAGGGATAAGAGCAACAGTTGCTCGTCCTGAATTTGAGTGGTCACCTCCGAATGTTGTGTGGCATTTTTGTATGCGTCATGTGATCAGTAATTTCAACACGCACCATAAAAATTAAAATTATAAAAAATTGCTACAATTGCTGCATTACAGCCACAACGGAAGAAATTTGATATATAAATGGCGAGGATGAAAGAGATCAAAGAAGATGCTCTTGATTACTTTGTAAATATTGCACGTGAACAATGGACTCTTTCTTATGATGGTGGTTTTCATTTTGAGTATATGATAACAAATATAAGCGAAAGTTATAATGTCGTGTTAAAGGGTGCAAGAAATTTACCTATTTCTGCATTAGTATTGAAGACTTTCTATAATTCAGTGAACTATTTTGAGACTTGACTTTGTGAGGCAAGAGCTGGAATGGGAAGGGGGAGCGGTATACAAAGTATGCAAATGTCATGTTAGGGAGATGGATGAGCACGACTAACCTTCATATAATTATCTTATTTAGCAGGGAGCAGTGGATCTTTGAGATAGAGACGGACCATAGAAATATATCGTACGGGCACAAGGGAGGCAACAAACAAAATGTGGATGTGACAAATGAGCATTGCACTTGTGGGAAGTGACATACTTATAGAATTTCTTGTTCGCATGCAATTGCTGCACTTAGACGGACTATGATTGATGTTCATATGATCGTTGAAAAATGGTATACATGAGAACATCAATTTAGAGTCTATGAACATCATTTCTTACCGGTGAGAGACCATTCGGGATGCCCTATAGGTTCGTATCCAACCATTATCCCCGATAGTTCACGTAGACGTGAGAAAGGGAGACCTAAATCATCTCGATATCAAAACGAGATAGATCTTCGAGAATCATCTTCGCGTACATCTTGTGGGAGCTGTAGTGCAGAAAGTCATAATAGGAGGAGATGCGTAAGACAAATAAAGTGTGGACTTTGTGGCAGATAAGGCATAATCGACGAAATTGTCTAACCCCAACGAATCCAAATGTTTGATTTTATTTGTATAACAATTAATCTACTAAGTGTTGATGTATTAGTATTAAGTGTTGAAGTATTTTGTAAAAACATTTCTTATGACTACAAAGTTTGTCCTTTGTACTAATACATTTCATGTGAAACATTTTGTGTATTAATGCATTCGTATTAATGTGAAATATATTGTGTTAATATCTTTTGTTCTAAGTATTAATATGTTTTTTTCTTCTTTTTCTGACAGATAGATCCCGGATCTTCAGATCACACCGTTTTACCCTTACAACGATGGCACCACTCTTCCAGAGTTTGGGATGGAGATGACCAGAGATGGCTCATTTGTCGTAGACGTGAGGTATCGTTACGACGTTGGGACCATGTTCATGACAACGAGCGAGTCCGTTCTCTCCTTGAGCAGTTAGGTTTTCTGGGTGTTGCTTGACTGCGGTTTATTCAGTTCGATTGGCATTTTATTACAGCCCTAGTTGAGCGATAGAGGTAAGAGATGCATACATTTCATATGCCCCACGGAGAGTTAACCATCACCTTATAGGACATTGAGGTACTCCTAGGTTTACATGTAGATGGGAGTCCCGTAGTAGTTAAGACGATGATGGTTAGATGAGGTGATGAGTGTGAGAGGTTATTAGGTGTAAGACCTCCACATGAGGTCTTTAGAGGGCACAATTTGAGTATGATTTGGCTAGAAGAGGTTTTTAGTGACTTGCTCCATGATGCAGATGCTGTTTATATTACACATTGGACACAGACATACATTTTGTTACTTATCGGGGGTGTTTTGTTTAGTAATAAGTCAAAATATTGCGTACATTTACATTATTTATTACTTTTAGATAATTTAGTTTTGACTGGTGAGTGTAGTTGGGGTTGTGTATCTAGTTTACTTGTATAGACAGTTTTGTATAGCTACACATGCAGACTCACACGAGATATGAGGGGCTCTTATACTTTTACAGATTTGGGC
The DNA here is from genome assembly GCA_037126225.1 of Dillenia turbinata. Classification (NCBI taxonomy): domain Eukaryota; kingdom Viridiplantae; phylum Streptophyta; class Magnoliopsida; order Dilleniales; family Dilleniaceae; genus Dillenia; species Dillenia turbinata. The sequence continues at coordinate 18,161,302 of JBAMMX010000001.1, read as the reverse complement.
ATGGAAGAGGTTCCCATACATTGCTCCGATTAGATGATCTTTAGACGTACACGGGGATGGTCCACTGGCATTACGGTGGCATGCAGATTTTGATGTCATTAGCCTTCCTACACACGTGGTGGGAGTATATAGAGAGGCGTTTGATACGCAGACTTTGGATCAGGTTGCTTGGGTGTCATATACTGAGAAGGTATTGTCTTCTCTCATCGACTATTGTTAGGCGGGGAGGCATATTTGGCATGCTCGTGTACCTCTGATCTGTTTTAGTATCGTAAAGTGACACTTTCCAGATAGGGTGATCCGTCAATTTGGTGGATTTTAGTCTATACCGATTCACTGTGACACTAAAAATTGACTCCACGACACTTCTACACGTGATGTACAGGTGACTGATTGGTCGGTTGAACATTCTTGCTAGGTAGATATTTGGACTCATCGACTAGATCATTTAGTGCTACTAGACACCTCATTCGGACCAGCTGTGAACCAGACCTACTTTGAGTGGTATCGCAGCATTACATGTCGATTTATTGGCCGATGAGGAGTTTCTTTGGAATATATGGTAATTGTACATCATTTTTTTTCTCATTTATATCAGTACTTTACATTTGTTAATTTAATTATTATATATACTTTTTTGTAGTGGGATGTTTTGTACCACATTCGAGACTCTGAGGGTGCCAATATACATGGACTTGCGGATTCAGCAATCTCAGTCTTAGCAACAGATATGACGTATCTTTTGAGATCGAGATCGGCTACGCACGGTGACGAGGGAGCTGATGAGGGGCTGAGGACGTGGAGGACGCCGAGTGAGACGACGTCCTACGAGAGCACCACGACATGCATCGCCGGCACCATCTCAGCATCTAGAGGATGTTGCAGGACTTTTGAGTGGGTATGTAGAGTTTTCATTTTTCTACACATCTGAGTTTGATTTCCCTCAGTTTTTCACTCTCGGGGCTCCACAGAGAGGAGCTCGTCCCACTATTCACATAGATGAGGGTGTGCCTTCTCCAGTTTTTACAGATATCCAGTGTGACGATGCAGGTCCCTCCTATATCACACAGATAGACGCTATGGATTTACTATCTCATGATGAGAGTAGAGATGTTAGACCAGATTTAACTGTTAGACATTATACTAGGAGTAGGCGACGTCGTTAGATCTTCATATGTATTATGTATTTTTTTTTTATATTTTGTTTTATTAATAAAAAATATGTTCTATTAAATGTTGATTTTATTATATATAGCTTGTTACATTCGATTTACTCTGTTACTTTTCCTGCACTTTTGAGATATGGAGTTTATGTATTGTTGGTTTGGTTATGACAATTGGTATCATTTGATGTGAGAATGTTATTTCTGTTTTGGATGTGGAGATGATGTTTTGTTGTGATTTTGAGATCTAATCATTGCTATAGTTGGGGTATAAGAATGTTGTTGTGTTGTTCAAAATTGGAGTTTGAGTTGTTCGAATACAAGTTATTAAAATTGATATATTTAGGGGAGGAATTGTATACAGAAGATAGAGGGCGGGGGGGAATAGACATGTCGTAGATTGAATCTACGATATAAGAAAACCATTTAATGAATATTTTTGTTTCGAGAGTTGTTTTAGAAATTTGTTTTTGAATTGAGGGTAGATTCGTACATTTCTCCAAATGCTTTTGCCAAATTCACCTCTAACAAACATCCACAGAGACAGAGACAGAGACATAGGGAGAGAGAGAGAGAGAGTTGATACTGTGAAATGCACTTCAAGTGTTGGAGTTATGTACGTTTTAACTTTAAAATTTTTTTAAAAAAATTTTAAACAACACTGAGGATAAAAAATTTCATTTTTAGTACCCACATGTTGGATTTTCAAAAAGCGATTTGTACTGTTCACGTGAACAGTGCATATCGAGTTTTGAAATTTGACATGAATGATATTATTCATATGAATAATGCACGTACTACTAAAAATGAAATTTTTTTAAAATTTAATATATAGGTACTAAAAATAATTTTTTTTTCAGCGTTAGTTTAAAAATTTTTAAAAATTTTTAAAGTTAAATTGAACATTTCTCTCGAGTGTTAAAAATTTTTAAAGTTAAATTGAACATTTCTCTCGAGTGTTGTTGGCCTAATTCGAAAGCCTCGGGTCCTGGTGGCGGTTTTGTCTTTAAACTTAAAAATATGGCGAAAACCTTCACTCTCTCAGAAACACTCACCATCTCAGCCGTCTTCTCTGCCGTCTCTTCCTGGTTCTCTCTCTCTCTACACGCACAACTAGGGTTAGGGCTCAGTTGAGGCACTCAAATTTGACTGCGTTAATTTATTTATGCAGGTACGGTTTCATGATAGGAAGAGAAAACGCACGCAGGGAGCTTGGCGCGATCATTGATAAGCTCCGAAACAGCGCGTCCCGTGCCAATCAACCTCCTCCAGAACGACAATAACCAAAAGGTTACCTTCAGAATCCAAATATATTCCAAGTCTTTATCTGTTTTTGTGTGTTGATGTATCTATGTGAATTGGGGTTTATTGATTTTGTGCACTTTAGTCTAAATTGTAGCATCACTTTTGATGCGCATTTGTTCTATTTCATAACCATTCGTTGTATACTCTCTCTCTCTCTCTAAAATGTGTGAGCTACTGATGTTGTGTTGTTACTTGTGTTCATCGGATCATCATTGGAAATAAATTGTCTCAGAGAAGTATGGTAAGGTGGTCTTCAGTATAACGGGGGAAAATGATGGAGGGCTAAGGGTTACAAAATGCACAGTGGACCATATGCTGTTGCTTTAAATGCTTTGGCATTCGTAGAGGAAGAGAGAGGCACAATGGGGGCCTGGGCCGGGGGGTATTATGCTTTCCTATCAATACATTGGGGGTGGGTGTTAACTTATATCCTCTTTAGAGCATGTTTGATAAGCCTACCCAGGTAAGCTTTTACCCTTTTTCCCTCCTTGGAATGCAAAACTAGCGTTGCATAAAATTTAGAGGGGGTGTTGTAATGACCATGGTCTTATATCCTACCTTGACCCAAGGGAAGCTTGTCGTAAAAGTACCTCCTTTTCGCAAAAAAAAAAAGAAGGAAAAAAAATGCCTGCATCAAACTATATGTTTATGCATTAAATGCTGCAAATTATACATGAAGTATACATTTATGGGTTAAATGCTATAATATTTGAAGAGAAACAAAGAAAGTTGGTAGACGCAGGGTAAGTTACCTGTGTACTGCATGATATATTATCCCCTTTAAAGGTATAACATCACGTCCCTTATGCAAGAAAATGAAGTATAATAGAAGCAGACAAAATGTGCTAACATTAGACTATACATGGAAAGTGTTTTTTCCTTTAAAGATGAAAATAGAGGAGAAATTCATGAAATACTTATAGGAAAACATTAAAGTTTAGCATCTTTTTGTGGCTACTTTACGAGGAAATGTTTGGTATTATCTTTTATTTTCTTTGTTCTCTACTTATGTTCTTGGCTTTGTCAAATCATCAGGGTTGGTCTCTTTGATTTTATGCTTGTGGTGTTGACATGATGGCTGCCAACAAGGATATGAATTTGTATATAAGATGGGCTTAAATATTGGGATACGATAATACATTTTTCATTAAGCTTATTTATGTCTACATAAATGAGCTTGATTTGTGCAATGATGTCTTATACTAAATCTGTATAATGATCGCAGTCTTTTTATCTGGCCATGCAACTGTTACCTAGTAATAGTGTTTTTGATAATGGAAGACATCAATAGGATGCTTACATTAGACTGAGGGGACAAATCACTTAGCTTCTTAAGTAGTTGCCTTTTCTTTTTTCTTTTGCTAGGTTAAATACAATTAAGGGACTTAAATGAACTGTTATTTTCTCCTGATGGAAACCAATCATTACATGGTCTGCAATCATTCTTTGGCTCAACTTCAGCATTGGACTTAACATTTCCTTCTTTCTTGGGATTGTACATATCCCGTCTTTGTGCTACTTGAGTTCAACCCAAGAAGTCAACATCTCTTTGGGTTGAGATGAACCTGTCTAGTTTCCATTCATTTTGTATTCATGATAAAAAACTGAATCTACCCTGCCCTTCTGTACCTGCCTTTATTTCATGACTCTGGAAAAACTCATTGTTATAGTCCATTTCTTCATGGTACTCGAATTGAATGATTGCAGGTCTATGATGGATAATATGTTCATGCAGATTTTTTTATTTTTCATCTGCAATATATTTTTTCTTGGTTCCTGGTGCATGTTTTACTTAACATTAATGATTTCCTTCTTGGATTGTGTAATGCAGGTTCTTCTGTGAAGGTTGGTATCATTAAGTAGGTTGCTGCAAAGATGATGTTCTATTTTTAAAACATCAAAGTAGGTGACAGTGATGCATCTTTTAACTAAAGTGAACTTGTTGACATAGCTTATGCTTACCCTATAGGCACATTGATGTTGTCTTCATTTTTGGGAACACAAAGCTGTTCGTAAATTTTGATGACCAGAAATTCTTTAGTACAACATGGTATACAACATATACTCATGTTTGAAGTCTTACTGTGTCAATTGTATGTGTTTTGGTGGAGTGTAGATTGAGTTTGGCCTTCTGCAGTTGCAGATATTACGTCAAATTGTGATTGTTGAATCCTTCATCTTCCTTGTTTAGAACCATTAATGTTACTTGAGGGGATTGGACATAATCCTTGCTACTGTAAAATTTAGGATTTTTTTTTTCCACAAGTCTGTATTTGCAATGATGTTGACATTGAAGAAGTCTTCAGGAAAGGTGATACTAATGTTTTAAGATTTTGAGAATAGACTGTGCTTGGATATTTCTTAAGATACATTTCATTAAGTTATTTGTTGTTGAAATTTAATTTATGCACAATGGAATGGGGTGCTAAGAGCGGTGCATAGATATGGAGGGAGAGGAATATTATAGACTTTTGTTAACAGCCCTTCCATATGATGAACAACTGGCTTAGGCCTCTGTGACTTTGCCTTTCACTTTTTTTTTTTTTTTTTGGGTAACAGAGAACCTTGATTACTTCTGTTGATCATGTTGTGTGCATTGTGCTTTAGACGAAGCTTCATTTACTTATCTTAAAGGAGAGCAGTTTTCAAGGAGTCAGTAGCTGGTACTTGTGGAGTGTAATAAAAGTGAAGTCAAAATGGGTTAATTGCTGGAAAAACATACAAAATGCTTATTGAACTGACCTTTTCTTTTGTCCTACAGGTAAGATCAATTCTTTATGCATATTAGTACAGTAGAATTATGTACCTCTATGGAAACAGTAAGAGAAGAAAAGAATCATGCACCCCAAGCACGTAAAAGAACTCTGTGGAAAGACGAAAGAGAAGGAACATCGGCAAGATCACAAGCTTTATGGAAACATATCTTTGACTTGCACACAATCATTTGGTCCCACTTTGGTAGGTACAGGAAGAAGGTACCGGAAATATTGTTATAAGCCAAGCCCTTTACCTAATAATTAACGTGTATATATACAATATAATATATATTAGATGGATAGATAGATCTATAGATAGATCGATCGATAGATAGATAATTCTCTTCTTTTTTGTGAAGGTCCTATCTTATGAATTGAATCATGTAACTTCCTGTCTGCTTGAAAGCTTGCAAATGTATCGAGGGGATTGAGTTTCACTCTCCAGAGTTAGATATATATGTATGTACATATATGTATAGATGCTGTATATGTATATGTGTGGATGCATATGTACTAAATGTGTATGTTTGTGTGTATTGAAAGATATTTTTGATATTGGAGGAAGAAAAATACAAGAAAGAGGATAAAAAGTTCTAAAGAAAGAAGAAACGTGTTAAAAAGGATATATGAGAAGGCAGAGCTCTTCAACTTTTATCCTTCACTGCATTACCAACCCTGACCAAATAATTGACTTCTAAATGATTATTCTAATGCACTTTACCTTTTGAGCCCATAAGAACATTGTTACCCTTAAAATTCTAACAAGATGTAAGTTTCTGTCTATACGTTTAGAAATTTCCTCACCCTGGGAAACAGCTTAATCTCTCAAATGAAAATCATATCTGATATGATCTCCCATTGTTCACCATCATCAGTGTTTCTTTAGGTATCGATCACTTAATGATTGTTCTGTCTCCTTTTTTTTTTAACAAGCCAACTGCCATCTTTCATCACATCTCTACTTAGTATCATCCTTTGCTCACTATGGCCTTGCATTGCCAGCATTTCTCCAAGAATTATAAGAATCCATGACTTCCAGAGCCTTTAATCTCTTCCCTTTGGTTTGTGAACTTAGCATTTTAACTTACTTCCCAGCGCCAAGTGATTTCTGCAATTGAACCTACTTGATTTTGTCATACTATTGCCCCAAACAATGTATTATCTAGAAGATATAGTACTCCAGTTAATTTCTTGCAGTACAGTGTGCTCCCTCTCCAACAGTCACTTTGGCTATCCTCCAACTGCCCATGATAGGTTAATGCTGAGAATTGTCCTGTGATATAATTGTTTTGAAGATACTTCATTGCAAAATTTTTGTGTTTTTGTGTTTGTGTGTGTACTTTTTAATTTTGAAACTCTCAATATACTTCGAGAAATATCCATATCATATTCAGTCAGCTTCTTTATCCAAATTCTAGAATAGTTTTTACCACTTCGGTTGCTGTCCACTTAAGCAGTTAAGGAAGTAACCTAATCTTTAAAAAGGCCAGAGGAAGTACAAGGAACCAAATTAATTTCCTTGGATCAACTAAATTTTTTCTACTTGTTCATGGACAGGATGAAAACATATCAGAATGTAAGATTTTCTCCCTTCATTAAATGAGGAGAGGTCTAATTTGAACTGCAGTATACATGTATCTTCTGGTTTCTCTATATTATTATACATTTTACCTGGTAACATTTTGCAAGAGCATGTAAATGCTTCTTTACACTAGGATGGCCTTCTTATCATTCTTGACACTTTCCTCTTTGACAAAGCCTACATAAAGGTCCGTTCTGCTGGAGTCGCGCTCAGAAAGTCTAATACTCTTTCCACCTTCAGACATATTCCTCACAAACTCTACCAAATTCCGCCAGTTGTTTTCTTCAAATAATTTCTTGTTCATTCTAAGATATGTAAATGCACTCAATCTATTGCCATGATCAGATCTACTAGTTGCCAAAACTTGCGCATAGGCATCTGCATCGTACCTCTCTAAAGCATTTTCTCCAGCAAGTTCTGTCCCTGTAGTTCTTGATGCAATCTTTACTTGCCTGACTAGTCCTTCTGGCGAACAGTTTGCATGCTGTGGCTGCTGGCTGTCTTTCATTTCCATGCATGTGAAGTTGAATACAACTCCATGTTTGCCAAACATGCGTGCTATTGGTAGATAACCATCTCGGTCTCTAGTATTGTAATAGCCGGCAGTTAATTCAGCTGCATGAGACCTTGTTTTGTAATGCCAGTGAATGCCAGCTACTTTTCCAGACAGTTTTGCTCCTGTTCCATGGAATATTCTTTCTGCAACCTCAAGGACCTTATCACCATGATCTAGTAGCTTTCCTGAGTACCACTCTAGGAAGAATTGGCCATATTCAGTTTTCCATGTTCCTTCCCTCTTAAAGAATCCTGTGTCTTCTGGAAATTGGTTGTATTGGCCAGAATCATGGGGTCCACCTTTTCCCCAGTCTTTCTTATTAGTTGCATCTGCTGATGCTTGCAACGAAGCTCTCATGTACTGTTCCAGTGAAGCAGGTTCTTAAGGTGAAATTCCAGAAAGAAAAATCAAGAAACAAGATCTATTGCATCTAGAAACTTAGGATTTCATTTAATATATACTATTTTCTAAAAAAAAAAAAAAAAAAAAAAAAAAAAAAAAAAAAAAATCCTTGGACCATATAACCGTTACCTTGTCATAACATTGGAATTCTCCAATTCCTGGAAATCGCCAGGTTCCATTGCTTTCTGGATATGATGGATATCTTAGCTCTCCACAAGGCCCCATCCCCACTTGGATTTCCTGCAATAAAACTATAATTTTCAGTTTCCAAAGTGATGCAAAAGAAAATGAGCTGTGAATGCAGGGTCTTTTTTTTTTTTAACAGCACAATTAGGGTTATAATCTGCATCAGCATGTCTATAGATGTAGATTTTCATTGTCATTCTTTAAACTGTAATGAAATTTGCAGGAATTGTTAAGAGCATATGAAATGTAAAATTTCAAGAACATGTCATATTTGGAAATGGAGGAGCAATCATCAGCTTCTACTATATGCAAGCATATAACATATGCATCTATATAAATGGCCTGCTTGATGGATCCTGTATAGATATAAGATAGATATTTATTCTTGAACTGCTATCGTACTCTTTCATATTTTGCAATTTACATGCTTATATTTATGTCTGGATTGTGATGTATCCATGGGTGTAGAAATTTGCAGGTGAGTTGTTATTTGTGTGACATCCCCCGTTAATGTTATCTAGATATGTGACTTTATGTAGATTTCTAGCAGTAACTCCAAAAAATATTTCATTTCTAGATCCTGATCCCTTCTGTATTATAGAGAGTAGTCAGGTGCAAACAAAAGCCGAGATATTTCTCGTAGCTATATTATTTGGAGCTAGTTATTGTGGAAAACATGAGAGAAGATTGACTGAAATGGTTTTATTATGTTCAGAGGATTTCTTCAAATGTATAAATGGATAGAGGTAATAACCTAGGAATTGAAGGTTCTATATGCATTTGAGGAAGAGTTATGATAGTTATAAATAAAAAAAAAAAATTGAAATTACTGCTCATATGCCTGCAGGTGCAAATGAATGGAAAGAAAGTTAATACACCAGGCCACAACTAGTTTAAGATAGAAGGCTTAGTATCATAGTTTATATGTTTAAAATCTTAAGAATACTTGATAACATTGTTAGATTTTTAGCCCAATAACATCTCCCTTGTAATCTTTAGAATTTATTAATGACAATTGTAAGATTGTAATAGTTTTGAAGGACATATAAGTGTGCTTGAAATTTATTTGATGAGAGATATAAGGTTATTAGATTTTTACCACAATAACATCTCCCAAGTACTCTCTGAATCTGTCACGAAAGCTCCTCATGTAGTCAGCATAAGCTTGTATAGGTGTCCGTCCTCTTAGGATTGGTAATGAATCACAACCCAAGGAGATGTACTCAGGATTCCTTCGGCCAGATCTGTCTGTGTAAACAATGTCTGGATTCCTGCTAATTTCTTCAAGTACCCAAGGTGGTAGAGGAATGCTGAAATTGGAAGAAGGAAGTTTATCAGAAATATCCAGTAATTTCTCTGGAGTTAGAAGTATGTTAAAGTTAAATGACAACTCCTTCCCTTTTCAATGGCTTTGCCTTGATAATGCCATCCTTTCTACTTAAATATACATGTAATGAAATTGAGTAAGCTACGGAGTTTTGTATACCAGTTGCAACACTACTAAGAACTGTGGTAATGAAATTCCTGAGAGAATAAACCTAATCCAAAATCCAACCAAGATTTTTATTTTATTTTATTTTTTCCTGGGAGTATTTGGGTATCATACAAGAGAGTCAGAAGCCTCGAGAAATACTCCTAATCTCATCATTGTTTAACTTATTTTTCAAAAGCATATGAAACCATAAATTTGTCATATTATTTAGAAAGTATAAAATTAATAAAACCATAACTAAACCTTTGACTTACGTGCAGGAGTCTCCAACATTCCCTCCACACTGGTGGAAGGACATAACAACTTGGAGCTTTAAGCCATGTCTTTGCACCATGTGTACAAGTTCAGCATAACCTTCCCAGTTATACCTTAAAGGTCCATCTTTCTCCACCAAACCCCACCAAGCATCCACCATCACACCTTCAACTCCTGCACCGCGCAAGGCCATCAAGCTAGCATTCATTGCACGTGGCTTGTTTAAATTCCCTCCAAGTGATACCGTGTCCAGTGGCAGCATCACAAATACAGGAACCCTAGTACTTTTGCTGTGATGAGTTGTTAGCTTGTGAAGCTTTTCTAGTCTGTCGTTCTTTCTTTCTTCTGAAACTGAAAACTTCTCACGCAAAAAATGTGCTTCTTGAGTTGAATTCTTAGCTCGGAGACGGCATGATGGCTTAATTTGTGCAAAACAAATGGTGCCGAAGTCATCTGAAGTTTTAATGATTTTGGCATCTTTAAGGTTAATAAAAGAAGTTGAGGACTGGAGTGTTAAGGCCATCTTTCAGTTTTTTGTTGGGAAGGAGTCGGAGATTGGAAAGGAATGTGGGAATTGTTGAAGATTGTGGAGATATATTTATAAAGAAGAACAACATGAAAAAATAAACAGGTTGGTTTTTGAAGGTGACAACATAGGTGGGCTCTAGTTTAAAAGTGAAAAAGTGGGAAAAAAATCAAAACTAGTCAGCTCACTTTTTCAAAGTCGTTCTCTACACACGTTTACACGTGTTCTGGCCTTATCAATTTGTGAAAGAGGCAAAAACTCAATTTAAGTTTCAAAATTTTGAACTCCTGCCTCTTGTTGATGATAAATTTGCTCTTTTATAGGAAATATCCTTGACATTGACCTTTTTTTCTTTTTAATAGGAACGCTTAAAATTGCTCTTGCATCTCACCAAGGTTTTTGTATTTTTGTTTTTTTATTCATAAAAAAATGATGGTGGGTGTCTTTAAAATGGCTTCGGTATTTACCCTCCATGGTTAAAGCAGCAGAAGAATCAATAGTCTCCTTTTTTAGTAAATATTTTGAATCTCAAGTCTAAATCTATATTGTTTGATCCGGATTATATGTTTAAATTTGACATGAATTATGCTAATTGGCAAGTTGTCCAGTGTAGCAGAATTCTTCTCAGTACCCAATTAAGATTTCTATACCATGATTGTACATTGAAGACTTGAAGAGTGATGGCATTGTTGTTTGTCTCGATACTTTAGCCATCAGATGATTGTTGCACTCTGTTCTGTTGATCATTTTGTTTCTGAAGTTGCACCAAGTTTAAATTTACTTTTATAAAAATAAATTGTGTTTACAAATGCAAGTATGCATATCAAGAATAGGTCCACTGGCCTTTGTTCCCATAGTCCTAAGGTGGTGGCAGGTTAGAGTTTCAAATCTTCTCTCCATCCCCTTTTCAAAAAGATAATAACTGGCAAAAAAGTAGCTTGTGGACAATAGTTCCCTGCCTGAAGGTGAAAAGTTTTGTCTCTCATTTTTGCATGATAGTTAATGGGTGGTTTCTTTTTGATTTCATGTTGCACATCTCAGAAATTTTATTTTCTCTTTGGACTGTGTTTACTCCCACATTATGTTCATGTGGATGGAAAAAATCCTCGAATATATGATTTTTCTTTTTCTCTGGTTTTGGATGGTTTTGGATAAGAAGACATGGATGCTTTTTCCAATAGGGAAGCATGTGGTTGTGACCAAGTCTGCCTTGATTTGTTCTAGGAGTTTTCTATCTGTTTGACCTTGATGTATACCAAACTTATTTGCTCCACTAGCCTGCCGTACAGTATGTGCTCACCTGCATTTTGATTGGCTCCTTCAGCATTGTAAACTTGACCAATGGATGTAATCTCTGCTTTTATTGTCAATGATAGAGCTATCCCTGTTTCCCTATTCATTCTGATACTATGAAATGTATTTTAAGATACCTTATACTAAGGCTGTTGGATATTGTCTAATATGCGCTTGACCATAAAGTCTTTTATCTTGGGAAAGATGCGCAAAATAAATGCATTTTCCTGGATACTGATACTATGAAATGTATTTTAAGATATCTTATACTACGGCTGGTCGATATTATCTAATATGCACTTGACCATAAAGAAGATGTGCAAAATATATGCATTTTCCTGGATTATCAATTGATGCTTAAGCAGCACGTCCCTCATAAGTGAAGTTCCTTACCCAAAACATAGCGTGAGATGATGGCCTTCTGGTTTAGTTCTACTACTTGTGCATCATCTGTGGTTTTAACCACATGAATTACTGTATTTGTGATTTTGGGGAGCTGTATGTAGAAAAGCTTAGCCCATGATTTATGTCAAGCTTTCTGTCAAACCTCTAAAAGGACATATTATGCAATTTTGAAGGGTATGCTACATTAGCCTATCAATTGTGTTCAAGAATGTACAATGATAGGCTTATTACTGTGAGTCTAATGGTTGAGCATTTTCTCTCCTTTCCCACCCCCCTTTTTGTGTATCCAGATTTCGTCATGTCTTCCTAAATAAGCTAAGGATTTTGTGCGATGACATAAGAGGCTGAAGATGATTTCTGTAGTTGGCGAAATGAAGGAGACAGGTACATGTATTTCACTAGGACATGAAAGGCCTTTTTCTAAAATTATATTTCGTGATTTCGTAATTAACATAAAGTGAATGAATAGTTTGAATACTCAAAAAACAATGTGGCGGGTGATGGGGCGGTGTCAAGTATTAAGTGGGTCAGTCCTCTTATTGCAGGGTGATGTTTAATGAGAATCTTCCAATTGCTAAACAATGATGGTTTGGTTGTTTATTTTATTTTATTTTATTTTAATCAATCGATATCAGAATTTTATTTGAATAATTTGATTTGAGTACTGTGAGATTCATTGAGAGATTGACTCTCTCAAATCTTTTCTCTCCACTCTCAGTATTAGAAATTGAGATTTATAATTAAGGGAGTAGAGTGTTTTAACTATTCAATCTAAAAGAATTTGGTGGTTTGATTGAACCAGTTTTACTTGAGCTTGACCGTTGTTCTTGTGATTCTCATCTCTATCTTATTTGTGTGGCACCAATGAAAGCCTTATCCCATAATTATCATGCTCCTCTATCTCTGTTTGTGTGTGTGACGAATTTTGAAGGCCCTCGTGATTGTTGAATATATTATTTTAACAATTATGTGAGAATAATTAGGCTATAGGTGTTGTATTCTCACAATGTCGCGTACCTACGTTTTGGTCTGGGAGAATCATTGCCATGATTTATGTTCAATTTTCATGCTTTGCTGGCAAATGAAGCATTGATTCTTGCAGGTCATTGAAGTTTGTTGTTACAATTGGTTTTTGCCTTCGCGGCTTCCCCTTGGGTCATCCTACCATATACCTAATTATGCGTATTCGGTGCAAGGTGTACATCTCTGTCTCTCTCTCTCTGTCTCTCTTTCTCTCTCTCATATTGATAGGGAACAAAAGGAAACAAAAGTCCCCATTCGATGTACCTTTCATTACTCGCAGTAGACGCCGGGAGAGGCTGCTAGCAACTTTTCGGCAGAGGGTCCCCGCATGGTACGCAATAGACTTTTTCCTCGCTTTGGCTTGTGGTTCTCCTTTGCCCAAACGTATACACTTCAGATCCCGCACATAAAACCAGAGATGACACCAGGTTGGTTCGGACGGTTCTGGTGACGGGATTAGAAACTGCGGGCCGATTCAGCTATGGTTTCAAGGCATTTTCAGTTTGAGACGGGCCGATTCCGAAAAAAAATTACTTGAAACGGCCCGGCCTAGTGAACCAGGCCGGTCTGTTCCGGTTCAACGATTTTTAAATGAAAATTTTCAAAAAAAAAAAAAAACTATTGAAATTGGGTTAGACAGATTTTCGGGCTAAAACCAGCCCATTTACATCACTACATAAAAGTACCTCAAAACTGAGCTTAATGTTCCTATATTACATTAAAGTTTTAGCGTTAGCTTTTGGTAGTTTTATGGTCGGCACTTGGGTTTTGGGTTTTTCTGTCCCTATACTTTCTGCTCTCTTAGAGTTGTACAGGGCAGAAATCGGATTTTAGTGACATTATGTGTTCACTTTACCCCATTTTTTTTTTTTATCTATCATTGAAATTCAAAATCATGATCTGATTAATCTATTTTGAATATTTACAGAGTCTTATTTAGGGGGCGGGGTGGGGCAAGACTCTCTTAACGTAATTTTTTTTATCCCAAGTTTCAAACTTAAAATTTAATTAAGAGATCTAACATTTCATCCGATCAGTGATGGAGCCACCTTGAAGTGTGTGAGGGCAATTGCCCTCACTTAAAAAAAATTATTAAATTTTATATATTAAATAAAAAATTATCCCTACACAAAAAAGCCCCTACACTTTAAAAAAATTATCCCCACAAAAAAAAAAAAAATATATGTTTGTGACTTAAAAATAAAATATTTTGATTTATAAAAATATTTTACCTCCACAGATTTTGAATCCTGGATCAGCCACCGCATCCGGCTAAACTCACTGTAGATTGATTTATGTGTTTACTTCTCTTAGCAAGATATTTAGACACTGTAAAAATAAATAATATATATATTTTTTATTCTAACTTAATCATCATTCAATATTTAAAATTATATTTTAATTAAATTAAATCAATCGTCTAATCAAGCCTCCCACCATAGTATAGTCAAATCCAACTCAAAAACTCCAAACCCAGACCCTTTGACAACATAATACAATGCATTTTTCATTACACTCAATGTGCGATGGTAAAAATATTGATCCCACGCATCACCTGCTTTATGAGAAATCACCAGCGACGGCATGTGTGGGGTACAAACTATGACAGAACCTTATGACAAGTTTCGAGAGCCCAAAGGCATTTTTTTTTTTTTTTTTTTGTTGGGTGGGGGGGAGCTCTTAAGAGTTACAATGGTTATAGATGATGTAATTTCTTTTGAACAGGATAGGTTTAATATGGACCATAAAATTGGGCGTGTATGATTGTTACTTACTTAATAAATAATAAATAAAATTTTAACAATTATAAAACATATATTTTCATAATTATAACTTTAATTATTATGAGCAATAGAACTAGGTTAAAAGCGATAAGTATTATGGTTGTGAGGGGGGGTTATAGGTGAACAGGAAGAGAAACCATGATAAATAATTATAAATTTTAAAATTACAAAATTATAATTTTACCTTGAAAATTTATTTTTATTGCTATTTTGTTATGTTGTTGTTATAACCAATTTGATATTCTTTGTAGATGAAGAGGCTGATAATTGTTGGAATATTTAAAATAAAAAGTGAAATAGTGAAAAGGAAAAGAGAAGATGAATAGATTAGAAAACAAAAATGGAAAATAAAGAAACGGATAAATAAGAGTTAATTGATTGATTGAAAAAAACTGGATTTATGAATCATTATTCATTAATATATATATTTTTAATTTTAAAAATTTTAAAAATATTGAATTTAAAAAATAAATTAGAGAGAAAAATGGTGATTTGATTTTTAATATTTATCAATTTATATGATTTAACTAAAGGATAAAGTCTCTTTATCCAACGTAATAGCAATAAAGACAGTGGATAAGTGCATACGCCATCATTTCTTATACAAGCGAGTGCTTCTTATCTTATCAGGATAAAACCATCTTGATTTGAGTTTGTGTTTATGATGTCATCTCATCTTCTGATATGAATATGCATTCCCCCCCCCCCCTAAATATCCAACGTAGGAGATATTTTTCTGTTAGCATGCTCTGCTTGTCCTAGATAAGTTCTCTGCTTGTCTCCATGAAAATTCTGATATTTTCAAGGATGCAGAAAACCCAAAAGATGGTTCTGTATCCTACCACCGTCAGCTGTCCATTTCTTAGCTTTTAAGCTTCCCTAAGATATTTTGACTCAATTGATACCCACATGGATACAGACACAGATAAACTCTGCATAAGCATGTAGATATGTATCTCGGATAAAGGATCTAAATGTCAACAAGCTATAATTTAACAGACACCGTCTCTTCCCAATGTAACCAAATATATATATTTATTTATTTATTTATATAAGCATCTAGATATTTGCACATATGCAGGTGTCTGCATTCTATGAAAGAATTCAAAATGCAAAGAGATATTCATTCAAATTTGCTAAAGACAATTGCCTTGGAACAAACAAATTGTACATATATTATGGATAGAGGACCAAAAAAAAGAGGTTCTAGGATTACATAAAGGCAAATAAAGCCATGCATGCTCATATAATGAGATTAAGAAGCAAGTAAAAAGCAAATCTGTGCAGTTATTGGGTGTTGTTGAAGTCATAGATTAGGTCATACCTCATGGTTACACATTGGCTACATGTTAACACCCATACCGCCAAGCTTATTCTTAACAGTTCCAAATTTTTCGATATTACTTCATCCACAAATAATTTTAGGTTAAACTGCAGTTTTATGAATCTGCTATGGGGAAAATTGACCCGATTCTGTCTCCAAAGCGATAGCATTTGATATTTACCGGGTATGAACCCAGTTGAACATAGTTGTCCTCCCCTCCCATGTAGAAACATAAAGTGTATAATGCGACTTCAAACTCTGGGCTAACTCCAACCAAAGTGCTTGACACAGATTTGAGAACACCATTCCACTCGAACTGGATTGTGAGCAACTGTGTTTCAGAATCAGGCTGCAAGTGCATGTTCACAGGATGGCAAACATATTAGATTACAATGAGGCATTAACAACAGATGCATGTTATGGGATCAGTAACCGAACAATCCCCTATTTTGACTCCCATTTGAAGCCTTAGTGTCAGTATCACTATCCATAATTAACATGTAATAGTATCACATAACCAAAACATTCCCTAGTTTGAAAATCATCTACTTGGATTCGTGATAATTTCCATCTGAGTTGATTTTTGTGTTGATTCAAAGCCATGATGCCCTAAGATCATTATTCATTCTATTAGCAACTTTCAAGGTACTAACAATGAAATCAAACATGGTTGGCCACTCGGAGCTTTTCCCATTGGATTTGATGGGTCATCCACGACACAAAGGTAAAAGGCATTCTATTGCTAGATGTTGTGTAAACATAATCATCATAATAAGAAACTATAGAATTAGTGATTTCTGATTTTTTTTTAAAAATAAAAAAATAAAAAAATAAAAAAATAAAAAAAATAGCGACTAGGAATAATGTTCCCATTGTTGTGCCAATGTGGAAGAAAAAAGCTGCAGCTTCCTATGTTTGGAGAAATTAGATGAGCATATATTTTCCATTTTATGTTATCTTTTTTACTGCAATTTTGTTCATGTATGTATCTATATTTTACTTGGGTGAAATCAATTTAGAAGCAGAAGTACAAGAATGAAAAGTGGCTTCCAACCCAACTCTGACCTAGCAAGATTGTTGAGCTGATCAACATTTTTCCTAAATGAAACTATATAATCTTTCAAACAAAGGGGCATTGATAGATTTCAAAAGTATCCTGGTCTATGTGTAAAACATACAGCTTCACTGCTAGAGCAAAGGTCAAAGGAAGTTAGAATGGCTTTCCTGTCTAGGTTCATGTTTGCATTAAGCATTTATTTTACAGCCATTCCTCCTATACATAAGCTAATACCATTGGTCAGTAAACCATCCAAGAAAAACTAATTATGAGTTAAAAAAAAGGAAAAAGCAAATCTAGTAAAACATCTTTGTTTGCCATGGGAAACTGATGAAAATATCCAGTACTCAATCACTCAAGATTCCAGAAGAAAAGGTCACTCACAATTTCTCCTCGTCTTCGGGGAAAGATGTAACCTTGATAGTCAACCCTCCCTTTTGCCTCTTCAAGGTAAAACTGGGCCAAAAAAATATAAGGAATCTTTAATAAATTTTCTAAATTTTGTGTGGTTAAAAAAAGGAGAAAAATATGAATAAGTGATAAAAATAAGCAAGAAAGTGAAAATATACATTAGTAACAGAGAGAGATATTGAGATGCAGTACTTATAACATTAACAGCCAATTCAGGAAAATATGAATTTATGAGGTGTTTCTGATGAAAGGACAGAAACCATGTTTGGTCCACTGGCAGTAAATGAATTGGAGTCAGTTGTTTTGGCATCAAAAATTGCTGCAGAGTTTGTGTGCATCAGTAATTTTGTGTCAAGTCCAAATTGGAACTTGCTGATATTGCAGTTATCAGGTTTTAAGACCATTGAATTGATAAAGCATTAATGGAGGGTATGAGTCCGATATGACACAATAAGAACATAGCAATAGGATTATGGTACATGATCTTGCACGTGGATCTAGATCGTTATACCACTCTCCACTAACTTAAGAATAATTGTTTTCATCTGATGATCTTTAGTTTGTATGAAAACAGCCTAGTTGAAAATGAAAAATTAAAAATAGGACATGGTTGAGATATATGTCCAATATTTGTCTTCAAAGGGTTATATCCAGAAAAAGCATGAGAAGGCTCCTTGAAGTATCAGTGTTACATAGTTAAGCCATAAAGAACAACTTATTTCACTTTTAGGAACCACGAGAAACTGAATTCCGTCGTAGAAGCAAAAAAGACAAACCTGAAGCCAGTTATGGAAGCCAGAAACTTCTTGTTCCCCTCTATGCTTGATTTCTCCAACGAAGACATGTTCAAAAGCAGAGGAGGAACTTGATGCACCGCCTCGGCCATAAAGATCAAACCAGAGACTTGTCAAAATTCTTTTAAAGTCTTGATAACTCTCAGATACAATGCCTTTAGCTGAGAGATACTTGTGAAGGTATTTAATTGGTGCAGTCCTACTTATCTCTTCTATGAAGGCAGCTTGTTCTTGTTTCTCTTCATGTGTGAGTTCTTCTTTGTACCCTTGATGAGGGTTGTAGTTATCCAGAAGAGCACAGAAACGAGAGAATGTAGGCCTCCTGAAAATATCATCACCCAGCCAGGAAAACAAGCTCCCTTGCGCCATATCTTCCTTTTGGTAAACTTTCTTTCCTTCACCACAGTCAATCTGGTAGTCTTTGCCAGGTACCAAGCGGTTTAGATCAAGCTCCCAGAGTTTGTTACAAGCCTGGGACAAATTGGATAGCTCCTCTTCTGAGGGTTCCATACTAACACCTGGTACAACATCTTCCATATATTCTTGTTCACTAGGAGGACGCTTGTATCTTTGCCAGTGATCCACCTGGTCGGTCAAATAAGTTATTGAATGCTAAATTAGATTGAGATCATAGAACTGTCATAAACAATGTTTTCCTTTTTGCTCACGAAACAACTTCTTGAAGCTAAAAATATTATATACACCAAGCACAAGTACTGGAACACGGTTCGTTACTATGAACATTGCATCATATCTATTGCGAAACTCTTTAGTTATTTGAAGCAAGGATAACAGAATTATATGGCTACTTTACATCTACAACAGCTGATGGCAGCACTTAGGTGTCAGCCTGTAGCAAATTGAAAATCAGAAGAACAAGGTAGAAGCATTTATCTTGCAGCATAAGCTGATCTAAAGAATATAAAAACTGCTGCCATTTATCAGCAAAACTTACTAACCTGTAGAAATTATGCTTTTACATACAATAGTATCAACTATATTGTTCTAACCAACCATGAACAAAAGAATCTGTTGTCTTTGTGCTTCATTTGGTATTGCTCAAAATCAATATCTAGTTTTAATAAGGATATGTAAGTCTTGCTTAGAACCTAATATTAATTTGTTGGATAATACAATGGATTGATACTTGTGCCTTATATATGATCGTTAGTTAAATTCCAAATTTCAATAGCTTTGATCACCAACCAAATAAGTAAAGCACCCTAGATTCATATTAGCATGTCTTCAGATATCTATACTGTGGAAAGTCTGTAAACCTTTGGATTCCGTCTTGCAGGCTTATTGCCAACAACCTCCCAGCCATCATTGTTCTGCTCTCCTTCGTCCTGTATAAGCACCAGCAGTACAAAATAAGGACATTCTGATATGATTTCCACGATACTATAATCATGGCAAGCATAGGAAAATTTACATGTCTGTTTGATTGATTCTGGTCATAGCCATGGCGTCTGAAATCTTCATTCTTCTCGTAGTCCTCATGTTCACCCTGCAATTTTAATGTTGATAGTATATGATTTCATATGGAGCAGTATACAGGTGATGAACCATGTCAAAAAAAGCAATAATCATTCGAGGAAAGATGTTGGACATCAGAAACGAGTAGTTCCACCAACAGTGCAAATAATATGTGAGCTAGGTGCAAGGTACAACTAGCTATACATACAGGCAGATGAGAATGGGACAAGGTGGACTTAGAAAAATTAGCAAAAACCCATAAAGAGCTAGAGGTGTGAAGTACACATATCTAGCGTGACTTGGACGTTATGCTTGATCAGGTAATATTCAACACAGAAACAGCTCATATAGCTTACCTATCTCATCAGCTAAGGACTTTTGGATCCAAGTTTCTTGCTCTGTAATAAATTCATTTTTTCTTTTGCTAATTATTTTTAACCCCCCCCCCCCAAAAAAAATTTTCTAAACCACAGAAAATCCCCAGAGGAACTTACAAAAGAAATGCAATGATCCCACCATTTATATCTTTAGTTCCAGAAATACAAGACATATAATTCATACAAGCAAAGAGATTTGTTCATCCCTTGAAATTTTCCCAAAATATATAGTTAGTTTGAGCAATGATATGGTTTGGAAACCAAAAATGGGCTTTATTATAATTCTACTACCTTTAAACAAGTTTCACTGAATGGGGGGTTTAGACCATAATAATTTCTAGCTAAGAATTTTGTATTTGAATGACAACAGTTGTTGCTTTAGATTTCTTTAGACCCATGTATTTGCTAGTTAGGGGCTTTTATTAAATGCTAAGCTCCAGTGCTCGCACAAGAGTGATGGTATATTCTGCAATTGCAACAGGGAAAAAACAAGTATGCATCAAAACAACTACCCGGCCCATTAAAAACAAATCATCCAATGTGGGTTCTCTCTCAAATCCTCATGTAATGAATCAGTGATATATCTCAGTTATAACTTAAAGAACTAGCATGCAAATGAAAGTTAAAAATGGTGGGAAAATGAACCTGTTGAGGCCTCCGAGAAGGCCTTGATCTTTCATATTCATACTCCTCTTTTCGCCATTGACTCTGTTCCTGTTCATATCAATCAGACGCGCACAGAAACGCACACGAGAGAGAGAGAGAACAAACAAACCTGGGTCTGGGTGTATGAGTGATATTGTGGCTGAGATTGAGTGTAATTGTGCCTGCGATCACCTCGAGCATCTTCATCAGGGTTATCATGTTCGCCAGATACAACCTGAGCGCACAGCAGGGATCAATTTGCGAATCGAAATTGGGGATCACAACTACAAGGAAAGGAAAAGGCTCTCAGTCTGACCTCAGCCCAAGTGGATCTAGATCCTTCCTCTCGAGAACTGTCTTCGTCGTTGTTGTTGCGGGGATCGTGATCTCCTCCTCCTAAGACCACATCTAACAAACCCTTAATTAAACCTTCCATTTCTCTCTCTCTCTCTCGATACTCCTTTCCTATCACCCGATCAACTATCAGTTATCAGACAGGCAATGTGCGCGAGCGGGGCTACTTAGAAAAAGAGGGGACAGTTGAGAAGGAGACGCGACTGGCAGTTATGGGCAATATCTTCATTTCATTATTGTTGTGGGACCGGATGGAATTGCATCCACGTCTGCCGACAATTCTTTGCTCACGGGCCTTCGGAGTTCAGACCCAATTGGTTTTGGGCTAACCTAGACTACTGATCCACCTCATATCCACCTCGGATGTCACTAGGGAATCATACTCATGTCCTGGGAGGCTAGTTCCTTGCAACTCTCATTCTCTCTCTCTCTCTCTCTACCCTTTTAATCAGAACCAAAAAAACAAATAATAGTACTCCTGGATTTAAGTTTGATTAATTGAAATTGATTGCAAAAATAAGCTTTAAATTAATTAATTGGGGATGCCCTTATACCTTCTAATTATATCTCAAACAATATATAATATACACGTACATACCAAGTATAACTTTTATTTATTCGATTATTTATTTTATCATAAAGAAGCAAGAAGTCTCCTGGAAAACTAAGGTATATTCCAAACCATGTCCCAAAAGAGAAATAAAGAAATTAATGAATAAATCAATAAGGCACCAAAAGAGACTCAGGAGGCTGACGATTTGCAATCAAGAGCGGATCTCAAACTCAAGCCGATCTAAGGTGCCACGAAAACTAAGGTGTATTCCAAACCATGTCCCAAAACCTCAAACCCCACGCATAGGATGTGTCGAAAGTGAAGCACAATCCCATTTTCTCTCCTTCTTCTTCTTCTTCCTTTGTTTTTTTAAAGGCCTTCTTTGTCCAGTTTTTACATACACTAAATACACACACAGATGGCTTCGGAGCCGGTTTCACAGGAAAAAAATTAATGAAAGCGGTATCCTAAGAATGAGTTTACAAGACACAAGATGCAGCACACCACTTGCCTTCTGCAAGGACAAAAAAAGGAGGATCCTCCTAAGTTCATGGAGCTTCTGGTTGTTGAAGTAGAGATGGTAACTCATCAAGAACAAGGTGACTCTCACTCTCCATTACAGTTCATGGAATTAATATCTACACATTAGAATTCTCAAGTCACAAATGAACGCCGTAAGTAACTTAAAGCACTTCATTCAAACCCTACGAGTCCAATTCAAAAATCTAACAGAAAACCTAACAATCAAAACATGGAAATCTGAAGATAATCAGAAACAAAATTGACGAGTAACAGAAGAAAAACTATAAAGAGAGAGAGAGAGAGTGAGTGAGAGGATCTGAATTGAATTGAGGTAGACACGTTTGCAAGGAAGACGCCTGTGGGAACGGTATTTGGGAGAAGCATTCTTCGTAGGCGACTACATGGTTACAGATGATGGAATGAACCAGAGGGAGATTTTGGTAATTTTGAGCATGCAGTCTTAGCAGACAGCTTATAGGATTTGATGCACCCACGGATCAGGCATTTTTAAGAAGAACGAAATTCAATACTCGCCCTTTTATTTACGAAATTGCCATCAACGATGACAGCATGTGGCATTTCCCGGCTTACAATTCTTGATTCTTTGTTATTTTTAATTTTCATTCTGCGTTCTTTATACTTTTTTTTTTTTTGGGTTCTTTTTCTTTCCCTTAAGGCATTATTAGAGTAGAGGAGAGAAAACGACTTCAAATTTGAGTTGAGGAGACTTATGATAGTTTTTATATTTGGGTTTAAGGAGAGGAAAAAGGGAACAAGTTATTGATTCTGAGGTTGAGGAGATCGAAGGCGAAACGACGTATGTGCTCATAAGCTCTCTTTCTTCTTTGAACCAGAGAACCGAGGTCCCTCTCTCTCTCTCTCTCTCTCTCTCTCGTTTAAACACAAACTAAAGCTCGATCCTCCTCACACTCACCGACGGCTGACTGGTGGTGGTGTGTGGGGGAGCTTCTGTGGTTCAACCAGCCAACTAAATCTCTCTCTTTCTCTCTCCTCTCTGTCTCTGCCTTTCCGTTCATGTCTCTCTATCTCTGTCAGACTCTCTTTTCTTCAAAATTTTTCTAGTTTCGTACATAATCAACCTGCTCTCTCCGTCTCTCTCAAACACTTCATATTTTCATCAACTGTCAATGTTCTTCAACCCTCCACCATAAACGCAACTCCAATCTCTTGCTATCTTAAGTTAATGGTGATAATTTCTCTTCCTTTGGGTTGGAAAGTGGTCGATCCTTAAAAATTTTTTTCCAGTTCTTTCACCAGATTTTGGAGGATTCGTCGTGACTGTAGTGAGGGTCCCTAATCCATATTCAGGCCACTCGGACAGGAAACGCCGTTATTTGACTATGGAAAAACATGTTTTCCTCTTTAAAAACTCAACAATGGTGAACAAGAGACAGAAGAGATTTTCTCTTCCCCTTCGGTTTCTTGGTTGTTTGCGATCAACCTGGGCTGGGGGCATGTGCATAGGTATTAACTAAAATACTTTTACAAGCGTAAATGTTTCCCTAAATAATATGTTGGAGAATTTATAATTTTATAAAATTTAATTGTTAAGTTTTCTTTAGGCCTTATAAATTTTAAAATAAGAATTTTAGAACCTGTAATCTCTTATTAAAAAACTAGTTTTATCTTCATTTTTTATATAATTTGTTAATTATTTTATTTAAATATAAACTAATTAAATTATTTTTATTAATATTTTATTATTTTAATATTTATAAGAATTCAACCGCTAAACACAAGAAGTTATAAGTTTATGATATAACGTAACAACAACAACCAAAATTTTAATCTTAAAATTTGAGATCGACCGTAAAAGATAAATAAAAGTTAATTCAAAAAAAAAAGAAAATAATAATAATAATAATAATAGTGTTATTAAAAAAAAAAAGAACATACACACACTACCCAACAAACCTATAATACAAAAAGTAATGACCTAACTTGATCTAATTCTCCTACGCCACTCATTTTTGTTTGAAATTATCTTTACATTTAACCTCTTAACTGTCATATCATTGCGAGTATATCGCATCCACATTTTTAACGATTATTAAATTTTTTATATTTAAAGTCTCGATTTTTCGTTTACAATATGATATCTTATAAATTATTTGATTTTATTTTATTTAAATACTTTAAAATTTTATTTTAAAAATAAAATATAGAAATTTATGAAATCCAAAAATTCTTTCTAATTTTTAGAAAATTATATGCTGTTGAAAATGATTTTAGGACCCGTTTACTTGATCAATAGTTTATAAAATTCCAAAATTTATAAAATATTTTTAAAATTTATATTGATATATTTTATTTTCAAAATAAGTCAGTAAATTGTTTAAATAAAATAATATAAAAAAATTTTGTGAGTTTATAAGTTATAGTTGTGTTTAAAAATAGTGTTCTTACAAACCTTTTAATATTAAAATAATTAAAAATAATAAAATATTATTAATATCATGTTGATGATTATTTATTTAGATAAAAAGGTAAATGTAATATAATGAAATATTAATAAGGCAATTTAATCAGTTTATAACACAAGAATAAAATAGTTTATAAGTTTTACCAAGAAAAAGATAGGATAAAATTATTTTTTAAAAATAATTTACAAGTTATAAATATATTACTTTCAAAGTTTATTAGCTTTTTGAACAAAAAAATTACTAAATAAATTTAATGAACTTATTTATTAGTTTTCAAATATCTGTTAATATATTTTAAAAAAGTTTATAAACCTAAACAAATACCCTCTTACTCCGACGGGACAATCTCTTTAAATCTCGCATTTTTTCCCAAGCTAATCCAACAATGCACAGTGTTGGTGCAGTTTCAAGCAATATTTCTCAATTTGTGCGTATCGTCCTTACACAGGAGCCATGTTGATCTTCTCTATATCATTTCAATTTTATCAGTCAGACGTACCCGAAGGGACGTTTCAATTTTATTAGTCCACACTACAACAATAATCGCCCAAACCTTGAATCTAGGATGAAATCTCACATTGGCATATGACTCCTAACCAGAGATGACACCGGATCGGTTTGGGCCGGTTCCGTAGACAGGTTCAGGAACCGCAGGCTGGCTCGATCGCGATTTCAAGGCATTCCTGGTACTGATCGGGCTGGTTTAAAAAAAAAAATTGTTTGAAATCGATCTAGCCTGTTGAATTGGGCTGGATTGGTCGGTTTGACGATTTTTAAGTAAAATTTTTTTTAAAAAAAAACTATTAGAACCAGCCGGGTCAAGAAAAATAAGAACTGATTGGCCCAGTTACTGTAGCGGGCTGGTTCCGAGTTTACTATTCACCCTATCCGGGCCCCCGGGTAGGGCTTTTTCAGGCCAGCTGGGTTAGTTTTCGGATCAAAACCAGTCCGATTACATCTCTACTTCTAACATTATCGAATGCATTCATTATACGCATCACTTTGAATCAGAGGATAATAATTCTAGAATTTTTTTTAATAAACTATATTTATTTGATAATCATGTTAAATCTGACTAAATTTGATTTGAGTTGAGTTAGATCTAAAGTGACAAAACTCTTTCAATATATATTTTTTCCATATATAAGTTTGAACCCGAAATCCTATTTAAAAAATATAAATATTATTTATTAAATCAATTAAGTACCGATAAGAATTTTAGGACTTTAAAATCCTTTAAAGAGAACAATTGGGGAAGTCAAATCATACATTGCATGAACGATAGAAACAACTCTTCATATTGTTAGTGGCACTAGGAGGTTGAGACTTGCTCGCGCACTATTAATCATGTTAAAAGTAAAAGTTTAATTTAGTAAGGACGAAATATAATGTGTCGGAGACAATAGGGCAAACATTATAATTTTACGAAAACAAACAATATTGTAAAGGATTTTAAAGATTATTTTTATGATGGATTTATAATTTTTAGTAGCATTTATAAAATTTTTATTAGTATCCATTAAAAATATCTAAATATTTTTTTTTCCTCCAAGCCCCTCTTCCCGCTTAGTGGCTTAAACCGGTGCTCAGAAGCTAATGGGCTCTGCACGTTACAAGAAATTGTGACTAGTATCTGAAGTCATATTTTGATTAATCCAATTCGAATACCTATCGGACCCATTTTTTAGAGACAACTCTCTCAATATAATTTTTTTTTATTCATAAATTTTGAATCTAAAATTTAATTAAAGAATTTAATACCTTTATCCACTTGAATTTCCATTTGTACACTTGGTCTATCTATAAATTTTAAGCTTGTATGCTGATTTGGTGATTTTGGAGGGGGGATTTGAGAGTATAATTTCTGTTAAAATATAATTCTTCTCTTTAGTTTCTATTTTATAAGACCAATCCCACTTGGGCTGGCCCAAAAATTAAAAAGGCCTTGGACGAAATTTTGAGCTTCATATTTGAGCTGGAGCAAGCGTAGGCATTACATATTTTTATTAGACAAGATGTAGATCCATCCACCCAATATTCAAGTTTACACAAGAATGAGGCTCTCTTTTCTGATTTTCTTTCAAATAGCTAGGGCACTATAATGTGGGGACGGGACCGGTAGCCAACGAATGAATCTTACAGCCAATGGACACGACAAATTAGTAAGGGTACGAATGCTTCTTGGCCTAGTGAGAAATATATTAGCACCTCATACTAATAATCTTAGTTCGAATTTAGATAATAACAAAAATGATTTTAAGAGAGCTCACTTTTTATAGCGGATCTGATAACAATTCAATCAAAATTAATCTAGACGAAACTCTATATGCTCGACGGTAGACTAATTTCAGGGTACAAAAAACAAGGAGGGGTCAGGTTGAAAGTTCTATTTGTGCTCGAAGTCAACAGTAGCCCACCTATGACTGAAATGGACTATGACTATTAATTAGATTATTGACTGAAATCCCACCTATTTTCTTGCATCCAAGTGATGTTTTTAAAACCGAATCAAATTGTTCGTTTCTATCGAGAACCATTTTATAATCCAGTTCGATTATCACTATTAAATCGGATAAAATCAAAACCAAATAAGATCATATAAAATCGGTCAAAACTGATAAAACTGGATCGATCCGACCAGTTCTTCATTACAGACAGAGTTTTTTATATATGACTAATGGAATAAATTTATTTTTTCTTAAAAATATATGAATTTTATTTTATTTTAAAATATATAATATATAAATTATATATATGATATCATGGTGATATCATTTGGTTTGTAAAACAGTCCAATCGATACAATCAATGAATCAATAAACCGATAGGTTGAACAAATTGCTTACTAGTTTGGTTTTAAAAACACTGCGCCCAATACTCATCCACCTGTGATTGGTTTGGTATCTAATCTTAGGATTTGCAAGGTTACTAATGTAGAACTTTAGGGGTTATGATATGGTCTAAATTTGGGCCGGGAGATGAAGATTTTTAAAATTTGGATGGAAATGGATTCAGAGGTCGCTAGCCTTCTGCTTAATTGGTCCCGCCCTAAAACAAATAATGCTCATGAGATATGGTGCTATGGAGAAGAAAGTCAATCTGCAGATTGACTAGCAAGTTATGCTCATGAGATATGGTGGTATGCAGTCCTCCTTTGACTTTGGGACCAAAACCCGTATCTTATATCAATGGATAGTCAGTATAATAGGTAAGGATATTAGATCTGTTAATCAAATCACAGATTTAAAACTTAAAAATAAAAAAATTATATTTAGAGAATTATTCTTTAAAAATAGATTCGATAAATATTTAAATCAGATTAATCAGAATATAATTTCACATTTATATAACCAAATAAAAAAGAGTAGGGCCCCCTTCGTTGCATGTTTGGTTTGTTTGATGTTTCGGACCATTAACCCGGTTATCAAATCCAAAAAAGGGAAAGACTACCTTTCGTTCTCGGTGTGAAATACTTGGGTCCAAGAGACCATCTTCTAAGATTTTCTAACCTGAAACTAACCTAAAAATAGATATTTATGTGATTCATTACATAAAAAAAAAAAAAGAAATTCAAACGAAGTTTTAACATAAGACAGTGTTCATACATCCCACTGCTTGTAGGTGCAATCTTCTCTTCTTTCCCTGCAATGAATTAGATAAACTCAGATGTGACAGTATTGGCAAATTCGTTTCATCTTGTTAACTCATGTTTTACCTGATTTGTATGGCATTCCCATCATACCATACCTACCAAGGCAAGCATTAAATTGTTCAAGTGCTACATGAAGTAAAAGAAGCAAATGATAACTCTGATTTTTTTGTCCTATCCCTTTTTCCTTTTTCTTCTTCTTATTTTATAATTAACTAAATTTAGTAATTTCAATGGCATCTTATCTTTACCACTACAAATACAATACTATTCCAACCGGCGAATACTCTTCGGTAATCAAAGAAAACAGCAAAGGCCAATTCCATAAACCTTTTTCAAATAAATTCATTTGCCTAGTTAAAACACTTCAATAAAACTATTTATGGAGAACTCAATTAGTTCTTTTTTTTTTTTAATTCCCATCATCGATATCCGAAATCATATTTTAACTAATCCGATTTGAATGTCCCCTATTTAGGGGATAACCCTCTTAATATAATTTTTTTTATTCTTAAATTTTAAACCTGACATTTTATTAAATAATATAATATCCCGCTCTATTAGGCCGACTATGCATTGCCTGAGAACCCATTAGTTACTGAACAATACAAATCTAACCAAACCTTATTTTGTAAACGAGTTCAATAAACATGATCAAATTCATTTTCCTTGAGCCAAACTAAAACTTTGGTTTGACTCATTTAACAAAGGAGATTACACATGGTATTTATACTGGAATTATTATTTACCAAAAAGGAGTCAAACCAAAATCATCGCAACCTGACATGTAAGGCTCCAAAATCTCAATTGCGCTGCCAAACAAGACTTGAAGACACTATCATGTGATGGGTTTTCTCAGAATAGCTCAAACGGTAATTTCTCGCTCTATCCTTTCTTCCCGGGTTCAAATTCGTTTTATTATATCTCCTTTACTAAAAAATAAAAAATAAAAATCATGTCATGGGCCCGATGGACTGGCCCCATTAAGAAGGATCCAACTTAGGCCCATATTGTGTCCAAAAAAGAATTCCATGACCATGGAAGGGGAAGGCAATACACCTTCAAGTTACACCCAAGAAGTACCCTTCTGCTTTCGCAAGACCTCCTTTACCTCCTGTTTACCGGGATATTCTCCTTTTGCTCCTCCACACTAGCATCAATGATGACGGGAAAAAGACACAAAACCGATTCCAATAAAAATACAAACCTTAAATAAATTAATATTTATATCAAATTTTTAATATTTTTTAATATTTTTTAATATTTATATATTTAATAACTTGTTTATTTAATTAATTATAATTTTATTTTAGATCATTTAAATTTTATTATACAATATAACCATTTAATTATTTTAATAAAATAATTAATATTTATATAAAAATCTTTATTTTTTTATGTTTATAGATTTTCCCGGGTTGCTGGATTCCGCCCAAGCTCTCCGATATGCACACCGAAATTAAAATTGGAATCGAAATTTCTTTCGTATTCATTTTTTTTCATCTGAAAATCTCGCGTACCCAGAAAAAAACGGAAAACATATTACAGAAGCACATCCATTCACAAGGGTCTTCTCTTCTTCTTCAAACCTCATATATTCATATATATACTTCATGTTTAACCCCACACCTGGGGGGGAAAAAAACAAGAAAAAAAACAACCTCAAAACGGGTCATTTGAATTTAGACCTCTTCCTCCTCCTTCCCTCTCCGGAATGCCATTTTTATTTTCTTTATTTACCCCTAAGCAGCCGCAACAGTGCTTGCACGACGAGAGTAGCTTTGGGATTTGCCAGAATTGGGAGCTTTCTTCTGGTCTTTTCTCAAGGCTTTCATGGAAGAGGAGAGGTTCCAATTCTTCTCTTTGGCTTCATCAATTTCAATTTGTTTCTGTCTGCACTCTTCGCTGCAGAATGGTGTGTCCCCTCTGTAAAACAATTAGACAAATAATTCATTAGAACCCAAACAAGGTCTCATAGATTATAAAAATTCTGACACTATATTTCTTAGTCAATTGGGTCCATTCTAAGAAGAAAGAAACCAAATTACAAAGTCAAAAATATGTGACATCATAGACAGAAAAACCAAGTCACAAATTGATACGAGTCTTTGGTCTTCCCCTAATTAAAAATCACATTTTTAATCATCACCCACCCACAAAAGAAAGAAAAATATTTTAATCATATATTTGTCCCATTAGGCTCTGGTCCAGTCTATGTTCTCGTTCTAGTTGAATTAACCATAATAGTCAAAAACAAGATTTGGGTTACAATTGTATAGTCATAAAATCAACTTGAAATTCCATAAAATCAAAATTAAAAAAAAAAAAAACATAATCCAATTTTTTTGGTTAATTTTGATCATGAGTTTCAATTACCCTCTAAAACAAAAAAAAAAAGAAAATTAAAAAAAGGGAGAGAGAGAAAATGAAACCAACCTGTACATGAAGATATCTCTGTTATCAGCTAGAGGCTTTTTGCAAAGAAAGCAAGCGTCAAGAAAATGGGGTTGCGAATGTTCTTCAAATCTAGAATCAAAGAGCTTGGCAGATCTTGGAGAGGACAAACAAGGAATTGGACGATTAAAGAGGCTTCTATAACTGCTTCTTCGTTTTTGGGAATTGTAACAGAGAGACCTCGACAAAACTGGAAGATGAGTTGTTCCGGAGGAGCCGGCTTCCAAGTCTGCTAGAGAAGCCAGGCCGTCGTCTTCTTCTATGAAGCACGGTCTTCTTGTGCTTGAGGAGTTCATTGCAATTTTTTAAGCTGTGTGAAGAAATGATATCAGAGTATTACAGAGAGAGAGAGAGAGAGAGAGAGAGGGAGGGAGAATGGTGGGTTTGTGGATGTGAAGTATGACGGGATGGTGGGATTTTAAAAGGTAAGCGACGAGAGAGAAGAGAGAGAGAGAGAAACAACGGCGGGTTGGAATCCGTGCTATCGAATCCATTGGCATAGGCTGCCGGGACGTAACAATAAAAAATTTTTAAATACAGTTGCCTCCCAAGTTTCTCATAATTACGATATTGCCAAATTCTTTTGCAAATAATCTGAACACTTGACTTGGACGAGAGATTTGAAAAAGAAAAAAAGGTAATTGAGGAAGAAAATGAATCAATTTTTATTTGAGAATTTTATAAGAAAAAAAAAGAGAAAAAAAAAGAGGATTTTAAATATAAAAATTTTCTTTCTAAAAGTAACAAAAAAAATAAAGAAAATGAGAGAAAAAAAGATATCTAATAAATATATCGAAATTATCCTTAAAAAGATAATAAAAAAATTTTTAATTTCGGATAATTATCACATTATTTCATTCCTAAAATTTCCAAAATATAATAAAAAAAACTCTCTTTCGTTTTCTTTTTTTATTTAACTCCCAAACTAGGCATAAATTTATCTTTTTTTATATATAAAATTTTCTTTTATCTATTTAAATTAAGTCATAATATCTTAATAAATATTTTATATAACTATCAAATATAACATAAAATGGTTAAAAAATTATATTATTCTGAATATTTTTTTTATATTAAGATAATAACTAGTATTCTTTAAAATACGACCAAAATCTTAAACTTGTTTTTTAGTTATGAAAAATAATTATACGAGAATTGATAGTAATTTTATTTAAACATTAGCATTATTGTGAAGGTTGCCATTATTATTAAATTTTGAATTTGATTTTAAATATTTTAAGATATAAAAAATATGGGTTAAATTTATAATATTGATATTTTAATTATCTTTTGTTTAACTTATTTTTAATTGGATGATATCCCTATAATTTCAAAATCATGGGTTATGGCATTATTATGGGAATAAATTGTGGCAGTTTCGTAATTCATGCAGAAATGTGAGGAGAGAAAAGGAGCGTAGCACTTTTTAGGCTTGAAACTGGGCTCTCTCTCTCTCTCTCTCTCTCTCTCTATAATTTATGTCTATTTTTTGGTTACTCGGCCTACCAGAAAAGGAGACCCACTCGCGACCTAACAGCACATGCCGTTGCCCCTCAACGTCTTGGTTTTTGTAGTACAAAGGTTTTTAATTAATGATAATCCTCTGACCTATAATCATGGGTTATAGGTTCTTGGGGGTTTTAGTGCTCCCTCGGAAATCTCGGTTTAATTTTATTTAATTTATTGTAATTTATATTATTTTTATTTTATTAAAAAATATTAATTTCTATAAATAAAAATTCTTTTTATAAAAATAAAAAATTGTTATTATGTTATTAAGTTTTTATATTAAAAATTCTACATAAACTAACACAAAATTTTCAAAATAGTGTCTTATTATGTTTTTCCAAAGTATTTTTTTTAAATTATTGATAATCCTCTATCTGATC
The DNA here is from genome assembly GCA_037126225.1 of Dillenia turbinata. Classification (NCBI taxonomy): domain Eukaryota; kingdom Viridiplantae; phylum Streptophyta; class Magnoliopsida; order Dilleniales; family Dilleniaceae; genus Dillenia; species Dillenia turbinata. The sequence goes on along the minus strand of JBAMMX010000001.1, from coordinate 18,128,625 downwards.
GTGCGGGCTAGTTTCTTGGGGCTTTAGTTATCCCTCGGAGATCTTAATTTCATTTCATTTAATTTGTAATATATTAATTTTTATAAATAAAAATTACAATAATAAATCATTCATTATTTTTTTATTACACAAAAATTTAAATTCGAGATTGAGAAAAGAAATTATGATCATTGTCCCTCAGGACCCTTCCTTGTTATATTATTAAACATAATTGTATATAAGAACCAAAAATTTATCATAAAAGATGCAAAAAATTTGTAACTTTGTTGAGTGGAAACATGTAATGATACTATTGCAATCTATAATAACTTTTAATGTAACATCTTCATCTCATCAGGGGAGAATCAACACTAATAATTCATTCTTTGTCCTACTAAATAGCGTTGAAATATCATTACACTTTATTTTATGTCGTATATAAAAACTAATTCAATTGGGTATAAACTTGTGAAATTTTCCGATATCAACCAAATTGTTGTGTTTATATGGTGGAATTTCAATAGTAAAATGGATTATAAATCCTTTAAGTGATTGATTGGCAAAAAAAATATTTAGTCAATTTAATAAACTTGTGGGTTAAGAAGATTAATTAAATATTTAGAAAAACTCAGTTCATATTTTTTTTTTTTAAAAAAAATACTGCTAAATTCAATTCAAAATGAAGTTTATTCCAAATGAACTTCTATGTTAACAAATGAAATCTCCTTTTCTCGGATTTAAATAAGTCGCATTTAACTGAACTCATTTTTCCCTTAAATTAAGAATTTAAGCTACGAATCCATCCCCACTCAAGAAAATAATAAAAAAAAAAAATGCGAGGAAGAAGATTTTTCAGCTCTCGCGTCCACACGACGCTCTATGGCCGCAAGTAACGCTGGCATCGCCAAACACAAACTTCCTTTCCTTACCATTCACTCCAAATTTAGATAGAAAAAGAAAAAGTGAATCAACAAAAATGACGTCAGATACCCCTACCACTTCGCCGGATTCTTTTGTCGCGAAGTGGGGGAGGGGGCCCACACCATACCACTCCAAACCTCGTGGGGCCCTATCTCCCCATCAACAATCAAAACTATGTGGTCCCCACATCCACCACAAATCAATGATCTTCATCTCTGCTGTGCCACGTGGACCCCAAAAATAAAATATATAAGAAAAACAAAAAAATAAAAAATAAATGTAAAAAAATATAATGAAAAATAATATTATTATAATAATATTGTTGGATGCTAAAAGCGCTCCGGTTCCGAGGTTATTGTTCCCTGGCATAGCACCACGACCTGCTACCCGTGAATCTCGGGCAGGCCCTGCCTGGTGACCTCCCTCCATAAACTGGGCCTCATTTTTAACGTCGACGTGTAGTGCGGTTTCCTTCGACAGCGCAGCGGTTAAAGCTGTGTCGTGGTGCCACGTGACAGGTCATGGACTGAGTCCCTCACAATGGAACCGAACGATGGGATTTGGTCGTGTAGTTCTCGAGTACAGAAAGGTTGATTTTGATTGGTCCACGTTAGGTACGTTGAAGTTTGTACCACCATGGCTATTAATTTTTGTACAGGGGTGGGCATGACGACGCGAGGACACGTTTTTTCATTATTAAAATATTTTTCGTTATAAAAAAAATTTAACACATTAAATTTCTTAATATTTATGTTAATACTTATACGTTAATTTATATTACCGTTTCTTAGTACTGTTTCGTGTTTTTGGTTTACATTTCTGCGTAACGTAACTTATGACCATCGGCAGGGCAATGTTTCGAAACCCACTCAGCCGACCTATAGCTTCGTCAAATCGATTACCGATTTACAAATCAAATCACATTATTAAAATATCATACATATAATTTATATATTATATATTTTAAAATAAAATAAAATTTATATATCTTTATAAAAAATATTTTTCAGAATAAAATAGTATCACCTTTATTAATCATAACAACCACTCATAAAATTCATATTAAAAGTAAAAATAAAATAATTAAATTATATCTATAATCGAAAAAAATAATACAATATTTCTAAAAAATAGAAAAATTATATATAGATTAAGTGCGTTTGTATTAATTTATTTAGTAAATGACAAATTAAAAATAAAAAATTTCAAAATAATGGCTTGCAAAATAAAGGGAATTTTTTTCATGAAATAAGCATATATATTATATTTTTAGTATAATATAAGTTGAATGGTATAATTTTTGAAAAGTTTTCGAACCTAATGTTATCCGGCCTAATTGTTGAATGAAATGTCAAAATATTTTTATTTCATATCGGAAGGATATAGATTATAGAAAAAATAAGAAGAGAGAGATGATATTTTTTTCCTACATCGGATGAATATAGAGAGAATAAAGAAAGTGAGTTGTATTAATAACGAGGAAAGAGAAATGAGAATCAGGCTTTTCTAAAAAAGTATTATGATTTATGATTGAACTATATTAATTTGTGATTCGATCATTTTAAATGATTCACTAATTTTATCGATTTAAAACAGTTTTAATTAAATTTGATTTCATTTGATATAATAATAAAAATCGAATCAAGATGAAACATGGGCGGTGAGGTTTTGGTTTGGTGTCACATTCATGACCCAATTGAATAACAATGAACTTGGACATTTCTATGGTCCTTTGTGATGTAGAGATTGCTGATTTAGTTTTAAACATAGATAGGTGGTCAAAGTTTGATACCGAAGTGTGTTGCACAAGTTTAAGAGCTCATATGCTTTTTTAACATTCAAACTTGTATCGAATCAGAAAACATATTCTCTTTTTTCTGCATCTAGTCTAAATGAGTGAACATGAACTCTTTTTCTGTTCTCATAGTCATAGCACACAGATCAAAGACTGCTCTTTTGTAAAAGTTGGAGTGAATAAATGACATGAATTGGAACTTCAGAAACACAATGATGAGAAATTGGCCTCGGTGAAAGATCGAGGGTTGTTGTGTCTCTACCAACCAAGGACACCTATATCCAACATCTTATTTTAAAAGTTAATAATTAATCGCTTAATATTAAAAAAAAAACTAATTATTATGTTAAAACTATAAAAAAATTTTATTTCGAAACAAGTTTTAAATTATTTATGATCAAATGGTTGATTGGTTATATTAATGTTATGTAAAACAATCAAATAAAATCTCTTAATTAGAAATCAAAGGCGTGCCCCCTTTTTTAAAATTTTTTTTTTGGGGGTCGAAAAAAGAGAACCCAAATAATCTTTTTTTTTTTTTTTTTTTTTTGGAAATCTGAATCACCCCCCCCAAAAAAAAAAAAAAAAAAAAAAAACTTTATTTTAAAATTTCCCCCCAAAAAAAAAAAAAAAAAAAAAAAATAGTTTTTTTTTTATGATTGGCTTGGTCACCACTCAGTATCTGGATTTCGTTTCAATTAATTCGGATTAACTGTCCTTTATGGGGGGAGGTCTCTCAATATCGGCTTTTACATTTTCATGATGGTTCGAATCCCCGATCATAATTAAATGATTGAAATCTCATTCCAATTATATTACCGAACATTGGTTTTATTAAAAATAGTTTGGAATTATATTGAATAGTATTGATATAATGTTAACATAATCAACCAAAGTTATTTAATTAGAAATGGTAACAAAATAATCCCAAATTAAAAAAATATTTATATTTTTAATACCATAACAAGAATTTTTTCTTATCTATTTTCTTTTTTTCCTAATATCAATGAAATTTGGATGATTATAGTATGTTAGAATTTTTTAATCGTGTTATTAACTTTATCTGCATTACCTATAATTAATTTTTCTATATATATATATAATATACGTAATTTAAAATGACGATGTGCATTACTACCCCTTTTAGTCATCAATTTGGTATAAGGGTTTCGTGAGATGTTTGGTTTGAACTCTTTTATTCACCATTTTGTTCTAAAATGTCTTAGGAAGTAAAGAACGTAGCATTATAACAGAACGTTCGATGCCGATAATAATTTTTCAAACTCTGTTTAGCACAAAATGTGGCAATTAAGATTTTTTTTTTTTTTTTTTTTTTTGGTTCTCTCTTTTTGGGAACCCCAAAAAAAAAAAAAGAAAAAGAAAAAAAAATGTGGGTTCTCATGGCGGGCAAGGATAGATGTAGAAGGGACACTGCTCCACCTAAAATTTTGAAAAATTACAAAAATTCACCTCAATTCTCTTATTTTCTTTATTTTTGTTCTTAAATGTATAAAAAATGTGCCCTTCTCTAACACAAGAGAAGCAACGGTAATGGTAGCATAAAGAAAAAAAAAAATAAATGATGTAAAAATTATTAATAAAATACATTTAATTTTGGAAAATATTTATAAGTATTTAAAAAACTAGTACAAGAAAATAAGGTTGTTTATTCATGGTCTTGTAGTATGGTACAGTGGGATATTTTTGTAAGTCGCTTTTCTCAAAATGAGGAACAAACAAATTATCAATGACAACTCAAATTTGACAAATCTAATTGGTCTAGCCTCAAGTTGCATATATTGTATTTTTCTATTATATATACAATACAAATCATATATATATATATATATATATATATATATATATAAGAATTGATTATTTTAGGAATAGTAATTTAAATATAAGATTTTATATATAAATAGATTTTATAACTTGATTTTTTAAAAAAAATTGTAACTTTTTGTAAGTTATTTAATTTTATAAATTACGTATTACATCATAATTAAAATTTTTATAAAAAAATTATTGTAATAAAAAATAAAATAGAAAAAGAAAAGAAAGATCCGGTGACATAGGCCACGAAGGGCCAACCCTAATCTAATATCTTTCAGGGGTACAACGTGACAACAATCCTACGGTGCATTGTCCCACAAAAACAAAAGAATATTTCAAAGCTTTGGTGCAAACCATCTTAATCACATCATTATACTATACTTGTAGTCTAGAAAGTGAAAGCCCCCCCCCCCCTCTTTTCGAAAGATAAAAAATAAAAAAGAATAAATAAAAAATAAAAATTGTTAAAAAGGAAAATAGTGGGGTTGGGTGTAAAGTGTGATTTGATTCTCAGGTAATAATGGTTGGTTTTCGATTTGACAATCTGGATGAACTTTTTTTTTTTTTTTTTTATGTAAGGGTGAACCTTCCCATGAGAGATGCAATCATCTACGGCTGAAATTTATTTATTTATTTGTATATAAGGTTTTGAAATAGAATTATCAAGAGAGAGCAAGTCATGTCCATTAAATTATTTTTTAATATTTTACGGCTGAATTTTCATTTCATCCTTCGTATCACTCAATGTTGTTCAATCGCTCGATTTCTTAATTAATTCATTAATTCTCTGTAAATTGTCTTTTCTTTTTTAAAATGATGAAATGATAGAGTATACTTTTTTTTTTAAATAAGGAGAATGATAATTCATGCTTACTCCCTCTAGATTTGATCATAGAGCGAGCGAGTTTGAACAGTCTAATCCTAAATTGAGCTAGGTTTGTCAGGCATATTTTAAAAATTAGGTTTGTTCTGATTGAGAATAAATCTAAAATTATCTAAAACTCGATAGCTATAATAATTATATCAAACCATAAACCAAAGACAAATAATGAAAAATAATTATTTTGTGGACGCATCTCTGATGTATCAATTATTGTGTTCATGGTAAATGCCGTAATTTATCCCATTTTACTTATGCTGGGGGAAAATTTTAATTCTTTTATTAAAAAAATAAAATAATATAAATAATAGCATTCGATTTAATAATCTGTTCAAACTCAAATACCCTTTATACACTATCTCACAAATTTTAAAAATTTTTTCCAAATTTATGGAGTCCAGAATAACAAAATTAATCAGGTGAAATCTTATTGCCTTTGGTTTAAAAATTTATTATATCTTCAAAGAAATAATTTATTGCTTGAAAATTTATTCAAGGAAAAAACAATAGCCAACTATTTTACATTTTAGTATAAAAAAGTGTACAAAATATTGAGACTGGTGATGTGTACATGTTTGGCCTCTCCATCTGTATCAGACACACCATTGGTGTGTACATTTTTGGCCTCTCTCTCTCTCTCTCTCTCTCTATCTGTGTATAATTAAGACACAATACTGATGTCTGAGACGACCATTGATTGATTATCACAGTTCTCAACCAAAAGTGGAATAGGGTAAGGGGGTGCCCACAGAATGGGTGGGCTGCCCTCCTCATAATTAAATTCCATAACCATGTACTAGCATTTTGGGACATGGTTTTTAGGTCACAGATTTGAATTTAGGTTCCTTCTTTCATTTTCTAAATGGCATAAGGTCCTATATGGTGTTCAATTTTTCAATCACTTGGAGTTGGAGTGGAGCTGGTGATTTTTTTAGGATTCTTTGAGTTTGACCCATTATTTTGGAACTTCATTTTCATTTGCATTTAAAAGGAAATAAAATGAAATTAAAAATTATAATGTTCTTTTTCTGTCTTTTTTGAAATATAGGTAGAAGCGAGATATCAACATACTTATTTATTTTTTATTATTATTCTTAAAATGGTCTGTTATATGTTTGTTTATTTGGTGGCAAGGAACCAAGTAAATGCTTATAAATCTTCCCCCCCCCCCCCAAAAAAAAAAATTAATAATAAAAAAATTGCTCGGAGCATGCACAAGTACACACACTTTACTTCAGCATTTTGCTTTGGACCCTCATGGTTGCAAAGAACGGACCCGAAATGAAAAGGGGAGATAATATATTCAATCTAAGGTAATTATAGTGATCTCCTTTTGTTAGGCATGCACAAAATACGACGAATTAGGTATTTAAGAAGGACATGCCACAGGCAAAAAGAGATTCAAAAGAAGAAGAAAACACTCACCAACATGTCACAAGCTGAGTATAAATAACACGTGGAATCAGTGTATCTGCCCACGTATGTTTTCCAAGCCCCCTGCATGTTCATAGAATGACAGGCCTCTTTGGTTCTCGTGTGGACTCTCTCTCTCTCTCCCCCCCCCCCCCCCCCGGCGGGGTCCCTCCCCGGAAAAAACCCTTTTCACTTGTCTCCTCTAGAATTCCTTTTTTAATTGAATAGTATAATAGTATCATTTGTTTTTGGTTTTATAAAATTTTTCTTTACTTGCGTTCTAGGCATTGTAGCCCTTCAAGGTGGCGGCATCCCAAGCCACCCCCAACTCTTTGCTTTGGTTAGTAACATCATTAATTTGATATTTAAATAAAATAAGTTGATTAAATTAATTAAGCTGAGTGTCATGAATTATTGAGATTCCTATTCCCCTTACCTTCCCTTCCTCAATTCCCAAAGTCACATCTGTGGAGAAAAATGTTACACGTGTTGTGGTGTGGTAGCTCTATGGCCTCGGTGAACCAATTAGGCTGCTAGCAAATCTTCCGCTTTAAATGCATCGGTGATTTTGTGCTATATTTCTGGAGATGAAAGAAAGGGGCATGCAAAGCAAGCAAGCAAAGCAAAGCACGTGGGCGCCATGGCACTTAAATCTTCCGGAAACAAATCTTTCGTCCCCAACACAAAAGCGCAAGTCATGTCAAAGGAAAAAAGATTTAGAGAGAGGGAGAGAGAAAAGAGAGAGAGACATTGCTTTGTTCGTTTGCATGAAAAACTAGTTGTATAATGTCGAAGGAATTAGTGCAACATAAGCAAAAGAAAGGAATAATTCGAGGGGTACTAAAATAAGGTTTGTTAGGTTTGTGATGGTTCATTGTCATATGAATGCAATCTCTATATAATATAAAGAAAATCAACAATATATATATATATATATATATATTTATATACACACATATATCTGTAAGCCTCATTAGTGGTTTTTTCTTTTTGGTTTTTATAAATCATCAGTATTTAACTTTTATTCGATTAATTTGATCTAAGTATTATAAAATTTATTAATAGAATAGTTCTTCTAAATCTCATTTTTGTATTCCCATGACTCAAATATGAAATTTATAATTAAATAAATACAACGCTCTAACATTATATTCATGGGAGTTTGGTAGCCTCATTAGTAGTGACATTATTAGAATATGTCAATAATGTTAGAAGAACTCTGAAGAGATACTTGTCCCCAGTAAAGGGGTAGTGCCAATAAAATTTTGAGGGATCGATTAAAACACAAAAATAATATTCAAACCCCGAAATATAACCTTACCCACCTTATTATGGCATACGATTCCATGTTTTCACATATAATAGTTACCATGTCCATGTCTGGATTGTAAAGCTAAGATAGCAATTTGCTAAACTAAAACATTTCATTATGATCCAATCCCCATTTTGGTCATTGCCTTTTTCGCAATTCCCAACACTTGATTTCATGAATTATTATTATTATTATTTATTATTATTTTTTTTTTGCAAAAATGAAATCAATATTTACACGATTGTAGTTTATGCCAGATCTATTCCGGCATAGGGTGAAAATTTTTATGTGATTGAGATGGAGTAACCTACAGTACAAATTTAGGAGGAAGGTAAAAACAAGAAAATGCTATTAAACGTATATTATGTGACTTTCATTGTTGGGGTCATTTTCTTGGGTCATGTACAATGATACCATCCTAAGGTTAAGCTCACCTTGAGTAACAAACAAAACAAGACCATGAAAATGACTTTATTCTAATGAGGAAGTTTGCTAATTAGTACCAAGTTTCCTTGTATGTTTCTCCATTTTACTAAGATGGTATGCTTAGTGAATTAGCTTTTTAATGCTTACATTAATTCCATACTAGTTAGTTGTGTTTGACGCTTTAAACCCCTTAAGAGGTTTTTATATGTATGTTCACATAAATAAGGATGTGTAATAAGGTTAATTGCTCCTACTTTTACCCTTCTCACTTTACCCTTTTGCCTAATAAAGAAGAGAGAGATTGATGGGTTTATGACTTGAAATTGGAAGAGTAGGATGTTTGATTTAGGTAGTGACGGATTTAACAAATTTGGTTGATGGTTAAACCAATTTTGACATGAAAGCCTCCTCTTTTGCGCAATGCTTAGATGCCATGGTGACATTAATAGCAAATGTTACCCGATACATATTGGTATAGGAAATAAATTGTTTGGCTCTATCTAAGAAGTATCGAATTCGTGTATTGGATGAAACAAATGTATTGAAGAGAGCTTCGAGTGATTTCAATGGTTTGACCCAAATTAATTAAAGTAAAGATTCAAAAATCAGGTGGTGGACCAAATCTAAGGGACCAAAAAAAAAAAAAAAAAAAATTAATAGCAAATGTTCTTTCAACGAGGTCATAAAAATGGGAAAAATCATAGCAATGAAGACAAAATATCTGCGCGCTATGTATTCATCTTACCACTACATGGTTCAAGGTTTTTTTTTTTTAATTTATTTTTTTTTAAGAACCAGAAGAGGTTATCCTTTAATGGACTCAATAGTTAGAATTATATTGAGAGAGTTTTCCCTTGAAAAGGGATTTGATCGTGATTCAAATTGGATTAGTCGGAGTATTACTCCTGATATCGATCGGTGGGAAAGTATTCCAAGGCCAAAAAAAAAAAAAAAAGGACAAAATATGGCTCTTTAATCATTTGGGCCGATAAACTTACATTGCGTTAAACCATAAATTCTTGATCCAAAACCAAGATGGGCCAAGAAATTGAACTATAGAGTAGCCCAAAATTCTGCCAGCACTAAGTGTGTGCATACATTGTTTCACTTGGGATGGGCTATTATGCTATGAACCCAAAGCTAGTCTCTGGCCCAAAATTGATTGTTCAAACTTTAGGCTTCTCTATTTTTTCAATGAAAAACTTTTAAGCTACATTGACAGCTAGTTAATATAGTGATGTGGTGAGGGTACTGAATTCTTTTAATTAGATTCTTAGATTCAAGTTTTAGAAATAGAAAAAACTAGGTACAGAGAGAGCTCACCTCCTAATAGACCCAACAGTTATCTTAAGTCGGATTAATTAAGATTAATAAATTGATTACTTGGTTGGGGGACGGGAACTTTAAGCTACAAAACTTAAAAACTGTCTATAAAACTTTAGGCTAACATGGGAAGTAAAATAACTTAGTTATTGCACCTAAGATCAGTTCTTGATCAAATTGAATCCTGTCATCGAGAAATTAAAAAGTAATTACTCTATTTCCGATTGCGATTGCGCTGCTCTTTTTTATCCAATAGATTTTGTAGGCTCCACATTTGTCAAAGCAATCATTTTTTACCGTAATGTGACCGGATTTTATTGATTTTTGCTTTCTTTACAGTAAAGCAGATATGTGATTTTAATATATATTTTTACTCTAAGAAGATGCAACCTGGGATCAAATCGGGTAAGAAAGAATAAAAGTTGGGAGGCTTCATCGTTTGAGGGGTCGACCATGGATATTTTTACTATAGTTCTCGCTTTGTTGCGTCGAGATGTATGATGTATTATTATTCTTGTTCTTGATAAATGTATGCATGGTTCTGTGAAAAGTTTTCTTTGGCTTCGCTTACTCAACTGCCACGAGAAGGCGGCCAACAGTAGGAATCTAGACCCTAACCTACCATTAATGAAGGACCGTCACCCAAGAATGATGTACTCGGTGGCTGGTTACTCTCTCCACCACTTTTTTGAGTCAGCACCCAAAGCAGTACCCTCCATATGTATCATGGTTTTTCTGCAAGTGGTTATTGCTATTTGTAGTCTGGTTGGTAAGGATTCATAAAAGAGAGACAAGGAGAGGTTAATGTATGGAAGGTTAGGTTTCAACCTAACATCACATTACTGATTACACAAAGAACTCTCTCTCTCTCTCACATTGATTTCGTCAGAGATCTGATATGTCATACTGAGTCCATACGCTCCTTTCTGTGAGTCTTTCATTGACAGCCGACCCTTCACATTATGCACTGCAACTTTTCTTCACAAAAGTTGGATCTTTACAATTAAATATATAAATGGTTTCCTTGCTGGAATTAATCCCTGAAATCTTTATAAATTGAGGTAAGTGGGATGGTGACGTTGTAAGTATTAAGGCTTTTCTTGCTATAAAGCTCATTTGTTGTTCCTTTTGCCTATTCCTTGCTATTAACACAATACTTCCGAATGTCAGTTCATTTTCCTTCTCTCTCATAAATCCAATTATAAACGAAGTTTTATGATGCCAAAGTGAATCAATACCCATAATTACGTTTACTTTGTGGACCAAATCTTGTACCCAAGGAAAATGACAAGATGTTGCAAGAAGAAATATTATGAAAACCCTAAAAATTTTTCTTGCTATAGAATTGTTCCATCCGTTCATTACATAAATTATTTTTTTTTGGGTATAAATCATTGATATCTGATAATCACGTTAAATCTAACAAAATCTAGTTCAAGTCAGGTTAGACGGACAAAACTCTCCCTCACAAGGCTCAAATATGAAAGTTTATTTAGGATTATCAATATCGAGCCACTTTTGTGGGAAATTAGAAGAACGAGAATACAATACTAAAAAAAGAAAAAAATTAATGTGCTTTACAGTATTCAAATCGGATTAGTCGAAAAAATCCAGATATCGGCTAGTAAAAAATAAATAAAAAAAGAATACAATACTAAAATCTGATGTATTATTTGGGCCTTCATGGATTGACTAGATCCACTAGTCCATTATATTTTCTTCTGGGCCTGGGCTTCACTATTTTATCCCCCCTTTCTTTAATTTACTTGTCTAATCCTATATCCAGCCCTTAATCTCCCCTGTTCAGTCTCTCTCATTTCTGATGTTCAGCCACGCCAACTCTTTTTTAATTATCATGCTCCCTCTCTCTTTTTCATAGCATCTCCCATGACAAATCAGAGCAATGCAATTTATCAAAGATTAGACATCACAATGCATGGTGGTCAAATTTCCTTTGATAATTATATAAGTCTGGGTCCAATTTTAAAGCAAATCAGGACCATTCCCGTGAGTTGTTTTAGGGCATGCCATTTGGGTCCAAGTCATGACATGTATTTACTCTTGCCCCATCTACCCTGCACCAGAGATCTACAACTGGTGTCATGAAATCAGAGACCATATTTTTCAGGCAAATGATTCTAGATGTGTACTACCACCCACCCATGTGGACTAAAATGAAACAATAAAAATCCACCCAGACATTAGATTCCACACCCTCTGTCCATCACATATAGCTTTAAAGGCTTTTGCCGCTCCTAAAATCTTGTGCCCCCCCTCTGAATTATTTTTTACCTTTTTTTTTTGGGGGGGGGGGGTCATTTTCATCATACATGTGTGATACAAATGAGTGTGATTCAACCCATTTTTCACTATTTAGCTTCAAGCATTTTGCGTGATCATGGATGGGAATCCCGTGACATCCGTAATCTTGCTTCACCGAATTGAAATTAATTAATAATATAGAAATAAATCTAAAAGATAACATTAGATTGTACATAATTGCCTCAAGTTGTGACTTGAAATACAAGTCACTCAATTCTTATTTTACCTTCATAGTTAAGCAAGATTATGCTGATTAATTAAGGGCATCTCTATATCACTTTGTGCATTTCAAGACCAAAATCAATTGAAAAATATATGTTCAGGGAGCACATCACAATGTTTGGGGGGGGGGTAACCCTAAAATATATTGTGAAAATTTCAAAATGGGATCTAAATTATTCATATGGTTGACAAGGAATGCCATAATAATGGGAAAATGAAATGTGGCTTCTTACCTAACAGAGAGGAAGAGTCTGAGAAATGCCAAAACATGCACTTAAAGAGAAAGGAAGATGATCTTTCGTGTCCCCAATTTTTTGTCAAACACTGTCCTCCTCTGCACGTCATTTCAAAAAGGGTCCCTATTTTTCACCCATGCCCATGTCACTTGCACGATTTTTCTTGTCTGAATAAGTACCTGAGGTTTAAGGGGAAGGCAGGTGTACTGCCTTGTAAGGTATATGGTTGGTGCTAGGTGCTTTCATTAAGATGCAAAATATGCACAAAATGGGCACATTTATCAAAATAAATCTTTTCCCAAAAAAAAAATTATTATAAAAAAATTGTTGGTGATATTTTCATGAGCTAGAGAATCTACCAGAAATCTGCATATTTAGTGATTTGAACTTGCCTATCTTATCAAAATATCAAATCAATCCTTATGTTTTGGTGAATGTCAATTATACCTTACTATCAAACTCTTAATGGTATTTGCATGATGAAGGCATGAAATTGGAACAGGGAAGAACATAAAGAGGTTTGGCCACGCTCATGTGACGCCCAAGAAAAGATTATGGTATGCCCCGACCAACCTGCTAACCGCCCTACATTAAACATCACCAACAGTTTCTTGATTGAATTTCATTAACTTGGTCAAATTAAAATCTTGTCATGTCTACTTTCCTTATCTTCTTCTACTAGTTTCTGGATAAGCTCCTCTCTTTCAAAGCTTCTGGGCCATAGAACAAACCATGTTGTTCCACTTCCAATTAACTTTCACTCAAATAAAAGAAAACAAAAAGGAAAAAAAGATGGCCAGATGAGTACTGATACCTGCAGTCAAATGAGGCTATTCTTTAACTCTTAATTTCTGTCTACAAAAAGTACTAAAGATAAATGTCTTGTGGGGTTTTTAGAAAACTTGAGATTAGACTCGATTTAGATTAAATAACAATTTTATAGCAAAAATTATGAATGTAATTATAAGTTTTTATGAGAAAATTTTGATTTCTATTGTCAAAATCTTATATTTTCTATATTTCAAACAAAATCAGATAGAATAGGGACAAGTTCAACTACTTTATTAAGAGTGGATCAGAGCACAGAAGGATAAAGTCTATGATTGTTGTAGTTGAAGCTGCATTGGACAATGTGGGCTGTTAGTCATGTGAGCACATTTTCAGATTCCAACTTATCTTCAGACCCCATCACTAATAAAAAGTCATCAAGTTGAACAAGGATTAGGCATGTGCTTATGGTCCAAATTGTTAACATTATGAACTGATCAAAGGCTTTATTTATATATATATTCAGAGGATAGTACTTGTTTTGAAGGAAGATCTAAATCAAATGACCTAATCTATAGATGTTGCTCTCTCTCTCTCTCAATTGGGCGCCTTTATAGGCTTTTCCTCTCAATCAGAGCAAAGTTTCATAATACTACGATTTGGAACATTGAATGAAGAAGAAGAAGAAAGAAGAAAACATTTAGTAAGTGGGGAGAATTAATGGGATAGACACATGTGGAAAGACGTGCATTCGCACGCCCACACATAGTATATCTTACTTGCATACTTAGAAAAATTATACGTACGTATATATATTTTATTGTTTCTAGTTTTCTAAGATAATAGATAATATGTGACATACCTAGGCTTAACTTGGAGTGTGAGATGAGATGGTTGAGATACGACAGAGAGAAAACGATGAAAATCTTAAAAATGCATGAATATAGAGTTGGTGAGGTTCCATGAATATAGAGTTGGTCTCCGTCTCAATGTGTGTGTCTCTATGTTTTGGTGTTTAACTAACCGGTATTCGGCTTGTTTGACTAATCCAATTCGAGCATTGTGAGATTTGTTTAAAGGTTGACTTTGGCGCCTATCTTTTCATTCTCAAAATTTGAATTCGGGATTTTTATTAAGAGTCTAATGTCCCGTTAATTTCTCTCATTTTTGTCCCTAAGACAAAATAATTTTTAATTTTATCTCAATTTCTATTAATCAAACATAATATATATATATATATATATATATATATATATATATATATATATTTTAAATCATACTCATCTCTTCCATGTATACTCAATGATTAGATATATATATATATATATATATATATATATATATATATATTTAATCCCTTTTTGTCTATAATTTAATGCGGTGGCATAATGTAAATGTGACTTTAGTCTTACTTACAAATAATGTGCTTTATTCATATTTGGTATGATATGACAATGGGTAATTTTTTTACGTATGTTCACAATGACATATAGCTTCAAACATGTGAGAATTGAAAAATCGCCACATAAATTTCTGTCAAGATAAAAGAGAATTATTTGCAAAAATATTTTCGATAAATTATATGTTTGAGAGAAAGTTAAAGAAGAAAATAGCTAAGAAAAAAACAAAGAAAGAGTTGAAAGAAGATAATAAATCCAAAGGATTGTTTTATTTTATTTTTTCCTTAAATCAATTCAAAGACTTATCCCAAAAAAAAAAAAAAAATTCAAAGACAATTTCCATGAAAGAAAAATGATGGGGGAGCTGTGAAATAAGTTAATTATTTACAATGCCTTCGCTTGGAAGACATGTGAAAGGAAAGAACTGTATGGAAGTTGACATGAATGATAACAATGTCCAAGCTTGAATTTTCTTGAAAACTTTAGCACCTGTGCTTATATCATTAGACTCTTTTTTTTTTCAATTATTATTTATTTTGATCAAATAAATAAGAAATCAATTACAAGTTTATTTTTTTTTAACATAAAACACTCGAACTCAAGACCTTTACAAGTAGAGGGGAGACGGTGCCATTTCAGCCATAGCTTATTAGCCAATTACAAGTTTTCATGAGTGGAAAGGTTTGACTTATATGGCAAGAGGAGTATTTTTCCACCATATCATTCCTTTAAATCTTCAGTTTGAATTTTTTTTTAATCATTTTGGAAATATCGGAGAAACAATCATACAGGGAGCAAAAGAGAAAAATGTCACTCAGGACATGGAAAAAATTGGAATGATGCAGAGTAGATTAGCAAGGCTTCTGCATAAGAATAACATGCATAGATCAAGAATCAACCAATTCATAATTGACGGAAACACGGCAATAAGATTTTGTGTTCAAATTTTATATAAAATAAAAAAATGCATTAAAAGAGTGTTACCCTTTAAGAGTGCAATTCAACTCGAATCAAATTAAGTCGGATTATGATTATCGAATACTTATAATTTATTAAAAAATAAATTATATTATGAAATTGATTCTCAAAAAATGCTTTGAAGGCAATTAATTTTGTGCAGAGCAAATGAAATTACAAATATAGATAAAAAAATAATTGCTTTTTCAGGAATTGATGGGTCCTTTTTAAAGGTCATTAAAATTTTGATTTTGGGGAACTTAATTTAATTAGGATAAATAGATGATTCTTGAGGCAACAATATATGTGGCCAGGTAAGCAAAGGTTCTTGTGTTATTGCTTAGTGTTGTAGTTTAATGGGTATTCGATTTTCTCTTTTAGGTAGAGGTCGAGTTTCCCTTTGTTAAATTTTTTTGTTTATTTGCAGATGAGCTCCTCACCTTTTACTTTTTCCTATTAAACCTCTAGTATTCTCTCTCTCTCTCTCTCTCTCCCTCTATAAATATATGTGGAATGAGAACAAAAAATAGCGATTTAAACATCATTTTTGTTTCTCGTACCATAGACCATATTATATATATATATATATATATATATATTGATATTTAAATCAATTTCTTATTAAACTTCTTATTTGAATACCGAACAAAAATTAAATTACATTCAAGATGAAAAAATTGTAATAAAATGAGAGTTGACGGGCTAATTTTGAAATCCATCAAAGTTCAAAGGTTCTAATCCTAAACAAAATAATTAGAATTTAATGGGTTTTTTTTTTGGTATTTTAATCACAAAATATTTTGTGGGGCTGAGGGGAGTATGTGTATACATACACACATACATAAATATATAAATTATATAATATCAAAAGAAAGCATGGAAAATTATTTTCTGGCATATCCCAAATAATTTATTTATTTTTATGGAAGAAGATTATGAATCGAGCCCTTTGTTTTCCACACATTTGGATGTACTAACAAAGTTCCTAACTCAGCCTCAACCCCTTTCTTAATGCTAATAAAAAATAAAGAGTAATCTTCGTAAGTTTTATCTCCAATGAGAAATTTTCATACAAGGTCTCTTTGTTATATAAGCGAAGGTTAATATATTTTTAAAGAAATATTGCTTTATACAGGAATCATAGGAGCACTTATTAAATTAGAAGTATGTGAAAGAGAGAGAGAGAGAGAGAGAGAGAGAGAGAGAGAGAGAGAGAACTTCCTCATGGTGCATTGAATGTGTAGTTTACGTTATTTCGCTTTCAAGAGTGCATGAGGCTCCAGTGTTTCAACTTCTCGTGCAAAATGGTGGAAAATGAGTCTGACCTAAAACACCCTCATATTCATATTCAAATCAAACGCCAATTCAAACCTCTTTTACGTTTGTCTTGTATCTTTAAACTTGTGTTCAGCAGCTTTCACAATTCCTATTTACACCTCTCCCCATTCCCACGTCACCTTTAACCCAAATTACTAAAATTATGAGTCAACTTTAACGACTTACCTTAAGGGGGGGGGAGAGTGAGGGTGTTTCTGCCCCCAAGAGGACGACCCAATGACAACAACAACTCTCTTTCTCTATTCTATGATTTGGGATTTGAATTCTAGTTGTAATAAAAAGAGAGAGAGAGAGAGCTTCTAATAACCTAAATCCAAAGGATCAAAAAAGGTCCCCTCCCCCAAAAATGAAAAACTTCAAAGCAAAATAAATCACAAAAAAACCCACTAACTATAAAAATTGTTTAAAGGAAAATGTCTCCCATAATTGTGTTTAAAAGAATTGTAAAATACCCTTTCGACTACATCCATGACCTCAAATTACTTATCATGACTAAGTTTCGAATAGCAACCTCTCTCCCTTTCTGACACTATCACACACACAAAAAAAGGACCATTCCATAAGCCAAATATTAAGATAAACAAAAAAAAAGGAACAATTTAATTAAATAAAAGAATTTATATGAATTTAATTTAAAAAAAAAAGGGAAACCAAAAAGCAATGCCACATTCCATGTGGCCATGTACATACATCCACCCCACAAAACAAGGATTATGAACCAAAAATTAAAAAAAAAAAAGGAAAAAGCAGAGTCCGGTCAAGAAAAAAAAGGAAAGGAGGATATTTTCTTCATTATTTCACTTTGTGATTTTTCTATTTTTTTTTTTTTTTTTTTTTTGCTATTGAAAAATAACCTGCACTTGCCTGAAGCCCATATTGCCTTAATGAAGGCCCCCAGATTGGGCCTGGGCCGGCCCAATCCAAAAACCTAACAGAGGAAAACTTCAACACTGGCATTCCTGTGAGAGAGACAAAGAGGGCAAGCTTGAGCAACAGCGTCGCACTCCGTACACAAACAAAGATGTCGACACGGCAACAGAACCACCGAGGCCGCCCGTCTCCGGCACGCTTTGCAAACCGGACCGACCGGTTCGACCCTTTCCGGGTCGATATAAGCCGATTCGGCATCCTCTGCCTGGTTCTCTCTGCCACTTCCGGCGCATCTTAGACCCAGGCCCCCTCCTTCCTGGTCCTGTGCTGGTGCGCACCCGCCACTCATAATAGCCTGTTGCAGTTGCGCCTGCAATGATGCTGCCGTCGCCTCCTGGGCTCTCGCTTTCGCTTGCCAAACCTGCGCCTCCACGCTAAGTTGGGCAGCCTTAGCTTCCAGCTCGGCGTTCCGCCTTGCCGCTTTCTCCACATCTGCTTCTTTCTCTCGGAGTTTCCGGGCCACCATTTCCTCCGCCGCGCTTAGAAGAGCACGATAGTGTCTCTGCCTTTTCTCGGCTATCGTGCGCCTCAACTGTTCACCCTATAAATAATGGAAATGGAGAACTGGTTAATTACTAAAGTGGATATCTGAAAGGAAAATGAGTGAGAATTGATGATTACCTGGGCTTGGAGGAATTGGTCGATTTCGTCTCTCTGTTGTTTGATTTGGGAAGCCAAGTCTTCGGAGAAAAAGAACGAAGGGGAAGAAGAAGAAGAAGAGGACGAGGAGTGAGGCATGAGATTCTGATGTTGTTGTTGATGAAGTTGGTCTGCGAAGGACAGGCGAAGTCCTGTAGAGACGACATTTGGGGTCTGGTGATTGTGAAGTTGAGAGAGGTCTATTAATTGCAGAGGCTGCGAATCCGGCATTGAGAATTGATTCATTGCTGTTGGGGTAGCCATGGAACTCCCAATTTCTCTTCCTCTTTTCCTCGCGTTTCCATTCACTGTAAGATTTTTTTTTAGAGGATATTGGAGATTGTGTAGTTCATAGGAGAAAGAGAGAGAGAGAGAACAGACCTCCACCATTATTGAAAAGCATGTGAGATTGGTCAAGAAAGCCACCAGGCTGTGGTTGCAACGAGTAATCGTTCGATAGTACGTTTTTGCCTTCCTGGACGTTTCTGCTCATTTTGAGGAACAAAAATCAATTTAACAGCAATAATCAATGTATGCTTCTCTAAAGGTATAGAGGGAGAGGGGGAAAGAAAACCAACCTGTTTAGAAGCAAAACGTTGGATGGGTATTGTGCTTGAACCGCCATTGAAGTCTTGAGGAGAGATTATAATAACTAATATGAATAAATATAGCGGTATTTAAAAGGGTGTGTAAAAGAATTGGATAATTTTAGAAGCCTCAAATCTAAAAATTTTAGGAGAGATAGAGATTTAATGAAAGAAGAGAGAGATAGAGAGAGAGAGAGAGAGATTTAATTGCAACGTGTAGTGTGGTGGTCGGAACGCAGAATTAACGTAACCACATAACAAGCATGAATTGGAAGACGGAAGAGACGGAGAGAGAAAAGAAGAAAGAGAGATGATTTTAAGAGAGAACCACCATAACCATCACCACCACCACATTCACCTGTAACTTCTTCTTCTCCTTGTGCTATATATTTTTCTCTATGTAATGGATGTGGAGAGAGAGAGAGAGATGCGATTGAAACGAATCAGTCCAAGAGAGACATACACACAAACAACCCAACCCCTCTTATATTCTTGTATGTATGCTTTCTTTCTTTCCTTCCTTCTCTTCTTTCGCGTGCGTTGCGTTGGGCTTTTCTTCAATTTTTGTTATGTTATATACCCCCACCCTCTCTCTCTCTCTCTCCACCTTTGTCCTTCTTCTATTTTCCCTAATTAAAATTATCGTTTCTTAATTAAATATAAGTGCGATTAATTTAGTAATTAATAAATTATTTGGAGAGAGAGAGACAGAGAGAGAGAGAGAGTGAATGAAGTTGTTGTTGGAGCAGATGTTGTTGTTGTTGGGCGTGCAGGTCTCTCTGCCGCTACCGCTGCCGCTGGGATTGTTTGTATATGGCCCATGCGTCGCTCGCCAGCTTTCTCCTCTCTCCCTCTCCTAAAAATAATTTATTATATTTAGAGAGAGAAAATCATTTCTTTTTCCCAAAAAAAGAGAACCCTTTATTTTTCCTAATTTGAATGCAAGCAATTGCTCAATCTTTTTTTTAGAAGATACCCTTTTTTAACTCACACAATTTTATGATGTAAAATTAGAAAAAAAAATATGAAAAAATGTGTTTAATAATAATGTGAGATCAAATCATAATATTTTTTTAAAGGAATATCTCTCATAGCTTTTTATATCTTATTATTATTATTGTTATTATTTTAAATTTATTAAAGAAGACTGTGCGATTCATTGCATGCACAAACGTGTCTGCTGCATTTTGGTTTTGAATTTTTCTCATTTGGGATTTGGTTTGACAACTTTTATGGCAGTTGTTTTCTCCTTTTAGCTTTTATTTTTTTATAAGGAAATAAACTAAAAAAAGAAAATTGAGATTTTACTTGGTTTTGAAGATTCAATCTCTCTCTTTCTCTCTCTGTGTGTACGATCCAGCAGCTGAAGTTTCTTTCGTTTCTTCCTTATCTTAGAAAATAAAGAAGAATTCTTACGAAGATCAAAAACCTCCGACCTAATTGCATGGTTGTTTGTTGGACTTTCTCCCTTCTACAAATTAAAAGGAAAAAAAAAAACCCTTCTTTTTTTTTTTTTTTAAATAAAAAAATGTTTGATCAAATTTGCATCTGACTAGGTCAGATGACTATGAGGCCCTCCACCTTATTTTACACCATTCCCCCATTATATTTGGTGATTGATTGAATAAAGAAAATTTCAAAATTGGAGCTGTTTTAGCTGCAACAAAAGATTGTTTTGAAATTGACCCTCTTCCCTTCACAATCTCTTCTTGCTTCATTCTCTCCTGGGTGGCCTTTTGATTTTCCCAAATAATAGGCTCCTTGGCTCTTTAATCTTTGACCTTGTTCAGTGCTGACAAAATATGGAGTAATGATCTGAAATGAAACCTGAATACAACTTACCCACATCAAATAATGCAAAACCCACCTCTGTTATATTTTGTTTAACGGCTACTTTAGATAAGTTTATGGTAATTGAAATCATTTGTGATGCCAACTAAAGATTTTATTTAGGGTCGGATGGCCCCTAAATGCGTGTATGCAAATCACAAGTCCAATCACTCTTTCTAGATGAATGTATACGTTATCATATTTGGTACCAAGCATTTGAATTGTGATTGCCCTTATCTTTTTTGTTTCTTTTTTTCTTCCCAAATCATATGAATCGATTTTCTTGAGTTTATCGATTCTGAAATTATTCTCAGAAATTTCTCTCAAGAAATGATGGTATAAAGCTAGAGATGATACCATCATGGTTGTGTTTTATTGGAAATATCAAATTTGGAGAAGGGTCTCTTCTTGAAAGTTCCATTTACCTATTAAAAATGGAGTTCCTATAACCAAGGGCAATTTGGTCAATCTCGGCTTGTAAATTTCTGATTTAATTTTCAAATAAAATGATGAAAGCAATATCTCTAGTCCACATTTTCAAACTTCCCAAAATAATATATTGTTAGATTTTTGTCAATTCAATTTTGCTTTAAATATATACCCTGAGTTATTGTTCCTTGGCATTTTCTAATATTCTGAAAAATATTGTGAAAAAAATTTTGTTTTTGTTTTTTGTTTTTTTTGACCCAAATATAGACATGACGGAGAAAACAAACTTTATTTTGGAGGATGTATAGGGATCAGCAGTGTGAAAATAATCGATAAATTATTATTTTGAACGATAATTGGAACTAATTTTTAGTTAAAAATTTTTGTACTTTATATTAAAAATGTTATATATAAAATAAAAATAAAGTGAATTAAATTAATTTAGAATTTTCTAAAAGGAGCCTTAAACGATCCATATAATGAAATCACCCCGAAATCTTTTCCTAACAAAGGATAAAAGGGGGATGGATGTACGTGAATTGAAAATATAAGAATTGAAAGAGAGAGGGGGAAAAAAAGATGAGAGTGAATCTGATGTCACAAGAAAAGTTAAGTTGGGGTTGGGTACTGGTAAATCTTTTCCTCGAAACCAAAGATGGATTTTTTACTTTAATCAATGAAGGTGACAAAGAAAGAGAGAAGCCACCAAAAGAGAGATAGAGAGAGAGAGAGAGAGAGAGAGAGAAGAAGTGTGAAAGAGAGTGCTTGGAAGGGCATCACGCAATTTGTCTTTGCTTAGGACCCACATATGGTCGGCTCTTCTTCTCTCTTCATGTTAATCAATCCTATTCCCTCTCTCTTAGTAATACAACCCTGCACGGCAAATATGACTCTCTCTCTCTCTCTCTCTCTCTCTCATGCAGTAGCAAAACAATAGATGCCTCTCTCAACCAACTCATAACTCATCGTTTTCTTCTCCCCACTTGTGACAGCCTTTCTATCTCTCTCTCTCTCTCCCCCCCCTCTATCTCTCCTATCTATTTGCATTTTTTTGGTTAGTGTATTGCTTTAATGGTTTAATGTCATGTTTGTGCCCACATAGTGAAAAGAGAACAACTTGTCTGTTTTCACTTGGCTTGCTTTTTCCCTAAACATTTGTCATTACATACCCAAAAAAAAAAATCTTTTCTAATTAATAGAGTAAATGGGCATTAAAATTTTTTTGTCAAAATAATTATATTAACTTCCCATTAATAAGGTATTTATTTAAAATAAGAGCAATATGAAATGGATCAAATCCCATTTGTCTTTGAGTTTTTTATTGAAAGATAAACCTCATGTGAACGAGATATTCCATGGGGAGGCAGCCTTGGTTGACCAAAAAGGGGCATAATTTCCTAGGCCCGATTAATTGCTAAACTAAGCAACCCTGAGAACCAACACAACGATGCGTCCTGGCAGGTCTTGGAAGCAGGATGACTTGTGAGGCAGCTGAACCAAATTGAACCATTCATGCATCTCATTCAATTATTAATTATGAATATTTAATACATAAAAAATCTTTATAATATTATTTTTTTATATAAGGGTCACAAAAATACACGCTCTCACGAAAGTTCGAATATTAGATCTCAATTTTAGGGAAAATATCTAACTAAGAACTTATTACCATTTCGGTATTGCTACATGCTTATGATATTGTTAATTTTCCTAAAATTTATAATTTGTACCTTGAAGCCCATCAAGCTTATTAATGAATATTGAATAAGTAATGTCGAGATTTTAAATATTAAAAAAAATAAATAAATAAATGCTTAATTTTTGTGCAAAACCCGATCAAATGGGAAAAAGGAAATTTGGTTGAACCAATAATTCTATTTTGGGTTCACAGTCCATTGTTCGGGTTAAAGTGTCGATGTTACAAGAATTGTTTAGAAGTCTCAATTGAAAAAAGCCAGTCAACTAAAACCTAATAAATGCTTTTAGCTTAATGGAGGGTTTTTAGAACCCTAAGCTACTATGTATAAGTATATTTCCAGGATGCCCCTCCTTTGAATCCTCTTTTGGTTTTGTATTGTGGAAACAAATGAACTTTAATCTAGGACCTGGAAAGCATGAAAACAAAGTCATTAAAACTTGTTGAATTAAGTGATCTTGTAAACCCCACATGGGTCACTTTCTTTTTTGTCATTAGGAGCGTTTTAGGGTAAAGAATTTTAGTTGGAAACTTACATTTTTCAATGGCAGATACATCAGCTTAATTTGGACTTAATTTGATGAAATAATATATTTATATATATAGTTTTAAATAAAAAGGAATCACAGATGAGATCGTTTATGTCTATAATGACTCGTAAATTATGGAAATTATGTATATGATACAGATACAAAGAAATTAATTAGATTATTTATCAATTTTTTAATATAGGGACCTCATTTCCAAGAAGTATCATAAAATCAGACGCATTTTCCTTGGGGTAGAGAAACATGTACTACCAACTTTACTTAACCTACATTTCTTTAGTTTTAATCCAACCATTTTCTTCATGCATTTCCCTTGACCCACACACTCACACTCCCCAACCCATGACTCCTTCTTTGAT
The DNA here is from genome assembly GCA_037126225.1 of Dillenia turbinata. Lineage (NCBI taxonomy): Eukaryota > Viridiplantae > Streptophyta > Magnoliopsida > Dilleniales > Dilleniaceae > Dillenia > Dillenia turbinata. Next base: position 18,104,482 of record JBAMMX010000001.1, on the reverse strand, counting down.
CATTTTCTAAGGTTTTCCTTCACTTTGGGCCTTTCTTTTTTCTCTTCTTTTCTTTATGGTTAATTTTTCTTGGACTTTGTTTTGGTATTGAAAGATGGCACTCCTACAGTCTACCCACTACATGTGTGTTTTTGTGTGTGGGTGTGTGCCTTTCTCTTCACACCAAAAAAGCAATTTCCCTAACAATATTCCTACTCACAACCCACAACTTCCAAAGATAGATCAAAAGCTCTTCACATACTCATGGGTCTTATTTATTTTGATAATGTTCTCAAAATGTTATTAAGAAATTTCAGAGATCAAATCATGTACTTATACCATTCCCTAATATTATATGAAAACCTCACCACAATGGTGATTATCTTACAATAGCAATTTAAAAGCACATTAGTGCATTCCAACCTTATTCTTAGTGATTTGCACAAATCATTGATTCTTGACTTTATTGTTTATTTTCAAACATTTTAATACTATAAAATTATTTTTTAAAACATAATTCAAATGGAGCCCTCTATTGGTTTAGCTGGTCACATATCAAAATCAAAATAATAAATCATAACCTAGACCTTATCTCATCTTTCATGGACATGGTGTGACTTAACAAAACCAAGTAATGGGAAATTAGTGATGGACACTAATTATCATGGATAAGTTAAAATCACACTTACCACTTATTAATTATCAATTTTTCTAGATCCCCAAATCTAGCATAGGCCCAATAATCTCTTCTAAACTTTAGTATTAAATACATATTTGTGCACAATTATGTTTGAGCACTCTTGAGCCTGACAAATAACATCTTATGAGAGATTCCACATAACATCTATCATGACCTTGAAGATGGGTCGAGGACTGATATCATTACAAAGCGATTGCATCCGCACAGCTCTCTTTCACTTTATCCCACCTTGGAATTGGAAAAAAAAAACAAATAAAAGGGTGCATAAAATAAGTCTCATGGGTGGGAATAGAATCTAGAACCTCTTGTATCCTATGCAATATTTTTTTGAGGGTAAAATGGTCTATATGTAATAACATTCTAGAAAAAAACTGTCAAATTAATTAAAAAATAAAAATAAAAATGAAAAAATGGAAAGCAAACTCGTTCCATTTCCACCTTTGGGAACATCATAATGCTACAAGCTGGGAAAGTTAATTGAAAGTAAAAAAAGAACAAACTAGGGCGATAATTAATATAGAGGATTGGACAAGTTTGACGATAACATAATTAAGGTCTAAGGAATCAAAGTTTGTGGTTCACACACCTTGAAACAACGTATTCATGTGCAAAACTAAATAAATAAATAAATAAATAATATATAAATTTAGGTGTAAGTGAGTATGTTGAAATTGAAAAATGTGAAGACAAGAATAAAAATTAATGGGGCAGAGAAATTATTTATGATAATGTCAGACGAAAAAAGAAAGGTGGGTGCGGGTGTTATAATATTTATGAGGATGCAATGCCAAGTACGTTGGCATCTCTTCTGATAATTGCCGGTCACAAGAGCCAGCACAGAGAGAGAGAGAGAGAGAGATACAAAAAAATTTAAAGGGCATTGGGTCCTCTGATGTAATGAGGTAAGGGAGAAGCAACATCGAAGTGTGATGGCGTGGTGGGGGCTCTGTATTCTGTTTTATTGTACTCCTTTTCCCAAAATTTCAAAAATTCTATATGCATATAATGTTAAATATAAAAGAGACTTTATGGAAAATTTTAAATTTAATACGACACATTCTGCAACCATTTATACTGCAAAAAAAAAGAGAAGCATGAGGCCTCCTTAGTTTTATTGATTGTGGGATGTGGTCACTCACACACCCACACTCTCTTGGAGTCATCAATCGGGCCCATCTCATATCACTTCCCATTTTTTTTTCCTTCTTTTTTGAGAATCATTTGTACTCACTCGCCTTCCCTTCCTTCCATACGACTGCTCACTGGGTTGCGTAAATGCGTTTTTTTCGATGTGTGAAAGTCATTGGATGAGTGAGGTAAGGTAAGTACCCTCTCTCTCTCTCTCTCTCTCTCTCTCTCTCCTCAGTGAAAGTGCCATACATTGACTGATCGTTGGCAAGTAGTTGCACTTCAACAAAGATTTTAGTTGGCCTCGGACTATTATTATGTAGCAACATTATTATCAAGTAAAATGTGGATTCGTTCATTGATTAAGAATATTTGATTCAATATCAATCAAATCCCTGGGACAAAGTCAAAAATTTATTTTAAAGGGAGTAAAATATAATATAAAGAATAAAAAATAGAGGGAGTATATATGATAATTATAATTTTTAGAGAAAAAATTAATATTTTTAAAAAATCTTGAATAACTTTAAATTTCATTAAAAGAATTGTTAAGGTATTCCAAATACTGTTAGTAGATTTAAATATCAATTTTTATTTTGAAAATTTCAAGAGTTCATCCTAAGGGAGAGTCATGCCCTCCTGGCTATTATAACATTTGATTAACTTTAAACCAGAAATAAAAATTAAAATAAAATCAAAGATTTAAATTTCCCTTTTTATTATGTGGAATTAGCCTCCTCCCCTCTTGTCTTCATCCTTATAAGAGATGCATTTTTTTTTTGTGTTAGGAGATACAATCAAGTGAGATCAAATCGATAAAAGAAGGATAGAAAGGGAAAGCTCTACCGCTCGAGTTATTCCTGAGGGAACTATAAGAGAAGTTTTAAAACCACATAAAAAAGATTTTTTTGGTATGCTTACCCAACACCCCTGGTTTAATTTTCCAAGTTTAGTTGACAAATTTAATAAAATTAATAAAATGCATGCAATTCAATTTTCAAAAATGAAAATTTTGACAAATTTTCGAAAATCAATCTTTATTAAAAAAAATGAGCAAAATAAATAATACTACAACTTAGCCCCCCCGCTTTTTATTAATTAATATACTAATTATTTAGATAGAATTTCAATTTTATTTTTGAAATTATTGTTACACTAAATTTGACAGAAATAATCTTAAATATTGGGCCAGAATTTCCGGTCCATATCTGCCGAATGAATAAATATGACGTGGCCCCACCCCTCAGATTTCTCAGACACACATTTACACTCAATCATAACCGTCGGATTCATTATTTAGGACCAACGCAAGGATTCCAAAAATTTTAAATTTTATTATCATCAACAAGGAAAAAAAAATCTAAAAATATTAATACTATCATTTAAATAATATAATCTGTATAAACTTATTAATTGTATGCGATATTTTATAAATTACAAAAATTAGATAAGTATTTTTCAATATATTTCACATTATTACTAACATGAATATTCAAATAAACAAAATTATGAGAAAAATACAAGAGACAGTGGTCCCCTAATCCAGTGGATGATAGAACAGATCTCACAATATTAAATCACTACCGAATCTATCGCATCTCTATACCCAAAATTGTTAGCACAAAATATGCCTTTTTTTTTTTTTTTTTCCTGTGCAATTTGACTATTGGCTTGAATTTCTCTAGGACACAAGCCTTAAAAATAAGGGCACTAGCATGGTAGAGGTACAAAGATATGGAGCCATCGGGGGGCACTCCTAATAAAAGAGGGGATGGATTTTTGGTCCCCTAATAAATAAAATTGGCTTCTAATGGACAAGCCAAAGTGACATGCCTATTCCCATGTCTTTTCTGTTCCTTGAATTTCTTTGGATTTTTCTTGGTAAAAAGAATAATAATGTTTTCTTACAAAAATAACAAGTACCATTCAAGCCCTCAGAAAAATGTAATGGGAATTTCAAAATTAAAAATTTTGTGAAAATTATTGTCATGGATGAGCTCAATGTCCAGAACATAATAAGTTATTTCTTTTTTCTTTTTTTTTTTTTAAAAGCTGAATTCAGCTGTTACAATCGTTTACAATTGTTATTTAATAAAATATTTAAATTTTATTTAATAAAATGGATATTAACTATTTTTATTAAATTAAAACAGCTAAATAATCTAGAATATATATATTTTTTTTAAATTCTATTATATTTATTTTGCAACCACAACCAAAAAGAATATTGATTATTATCATAAATGTCATTAATTTACAATTGTCATTCAAGAAGATATAAGATCTCAAAGAAAACATGTCGTAGTTCCATTAAGATGATTTTGCTTTATATCTATTATGGATTTTAAAAATATTATTTCTGTATCTCATTGCAAACCATTAATAATCAAATAACTCAAATTAAACTCGACTAAGAGTCTTCGTTCCGATAGTTATATATAAATTATTATTTTAGTAATATATAAAATAATTATATAATATATATAATTAATTAGGTTAATGAGATAAAATAAATAAAAATAAGACAAGCTTGTTTAGCTCATAAGTTAATTTTTTTGTCTAAATTTGATTTATGAATCGAGCTATCAAATCACAGCGAGTCAATGATCTGAATTATTTTTACTCGTAATAAGCCAAAAAATGGTATGAATGTTTTCATGATGCCTAATTGACAAGTTCGATGAAATCTGTGTATTTATCGTGGTCGGGGTGCAGTGCAGTGCAGGCCTTGTTTATGCTTTCAAATCCAATAATACCATCACACCCATTTTATAAAATAAAAATAAGTTGGCAATGTTTTCAATCTTTACACACTTAGATTATTATATGGTTGGTGTAGCTCAAGAAATAGATAAAGTCAAGGACATATTTTTATAAAACTTTATTAATGGACAGTCGATCTAATAAGTAAGAGTGTTAAGTTTTTTAATCAATTCTCGAATTTTAAACTAAATAATAGAAAAATTACATTAAGAGAATTTTTCTTAAATTGGATCCGATAATACTTAAATCAGATTAATCAGAATATGATTCTGCATACCAGTTGATTATACTAAAAAAAATTGTATAAACTTTGTCTTGCATCTTGGCCTCTGTATATGTAATGTAGGCTTCTTTTGAAAACTTTGACTTGTCTTAGTTTTGGTCTATTTTATATTCTATTTATAATATTTTTATTAAAATAATTTAGTTATTAAAAATAAATATTATTTACTGAGGTCATTTGGAGCGTGATTTCCTTAAAATCAAATATGATCTTTGGTTAGAGCTTAACATTTGGGGTACATGTTTCTACCCCAAAAAAAAAAAAAAAATTTGGGGTACATGTTTCATTTAATAACCTTATCAATTACAGTGTGGCCGGTTCAAGCCAAAGAACACTAACCCTTTTTCTTTTATTAAACACAAATCCTAAAGGAATAAATCTTTCTAAAATTAGATTACTAAATTCAAGAAAATTGAACAAATACCCTAACCTCATCTCGTGCTATGAATCTATAAACCTTAAATTGACTTGAGATTTTTTTTTTTTTTTTTTACACAATCATGTGTCAACTTTGAAAGCTTCTACATTTTTTTTCCCTCCTCCTTCCTTAGGTGATAATAATAGGGACTTGTGTCATATCATAGCCTTGTTCAGTCACGTGGCATTATGAAGGCTCTAGCTCGATATTAGCTGTGTTCAGTTCACATGTGGAAGTTTGGCAGAAACAAGGGGGCACAAGAATGCAAGGTAATGAGATTTGGGGGATTTAAATTCGCAATCTTGGACCTAGAAAAGATTGCCAATAGTTGCAATAGGATGCATGCATGGTTTCATATTCTTTTGTTATTGCACTCCTTTATATTCGCAGTTTCATTAAGGGAACAATATGTTCATCCACGAACAGTCGTCTTAATGGATAATTATATTAAATCTTTTTATCAATTAATTTGAGAATGAAAAAAATTATGTTGAGAGAATTCCCTAAATTGAATTTAACAACGCTCGAACCGAATTAATTAGAATATAATTCAAAATATCGGTTAATTCTACAAAAACTAAAAATAATATGCCCTTCAAAACTAGATTTTAGTCCCCTTAGTTGCACCAACAATACATAAAACCCAATTTACCGTCAAAAGTTTTTAATTATTTAATCACTTTTATATACATTAGGACTATTATGAAGCTTTAGATTGCACGAGAGACTTGGTACAAGTAGCATAGTGTGACCGTTGGTGTGTTCTGTAATCAATTAATAGATTTTTTTTTTAAAATTTAATAATAATTCTAATTTATTTTGTATTATATAAAAAAAGTAACTACTATTATATAGTTTCATACCTTTAATCCTCCAACAGAATAAAAAAAAAAAAAAATAGAACAAGGTTGCAATGAGGTGGAAGTAAATGCACATCAACATATATTTAATAGTTGTGCACTTGATATTTTTTTAGTGGAGTGTGGATATATATATATATATATATATATATATATATTTATATTTACATAAGGGTGTGTGGATATATATATATATATATATATATATATATATATATATATATGCATATAATATAATTAAATTGAGATTAGGATGGATAAACTCACACAATTAATTAGTGAGAATAATAAAACTGAGCGGTTAAAGATGGTTGTTTATTAATGTAATTAAACGTGAATTCACTTCTCTGACCCAAAGGTTCACATAATTAATATCTTAATGCATGAATTAAATTTTTTACACTTCTTAAAAAGGCCATTTTCCCCACATGGTATAATCATTTTTTTTTTTTTAATTTTTTACATAAGGGCTGTGAATATTGTAAAAATATATGCGTTCATAAAAGTTCGAATACTAAATCTCAGAAAAGACATTTAAACAATAACTCTTTATCGGTCAGATGTCCCTACAATAGGACCTACATGTTAAAATCATTTGAAAAACAACTAAACACCTTTTTAATAATACATTAACTAATGAAATGCATGAACTTAAAAAGTATATCTATGAAAATGTGAATGAAAATGGGAATAAGCAAAGAAGTTGCCTGCCCACCGATTCATGTTGAAATGAGAATATACAATGTTTTCTAGAAACTGCTAAAATTTCAAACCATACAACACTCGGGTATTGTCTTTGATTTGTAAGTTGCATGAACAGATAGAGTAAAACAAATACAGCTTGATTTTTTCTGATGTCAATGTGAACATTTGGTTGAATAAAACAAAGATTATCACAAAAATTATAATGATAAGTAGAGGTATTGGCCTTTTGATTACATGCATGGTGGGTTCCACACATTGAAATGTCAGTAGCTATGGCCATTGGATAGACTGAGATAATTAATCAAGTACTACTTTGTAATTAATCGTTTTCCATGTCTTAAAGCTTTGCCGCCCTTGAAACAATCGATTGCGTCTTTAAGTTTGCTTTTTCCATAGTGTGGTTTAATTTAAAAATATATATAACAATTTTTGGTCAAGTAGGGTATCAATAATCAAACAAACATATAATATAATGGAACCAAAAAGAATATTTAGAACTTGGAGGATACGTGTAACGAAAGTGATTTTTCTTCTCTAAATATGTAAGTTATCGTAAGGGAGAGAGAGAGAGAGAGAGAGATGATAATGAAGAGTATGACTAAGATGCAAAGCCAACTTCCTCATGAGCTCATTGTTGCAACCACCACAAGCACGAGGCACGACCTATTGCACCTTTGAAGGGAGACCTGTCCACGCTTATAAGCAAAACATGCCATTCATAACCATACAATACAAGTTGATTCTCGTTCATATCCTTTTCTCTCTCCTACCAATTTTTGTCTTTCTTTCTACATCATGGGACCAGCTAGGCTTAGCCATATGATGGAAGAATGTGATAGAGGAATCAAAGGCATGGGTTGGCATTTCCTCCCCCGTTGAATCTATATGTCTATTTGCACTATGTATGCATATTGAGTTGGATCCAAAACATGAGAAGCTTCTTCCCTTTTTCGATGGTGCAGAATATTAATAATTTAATCTTATCTCCCCCCCCCCTTGCTTCTTTCAAACTTATGAGAGAGAGACTTGTCACCTCTTTGCCTTTATTTTCCTTTCTTTTACTTTTCTTTTTCTTCACTCCCTCAATTTTTGCAACTCCAAATTTAAAATTTTCTAATCTATATGGTGAAAAGTGAAATATAATCATCAATATTAAGTAAATGAGTGAAAAAAACATAAAATTTGACATGGTGCAACTGTTTCTCGGAGGAAATTTACCATTTAATGAGGACATAATTATAAAATGCCTAAAATTTTGCCATTTAATCATTTTTTGATCGATGTATGATTACTCAATAGAAATAAAAGAAAATGTCCACTCTATAAAGATGAGTAATTCTCGTACTCATTAAAAAAATTAGGAATTTGAGTATGTGATGTTGGTTACTGAAAGATTTATCGTAAATAGTATTATCTTTTGTTAACTCGAAGTTTATAAATTATAGTCGACCATTTTTCTAAAATGTGCACATTATTTTACACATGCAATCATATATATTGAAATTTTGAAATTTGCCCATGACGATTATACAGTTCTCTTTCATGCCTTTTATAATTTTTCACTTGGGCCTTCAATAATTCAAACTTTTGCACATTGCCCCCAATAATTTCTTTCAAATTCATCCTTGGTATTAATGGATCACAATTTTTACAATAAAATTAATAGACCAAGGGTAGCTAAATATTCAAAGATAGATTGTGAATGAAAATTCTTCCCCTATAATCAGTCGATGGAGTCCATTAATGCATTTTTTTTACTAAAAAAATATATATTAAATCTAAAAATCAATAGTATGTAATGTGCATTCCCGCACATCATCAAAGTTTTTATGATTTGATTTCATCCAATTTAATAATAAAAACCGAATTAGATTATAGAACGGTTTATGATCGAACCAATCAAACCGACTGGTCCAATTTGGTTTTAAAAACACTATCCAATAGGATAGGCTAATGATCACAACTCTTTTTTTTTTTTTTAATTTGGAAATCTCACGTTCATATCTCTGTGTATATATATATATATATATATATATATATATATATATATATATATATAAGACAATTACTTTCGTTCCCTCATGGCCTTGTGATCCATGTCTTCTCGCTGGTAATACTCCCTTCCACATTTTCACCATGTCACTCACAAAGCCAGGAAAAGGGGTTTCAAAGCCCCATATTTCAAACAATTCATCCAACTCGAGTAATTCAGAAACACGTTATTTTAATTAAAAAAATCAAGTAAAGAGATACTAAAAATTCATAGCAATTGTTTTTATCCGTCAGATATAATATATTAGGCTGAGAAATTTTCTTGGAAAAGGAAATTAAAGAACTTGCGCTTGTTAATTAATTTTTTTTGGGGGGGGGGGGGTTGGGGAGTCCTAGCTGGTAACTAGTCTATCCTTTCCTTTGTTTCCGACTGAAAAAACGGGTATATTACACGAAAAACTGGAGATGAATCGGTGTGTCGGTGCAAAGTTATAGAGGTTTCTAATATTGATTTTTAGTGAAATTTTGATGGGAATGGAAGAAATTTCAAAGCCAATGGCATTCGATGTCAATTTGGTTGGAAATTCATACGTTAGTTGTTTGGAAAATTTGTCTAAACGAAACAAAAGAAAAAGGTGCTCTATTGACCTCTTACTTTTGACCCTCCTTTGTTCAATTTTCTTGGTGCTCGTTGAAAATGTGAGAAGGATCAACTCATGTCCAAATCACTAATATCTAGTAATATCTAATTAAATTCAGTTTGACCTAAGTTGAATCCTTAAAGAGTAAAACTTTCACGATATCTGTTTTCTCTATACACAATATTCAAATTCAAGAGTTTATTCAAGAGATATTGGTGCCTGTTCGGCCATTGTAAATATTAAAATATATATTATGTATTAAAATTAAAACAATTATTAAAAAATATTATATATTAGAATAAATCAATAATTAATTTAATTTTAAAAATAATTAACTTTCTTTGTTTTTATATGTGCAACAATTAATCTTTTATATATACTGTAAAATATATCATTAGAGTTCATTTTCTTGTTGGTGCTTCCTTTTTCCAAATAGTAAAAGTTAGAATAAAGTCTCCCATATTAACACAAAAGTTATTATACCACAGTGGTTGTGTACCTAATAAGTTTATTCGGTGGAATTGATTTGATTTCTATCCATTATAATTTATTTAATAATTATATTGAGAAGAGTTATTTTTTTATATAGTTATACTTCTTTCTGCATATCCTATCAATTAAAAATGTCTTAGCTATTATAAAATAGATAATGTTATAATTAGGGTTTTTTTCTTAAAAAATATATAGAAAAATATTGTTATTAAAAAATTAAATCTACTATATCTTAGATGTTTAAATATATGACTCTAATATATATAACCCTTTATATGAATTTATTAGTAATTTGATTCTTAAAAAACAAATTATTACTGTTATTAATAGTATTTATATCAAATTTTAAACTGTTGAGACAAGCGATACACAACTCAACCATCCTAAATGATTATATAGACATAATAACTAATAAATAATTATTTAATAATATTACAAAATAAAAAATTATAATATTTTTTGATAATTATAAGTTCAATTATTACAAATAATAAAATGAGATAAGAAACGAAAGAAAAAAATAAAATAGAGTAAGATGTTATTATTTTAAAAATATGAAAAATAAGAGTTAATTAAATGAGGGGAATAAAGAGATATATAGATTAGAGTTAATTAATGGTGGAAAATAGGATACACATAGTTATTTTTCATAATTTTTTTTTAATTTTTTTAAAAAATAAAATTTAAAAGGAAATAAAAGAGAAGATAGTCAAACTTTAATTGATCCGCGGTCCAAACGGTTCAAACCGTGGGTTTTTTTTTTCTTTTTTTCCGGTTAATTGAGTCATGGCTGTGTTGACCATAGGAGGGAGACCATTGACTTTCCTCCTGAAAAGGACATGGCGGGTCCCACACATGTCTGGAGCATAAGGACACAAGCACACACGTCACTCACGCATTAATGACATTCACGCGTCGGGTCAGGTACACACGCTGGCGATGGCGAGTGGGGTGTGGGGTGTGGGGGTATTTTCGGTATTCAGCTCAATAAGTTCGAACGGGTAGCAAAGGAAGAAATAAACTTTCATTTCACGTGCATGTCATGTACACACTCTCTCCCCCTCCCCGTCTCTCTCCCCCCTCCCCCTCCCCCTCCCCCTAAGCAATTTTCTAGTGTATTGGTTTCTTTTTAGACTTGAATAACACATTTTCAAAGTAAAATTTGACAAAAAAAAAAAAAAATAACAATAAAAATTTCAATTGTCATGAAAAAGAAAGTAAAAATGATAAATATATTGGATCGACTAAATTCATTTCGAATTAAGTTAAGCTTTTAAAGGATAAATCTTTCTCGATACCTATTCTTTTTATATATAAAATGAAATGATAATAACAAGGGGGTTAATTACTCTTACATATATTTTTATATAAACTTTTAAATATAAAAGGAAAAAAAATGAAATTACCCTTCTCAAGAAAAATAATGTTCACATTATGGTTGACCATAGTATTATCTTGATATTGAAAATAAAGCTTTCTAGAGGAAAATATTGAAGAAGTAAAAACTACTTCAATCTTATCTTCCAGACGTCTCTACATAGAGATCGACCGTATCTTCTTCTTTTTTTTTTTTTTTGTTTGTATTTTCTTCTTATCCCACAATATATTCTTGTTAATAAGGTGCTCTTGGAATAGGGCACTTTTCACGATGACTTTTGGGGGTTCTAAAAGGAATAATGACTATATTTTGGGAGTCATTTTCGGATGGTGGCAAAGGCACACACACTGACATTGTTTGGTTTATGTCTTTTTCTAATTTCTTGAGAAATAAATTGCATATGTGAATGAGATTTTTAAACATTATTCATTCTCGGAAAATGACTGGCGGAGCAGTATGTGCCATATGGATTCTGCTTCTGTTTTGGACCATCCTCCTGCATCCAGCATCATATCATTCAATATTCTGCAACTCTGATTAGATTGTGTTTATTTTATAAACAAAACAAAAACTTGTTTCTAATTTTTAGTGTCCTTTGTATTAAAATTATTCTATTTTGCAGAAAATATTTTCCGAACTATCGTAAAATCGATCGACTTTACGACAATGCATGAGAATCACTAAAATTACCATTAAGATTCACATTTACTCCTTGAACGAAGTTCCTAGGTTCATCAGTCATCAAACTATGTTTGCTTGTATTATATTTTTATAATTTTTTATGCATGGGTGATTTTTACCCAAATAAAATGAAACTTTAAAATATTTATGAGAAAAATTGAATTTCGTTTATGCCATATTCAGAAGATTTATGAGTAGAGGCAGAACTACATTATTGTTTAATCCGGAACATCTTTGGGCCCAAGAGAAGGGACCTTAGATCCTACTATCTTTCTAACCATGGTAACTTGAAGGGTAAAACCATATTATTTTCAACTATTTAAAACTTTTTTCTTTGTCATATTTTCTAAATTTAAGTCATCATAATATTTAGATTGACGTTTTCATGGTGGGTTATCCATTTCTAAACCTTCTTACTTTGTCGTTGTAGGCAAGTGCAAGTACTCACGTAAGCAATAAGGAAAGATAGAGAGAGAAGCATCTCTCATTTTCCAAGCTTTGGCATTTGGAGAACCCTAGCTAATAAAGGCCAGAAACATCAATGAAATGCTTACCATACGTTGTCGACTTGTCAAAGAGAGATTGATGTTTCACATGCTTTGTTCTCTTTTCATGTAATAATACAATACTTGCACAAAATACAAAATTGCTTTCTTCACTTTGATTGGTGACAACACTTTCCAATTTATTTGTCGAAATTTCAATTTTATGGTTCATTCATATATGGGTACAAATTCTGAATCTCATTCAAATCTTCAGTGATATGATGCTAAATCTAATCCCTACCAAAGTCCAATTTTCGATGACATATTACATTCTATCATAATTAGTGCTTTTCAAGGATTCTAAACAAAATATGGCGCCTGAATTTGTGGATGTTAAAGAAATTTTAAAAATACTTTTGCCATCAGTTTGGGAAGAAAATATAGGAATAATGTTGATGAATTATATCTCAACTGACATTATCTTCTTTCTTTTAAAGGTCTTAAGTTTAACTCTTTCATATAAAACACACACACACACACACTCATATTTGAGTGTGTGTATATATATATATATCCAAATGGTAAATAAGGTTTCAATTCTTAGCTTCACTTGGTATACTTAGCAAATATGTATGGGTAAATTGGAAGTGCCAATTACTTCAACTTAAGAATGGGATTAATGACCTTGGTAACCCTCTATAATAATGAAGAAATTATTTTTTAGGGTTAAAAATTATGTTGATTTATATCAATGGTGATTCTGACATCATATTAGAAGAAAATTTGACTTTTATTTTAAGTGGAGAGTTCTCATAGTTATATGCCATATTCAGAATTTTTGTCGATATAAATGGAGAGATAACTTCAAACTCCAATATGAGTTTAAATTTTATGAACTAATAATAAATTCCAAAGGTCTAAAATTATACATGAAATTGTTACCATTCATTATAAATCTTAATATTCTTTAATGTATTGAGTAAAATCAAACAGGAAGTTTTTTGCACTTTTAAATCTTTTGTCAAACAATTATCTATTTTAAAAAAAGATTTGCAGGAAGGTGTTTATATATATATATATAATATTATAAAGGTAATAATAGAGACGGACGAAGAAGGCCATAGATGAGTTGCAGGGTGAGGACAAAGGAGTAGGATTGATAAGTTGGGTCTCTTTCAATTCCCAACTTCCCAAAACACACATCCCATCCCATTCCTTATAGCTCCCCAACACCACCACCCCAACCTAACATTATTAAGAAAGTGCCTTCACCAAAAGACTCACTTTAGTACACAAGTTCCCCAATCCCTCTCTCTCTCTCTCTGCGGGGCCTGTCAGTTAGCAGTAGTATTCCTTTCCTTTGCCTCCACGTTCCTTTGCTTCTCTTTCGTCCCATCATTCATGTCATTTTTCCCATTTCTTTTTCTTTTGGCACATATCCCTATTTCTCTCTCCTCAACCAAAGAGTTTTGCGAATTAAGATATGCATTTGTCTATCACGACCAAAGCTAGAATCTTTTTCCGCATCCTTCTTCTCTCTGCACATGTATTTAGTAGGGCTCTCATCCTCATGTTTGATGTTCAACTTCATCCGGTTTCCCTCCTCAGTTTCTTTTCCATCTTCCCACCATCACTTGCCTGTTTATATTCTCTCTCTTCCCCACAAATTTTTTTCCCTTCCTCTTTTAAAAGAGGACTTATCCATGGAACTTTCATCAGAGATTGTCGTTCCCTTTCTAATATTCCAACTGTGAGTCATTTTGCTTCTGTGTTACTGCTTTGAATGAGTAAAAGATCATTCAAAGGGCCCCCAAAGTTTTTCAAAAATTCAAAAATGTATAGTATAATTCCAATTGATCTTCGTGTGCACCCTTCGAAATGGAGCCCCTCCTCTACCCCCGAAAAAAGTATATTCTAAAAAACAAGATTATTTATTTAGAGTGGTGGACTTTATGGTCAACAAAAGGGCCAATTTAGATAAGTTCTCTCCACTTATTATTCTTGATTCCCCTCCTTATGGGGTATAAATTCTCCTCCTTGCTGAAAGTGTAGGAATAACCTTCGCTTGCGTCGTTAGGTCTGCTGAAACACACACACACACATATTGCTTAGCTTGTTGATGTTTTAACAAAAAACAAAAATAATGAATCAGGAACCAAATTTACGTGGTAATTCATATAATACATTTTAGTCTATTCAAAAAATATTTATTTGAAATTAATTAAAATATAGTAATCTGAATTGTCACGTAAAATTTAACTCATATAACGGCTTATTCATTTATTCCATTTAACATTACTTATTATTTCTCTATTGATACAAAAAATTTAAATTTTTAATCTTTTCAATCTAAAAGACGTGTGTGCGTGCGTGCTTTTGTGTGTGTGTATGATAATCAATCTAAATTTAACTTTTGAAACTATTAACTACACGCACACACAACAAGAGCAGATTTACCATTTCTTTTTCAATTATAGTGGTTAGTAAGGTTAATCCCAAATTAGTCTCCCATTTGTTTTTTTTTTTAAATTCCCACTTACGGTGAGAATTCCCTTTCCTAGTCCAAGAATATCACCTAGAAAACTTTCAACCAGAATAGATGAATTGGATTACAGAAGAAATCTAGTGTAGAACAGCATCAGTCTTTCATTGATTGTGTTGGATGTGGAGATGCCCATTTCTCAACAAACCCATTTCCCTTCCAATTTCCCAATTAGTAGGACTTGGTTGAATTTTATTATAGACCCACTGTAAATGGGTCCACACAAGAATAGATTGTCCACCACCTTAATTGGACCCACAGGCAAATTATCAATGCAAAACCCCATCACCCATTTTTGTTTCAACTACATCCAAAAGCTCTACTTAACCAATATGTAAGAGCATCAACTCCTCGTCAGGGTGGTGGACACAGATTAGTCAGAGTTGGACCCAGTCTAGAGCACCCAAAAAAAAGAAAAAAAAAAAATCAACTCCTTATCAGAAATGTCCGACAAACCAAATTAGATATAGAAAAAATTGTTTGGTTAGGCACTTGATAAATTTAAATTGTCCTTTTTGTAATCGCCATGGACAGGTTGTTGTAAAATTTTAATCTTGATATTAGACTCCTCGTATGTTTCTAGACATGCAATCTAGAACCAATGTTACGTAAGAGAATTATATCAAGATAAAATTTGAAGAAGAAGAAGAAGAAAATGAAAAGAACTTTCTTTGTATTGATCGAAGAAAATTACAAGAGAGAAGAAAGAGAGCTAATGCAAGAGAGAAGATTGTCTCTCATTGCTTGATTACAAAATGTGGAGAAAAGCCCTATTTATACAAGAGTTTAGCTAGTAGAGAAAAGGAAAGAAATTTGAATAAAATTAGTAAAAAGGAAAATAGTAAATAATAAAGTTAATTTTCTCAATATATAATGATTGAATAAATCAATCATTATTTAAATCAATTAAATATAGAATGATTGATTAAATCAATATTAATAATTGATTAAATCAACCAAATATATATAATTGATCAAATCAATTGAAATGATTAAATCAATCATAATAATTGAGTAAATCAATTATTATGATTGAATGGTTGATGGTTGATTAGATCAATTATGATGGTTGACTAGATCAATCAATGAGTCTCATTTTGGTATATTTTAACATTCCCCCTCAAGTTTGGCGAGTAGATATCTATGGAGCCTAACTTGTTGAGAATGTTTTGCATGTGACTTGTCGCAGTTCCTTTAGTAAAAATATCAGCAAGCTGTTCACTACTCTTCACGTAAGGAGTGACTATGGTCTTGTCTTCAACTTTTTGGCGTACAAAGTGATAATCAACTTCAATATGTTTTGTTCTCTCATGAAAGACAGGATTAGAAGCAATGTGAATGGCAGACTGATTGTCGCAGAAAAGTTTGATCGGAGAAGTGACTTAAAATCCTAATTCTTCAACTAGAGCCTTTAACCAAACGATTTCACTGGTTGCTACTGCCATGGCGCTGTACTCAGCTTCCGCACTAGATCTTGAAACTACGGATTGTTTCTTGCTCTTCCAAGACACAAGATTCCCACCAACAAACATACAATAGCCTGTGGTGGATCTTCTGTCCGTTGAATCTCCAGCCCAATCCGCATCACAATAGCCTACTATTTCTGAATTTTGATTGTTCTTCATGCAGATTCCTTTCCCAGGAGACCCTTTAAGATACCTAAGAATTCTTTCAGCTGCTTTCCAATGGCACACCTTAGGAGCATGCATATGCTGACTGATTTGACTCACGGCATATGCAATGTCGGGTCTGGTGATAGTCAGGTAAATGAGCCTTCCTACAAGTCTCTGGTACTTTTGTATATCTGTGAATAGTTGATCAGTATCATTCCCTTCATTAGATGTCGAGATAGGGCTAATGACTGGTTTTGCTCTCAATTTACCTGTTTCCTGCAACAAATCAAGAGTGTACTTTCTTTGGGATAGGACAAGCCCCTTGTGAGAGTGGGCAAGTTCCATTCCTAGAAAATATTTAAGTATCCCTAAATCGTTAACATCGAAACTAGATTTAAGAAAATTTCTAACTTGATCAATATGACTCATATCACTCCCAGTAATAATAATATCATCAACATATATGAGCACAATAGTGATTCTTTCATTATCAAGTTTAGTAAATAGAGAGGAATCACTATTGCATTTTTTAAAATTGTTACTGAGAAGTGCAGAGCTTAGTTTTGCATACCAGGCCCGAGGAGATTGTTTGAGACCGTAGATGGCTTTTTTCAATCTACACACTTGTCCTTCGTGACCTTGGTTGAGCCCTTGAGGTAGATGCATGTAAACCTCCTCTTCCAGCTCTCCTTGCAAGAAAGCATTCTTTACGTCCATCTGGCACATTGGCCAGTTCTTATTGGTTGCAAGAGACAAGATGACCCTTATAGTGTTCATCTTCGCTACGGGTGCAAAAGTCTCTATATAGTCCACTCCATAGGTCTGGGTAAACCCCTTGGCTACAAGTCTAGCCTTGTAGCGATCAATTGAACCGTCGCTTTTATGCTTGATCTTGTAAATCCATTTGCATCCAACTGCATTCTTTTCTCTTGGGAGAGTCATTATTTCCCAAGTCTTATTCCTTGTGAGAGCATCTAACTCTTCTTTCATTGCTTTCCTCCATTCTGGGTGATTATTAGCCTCATTGAAACTTCTAGGCTCCTGTACTTGATCAATGTCACTCAAAAATACTTGGTGACTTGAGGAAACGTTAGTTGTAGTATAATAGTTAGCAATAGGATAAGATGTGACCTTAGAGACATAGTGATCCCATCTTGATGGAGGGAATCTCAGCCTTGTTGACCTTCTAAGTGGCGGTCGAGATGATGACGGATCATTAGATTCTGCATTTGCTTCTAAGGGAAGTAGGTCTTCTTGGATTTGGTCTCCCCCTTGCTCCTTACTTCCTTCAGTTTTAGGGGAATTTCTATCTTTGCTTTGCTCAGAATTTTCTGATAATTCTCTCTCTTGCTCTTGCTCTGAGTTGTCCTCTTCGTTAGATTGGCGAGAAGGGTTGCTAAGTTCTTTAGGAGTTAACAAGAAAACATACAGATCTTCTTTTTCTGGTGTTCTCTCTTCACTTGTATCTGTAAAATAAAACTCATTTTCTACAAATATCACATCTTTTGATGTGTATATTTTGTTAGTCATAGGATCATAACATATATAACCCTTTTGAAATGACCCATATCCTATGAAGACACACCGCTTCCCTTTTTTATCTAATTTATTTCTAAATTGTTTTGGTATATGTACATAGCATATGCATCCAAACACTTTTAAGTGAGTAATATTTGGCTTAGTTTTAGTGAGAACTTCTAAGGGAGATTTATCTTGAAGTATCTTAGTGGGTAAGCGGTTAATTAGATGAGTCAGGTACTAACAAAGATCACTCCAAAATATTTTAGGCATGTTAGCATAGAACATGATTGTTCTTGCTATTTCAAGTAAGTGTCGATTTTTTCTTTCGGCTACTCCATTTTGTTGGGGGGTATATGGGCATGAAGTTTGATGAATTATTCCATTTTCTTCTAGAAAATTTGTGAATGTATGATTAATGTATTCCCCTCCATTATCTGTCCTAAGCATTTTTATGTTTGCGTTGTATTGCCTAGTGACAAAATTGTAAAAGTTTTTAAATGCTTCGAATGCTTGTGCTTTTGAAGTGAGCATATATACCCATGTGTATCTAGTCTTGTGATCAATAAAGGATATAAAGTATTTAAAACCTCGTCTAGATATTACAGGAGATGTTCAAATATCAGAATGTACAAGATTAAAAGCATTTTCATAAATTGTTTCTGAAATCGGATAATGCATTCGAGTTTCTTTTCCAAAAATACAAGCTTTGCATTCACAACCATTTTTTTCCATTTTTCTTGCATCTTCAAATTATTTCCAATGGGCTGCTCATATTAAGAGATCCTTAAACTCAAGAAATCTCTTGAGTCACATTACAAAGGATCCTCTTGAAGAGTCGAACCCAATATTTGAAGAATAGAAAATGAGGGATGACCAAGTTTTCATCCTACTCACAAGTTCTATGGATCAAACTCATAGAACTATGGTCACTTGCTCTCCAAATTCAAAAGCCCTATGGGATCAAATGCATAATCTTTATGGGCAAGAATCAAATTTACGAAGAGTTTTTGAGATAAAGAGGCAAATTGCCAATATCAAAAAAGATGAAAAAACTCTCTCCCAACTATTCGGCGAATATGAAGACCTTTGGAACGAGATCAAAACTTTGAGACCGATCACAACCGATTTCAAAATTTTACAAAAAAGATAGGATGAGGACAAGTCCTTTGGGCTCCTCATTTCTCTTGGAGAACAGTTCGCACATGTTCGTCAAGAAATCCTTCGAATGAAGGATTTTCCTTCCTATCAAGAAGTAAGAGCCATGATCCAACGAAGCGTAAGTATGAAATTTGAGGATACTCCTCAATCCAAAGTAGAAGGGTATGGTTTCAACTCAACCACAGAAGGGCAAGTGGCCAATAAGGTGCACCACATGGCCAAAAAGATATGTGCTTATTGCAAAAAGTCAAATCATTCACAAGAAAGATGTTGGTTTCTTCATCCTCACCTAAGGCCTGAACACATGAAGAGAAAGGACCAAATATCTTCAAATGCGGCCTTAATGCATCACTTGAGTCAACTATCGAAAGTATCATATCAAAGATACTGCTCAAGCAAGGAACAACCAATCCAGGTACTTGCTTAAACTCAATTTTAAATTTTCAAGATTGGTTGGTAGATTCGGGTTGCGACCATCACATGGTTAGGGATAAGGATAAATTTCAGAAACTGAAATCTCTACCAAATTATAAGACCGTCAAGGTTGCTAATGGGCATAATTTAAATATAAGAAAATTTGGAAAAATTAATTTTTTCGGAAAAAATGCTAATGCTTTATATATTCCCGAATTCTCCTCTAATCTTATGTCTATTAGCCAAATTACTAGGGACCAAAATTGTAAAGTTATATTTGATCCTGATACTGTTGTTTTTCAAGATCTCAAAACAAACCAAGTGATTGGTAGGGGATTCAGAAGAAACAATCTATACTTTTTGAGTCAAGATAATCATGCATATACGGCACATCAAGGAGAAAATTATATTTTATGGCATGCTAGATTAGGTCACCCTAGTAAGCAAGTTTTGAAATATCTATCTTCACAATTTTTTGTTGGAAACAGATATTGGGTGACTCACCTGATTAAGAGTTGCCCTGAAATTAAGGGACATAATTAGGCCTAAAACCCTTATACAACTTTTGTTAGCCGACTCACCTTCACCTTATACTTAAATCAAATAAGACTGGGACTTATTTTGGAAAATTGACCCAAGATTAGAAAAAACAACCCGTAAAGTGATTTTCTTCCAATATCATTATAAGATTTTTATCTATTATAAAATATATTATTTGAATTATAAATACGATGAAAATTTAAAAGATCTTATGATAAAACGAGGGACCCAAGAAAAAGTTTAAAAAAATTAGGTGCGACAATTTATATCATATCAACCATCAATTATCAATTATCAAGCATTACATGTGCTTTTCATGTGTGGCCTAGGACTGGCATGAAAAATCAGTATGCCATCTACTACAAATATCAAGCGATCAAGTCCTTTTCCACTATGGTTGGATTTGGTCATTGTGTTGTTTGTGTTTTGCCCGTCTCGTTTTTTCAACTTTCTCCATAATATAATGCCCAAGGTTAGGGTGAAGTACCACAATAGTCTTTCAATTTTTGATTTTTTGTGTATGGATGCCTCAAAAATTTATCCTTTTGTAATTAGACCCCTAAAGAACATAAAATTGATCGTTTGGATTTTGGATCTTTAGAGAGCCTTTACTAATTTTTCAAACACACAAATATTTACTAAAAAGTTTTTTTTTTTTTTTAAATATTTTGTCTCAAATTCTAAAATTGAAGATTTAAATCCTTTTTGGTATTACTATGAACAAAAATCGGTTTTCGCTCGAAAACTTTAAAAAACACTATTAAATAAGAAAATTTAAACTAAAGGGTTATAAGATAATGGGGATTATTGAAGAATTCTAGCACAATTGAGAAAATAGCATTATGTTATTTTAGTATGTATTTAAAAAGCTTAGCAAAAGAAAAGGGAAAAAATTGTTATAACAAGCAGACATGAAATAATAAGGATTTTGAAAAAAAATGACCTTTTTTTTTTAAAAATTTTTTAATCCTTAAAACTTTTAATTATTTGAAAATTCCATGTTACCATACTAACAATGTCGAAATTCCACATCGCTCTTTTCTAATTACATGTAGGACTGATGGTCAAACTAACGAAAATACCACTTTTTGAATAGTATAGATACAAGTTTTTTAAAATCGAATCGGATCGGTCGATTCAAACGATTTGACCGTAAATCATTCTATAGTTCGATTTGATTTTTATTATTAAATTAGATGAAGTCAATCTAGTCAAAACGGTTTAAAATCGGTCAAAACTAATAAAATTAATGAACCGTTTAAATTGGTCCAAAGAAAAAAATTATAATATACAAATTATATAATATATAAGTTCATTTTTTTTTTCAAATCGGTTCAAAGAAAAAATTGTATAATATACAAATTGTTTCTTATGAAACAAATTTATTTTTTTAAAGAGATATACGAATTTTATTTTATTTTAAAGTATATAATATATAAATTATATATATGATGTTATCCGATTCATAAAACGGTCTGATTGGTCTGATCAATGAACCAATAAATCGATAAATTAGCCGAGTTGTTTACTGGTTTGACTTTAAAAATATTGATAGATACCTTAAACATGTTTTTGAAAGTTTAAGAGGAAAAAGTAATTTTTAGTCATCATTTAGGCACTAAAAAGAGACTTAAACCAAGATTGAATTACAAAATTGAAATTGAAATCTCCCCTTTATAATTTTCTTTCTTTTTATTTTATTTTATTTTATTTTTTGGGATACAAATCGGAAACTTTGAATTCGATTTCGTGGTTCTTAAAGTTGAAGGTTTTAATTTAAAAACTAAAAGATGATTATTATCTTTTTTTTTTTTTGTGTGTGCATCTCATTTTTTCAAATCTGTTTATAATTTAACATTCTCACCTTATAGTTCACGCTATAAACTCGCACCAAAAAAAAAAATTCACCTTCTAGTAATTAAAAACTGACTATTGCAGAAGTAGGGATAGGTTAGTGGATGTGTTCTTGATTAGTTTTCATTAGTTAGGGAGCAAATTTGAGTTCTAATGATTTTAATTTATTTTATGATTAGATAGGGAAGATTAACTTCTTTTTTCCAACCCTAGACCTACAACCCTCCTCATAAACCAAAATTAAAAAAGAAAAAACTGATGGAGGATTTGTGGGTTTTTTTTTTTTGGGGGGGGTATTGTTGTTATGATTTCTTTAGGCCCACTATGTTTACGCAACTCAAATCACACAAGCAAAGCCACATTAGGTAGTGGGCAACTGGGCATTTTCTTGGTTTTGAAGATAATGCGAATTGGGATGACACAGAAAGGAAGAAAAAGAAATATATGGTGTGGAGAGAATGTGAGTTTAAGGGCATTGATGTTTTGAAGTGGTCTTTCTATGGGTTAGCTTGTCCCCTATGTGAACAGCTTATATTTTAGCCCCCAAAATTAATTAAAGAAAATCATGCTTAGTGCTTCTTTCCGGTTGGAATAGATCAAGTCATCATGCTAATCTCAAGAGTGGTCATCATTCAATTCCACTAAGATATTTTAAGTATTTGAAATTATTTACTCATGCATGACTTTTTTTTTTTTTTTAAATACACATTGAAGAGAGATTTGAAATCGAGAGCTCAAAGGGGGAAGGGGATGATACCTGTGGAACTATAGCGCATTGGCGATGCATCACTTGTAATATCCCTAAAACTAAGTTTGGAATAATGGGCGTGAGACTATAATACACATGCTAGAGTTTTAAGAATTGATATTATTTAAATTCATTTTTTCCTTATTTCTATAATCAAGTGCTGATCACTTTGGTTTTTCAAAATTACTTGAAAATTCTTTGGAAAATTAAAATTATGTAACATTTTATTTTTAGCTACTTTTTTTTTTGGGTGCAACAAAATGGGCTTGTATGAATTAGGTAGATAGAGCAAAAGTTAGTCCTGTTTCACTCTCACTACAAAAAAAATATGATTTTTTTGATATATAAATAATTGCTCGACAAATTAAAAAAAAAAAAGGCCTGGAATGCTCTGGCTTTTTGTAGTGTCTCTTCATCGTGGGCTTCTTCTTTTCTACATTTAAAAAACGTTAATAAATAATTAATACCAAATGCTATATCATTGATTCTCACTAGAATGAAGATTATTTTTGGCAACAATCAAACCACACAATTGACATGCACAATACAATATTGAAGAAACCCTAGCATCTAATCCTTGCTAAGTTAGAATTTGGATGTACAGGGAATTTTATTTCCTTTTTTCCCAAATAATAATTCCTAAAAAGTTCTTTCTTTCTATAATTAACAAGTGAAAAAAATTTTATGTTGATGTGAACTATAAATCTCAATCCTATTCTTGAACGAATCGAGTCTCATGACCAAGTGGAGTGAATTCCAAGATTTCAACTAAAAATTATAGAATTGAATCCATTAACATCATTGGATTTAGTTTCATGGATCTCATGATCTCAACTGTGAAGTGAATTATAGGATTGAGAGTCCACGCGACATTTGGGGTTTAACCCTATGATTTGATGTGGATCGTAAGACTTTATGCATAGTAAAGAGAACTTATTTTTTTTTTTTATCATCTCAATTTGGAATTATAGAAGTGAATTTAGTACTATACACTTTAGTTTTATAGTCTAATATGAACCATAGAAATCATTTCAGCTCCATGATTTGAAAGTGTAGCGTCAAACATGAAAATCCTATGATGTCAGATTTGAATCTCGATATTACCTAAAAAAAAAAAAAGACAAAGGATAGTAAAATTAGCCCCATTAATGACTTGTGAGTATACTGTTAGAATACTAAACCCTTTTAGTTCAAATTTTAAATTTAACTTTTAAAAATAAAAAAATAAATATTGAGAGAGTTAATTCTTTAATTAAGATTTATAACTGCTCAAACCAAATCAATATGTTTTTCAAACACCAATGATCAAATATATATATAAAAAAATAAAAATAACATTAGGCCCAATGGCGGCCCAACCCAAGGACTGTAATGAAATTTTCAACACTAAAATAAAAAGATTAGAGGATTTGATCTCCTAATTTTTAATTTTTTATTATATTATTATATATTTAAGAAAAATTTTAAAATTTGTTCTCTTTTTGATTTAGGGCCTCCTTATTAGGCCCCAGTAATCCCGGCATTTGGTTCCACAGAATCATTATCACTTTTTCTGATGGCTTTCCTAATAGTTTCATTCAATTCAAGTTCTCTCTCTCTCTCTATCCCACCTTGCCTGCCCTGTCTCATAAGTTAATATATATGTGGGGGGAAACCATTTTGGCATGACAAATCAAATACAGTGATGTGATTGTGGACCCTCCTATTTTCAAACTAGGACTAGGGTTGGCTTGGTAGATGGCCTACTTTCCTCTAATTAATCCTACAATTAGAAAGCATATCATCCACAGTAATAAATTATTTTTTTAACCATCAATGCATTACCAACTTCATTTCTTTGTCCGCAAGGAATGGAAAATTAACATCTAAACCTATAAATTAACTGAATCATTAGTTAATAGAAAATCGAAAGCAAATTAGAAAATTTGAAGATAACGTTTATCCCCCGTGTCTACATCAGTTCTTGCTCGAGTCAGTTCTATTCTAAACTCACCAAGTCTGAATGCTTTTTCTGTCTGGGCATGGATGTGGATCCACCTAGCCAAAGAAAAGGGAGGGGGGATTCTGTTTCTACTCTCTAAAGTCTAGAGAGAGAGAGAGAGAAGGAGAAGGAAAATTTTGTTTTTGGCTATAGTAAATGCCGACAAACACACACTTATTGATACAAACAACTCCCATATCAAAGCGCAATCACAGCCTTCCCCCACACACAGACACACATGGCTTAAGCCTCTTCCTGCTCAGTCCTCCCCCACCCAAAATTTGTGCACCTCTTCCACACAAACACCTCTTTTTACTAATTGAAAATTGTGTCACTCGTGACCTTGATTGTGTTGAAAAGTAGTAGTGGGTTTTGATAGGGACATAGTTGTCTTCTCACCCTAGCTTGTAATTGTAATTGTAATGCAATGTAATGTGCCCATCATTGTTGTCTTTTAACTTAACCTCCCCCACACGCTCTCTCTTGTTTTTTCCCGTTAACGTGGAATGACCAACTTTGAACATTTAGCTATGTACTAACTCTTTTTCTTTCTTTCTTTTATTTCATTTTTTTAAGAGGGAAAAAACCCATTTTCAGAATAATGATCAGAAAAGTTAAAAGAAAAAAAATCAAATAATAGAACATTGAATTGTGTTACGAAACGTTGATTTCATGGAAAATCAAATTTTGACCGTTGAACTTTATTTTTTGATGGTCTTTGAAAGGCCTATAATTTAGTCCAATTTTGTGTTGGTGTCACAAACATGTCATTCTCCAGGAAAAAAAAAAACAATAAACACAAATCTCAAAAAACAACTAATTTAATGAAATATTAAGAGTGTGATGTGGTATTAATGTTATCATTATCATCTCAATTTTCTTTAGACGTCTCTAAATCGAATTTCTCATATATTATTAAAAAAAAAACACATACACACACATTGTCATCTTTGTAAATTTTACTATGTTATCTATTGTGAAATTTTTAATTTGAATTTCAACGTTATAACATAAGTGCAGTGCTCATTGTTTCATTTTTAAAGAGGAAACCAATGTGCTTAATTTTCCCTCGCTTGAGAGGTAACATATTTTTTTTCTTTTCGCTAAATTTTTATAACCATTTTGTGTAGATCTTTTGGAATCTCTTGTTTGGATTTGTGCCTACTAATTTCTTGTGAAACACAAGTAACAACAACAACAAGGCAGAATGTACAATAGAGGAAGTTTCACCTGCTTTTCTTGACCTAATCCACACCCCCATTGTACCCTAATCAAATTGGCATTTCTTCTGCTCAGAGATAAGCATTTTAAATTTGGATTTTTTTTTCCCTAAGGTAGCTAATGCTCTATGAAAGACAAGTAGCAGCTCTTGAAGTTCTTGCAAGCCCAAGTAGGACCCTTATTTAATTTTTTTTTAAAATTAACTTTATATTAGTCATAATCTCAATTTGGATTCATCTCATAAGGAAATTATGCTTGACATAGTCATCTTAGGCTGCCTAGCAAACCCCTATCTGACATTGTCATCTTTCCAAGTCATTATCATTGATAAGATGATTAATGACTAATATAGTGTATTATTCCAAAAACCACAACTTACTTAACTCCAAAGTTGGTTGAACCAAAAACGAAAAGAAAAGTTCGGCGAACAAATTTGTATTTTCGAATTTGGAATATGCTTATTTGGATCTTTGATTGATTTCATTGTCTAGATGTTATTGCCTAAACAACCTCCTAATATGTCATTAAACTGGTCTTTATATTTCGGATTTCGATGATCAAAGTCTACTTTATGAATATGATCCTTTTCATAGTCAATAGCAATCCTACCTGTTGGCCCAAAAGCTGGCCTGATATATCAGCTTTGGTGGAAGTTTGGTATCTTGCATTATATGCTCAAAATATGGTTTGATGTGTGTGTTTTAAAGATGCTCGACCAAGTTGAGCTGATTATATGAAAAGTTGGCCGGTGCCAGCTAGATGATATCCTGACCTGATCAAGTCCATTCTACTTTTCGTTAGGTTTTATGATGTTTTTCTAACCTGTTACCTGAATTGGTTCGATCTGAGTATGTCAAAAAAACTACAATGATCAAGTTTGTAATATATGTGTTAAAAAAGTCAGATTAGCTAATACTTTGACGTGTCAAAACTAAGGTTTTGCCTAACATACCCACCAAAATAATAGGATTTTGGGAATACCATAGAGGCCCAACCGAGCACAATCCTCGTGATAGAAAGATTGGGGTGGGGGAAAGAAAAAGGAAACAGCAAATGAAAAGTTTCAACAAAAAAAATAGATGAGGGGTGTGACAAAACTGATTGATCCCAATCTAGGAAGGAACCAAGTAAAAAATTTAGAATAGTGTGCCAAGACCATGTGGGCCTGTGGTACTTGACAAGCAACCATGACTCTTGTGAGGAGCTTTTAGTATAGCGCACAGTTCAAACCAACAACCAATTGGCATCAATGCACTGTCACCAATAGTACCTATCTTAACAAGTTTATGGAGCAACGAAATGATTCTTTCACAACTCAAACACATGGATGAGACTTTTTGAGAGAGAGAGAGAGAGAAGAATAAAACCAGAAAAATAAAAATAACAATAACAATAAAAACATCCATGAGAGATGGTGAAAGGTGATGCTTTCTTTCTCAATTAATCTAAAACATGTCCCAATAGTCATTTGGCATAATCTCCATACTTTAATTTAAGCTTGGACATCACAACCGCCCAAGTGATTTTTACTTGCCCTTTTTATTTTAATCCTTATCACTAACATGATTATATTTTGTTTTCGTGCGGCTTTAATTTAATTAATCAAGGGCTTCTTCGGGTTTTCCTGATGGAAAGCATGAGGCAAATGAGAAGTCCTAGGAAGAGTGATCAGTTCATGTATCTATTTTATTTCAATTTTTTATTTATTTATTTTGCTTTTGTGTTCTCATTCATGTGTATAATACAGAAAAATAAATTGATTGCACTGACATTGGGCTGTTTATCTCATGGCTGACCAAAATACCCAACCTTACAAGGGACAGTTTTTTATGCAGAAGATTGTATATTGTAAGCTAAATATGGAAAATATACATATTAATATCTTTCCCTTTTGGGTGCGCCTGTGTACATTTTGGTCTATGGGCATTTTGTGCGTCCAATGGATTATTACCTGATCAGAAAAGTTCTGGTAGAGGGTTTTTCATTTTAAGTTTATAATGAATTATGATTAGCAAACACCATGATTGAGATCAAGAGGAATAGAACAAATCTCTATATAATGGGGTGGATAGATATAGAAAAGGGTCTCAAAAAAAGTGATGTTGAGATGAGTAGCCATAGAAATTGAAAGCCTTGTTTCAAGGGGGAAAATGGCCTAGAACGATTGATATCCACTAACAAAAGTGTGTATTGTAGGATGAGAAACAGGAGAATAAAGTTGCAAAAGCACCGACCAATTTTTAGAAACTTGCAAAACCATCCTAAATGGTTTAAAAGGCTTTGGGATTGAATCGGAAAAAAAATATATATATCTTAGAAAAGATGGAATTTCTTTGTCATAATGGATTGTGGGTTGGCTTTAGCACCCATTTAGGATTCCTTTTATGAAGGCAGGCACTACCCAAAATTAGACTTTGATTCAAAGATAAATAATGAATAAGGCCCCTTTTGCCTGTTTCCATGACAGCGATAATTTTCTCTCTCTCATTATTATAAAAAATTAAGCATGTTTATCTTATAGCCGCCCATACAAGACCATAGATGTATATAATATCAAAATGATGTCAGTTCCAAAATTCTTAATGCCCATTCCTTGAAATTCCCCCCGCCCTTTTAGGTGTAGGAGAGTGGAACACAAAAGAGGAAAAGCCACATAAAAGATGAAAGCATCCAAACAAATATGAAAGGCATTGAGCATGAAAAAAAAAAAAAAGAATGAATAGTTGTAAGGGAAAGTCGCATATAGAGAGATGAAGGATATGATATCACTTGAAAACCACATATTCCAAATGGGTATTTTTCTTTGGAGGTCTAGAATATTGAACTACCTCACGATAATCAATGAATATTTTTGATATGGCCTGCCTTCGAGTCTCTTTCAGCCTAACTTGACCTTCTTGGCCCAAAGAGGCTGCCCCTAGACATGGGTTCATATGATGGCCATAAAACATGTTGTCCATTGAAGTCAAATGTTTGGAAAAGTCTGCATTTTCAGACCATCTTTTGGGTCTTGACCTCAAGTGTTGACCAAGAAAAACTTGAACCGTTTATCATAAAATTTTAGTTGCTTCCATAAATATTTAGTAGGTTTTGCTTACATGAGCTATATCTAAAATTCTTGGTCGTTTGATATTAAGATGTTGACTTTGCTCTCTCTTCGGAATACAAATTGCACAGGAGCCACAAAGGGAAATTGAATTTGGAGCCCCTTCAGGGTTAGCATATCTTGTGACAAATTATACAAGTCATTATACTGTTATGAATGCAGCAGCAATGCACTACTCTCTTAATCATAGATCATGGAAAAATAAGATTTGAAAGAATCAATCTCAAAACGAGTCCTACAATGCTCTGCCGGATTAGTCAAAATACACGGATATCGGTCGATGAAAAAAAAAAAAAATACAAGTCATTATACAAGGCCCAATTTCATATTGCATAATGGAAAGCAATAATTCTCTCTTCCCTTATGTGGGAGTACAGGCCTCATTAATCAAAGACTAATATGCTCAAGAGAAGAGAAATGTTCATTGATCCGATTGAAAATTTCTCGATCAATTTGAGTTTTTGTAAACAACTTAAAAGGGTAAGCCGATTCCTGCCTTGATATAAATTGTTCTGGGCATCCTCCGTCCTAGCTGTCTCCATGTCTTCGGTTTCTATTTGATTAGTTCTTGAATTCTTGTCAAAAAGCTGGGCCTCCAGCTCCAAACAGGCCTTGAGATCCACCTCATTTCGGGCTTTGATCAATTCATCCGAAAGATCACTTAGAATAGAAGCCCTCTCCACCCGCTGGGTTTTTACCCTTTTTGATCTTCCAGGAGTATCACTTTGGTCACTTACATTTACACCAGAATGATCCAACTCAAATCTCTGAAGTTTAATTAGTTCATTCTCTACAATGTGTTGTATTCTCCTCCAATGTCTCACAGTCCTAACTGGGTTTGACCTCAGTTTTACCTTAAGCCCTAAAATTGCTGAGAGAGAGTTGTCTTCAGCACGAGGTGGTCTAGGATTTGCGTTTGAGTTAGGTTCAGTGTCCGACTTAGAGAGCCCATCTTCTGGAGGCCATTTAGGGGCGGATCTTACAGGAGATACCTCTGCATTGTTTTCAATTGAAGTAAGATTAGAAATAGGGTTAGAATTTGGTTCAGTGTCCAACTTAGATGATCCATCTTCTTGAGGTTCTTCTGGCATGGATTTCACAGGTAATACCTCCGCATTGTCTTCAACAGAAGTTAGATTAAGGCTAGAGTTAAGGTTAGGTTCAGTGTCCAACTTAGTGGATTTATCCATGGGTGGCTCTTCTGGTATAGATTTCACAGAAAATACCTCCTCAAGTAGAGTTATGTTCCGCATACATCGGTCAAAAGCTTCATTTTCAGCCCCAACATTTCTTTCCCTGGACTCCTTCAACTTGGCAAACCTCCACTCGTTAATTGCTGCAGCATACTGAGGTCGGTTTCAAGGTTAGGTTAAATGATTGTAAGAGCAAATCCTATAACAAAAATAAAAGATCTATGCAACATGTCAGACACCTTTCTGGTCAGTGGCTTCTTTGACCGGAATGGAACCTGCACACTATTGAATTGCGCAAAATTGTTTAACAGTTGCCTGAGAGAAGAAGCTCTAATATTAGTCCTGAAAGAATGCCCAAGGAAACGAACTTCAGCAGTGAAAACAAGACTTAAGTAATTATGACGCATAAGGTCGCTTAGCCCAAAAGAAGCATAATGGTATAACATTCTAAGTCAGTAACATGAAAAACATTCTAGAAAAAGGATGCACAACTGTTAGACAAGTTCACAATGTTAGAACAAAAACATTAGGCATATTATCAATAAAATCTACATGTGATATATGATAAGATCAATCAAAAGAGCATGAAGGGCCAGAAGATGAAACACCAACCAAACAGTTGGACCTGGGTTGGATGCAAAACACAATAATGAGGCTTACATTTCCTTACCTGATCTTTTGGCCAGACCCCACAATTTAGCACCTGACAAATAGCTTCCAAATTGAAATTTTGGCCACTACAGCTGAAATTGGAAACTTTTTGTTTGATAAAAGGGGTGCCTAATTTCTGTTGAAAACAAATAGGGCCATTTGGGCCCAAGAATTGTGACCCAAATGGGCCTAGAAACCCAACGGCTACCCTCCCTCTTTCTTTTTTCTTTTTTATTATTTTTTACTCCTTTTTATTAATTTTTAATTTCTTTCTCTCTTCTTATTTTTTATAAATAGGGGCTCTCTCTAATTTTGTAAACATAATTTGGAAGACAATCTCTCTTCCAAAATTTTTCTCTTATCTTTTTCTCTATCTTTATAATATTTGAGATACTATTTCTCTTTTATTCTCAATAGTAGAAATTCTCTCAATTCTTCAATATTGTCTTTTCAATAAATATTTTTTCTTTCTCTCTTTTATATTTGATTATATTCTTATCTCTCTTTGTCCATATTTAAATTTGTGTTCTAAACTTTTATAAAACTCATTCACTAGTATGCGATGACATGACATGTCTAGAAAAGTTCTGTTTAGTGACAAATATTTGTCCAAGGAAAGAGGTACTTAAGCGAGGACAGACGAGCTCCACCTCTTTTCTGAAAACTTTCCTGGTGCTTCTGCTACAGAACGGTCTGAGTTGAATTTAAGTGAGAATTAAAAATTTCAACATGGTATTAGAGTAGTGTTATATTATTCCTCAAATGGCAAATCCTATACCCTCATTTACTTCATTTCAAACCTACCTTTTTTCTTCAACAATCCTAACCTCCAAAAATTATTTCCAATGGGTAGGATACATAAAAAGATCACTCAATGCTCTAAAACTTTTGAAATTTATAATGAGTGAACCTCTTGATATTACCAACCCTGTATATAAAGAATGGAAAGAAAGAGATGATCAAGTTTTCATTCTCCTCTCTAGTGCCATGGATCAAACTCATAAAAACATGGTGTCATCTTGCCTAAACTCTAAAATTTTATGGGATCAAATGTATGATCTATATGGGCAATAATCTAATGTAGGAAGAATTTTTGAAATCAAGAGGAAGATTGTCAATATTCAGAAGGAATAAAAAATTCTATCCCAACTATTTGGAGAATATGAAAATCTATGGAATGAATTGGAGATGCTGAGACCTCACACATGTGACTTGAAAATATTGATGAAATGAAAGGATGAAGATAAGTCCTTCGGCCTTCTCGTCTCTCTTGGCGAACGCTTCTCAAATGGGATCCAAAAAATATGACAATTGTTCTGACATTGAACGCTCTTTATGACAATTGTTCCATCTCTCCCATTCATCTTTTTTTCCTCCTTTCTTTCTACACAATGGTGCCTTGGATTGTTTGGGCCAACAATCGCTACTCTTCCTCCCTATCAATCTCATTTTATTGTCTTCTATACTTATTACTTCATCCAGACCTCTTCACCATAGATTTTTCTTTTTGTATCTGGTCTTGTTTTCTTTGTTTTTTTTTTTCTTCTAAACTTGATCTAACATCGAGTATTCAGAATTTTGTTCTAACTAATCTCGTCCAAACTGCTGTAAGGTCTCAATCGAGAGGGAGTTTTGTCATTATCAAGACCCGAACCCTAGTTCTTGATATGAGATATTAATACCCTTCTCGCATTAATTCTTGTTTCCTTTGTTGCTTCAAGTTCTTTTTATCATTTGTTCTTTTTATCACTCCCTTTATTTTCCTTTTATTATTATGATACATTTATTGTGTTTAGAATTTCTTTTGTTCATTGGTATTCATTGTGCCCGCCTTTTAGATTGGTGTTCATTGCTCAAGGTGCTCTTCAAGCTCTTGCTTCTACTGCAGTTTTATTATCCGGTGAGCATCTCAGGCTTCACTTCAATGCACTTGTTCCTGAAGTCGTTGAAAGATTAAGTGACGGTAAACAACCCGTCAAACAGCCAGACGCCTTTTGCTCACCCTCGGGCAGGTTAGTCAATTTTGCATTTCATTTTTCTTTTTAATTTTTTGAAATGGGTAAAAAAAAATTTGGGTAAAAAAAAAGAAAAGACTTAAATGAAAAAAAAAGTGGTCCAAAAATAATGAGATGACAATCCGAATCCGAGCGCTTCTGAAATTTTTTGTGAATAATAGCACCTTTCAGCACTTTATTTATAGGGAAATTTTTTCTTTTTAATTTTTTGAAATGGGTAAAAAAAATTGGGTAAAAAAAGACAAGGAATTGATTTTTTTTTTTCTAAAAAAAACACTGTGATTCGAAAATAATGGGACAACCATACGAGGGCAACTAATTTTTTTTTTAACAGTAGCGCCTATCGAAGGTTTTTTTTTTTGGGGTAAAGCCTATCGAAGCATTATATACAGGGGAATGCTTACACATGGGCGAGATACAGATTCTGAGCAATCTTTAACTCACTATACTAACAAACAAATTCTTTGGACAAGGAGATCAAGCAACTTACTGATCCACCATTTAATTCGATAGTAAGAAATTCCTTTTGAGAAACACAATTTACGAAATCCTAAAAAGGGTTTCTCATCAGTGTGGGTGGCTTGGCTTTTGAGAGAGAATTTTCAGCTCTAAGCCAGTTCCCTACCTATATAGACCTGCAGATTTGAATACAATACGTTTTCTATTTACTGAGAAACCCCAAAGTCCGTTCTTCTAGACTCATGGGGGTCATAACTACCCAAGAAATAGCTTCAACATCATATCCAGCAAAAAGAAACAAACTCTTAAATTTGGATACATGGGCTACCTAAAGAAGCACTCTCCTTTGCAGTGACCAGTCAATCACCTGGTCAAAACAGCCTTCGAGGTACTGAAGTACCACATTACTGAAATATTACACAAAACAAGGCTAGTTTTGGGCTGCAGACCCCAGGCACACGGTAACTGATTTACAACTAAGTAAAAGAAAAGACCAAAATAAGTATTAACGTACAACACTTGAAGAATTACAGCATCAGGAAACCAACACTTTAATGCAATCTACAGGTCAAATGTCTAATTAACTAAAATTTTCCAACTGGAAAACATTTTCCCGCATGTCAAAAGAGCTAGAAAATACATTTAGTTTCTAAAGCTTCTGTAGCATAAATTCAAGGACTAATTTACAAGAAGTTAGTTAATTATGTTGTGCTTGAATCAGGGATCATCTGCATCATCAATCCCCGGTTCACTTGATGGACTGATTCTCTTATCCTCTCTTGTTGACATCCGCCCTTAGGTTTCCCCCTAGCATGTAAACTTATGTTACCAATATATAAATATGTCATTTTGGCTTGCAAAAACATAAATAACCTCTATATAAACACCATTTATCTTTTGGGCATTAGGAGTAATGATTATGCACTTACTGCCCAGTTGTAGTTACGCTTGCTGCCCCCCCCTTCGACCTACCGTGGCCCAACTCAGATCTTCCCTCCGCAAGATAATGAAAAAAGGGTAAGGGCAATTGAACGTGTAAGAAATATTGTAATGGATGGTATGTTGAGTGGTGCTCGCCAATCCCGGTCAAGTCCAAGTTCTTCAACCTGAAGTTTTGCCTGGTAAAAGTAGAACAAAGTTGAAACCAATGTCACAATTGCACTTGAATTCAGATTCGGAGGCAAATTATGAATCAAACACCACAAGTCGCTCATGGTTGCAGTTTGTCAATTTTAATGCATACAACCCTAATATCAGCTATTTTTCTCTACTCAAATCAACTAAGTCTTAATCCCAACTGAGTCGGCATCCGCCAGACTAATTATATGAATCCATCTCTTGTATTCAGCTCTATAAGGAGCCATATCACAGTTGAAGTCAAAAATTACCATGTGGTGTTTTATCACCTTTCTAGAGTTTTCTTAGGTGTCCCTCTTGTCCACAGTGCACATTAAACTACACAAGCATTAAACACTCTTTTGAACAAATCATTTTAATCTTTTTTTTTTTTTTTGGAGAAATCTTGATTTTGGTGTTGAAAAAGAAAAAGAAAATCCAAATTTTAGGGTCCCTTAAAAATTATTTCCAGTCTCTGAGTTTGACCGTCCAAGCCAGCACCATGCTGACCTGGGTTTAATATTTTTGCCGCCTATAACATAAAACTGTGATGTAGGATGACGAATTTTTTTTTTAGTTTCCTTCTTTGCAAGCGAATTCGATTTACGGAGCTTTCAATAGGATTAAGTTTCTTGCCACTTTCAAGATGTGGGAGAAAAGGAATTTGGACGAAAAATCCTCAACTGAACTGAAACAGATGTTAAGAAATTGAGAGTCAATGATGGTCAGGAACCTGAGGAGTGAAAGCAGTGGTGCTAGGCAAGGTTGAAACCAAGAAGAAAGAGATTAACAAGAATGCAAGACGAAAGGCAAAACTGAGAATAAGAAAGAGAAGGACAAAGAGAAAGAAAAGGATGGCTCTTCAGATTAGGAAAAATCTCAGAAGAAAAAGAAGAGCAAAGATGCGGAAAATGGTGATGCTGCTGAAGATCCTGTCGCCGATGAAGATGATGATGCAAATAAAAGTGGGAAGAAACCATCTGATGGGATCCAAAATAGGGGTAGGTTAATGTCTCTCTCGTACATAACAATCTCTACCTCACATTTTAGAAGTGGTAGGGAATCCAATTTCATCGAGAGTTCAAGACAGCAATAAGGAAGAAAGCAAGAAAAAAACAAAACAGCAAAACAAAAACCGTCATCCTAGATGATGGTTTTAAGTCAAAGATGGTGAAGAAAAAAGGGCTCATTTTTTCTCATCTTATCTATGATTGAAGCTACTCCCATTTTAAATTCTATCTTTTATTGTTGCTCCAGTCATATCAGCCATTGTTAAATAGGTTACTTTGAAGTAAAATGGCTACTACGAGCTTGCTCTAGGGATTCATATGCAAAATCGACACTTTAGTTGGATCCTTTGTTTAGAGCTCTTTGAGGTTCTCCCGGTTTTATTTGTTTCCACCCTTTTTTTTTTGCTTCATTATAGAAGAAGTATACTTAATCCCTTTTTTGTGTTAACCACTAAATCAGCGACATGAGCATTCCTAATGGAGTCACAGCATGCCTTGGAGGCATCTATTCAATAAACAGCTCAGTTCCTTTCTGTAAGCCAATAGTCCCATGCCTTATTTATTTTATTTTATTTTTGGTTGAGTTAAAAGATCACCACAGGGGGTTTCTAATTTACACTTCACAATGTTTTTGTCTTTCCAATTTAAACACGATCACAGCTCTGACTCTAACCAAAATATCAAAATGAGACGTTTAACAACGAGTTCAAACAAAAAAATAGTACATATAAAGTCATTAGCAAAATCAGGTCCAAAATTCTACACAGCCTTCCAATCCATCTGTAAATTAAAGATAAATACAACCACTTCAATATTCCCCCACAATATAGCCCTTCTAAATGTGTACCTTTGTCTCAAAAGATAGAAATCCTTTTGTCCTACTGATGTTTCACAAGTTAAGTTTTCATACTGAACTCCAATTCTACTGACATAAACGCCTTTTATGCATTTTGTGATAAAAATAAAGAGAACTTCCAAAATATGAATGCCCATTGTGTTAAATTGATCATAAAATATTTTGCTGTTGCAGTTTTATGATATCATTTAATAGGCGGCGGAGATTTTGATAGATCATTTAGGGATTGTGGTTCCACCTTTGGACATCCTTGGAGATGTTTTTGAGATTGGAGGTTTGTTTTGAACTCATCAATTGATGATAGGCTCTTGTCATGTATTCCAGAGAATTCCCGTAAAAGAGAGGCTAGCTTAAATCAGAGAGAGAGAGAAGATTTCAGAGGCTAATCTACTAAATTAGAAGATAGTTGGCTTATTTCGTTTTTCATTATGCACAAGGATTTAAGCAGGAATGAATACGATGAATTTTAAGTACATACCAGGTGGTGAGGTAACAGAAGACAATGAGAATATTCTATCTTCAGGCTGTAACTTCCTGGACCGCTTTAAGCTGCAACTACAAAGTTTAGCAACATTGCTAGTTAATCCAACAAAAAATTTGCTTAAGCAAATCACTCATCAATCACAATGCAGAAGCTTCAAGTGTAAAATCAAGTTCCCTGATGATGAATTTAAATTTCAAATTTCAACTGGGCCTTGAATATTTTAGCTTAATTATTAGGATTAACAGATCAGCTGGAAGGATTTTGGGTGGTCTCATATGCAAAATTAAATAATTTGAGGACCTTTCGAAAAAACGGGTATCAAAGGAAGCTGACAGGTCATTTGCGCAAATTAAATGTCATCACGTATTTTTGGTCAACATTAAAGCTATTCCTTTCTCCATCAATCATGTCTAAAAAATAAATCAAACAAAATTTGCTTCTAATTAGCATCATAAAAGTTTATATTTACTTTTATCACTGCAGATAAGACATCAACCTCAAAAGTGAAGTAAACATTTTCATGCTTCTTTCCCCATCATCATAAAATTGTGTAACACATCAAGAATTTGGAAAAATTCCATATACTATACAATTGTGTAGTGACATAGCCTAAAGTGGTCAATCATAGCTGATTCTCCAGTGAAAATGTGCTCATCAAGAACAACATAGAGAAGAGAGAAGTGAGCAGAAGACAGAGAGGTGCAGAAGAAACAGAGAGTAGACAAAGAAACAGAGAGTAAATGCACAGGGAGAAGATCAACAAGGACTTGGAAAGAGATAGGAAAGGAGAGGAAATCAGTGGACAGTGAGCAAAGGGGGAGAGAGAGCAGATTAAGATGATTGTGATTGTCATTCAGCCCAAATTTGAAATATAATTTTATTACTCAATTTATTAATATCATCAAATAGATTATATCTTTATCTAGTTCATGTTTCAATCATCCCACACTGCACCAAATGCTCCTTTCCTTTTCAGTAATATCCTTGGGAAAGTGTAAGATTTTCACCAAAGCAATCATTGTTTTTTTTTTCCAGAATTCTCCTCAAATTTGGGAGAATATTTTCCAAAAGGGTTTTTCATACTTTGAGTGGGTTCCTTTCTATGAAGTTGAAAGGTTTTGGCAGCAGTAAGGATGTTAACAACCCCAAAAGTGTGCTAAATCTGCTGTTGGTGCATTTGGCTAGAGAGGAATTCAAGGATATACAATAACTGCTTTCTTTTGGTGGATTCATCTGGGACAAGGTACTTTTGTTGGAATCAGTATGGCATAGCAGCAGTTGGATTCTTTATTTAAGTCAAAAGGATCGGGGAGCTCTCCTTACTTGATCCTTCTCTCTCTTCTGGGAGAATGTGTCCTCCTTGTGTATTGCAAACATTAGAAGCCACTAAAAAAAATCCTTATAAATATGCTTAAAAATACCAAACAATATCTTACCGAGACATGGCCATCACAGATTGAATCCATAATCTATTTATGCTTAAGTCTGTAATCGCCATTTACTACTGCAAGAACATTAACCATCAAACCAATCCTCAACAACAGTAGCTTCAGCAAATTTCTCCCTTGTATGATCATTTTCCTATTCACTCAGCTGCTTTTCCTGCAACTTCCAACAGTCATCTTTTATATGTCCTTTCTTTTTACAGTGATTGCAACTCAGATTCTGTGTTTAAATTTTGATCTGGGCTTTGATTTGCATCATTGCTAGAACCCCTTTCCAGTGACCTTCCTTTAACAAGACCTTCTATTGACCCTTGACATCACTCATTCAACTATTTATCAATCATTTCCTTAGCCAGTAATGATGCCTTTACATCTTTCAGTGAGATGGTGTCTTTGTCGTAAATCATAATCTCCTTAAGGTGTTATACAACGGGGGCAGAACCTCATCTTCTATTTTAAAAACCAGATTTGCCAAATCCATTATGATGAAGAAATTTCATCGATATGAGATGAAATAGAAGTACCTCCAGCCATATGTAACATGTACAGGCATTGCAAAGCCTTTTTTTCATATACAATATTCCAATTTGAGCCACAATGATGCAGCTGTTTTCTCTTTCGCAACCTCCTACAAAACCACATCTGGAAAACACAATTACATTGTGAAGGGCTTTCTCATCTTCATTCAAAGTGTTAGACATCTTCCCCTCCCCCAACAAAGCTGTCTTCAGCCTGTTCAGCAACAAGATGGCTTTCATCTTCACATGCCACAGAGAAAAACGTCCACTGCCATCGAACTTCCCAATGTCAAAAGGGGGTATTTTTTCTTTTCATCCATGAACACTATTTTCATGTAACAAAAAAGTGACAGGAAACATGCATTGCAGACACTGCTTAGAATCAGGGGAAAAGGGAAGGTGCTGGGTGACCCCCTCCAAAATTTTAAGAAAA
Organism: Dillenia turbinata; assembly: GCA_037126225.1. Taxonomy (NCBI): domain Eukaryota; kingdom Viridiplantae; phylum Streptophyta; class Magnoliopsida; order Dilleniales; family Dilleniaceae; genus Dillenia; species Dillenia turbinata. The sequence goes on along the minus strand of JBAMMX010000001.1, from coordinate 18,065,099 downwards.
AATATACAAAATTTCAAAAATTATAACCACAAATACACGGTGTAATTCAGTCTCAGATGTAAATTTCTGGTTTCGCCCTGCTTAGAATTATTCACGTCCCAAACAAAGTAATGGGGCAGCTGTACCTTGAATTTAGGAATGTGTGTGTGTGGGGGGCGGGGTGTTGTGTGTGTGTGTAAACTCAAATGTTGTTCGTCCCCCTAAAGATTATGACCCCACCCATGAAATTATAACCTTAAATGCACATTGTAATTTGCCTCCAAGTATAAATTTTAGCTTCGTTCCTTCTCAGAATTATTCACATCGCAAACGAAGTAATACCAAGAAAAACAAGGAAAAAATAAAAATCATAAATGAGAAGAGGATACAACGAAGATCATAGAAATCAATACCACAAGCAACAAAATCACAAAGAGTATCACCCTTTAAGGACATTCCCGAAGTAATTCGAATCTTTCAAGTAACTACTCTCCAATTCATACACCTATAACCCCAACAGGAAAAAATTTAAATATGAAATCAAAAATAAAATACTAAAAATACTAATTAACAAAATAATTCTTCCATAGGAACCTGTTTTTCAACACTGCGAAGCTCTTCTTGAAGCTCCTCTCGCTTGCTCATGAGAGACACGATCATGGCCGTCTAACATTTTTTCAAAAGGAAAAACTATTGCTTATGATGGTACCTTTAGAAACCATGTTTTGCGAAGAAGAGAAATTCAAAATCCGAAGATGCTGAAGAAGAACGTAATTTGGGTTTGTTGATTCCGGGATTGCTACAGTAATTTGACCCTGGGCGTTGTTGCACAACGTTCTCTCTTTTGAACGGCAGCAGAAAAACGACGCGTTTTAAGGACCGTTTTGTTGGCTTCACTTTTTACTTATTATTTCTTTATTAGGATAATTTCTATAAAAATATAAATATTTAAAAATTTTTATAAATAAACATAAAATGAATATAATCAAATTATTGTTTAGCATTGAGAGACAACTTGGTATGCCGCAAATAGAAGTTATTGTTTATTGCGGTGGGCGTGGTGGGCGTGGAAGTATGCAAATAGAAGTTATTGCTTATTATGGTGGGCGTGGAAGTATCCATTTTCATAGTTTTCAAGATTTTTATGTAAAATATATATATATTGTTGGTTTTAAAGACAATGAGGTTGAATTGATCGTAAAAATTCCACTTTTTTAAAATTTATCAAACTTTAGTTAGATTTAGTTTAATTATATGGTCAATCTATACATGTGTAGCAAAAAATAAAATTAAGAATGAAGATATAAATCTTTTTTATAGTGGTTCGACCTTCTGCCTACATCCACTCTTCCAGTCAAGTAAGTCGGGATCTAACAACCTGCTAGTTTCCACAATTATCCAAGATTACAGTGTATAACCACTTGTCGACTTCTGATCTTCACATCATGAAGATAAATTCGTCCACCAATCGAAAACTAAACTCAAATTCACAACTCAATACACAATTCAACACTCAACATAATACAAGTGTAAAAGAATTTATTTTTTAACCCAGAAGACAGCACACGTATGAAAATTTGAAGTACAGAAATTTGCTCTTTCTTTGTTGTAAAATTGCTCTCAAAATGATGCTGAATATTCCTTTCAAAAGTGTGCTTCACGTCCTCCAATTTTCTGTATTTGTTAGACTTAAAAGGTTACTATAAAACATGAATTTACTGCTCAAAGAATATAGTAATTTTCCTGTAAAAGTGTCCTCAAAAGTTATCCAAAATTGCTATCAAGTAGGTGTTTTTTCATCCAGCAAATTTCTATTGTAGTTAGGCATTAAAAACTACAGTAAAAGATGAGTTTTATCCCTACTAAAGTGTTATTGTAAGTTCACAAATATAACAGTAATTTTCAGCAAAACAACCTTGATTTGTAGGTTGAACAACCATCTGATTTTCTAAAATTTTATAGTTATTGTCACTCACGTTTGAATTTTAAATATCAAATTTGAAATTTGAAAATCCAAACTTGAATTTATCCAAATAATAAGTAAGCTGAAAATTCGAAATACCATCCAAAGAATTAGTTACATTTCAGAAAACAAGAAAACAACTAGCTAACTTTACCCATTTGTTTCTCTACCAAAATCTCAGAATATTTGTGTTCTAAATCATCATATTTGCAGTCCAACAATAGTACTAAAGTGTAGAGTTATTAAATTCAAAAGTTTTTAACCAATAGTGAAGATATCGAAACCCAAATATTTCTTGAAAATCATTTTCTGATAAATAATTCTGCTATGTAAAATAGGTAACCAACCAACTTTCAGCTGACTTTTTTCCAACATATCCGCAAGATATTCGTACTGTGAAAGTTTGAAATTGTAGTCCCACACATCTTCTTTGAAACATAATTTTTGGTTTTAAAAATACTTCAACACATAGGAAGATATGGTTGTCCAAATATACCAAAATGATCATGTCTCAACACTTAAAAAAATTTCTAAGTGTGGGAAAGTGAATTGTCCTCATATTGTGAGATCTTTTATGCATATTTAGGTTCAAATATAGACTAAGTGTAGTACCCAAACTATACTTATCTTACTGGTTAGGTTTTCAACAAATATCAAAAAATTTTGTTTCTATGACCAAATAAGTTTTGCTTTTATAACTGGTTCTATGACTGGATTTATGACTTTTCTTTAATAAAAACTATTTATTGAATAAAAAATCTGCATACTAAATAAATTGATTAGAACAATATGAGAGATTTTGTTATCATCAAAACTAAGGAGACAACAATTTTCTCAATATTCTCTCCCTTTTTTATGACAACAAAATCTTAAAAAATAAATATTCAAAATTTATTTAATAGTGCATTTTCAAATGATATATATAAATACACAAGTTCAAATCACAAATGCATATTTTCAAATTATACAAACAAATACATATTCAATGCTCACATATGCAAAGCTCCCCCTTATTTGCGCACATTTTAAATTTTCTATTTAAATTCTTTAGTTTATATCCCCCCTCACTATATGTATCTTCTTACCTTTTATTCATTTTCTGGTCATTTTTATTTTTCTATATTACACCTTCTTAATGTATGCATTTATTTATTTTTTATTATTTCTCCCTCTTTTTGTTTTATCAAAAAAGAAACTATAGCAAATTATTATTAGTTATAAAATGTGAGCACAACAATTTCCTTTTGAGATATATTTTAACTCAATTATTTTATTTTCTAAAAATAAAACTTAGAAAAATCATATGTTTTTGGGAATCCAAACAAGTTTGGATCCCTTAGAAAACAAACTTGTATTGAAATTTAATTTGCCTTGATTTTGTGTTGAGCTTGTTCAAAAAACAAGTTCTAACTAAATGACCAATTTTTTGACATATATAGTATGAAACATTATTATTTTTATTTTTTGGATAATTAGGTCTATAACCAAAGTTACTGTGCATATTTCTAAATTTATTATATCTAAATCTAGAATTAAATTTTTTATAAAAATTCTGTTTTTCAGTAAAGTCTCTATAGGTGCTTCTATAGGTAATTCTATGAGAACTTCTGTGAGATATTTTGTGATATTTTTCTGCTGTTTGTGAATAGTTTTTGTGCATATATTATGTAAACTGTGAGCATTTTTTATGCAGACTTTGTGCAGTTTGAGGTGCAACACTTTGAACTTTTTCTACATATTTTTGAACATTTTTGTGAGAACCTTCTGCACGTTGAAAAGAGCATATTTTTTCTGTTTCTATAACTTTAACAAAACCATTATTGTTAGAGTTTGAAACTATTTTATAATCATTAACATAATCCAAACCTTTTTTGAAAAAGTCGATTCTTTGTATTGAAAATAACTTTATCAATTTATCATTATTTTCATAAAATTTTTGGAAAGTATTTTTTATTGATTTCAATAATTCATTTACTCTATTTTTCAGAATGTTTATTTCATTTTTCAGTCCATTATTTTCTATTTTTAATGCTTCATTTCAGCTCTAATGATATCAAGTTCAGAGTTCAACAAATACTTAGTTTGTCTAAACATCTCCTTTTCATTTTTTAGTGATGACAATCTTATTTTTTAGCTCTGAAATTATATTCATCATATTGTCAAATTCAGCAACATTTTTTAAATGATAATCAAATGAGTTTTCAGAAATTACCTCGTTATTTGCTATGAGATAAAAGTTTACTTCTTTTGCACTTTCTGAACTTTCTGATTCTAAATCAGACTCGTCTAAATCACTCCAAGTTGTCATCTTAGCCTTTTCCTTCTTTTGAAATTTCTATAATTTTTTTAGTAGAATAGGACACTCGTATTTTATGTGACCCGACTTCTTACACTTGTAGCAAATTATTTCCTCCATCTACTTCTTTTCTTTGTTGTCTTTTCCTACACTAAACTTAAACTTTCATGAGTTCTTAGAATTTTCAGATTTAAAAAATTTCTTACTCTTATTTTTAATAACACTATTGAGTCTTCTTGTTAGCATATATAATTCTTGATCATTGTCTTCTTCATCGTCAGAACTTTCATTTTCATTTGCTGCGAAGACAATTGTTTTTCTCTTATTTTCAGATTCAGTAGTATAAAAGATTTCGGTTTCGTAGAATATCAATTTTCCTCTTAGTTCATTTAGTGATAATTTGTTTAAATATTGGATTTCTTCAATGGTAGTCTTCTTAGCGTCCTAAGTTCTTGACAATATACGGAGAACCTTCCTAACTTGATCTGCATCTGAACCTTTTTACCAAGAAAATCAAGTTCATTACTAATTATTGAAAATAGATTAAACATATTTTTAATATTCTCTCATTGTTGAAATTGAAAAAATTCATATTCTTGCGTCAACAAATTGATTCGTATTTCCTTCATGATGCTAGTTCCTTTATGTGTAATGCAAAGTTTATCACAAATTTCTTTAACTGTACAACATGAAGAAAAGAGACTAAATTCGGTGAGAGAAATAACACCAAAAAATAAATGTTTGGCCCTAAAATTTACAGAAATCATTTTTTTATCATCTTCGTTTATTATTGGGTATTTTACGTCTAGATCTCTAGAGATAATAACCTCCCAAACCTTATAGTCTGTGGTTTTAATAAATGTCTCCATACTACATTTCCAATGGGAAAAATTTTAGTTCTATTTATTGATTGGCAAATACAAAGTGTGAAGTCATTGGATCTTTTTCTCAAAAGTAGTCACTTTTGTAGAGTATAGCACCTTACTCTAGTACCAATTGTTGGTCCCAAAGACAACTAAGAAGGGGCGTTGAATTGGTTATCAAAAATTCGACTTTTCAAAAATTTATCTAACTCCACTTAAATCTAATTTAATCCTATAGTCAATTTATGTATGTGCAGCGAAAAATAAAATTAGGGATAGAGATACAAATCCTTTTTATAGTGGTTTAGCATTCTGTCTACATCCACTCTTCTAACCAAGTAAGCCGGGATCTAGCAACCTACTAGTTTTCAATATGATCCAAGATTACAGTGTACAACCACTTATTGACTTCTGATTTTCACACTATAAAGATAAATTCGTCTAACAATGGAAGTCTAAACTCAAACTCACAACCCAATACTCAACATAACTCAACACTTAACATAATACAAGTGTACAAGAATTTATTTTTCAACCCAGAAAACAGCACATGTATGAAGATTTAAAATACAGAAATTTGCTCTTTCTTTATTGTAAGATTACTCTTAAAATGACGCTGAATATTCTTCTCAAAAGTGTGCTTCACGTCTTCCAATTTTCTACATTTGTTAGACTTAAAAGGTTGCTGTAAAATATGAATTTACTGCTCAAAAAATGCAGTAATTTTTCTATAAAAGTGTCCTCAAAAGTAACCCAAAATTACTGTCAAGTAGGTGTTTTTTCGTCCAACAAGTTTCTGCTATAATTAGGCATTAAAAACTACAGTAAAAGATGAATTTTACCCCTACTAAAGTGCTGCTGTAAGTTCACAAATATAGCAGTAACTTTCAGCAAAACAGTCCTGATTTGTAGGCTGAACAACCTCCTGATTTTCTAAGATTTTATATCTATTGTCATTCACATTTGAAGTTTAAATATCAAACTTGAAATTTGAAAACCCAAACTTGAATTTGTTCAAATGATAAGTAAGCTGAAAATTCGAAATACTCTCCAAAGAATTAGCTACATTTCAGGAAACAAGAAAACAACCAGCTGAGTTTGCCCATTTGTTTCTCTGTCAAAATCTCAGAATACTTGCGTTCTAAATCATCATATTTACAATCTAACAATAGCACTAAAGTATAGAGTTATTAAATTCAAAAGTCTTTAACCAATTGTGAAGATATTGAAACTTAAATATTCCTTGAGAATCATTTTCTGACAAATAATTCTACTATGTAAAATAGATAACCAACCAACTTTCAGCTAACTTTTCTCCAACATATCCGCAAGATATTTGTACTGTGAAAGTTTGAAATTGTAGTCTCACACACCTTCTTTGACATAATTTTTGGTTTTAAAAATATAACACATAGGAAGATATGGTTGTCCAAACATGCCCAAATGATCATGTTTCAACACTTAAAAAAATTTTTAAGTATTGGAAAGTGAGTTGTTCTCATATTGTGTGATCTTTTATGCATTCATATATAGGTTAAGTGTAATACCTAAACTATACTTACTTTACTGGCTGGATTTTTAATAAATATAAAAAAATTTTATTTTTATGACCAAATAAACATTGCTTCTATAACCGGTTCTATGACTGGTTTTATGACTTTTTTTTAATAAAAGTTATCTATTGAATAAAAAATTTGCATACTAAAGAAATTGGTTAGAACAACATGAGAGATTTTATTATCATCAAAACTAAAGAGACACCAATTTCCTTAACATATATATATTATTAGTGACCTATTATGTACTTACTATGTCTACATTTTTTTGGAAGCTTGAAGGTTCAACCTGGTTGGGTCATTTTATTTATGCCAGGAACTTGGACCATTAATGTCAAGTGAGTTATCAAAACATACTGGGCTCTCGAGGTTGAAAGGGTTCACTTTGGACCTAAACCAACTCGACGAACACTTAATTCTCTACTAATTTTTAATTTAGGAATAAAAAATTGTAACTCATCCTTATTTAGGGTTAATACCAAATTACTTTTTGTCCAGAGTTACATCAATTTTATGCCAAAACCTTTTTTTGTTCATTTTTCACATCTAATGCTTGAAACGGTCGCCAAATTGATCTTTTTAAGAAAATTATTTTAAAGCCGCTGCTCTTTATAATTATTTTAAAACTATAATAGAGATGATAGAGAGAGGGAGGTGAACATAGAGAGAAAAAGGAAAAGAAGGCAAAAGCGCAGAGTGAGAGACAGAGAGAGAGGAGAGTTGTGAGAAGGAGGGAGGGAGAGAAGAAGAGAGAGATAAGGAGAACACAGTATCTGGAGCTATAAGCATCTATATGATGTTTCGATTCAAGTTCACCATCGACCCAAACTAATGTTAAAATTTTGAGAACAGGGATCAGCTGATCCCTAGCTCATTCTATTTGAGAATTGAGGATGAGATTTAAATTAAAACTACATAATTCAATAGAAGAACTGACCACTACCCTATCCAAAAGTTTAGATATAAAGAAAAATGAGCACAAACAATGGCACAAAAGCAACATAGTTCATAGGTAGTCTAAAATGACCATGACAATTTAGGAAATATTAGGAACCCTAATATCTGGGATTCAAATTTTACATATATTCTTTCTCATATATCTACTTTTCCATTTCTCTTTTATTTTTGTTATTACTCTCTCTCTCTATCTCTCTCTCCCTGTTCCCTTTCTCCATTTTTTTTTTATTGTTGTGAAATTGCTTTCTGGAAATATCATTTTAAAAAGAGTTATTTTTTAAAATATCGTTTTGAATAATAGTTTTAAATGTCAAATATTCCAAAAAAAAAAAAAAAAGAAAACCTCTACTATAGCAATAATATGAACAATCAAATCTTTTGACTAATTTAATTAAAAATAGTTTATTATTAACCCCAAAATAGAAGCTAATTATATTTTTAACCCCCAAATCAGTATTTTACCTCAATTATAAGCACAAAACTCCAAAGAATATTTTTCATTTTTTACCAATCAAAATTATTATCAAAATATTATTTTCTACAAAAATAACAATAACAATTTCTACCCTCAGTAAACAGGTAATTATAACCGAGACTAATATTTGCCATGGAATAAGCATCCATTATCTCTTGGACTCGAGACTTCTTCACACCAAATGTGAATTACTGGCCACCAAATGATTATAAACAAGATGATGGCAGAAGATATTTTCAATTAATTTTTTCTACATATGATAAGAAATATATTGCTTCAGATCATAAATAACATATTTCAAGGCATAACCCTCACCCTTCTCCAAATTCCCAATCTGCCTCCTCGCACAGCAAGCAACAAGTTGATAGAATTTGGCCCGTCTTGTCATCCATGAACTGATTGGGTTCTTAATCATGTCACGCGTTTTCCTTTCTGCAAATCTTGCTCTTTCCTATTTCGAGTCATTATTATTATCTGATGCGACATTTTTGAAAATCACAGTTTTCATCGACACTTTCCACGAACGAAGTCTTTGGGTGCATTGATTGGAGAGATAATTACACGTGGGTCATCGAACTTTGCACGAATTTCACAAATTAGATTATATTGTATAAAATGTTACATTATGATTCTTAAATTTATAAAACCTTAACATATTAATTATTTCATTATTAATGGTAATAGATTAATTATTAAGTATTTATGTGAAATGATATGATGATCTATGTGATTATATGGATACTGACTTATTATTATCATGTTAACGTTAATAATGTGTTTGACAATCTCATAAAAAAGAGAGATAAAAGAAAAGAAGGAAAAAAATGAGAAAAGAAAAAAAATAAAATTAAAAATCACGTTTGACAATAAAATATATGATGAGAAAAGAAGAGAAAAAAAATAAAAAATCATATTTGATTAGACGATTAAAAGGGATGAAATATAATTAAAAAATATACAAATTTACTGTTTTATTATCTTTATTTTTATTAGAGTTTTAAAATATATAATATAAAAATAAATTTAGTATTTATAATTTTAAAAGAAAATCTTCCTCCTCAAAAATCTACAGATTTAGTGAAATTAAAAAATTAGATTAGGAGGTAAAACCCTTTATTTTTCTCTCTTTCAATTAATTATCTTACCCAACGTCGATGAATTTTTAAAAAACCCTCATTTTCTTTCTGATCAAAACTCTCGTCCAAACATATTATAAAGACATCTGAGGTGTGCTACATCAACATCTTGTTGATGTGATATGCCGTATCAATTTTAAAAAAACCTTCATTTTCTTTCTGATCAAAACTCTCGTCCAAACATACTATAAAGACATCTGAGGTGTGCTACATCAACATCTTGTTGATGTGATATGCTGTATCAATTTTAAAAAAACCCTCATTTTCTTTCTGATCAAAACTCTCGTCCAAACATACTATAAAGACATCTGAGGTGTGCTACATCAATATCTTGTTGATGTGATATGCCATATCACTAAAAAACATTTCTCCCCTCTCCTCCCCGCCCCCTTCTCTCTCTTCTTTTCTCTCTCTCATCGGAAAAAAAAAATAACTCCTTTATCTCTCCTCCCCTTCCCCTTCTCTCTCTTCTCTCATCTCTCTCTCATTGAAAATCTCCTTCCCTCCCCCTTTCTCTCTCATCTCTCTCTCTCTGGAAAAAAAAAATCCTCTCTCCTCCTCTATTCCTTTCTCCCACTTCTCTCCTCTTCGTCATTGAAAAAATGATCAAACAAAAATCAAACTCAAATTGTATCTGAATAGCAAATGCACAACCTCCTAATGTCCATAGGAGATGTCAATGTCAAGTCAGCAATCATATGATTATGTAACCTGTCATATCAATCTACGTCAATAATTAATAATCATCCTATCACTATCAATAACAAAAAAACCAATATATTATACCTTTACCTAAGTTTAAAAATTATAAGATAACATTTTTAACAATAGAAACCAATATGTAAAATTTAAACAAAGTTCAGATATTGGACATGTAATTATCTCTTTGTAACCTTTTATAAAATCTAACCTATGCCTCTCTAAAAATATCCATCAAAAGGCCTCAAACTTTTTGTGCGCTTTACGTGCCTTTGAATCAAGGAAGATTTCAACCACCACAATCAGAGCAGCTTGCATCAGTGTTTTGAAATCTAGAGTGGAGTACCAACTGGTCACACCAAGAGGTCAATAAGTCATTGGATCAAACTGATTGATTCGAATAAAAAAATTGGATAATATTATCATGATGTTATAAATAAATATAAATTATAATATATTAATAATCCAAAAAATCTGTATATCTAATTATAAAATTTTATCAAATCATGTTCAAAATATATAATATTAATAAAATATAATTTATTTATCTAAATATATCATGCAATTTAATACAAAATATTATTCAAATATATCAAAACTTAATTCAAGTAAATTAAACATATAAAATTCTAATTTAAAAAATAAGAAAAAGATCTATGGCAAAAAAAAAAAAAAAAGAAAAAAGAAAACCCAAGGTGAAAAACAACAATGAAGAGGTAAGAGTGAGATTAGATTAAAAAAAAAAAAAAAAAAACACCAACAGAGCATTTCCGTCCAGTGGTTTTCACTACGCAAAAGGTCATTGCTTTCCCAGGTTTGATTTAGCAAAACAACAATTTTTTATACTAATTTAAAAAATCCAGATTGGACTGGGTTGGTTCCCAATCCAACCACCCAGTCCAAATCAGAATTTGATCAATTTTGATCAATTTTATTAAAATCCGGTTATGTTAAAAAATTTGAACCGACTATTGATCCGGTTCCCAATTGGACCGGCCAGTTTGATTTAAATTTCAAAACACTGATTTGCATAAGAGATACATGTTATGTTTTGTTTTATTTTCTTATCCTTCTTTTTTTTAATGAAAAGGAATAATTTTCTCTTTGCATAATTATATAAGTATTTTTTTATTTTAAAATATTTGATTTAAATTATGATTATGTGGGACACCTACTAACCCCATCAAAAAATTCTTCAAATTGAACCTGAAATCAACAAATTAAAGAGAGAGAAATGAAGATAAATGAAGGACCAGATAATAATATCTTGTCGGGGGTTTTTAGATCTAAAACCCCAGACAAATTTAGATCTGAGGACGTGATACTTCGGCTTTTGGGGTGACCCAGATACCCTATAGTTCCATTTTTACCCCAGTTGTTTAGGACAAGTGGCCTGGTCTCATTTTTTGTCTTTGCAAGCAAACAACCCTGCAAATATCAGGAATTCTTTTAAAGGCTGGGTGTGGATTGGAATTAGAATAATACGCTTGGATGGAGCTTTCAAGGTAATAGGCTAATGTAATGAGAACATCAACACTCCAACTCTTAGGTTGACAGACTTTGTCGGTTTTTATAAGTCGTCAGTTTTCAAATATAGAAGTTTTACTTTCTCTTGGGCTTTTTGGAGTTTGAGGAAAGGGAAGAAGATGAGAAAAAATTGTTGCTCATTTCTCAGATGTAGATCGAGTTTGTAGCAGCATGTGCAAGGAGTCATGTATGAGAACAAGATGATAGAATTTGTTTTTATTCTATTTATTATTAAAATTGTTATTTGACTCCTATACTGCTTACAAATTTAGATTCTTTTTTATGCTTTGTCTGAGCTAGGAATAGTCATGCTTCTGAGTTTAAATCTAATCACTTCTGCCAACAACAGTCTGGTTTGCCTTCATGCGTCCAAGGTCAGAAAGAGAAAAATGAATAAACAGGGGAGAGAGAGAGAGAGAGAACATTAGGATGTGGAGATACAATCACCGATATGATGTCTTGATTCAAGTTCTCCATCAACCCAAATTAATGTTAAAATTTTGAGAACAGGGATTAGGTGATCCGTAGCTCATTTAATCACTGATAAATTGAGAATTGAGGATGAGATTTATTACATAATTATATAATTCAAATGAAGAGTCGACATAAAAGCACATCTAGCGCAAACAACAACGACACAAAAGCAACATAGTTCATAGGTAGTCTAAAATGGCCATGAAAATTTAGGAAATATCAGGGACGCTAATAGCGGGGTTCAAATTTTGTGTATGTTCTCTCTCTCATATAGCTCTTTTTCTCTTTCTCTTTTGTTTTTGCCATTGCTCTCTCTCTCTCTTTCTGTTGTCTTTTTTATGGTTGTAAAATTACTTTTTTTGAGAATATCGTTTTTAACATAGTCATGCCTTTAAAATTTCACCTTAAACAATGGTTTTAAATGTCAATTATATATATATATATTTTTTTAAAAAAAAAAAAAAAGACCTCTACTATGGCCACAATATGATCATTCAAATCCTTTGACTAATTTGATTAAAAATAGTTTAGTATTAACTCTAAAACGAAATTTAATTATATTTTTAACTTCTAAATCAGTTTTTATCTCCTTATAAGCATAAAACTCCAAGTGATATTTTTCTTTTATCAATCAAAATTATTATCAGAATATTACTTTTTGCAAAAATAACAATAATAATTTCTTCCCTCAGTAACAGTATAAAAGGAACTATAACCAAAACTAATATTTCCTATGGAATAAGCATCAACCATCTCTTGGACTCCAGCGAATTACTCGTCACCAACCAACTGATATAAATAAGATAATAACAGAAAATATTTTCAATTAACTCTTTTCGTAAATGTTGAGAAATATGCCACTGCAGATCAAAAATAACATTTTCCAAAGCATAACCCTCACCCTTCTCCAAATTCCCAATCTGCCTCCTCGCACAGCAAGCAAAATGCTGATTGAATTTGGCCTATCATGTCATCCATGAACTGATTGGGTTCTCAATTATGTCACGCGTTTTCTTTTTCCGCAATTTTTGCTCTTGCCCATATTGAGTCATTATCTGACACGACGTTTTTGAAAATGACAATTTTCATCAACTCTTTCCACAAACAAAGTCTTTGGGAGCATTGGACAACCTTAAAGCAACCATTTATAAAACCTAACCTATGCCTCTCTAAAAATATCCATCAAAAGGGCCTCAAACTTTTTTGTGCGCTAATCTTCATAACAAAACCATGTTGTGTTGTTTCACGTGCCTTTGAATCGAGGAAGACTTCAACCACCACCCCAATAGCAGCTTGCATAAGAGATACATGTTATGTCTTGTTTTATTTTCCTTTTCTTTTTAATGAAAAGGAATGTGAAGTGATTAACACGTTATTATTTTCTCTTTGCATAAATATATAAGTATTTTTTATTTTAAAATATTTGATTTAGTTTATAGTTATCTGGGAGACCCACTAACCCCATCAAAAAATTCTTCAAGTTGAACTGGAAATCAACAAATTAAAGAGAAAGAAAAGAAAATAGATAAAACTCAGATAATAATTTCTTGTTGGGGTGGGGGTTTAAATCTAAAACCCCAGACGAATTTAGATCTGAAGACGTGATGGGTGACCCAGATACCCAATAGTTCCATATTTACCCCAGTTGTTTAGGACAAGTGGCTTGATCTCATTTTTTGTCTTTGCAAGCAAACAACTCTGCAAATTTCAGGAATTCTTTTAAAGGCTGGATGTGGATTAGAATTAGAATAATACGCTTGGATGGAGCTTTCGAGGTATAGGCTACGTAATGTAAACATCAACGCTCCAACTCTTAGGAATTCTTTCTCTTGGGCTTTTTTGAGTTTGAGCAAATTGAGTTGTAGCAGCATGTGCAAGGAATCATGGATGAGAACAAGATGATAGAATTTGTTTTTATTCTATTTATTATTAAAATTATTATTTGACTCCTATGCTGCTTACAAATTTAGATTCTTTAAGCTTTGTCTGAGCTAGGAACGGTCATGCTTCTGAGTTTAAATCTAATTACTTCTGTTTCCTGCATGCATGTAAAGTTTCATCTTTCAACCAAGATCAGAGAGCCATGCTACTGAAGAAAAGAGTCCAGTTGCATTTGATAGTCTCCAATTCAGAAACCTATAACCCCAAAAGGAAATAAATAAGAAATCAAAAATAAAACGTTAAAAATAATAATTAACAAAACAATTCTTCCATAGGAACCTGTTTTTCAACACTGCGAAGCTCTTCTTGAAGATCCTCTCGCATGCTCATGAGAAACACGAGCATGGCTGTTAGATCACTCGAATTTCTTTGCCCTAAAGCTTACAATACTCAGCAACTAAAAACATTTTTTCAAAAGAAAAAACTATGGTTTATGGTGGTACATTTAGATGCCATGTTTTGCGAAGAAGAGAAATTTAAAATCCGAAGATGCTGAAGAACATAATTAGGTTTTTTTGGTACTCGGATTGCCACAGCTTTGTGGCACAACGTTCTCTCTCTTGAACGGAAGCGGAAAAACGACGCGTTTTAAGGACCGTTTCGTTGGTTTCTCTTTTTATTTATTATTTCTTTAATAGGATAATTTCTATAAAAATATAAATATTTAAAATTGTTTATAAATAAACGTAAAATGAATATAATAAAATTATAGTTTAGCATTGAGGGATGTCTTGGTACGCCGCAAGTCGGAGAGATGTCTAGCTTCTTTTTATTTTCTTTTAAAAATTGTATTGTTTAGAAATTATTATTATTTTTTGTTTACTACACAATTCATTTCATTGCTAAACGAGCAGACAATGAGTTTAATGAGTAAAAATATTAGATCTCTTAACTAAATTTTAGGTTCAAAAATTAAAAATGAAAAAAATTATATTGGAAGAATTTTTAAATTGGGTCTGATAACTTTCAAATTGAATTATTTGAAATATAATTTCAGATATCGATTTATTAGTTAAAAAAAATCATTACTAAACAATCAAGGTCCTAACATGGACCGATTAAGGGTCCCCTAGGGTTTTGTAAACCAACACCTATAGATAGTCATGAGGCTCCTTAAATAGAAAGATATTTGGTTATTGAAAAATTCTATAATTCACATTTGTAATAGTCTAATGATTAATATTATCACTTAAAGTCAAAAACATAATAATCCCACTTGAAAACTAGCGCCACTATCTAAAGATTCTAATGTTATTACTTATTGCCTTTGGCGACATTAAACCTTTGAATAGTAATATTATATTTCAAGCAGTAACATTAAATTTTTGAATAGTATAATTGTGATAGGTATTATCATTTGTAAAAAACTATAAAAAATTACTTTTTTATATAAGAAAATACAATCAAATAATATTGAACGAAAAAGAAATGATAAAAATGAGGAGACTTCGTCTGAGGATAACTTAATGATCTATTATATACTTATTATGTCTACATTTTTCTACAAGCTTGAAGGTTCAATCTACTTGGCTTATTTTATTTATGTCAGGAACTCGGTCGAGTGAGTTATCAAAACATACTAGGCTCTCGAGGTAACTCGTTGAGCACTTAATTCTTGACTAATTTTTAATCTAGCAATTAAAAATTATAACTAATCCTTCATTAATGTTAATACAAAATTACTTTTGTCAAGAGATTCAGGAGTTACATCTATTTTATGCCAAAATCATTATTTTTTTTATTTTTTTTTATCTAATATTTAAAACAATTATTTAGTTGTTTTCTTTAAGAAAATAATTTTAGAGTCATTTCTCTTTATAATTATTTTAGAATTATGGGATCCATTAAAAGTTCACTATTCTAAATCTTATTTTTTTTTTATTTTTATGATTCAAATTTAAAATTTATAATTAAAAAAATATAATATTTTATTATTATACCCATAAAATTTGATTACTATAGCAATGATATCATAAATAATATTTTCTAAAGCATAACCCTCACCCTTCTCCAAATTCCCGATCTGCCTCGAACGGCAAGGAAAATGATGGTTGAATTTGGCCTGTCTTGTCATCCATGAACTGATTGGGTTCTTAATTAATCATTTCACACACTTTTTTTTTTATTCTTTTCAAATTTTGCTTTTCGTACATTGAGTCATTATCTGATACGACATTTTTTGAAAATGACAATTTTCATGGACGCTTTCCACAAACAAAGTCTTTGGGAGCATTGGACGACCTCAAAGCAACCTTCTGTACAATCAATGCCTCTCTGAAAAGGACCTCAAACATTTTTGTGCGCCAATCTTTATTTTTTTTTATTAAATAGATATTTAAATTTAAAATTTTTAAATTAAAAAATTATAATCATTAAATTATTTTTTTAAAAATTATACCAATCGTCACAAAAAAAAATCATATCATGTTGTTTCACGTGTCTTTGCATCGAGGAAGACTTAACCATCACTGCTAGAGCAGCTTGCATGAGAGACACATGTTATGCTATGTTTTGTTCTGTTTTTTTTTCTCTAATTAACCTTATTATTTTCTCTTTTGCATAATTATATAAGTATTTTTATTTTAAAATATTTGATTTAAATAATAATTATTATTTTTGGGAGCAAATCCCCATTATTATGTCTTAGAATTCATTTCGGTTAATAGCGAGGGAGGGGATTGTTTGTGGTCAAGTTGTTAGGATGGGAAAAATAGAGTTTATATGACTAAATACTAAAAAAATATAAATTATATATTGCCTTTCAAAATAATTATTTTAAGCTGCATTATTGGTTTCTGGGGACTGACAGGGACCACTAATAATTGCCGTATGTAATAATTAACTATGATTTATTTGTTTATCATGTTAACAAATAATTCCTGAGATTCAACTTATATTAATTTAATTGGCTGCCATAGAAAATTTTGCACCCATTTCTTGTTTGACCATAAATATATATATATATATATATATATATATATATATATATAATACATAACCCACAATGAAGCTCTAGAGAATATAATTTGGATACTTTTTCTTGTTACAGAGTTTCTGTTTTTCTATATCATGTGTAATGTAAAATTGGCTATTGTACACCCAAAAGACAAGGAGAGCTAGAATCACATAATCGAATTATCATTTGGTATACCAATGGTTGATCCGCACAGTGGAAAGAGCACTTTATTCTTTAATTAATTGTTCGAATTTGAGATTTTTTGGGAATAGAAAAGATACCATTAAGAAATCTCTTCCAAAAATGAGTCTGACAGCATGTCGATCCGGATTAATAGAAATAAAACTCCGAATACTAAATGATGGATCAGACAGAATACCAAAAGAATATATATATATATATCATTTGGTATATTTTATGGTTTAGTTAGTGCAGGCACAGACACTGTGATGAGCAAGCAATTGTGCTCATAGCTCAAATTTCTTACCTGTGTTTTGTTTCATTTCTGTATTTGAAAGATTAATATTAAAATATATTATGCATCAAAATCAAATTAAAATCAAGTGATGTTAGAAGATATCATCTCTTATATGTAAATATTTGATTTTATTTATTTATAAATTTGTTATATTAATTCAATGAAATAATAGAATATTACGGTTCATATTATTATATTGCTTTTATTTTTACATGATATCAGGGTCATATTCATATTTCTTTCAATAATTAATACTGTATTTGTTAATTAATCGGGGCTAAATGCAGATGAAGATTTGAGCATGGCTAAAGCTTACATGGCCCTTCGTAGGTCATCTAACCATCTATACAATATATACTATACATGCCATTAAAGAGATTGTCCAAATGCTTATGAGTCACATAATATTGGGCAACGTCCCTCATGAACAACTAAAGCTGTAGAAGCTCCTCACTTTCATCATCCATTCTCCCATTCAATCCCGTTTGGTTGTATTTTCTTATACAAAAAATTAAAAAATAATAACGGGCAATACTTTATTCTTATAATCTTTCGACTTCCTGTAAATAAAATTTAAACCTAAATGTCTATTGCTATCCAAAAGGATTTTATCAATTAAACTAATTGATACCCATGAAATTTGTTATTATTTTGAATATAGGGGCGGTCATTCTTAGCGGGTATAAATTCTCATAACTTAATTGCTTAGATTTTGGACAGACTCATGGCCTACCCTAGTCCATTAGTAGAACATAAGACACATTTTTTTTCTTTGTTAACCAAATCCAAACATCATGAATGACAAGTAAGGTGCAGAAGCAACAACATTGTCATTACAAATCTGCGCGGAAATATTGTACTCAACCGGAGGTTGTAGCTAATCCTAGCATCTTGAACTTATCCCATCCATAGAAGATTCAAGTTTGGCTGTCAATTGAGGAGGTCCAAAGCTACTCCGTCTTGAGATGGATAAGATTTTTAGTACAATAGATCAAAGGTTACGAGTTACATGTTCATTAATGTATGCCACATTTCAACAACCCCAATATAGAAAACAAAACAAAAAATGTTTTCTGAGAATAGTTTTAAAGAAACTTCATATGATTTCCTATGATTGTGGCGTGTACGTTGGTGTGAATTTAATTACTTTGGAAGACTTTTGAAGGTCGGCTGAGTCGAGGCAAATTGCATGTGATGCATTTGTTTTAAACGGGAGAGGAATGCAAGTTGAGAATGGCATTGCCGTCGGCTCACTTTGAAGCATTTGAATACGGATTTGATTAGACTATGCAAAGTTCTCTTTTGATTGATGGAGATTACACTACTGTTATGGTGGAGATTTGATAATTTAAATATATTGAATCCAACAATAAAATTGATGTTAAATATAATTTGTAATATGTCGTGGGTATTTGTCTCATATTGAAATGATGTATTGAAAAGAAAATGTGATTTTTATCACCTCAAAAATAATAATAAATAATTAATTATTAAGGGTCAAAGATAAGACATTTGGGTACTTGCAATTTTGAAAAAATTAAACCGTTCAGTTATTTATTTTATCAAAGAACGTAATTTTGAACTTGAAAAAATAAATAAATTGATATCTTTTGAATAAATTGATGATTTTTAAAATTAAACGGATATATTCTTTATGTCTTTTAAGTAAAAGGATATCTATCATTTATTCTCTATAAATAATCCCTCTTATTATTGGAAAAATTTATTTAAAATTTTCTTTCATTAACAATACAACAATACTTCATTTTTTAAAAAAATCTTTATTTCATTTTTGGAAGAAATTTAATATTTTACTTTCTCAAATTTCTATTTCAATTTGTATATTCTAAAGGAATTTGTCATCAACCCAGCCAACAATATAGTGAAGACATAATTTCTTTAAGAATAGCGATCATTTCATATACAAACTCTTTCAAATTTTTCATTTCAAAAATCCTCAATTCCCAACATTTGATGTAGCCAATGTTTGTTCGATCCTAAGGGAAGGCTTTGGGACTACTAATTAATGGGGGAACTTAGTTAATGTTCCAATGTTTGTCATTTAACATTTAAATTATAGAGAGAGAAAGAGATGATTACATATTTATCATGAACAAAACAATTGTATGAATAATCTAACTAAGTTGGTATTCTTCAAAATGAATTTACTATTTTTTAGTGCTCTCATATGAATGCGATCATGTTGATGTATTTTTATATTATATGTATCGAGTATTGTTGGCTTGAATAAGAAGCTTGCATTTTATTTTATTTTTTAATTTTATTTTTATCGTAAAGTGAGAGAAAAAGAGACATAATTTGAGAATTACGAAAAAAAATCTATTTTGCCAAATATACTTCCATATATTTAACTAAATTTACAATTAGTTACTTATTTCTCAAAGTAAGTTACTTAGGATAATATTTTATTTATTGATAAATTTTTTGTTAAATTGAACTAAATGTTCATTTTTGTAACCTATCATCACTATTCGTAATTATATATAAATTATTTTAATTTGAGTACTTAAGAAAATTCTATTTAGAAAATGATTTTTTTAATATAATTTTTTATTTTCAAATTTTTAATTTAATATTTCATCCGCATTCAAAGGAAAGAGGGGCCTATGATCTTGCTATTTTCTACTCCACTTGAAGTCGCATGGTGAACTCAACGTGCACGCAGGAGCAGTGACAGTGACAGTGGCAGTGGGAACTAGCGATGTCAATAGAGATTCTGGCGATATTAATATTATATCTGATCCTAAATTTTAATTATAATATTTATATATCTTAACTTGATTCGGGTTAAAAAATCAAAAATAATATCAAACCTTTCGGTTTTTTAAAAACTTCGATCCGACCCGATTTATTACATATCTTTAAAAAATTGATTCGATACAATCTTAAACCGATTTGTATCTGATCATACTTGACCCATACCCGATCTAAATTATAATTTAATATATTTTTTAATTTAATAATATTTTTTTAATAATAAAAATAAAATTTATAAATTATAACCTACTATAAAAATCTTTTTATTTTATTTAATAATATTATATTAAAATAAAATTTTATTTTATTATAAATTATTATCGAGTCGGATTAATTATAACATAAATTCAAATCTGAAATGATCTGATTATTTTAATATTAAAATTCAACCCTATGACTCTAACCTGATTTTTTTAAAAAAGAAAACCCGATCTATTAAATCAAATTTTTTGGGTATTTAACGAATCAGATCCGGTATTACCGCAACTCAAACCCAAAACAGATACGCATACAAAAACTCATGGTAGCCTCTCGTCCCCTATAGAAACACGCCACGTGCATGATACAAAACCTGTCGGACCCACCGCCGGCTGCCAGGCTACGCGAAACCGACTCTCCGCTGTCACGCAACCCACCTTCCCGCCATCTGCTGACGCGTATCCTTCCTGTCCACTTATCCACTCATCGGACGGTTCAAACCTCATCACAAGTTTGTCGATGACTTCTCTATATCGGTGGATCTTTCATAGATGCCCCTTGATTTTAACATATTTCTAACCTTTGTCCTGTTACCTTCTTTTCTTATCGCCGACGTTGTTGATTAGCGTTTGTGAAAGCAAATGCAAGTTGGGTTCAGTGGTGACAGTATAAAGCGGTTGACTTGGGTCAACTATATTTATAAATAAATTAAGCTTAATAAAGTGACAAGAGCATCCTCTATTGTCGGTTCAATTCATGCAAGGCGAAAAGAGAATATAGAAATGATATTAACAGTTAATTATTTATATGATAAATAAAATTATTTAATTATAATTTTTTTTAGATTTTAAAGATAAGGGGATCGTGTCAATTGATGGGCCCTCCCACGCATTTCTTTATGGTATCAATTGTTACCAACTTCATTGAATTAGTTTCATTTATAGAGGCTTACAATTCAACTTAAATCATTGAGGACCAGTACTTGGTTTTGTAGGAGAGCAAATCAAATTTAGAAATAGAATCATATGAGTTGATTTGTCGACTTCTTCCTTTTTTTTAAGACATAATTTGTAAACTATGATATATAATTGAGACTATGTTTAATAAACTTGTTTTGATTTGCCTTAACTTGTTTTCATTGTATTTTACTTATAATCTTTTCTAGTTAAACTATTTTTTAAAAAAGGGTTTTACAAAGAGATAATAATTTTCTCTATGAAAATAATATTATTATATTAATACTTTTTTATATTAAAAATTTTACATAAACTCAACCAAAGCTAATAACAAATTGTCCAGACAGATTAGAAATGCAATAAATGCTAACCCTTAGAAAGGTAAATAAAATTCCTATTATTACAAAATGTTTGAGTTTTTTTCCCTCAAAATATTCAAAATTAATTCTTCCAAGAGAAAATGAATAAATGAAGGTGGAGAAATTGCTGGAGAGTGGAGGGTAATAAGAGGACATTTCTTGTAAAATGAATTATAATGCAGTTTCAAATAAAACTTTGATTTTCTACTTATGTATTATTACAAATTTCATATTTGATCGATAAAAATTTTTAAAGAAGTTTTTCTTTTTCAAAGTCAGCTACCCCCGTCTCAAAGATAAGTTTGATTAATTGCCCAAATTTCTTAGATCGGATTACACCTACCACCGATGGAGACCGATCAATGTCCTTGCAGGAAAAGATGAAATAATGTTAGATAGCATAATGCTGAGGTTACCATGTTGACGTATATCTTCATATGTCATGCTTCACCCATGTTTGGTGTTCCTGTTACCTTTCTATGTCTGTGTGGATATCTTTGGAAACAGATCATTAAAATATTAGGGTTCACATTTTGGGTAGGTTTGCTGCAATGGTAATTTGTAGGAAAAAAGCATGCATAATGCACATGAGAAAATGGAGAGCCTTTGGCATTTCTATTTGATAAGGACATGCATCATTCTTTCTAGGATGTATGACCCTTAGTGGCACATGTGCATGTGGAAGTCAATGACATTAATGTGTTCATTGAGTGGGAAGAGGTTTCTATTATAGATATTTACTTGTGTAATTTTTTTTTTTTTTGATTTATTAAAAGGTTTGTGAGTTTGGTACTACATAACGGGGTAATTTTTCCTATTTTTTTAAATACTATGGTACGAATTCGCTTCATGGAGAAAATTATTTGAAAGCTGTGATATCATATTTACTTGTATAAATAATAAAAATTATGGTAATTAAATATGGGATAAGAGTGGGAAAATTTTTAAGGTAATAAATATGCAAAAATCTAATCTCGAACATGATCCACCAATGTTTAGTTGGTCCAATGGTTGAACACTAATACTTTTTATGTAAAATATTAGTTTTGAGACTTGTGTATAACAAAATAGACGTTAGAAGAGATTTGCAGAGTCCAATCGACTCAAAACTAATTTAATTAAATTCAACGTAATTATAGAATATCGATAGTTTTTTTTTTTTTTTAATCTTGAATGTGATTCTTGTCACCATCTTCCCTTTGAAGACTATACAAACTAATGGTACACGGCACAAGTAATGTTGAGATCAGGACTAACCAGGGCCAGTGGCTCATTGAATAGCACCCTCTTGGAGTTCACCGGCCATTTCTTTCATTGGCAACCAGTTGCTTAGTCTACTCTGATCGGTATCTACACGTTCTCGGTGCTTTGTGGTTGATATGCAATCTACTAACATAGTATCTGCTCTCCCTAAATCATAGGAACAATCTCACGAAAATGAAAAGGAGACCTACAATCGTAATCGATAAATAAAAGATTCTCTATGACGATCTAAACATTCCAAACTGATAAGAGTTTGAAATATCTGAGAATTATATACGATGACCCTCAAAATCTCGGGGTATTCTCATAAGAAAATTAAAGTTTCAACACCCCACGTATATACAACTCTCATACACAAAAAGTATATATATATCGTTGTATCGGACACAAGTAACTTCAACAACATTAAGTTATATTTCTCCGGCAATCATTTTGTGGGGGGGGAGTAAACAAAGTTATTTTATTTTATTTATTAAACATTTTAATCAAGTATTTTAATAGTTATGTTAACTATTACTTTTTAAGAGTGCACATTTGTATTAACTCATAAATTACGCAAATTAAGTAAATAAATTTATTTATTTTTATCATTACCGATGTTTAATGACGGAATATAAATATTTTCGGGAGGAAGAGAGTAAGGTTGGCACAGATCCGACGCCGGCGATATTAATATGCAATAACCAATGGTACCATTCGCGACCCCACTACGAGCTACTTTTTTAAAACTAAAAACGATGGGATATTTATGGGACCAGAGAGCTTGGCCGACTCCACACGCCAGAAGTCGGGTTCCAAAATGCAAATATCCAAACTTTCAAGGACCTTCTCATTAAAACATGGCACCTACAAGGACTTGTTTGAAAAAAAAAAAGAAAAAACAAAATACCATATTTCTAAAATTAAATCCAATCCAACAAAAACAAAAATAAGGACGAGAGGGAGAGAGAGAGAGATGGGACATCATCACCCGAGAGACATGTAAAAGACGGTGTCAATTTATTAGAAGTAGATTTTGATTTTATAAATTTTGATTTCTTTCTATTTGAAAAGCTGGTTGTTAAGGTAGATTGAGACCTATAAAAATTTGTTAGAGGGTGTTCCGACGGGAAAAATCTTAACACTCAAATAAAAAAAAAATTAATAGGAAAGAAACAGACTGAGAGCGAGAGAGAGATAGTGTTGGTTTTCCTATAACTTGTGTGTCAGGTGTAGAGGTTTTAGAGAGCGTACTTGGATTTCGATGTGACGAAAGCTTTTATATGAGGCGCTGCAAGAGCTGTGTATTTTCGGGATGTTGTAACCCTAATTTTCTTACAAGGAAATCCGAAAATTACAAAACTTAATAATCAAAATATTGAGGAGATTTGTAATCTTTATTATTTAGAAAGTTTGATTATTTGGAGAGATCTCTTCTCTTATCGATTAGATTCTAAAACTTTCCTTCCTTATATAGGGGATACCTTTCTTGTCAAAATAGGAAATAAAAGGTCGATGTGAGATTTAGACAAATATTATATTTAACCAATGTGATCGGTTCCTTACGGAACACTTGCTCATCGGTTAGGGACCTACGTTCAAACTTACCAAATACTTCTATGAGCCAGTTGAACTGTTATCATCATAGACTAATCCATCAATCGATTGTTGGCCTTTCTAAGGGAAATGAGTCCTTCATCGGTATGAGTATTGGTATGGATCTCTGGATCCTTAAACATCGCTCTGATAGTTCTTTGAGTCATGTCTCATCAATAAAATAAACATAAAATGAATATAATAAAATTATAGTTTAGCACTAAGAGAAGTCATGGCATGCCGCAAGCCAGAGAGATATCTGGCTTCATTCTTTTTTATTTTTTATTTTTTTTACAAAAATTGATTTTTTTTTTACTACACAATTCAATTCATTACTAAATCAACTAATAGTCAATTTAATAGGTAAAAATATTAAATTTCTTCATCAAAATTTAAATTCAAAAATTAAAAATAAAAAATACTATATTATAATAATTCCTAAATTGAATTTGAAAACTTTTAAACTAAATTAAATTAAATATAATTTTAGATACCAATTGATTATTAAAAAAAATATTCATTGGACACCGAATCAAGGTCCTAACATGGACCGATTAAGGGTCCCCAAGGGTTTTATAAACCAACATTATAGATAGTCATGAGGCTCCTTAAATAGAAAGATATTTGGTTATTGAAAAATTCTGTAATTCACATTTGTAATAGTCTAATGATTAATATTATCACTTAAAGTCAAAAACATAATAATCTCACTTGAAAACTAGCGCCACTATCTAAAGATTCTAATGTTATTACTTATTGCCTTTGGCGACATTAAACCTTTGAATAGTAATATTATATTTCAAGCGATAACATTAAATTTTTGAATAGTATAATTGTTATAGGTATTATTATTTGTAAAAAACTATAAAAAAAAAATTCTTTTTGATACAAAAAAATATAACTAAACAGTATTGAACGGAAAATGAACAATAAAAGTGAGTTGAGGGACAACTCAATGACCTTAAAGGTTCAACCGGCTTGGCTCATTTTATTTATGTCAGGAACTTGGACCCATAATGTCGAGTGAGTTATCAAAACATACTAGGCTCTCGAGGTAACTCGACGAGCACAAAATTCTCGACTAATTTTTAATCTAGCAATTAAAAATTATAACTAATCCTTCTTTAATGTTAATACCAAATTACTTTTTGTCAAGAGTTTCATGAGTTACATCTATTTTATGTCAAAATCATTTACTTTTTTTTTGTTCATTTTTCTTACCTAATATTTAAAACAATTATTTTATCGTTTTCTTTAAGAAAATAATTTTAGAGTCACTTCTCTTCATAATTATTTTAGAACTATGAGATTCATTAAAGGCTGACTCTTTTAAATCTCATTTTTTTTCATTTTCATGATTCAAATATGAGATTTATGATTAAAAAAGTATGGTACCCTATCACTACATCCATGGAGTTTGGTTACTATAGCAATAATATCATATCAATCAAATCTTTTGCCTAATTTAATTAAAAATAGTTTAGTATTAACCCTAAAATAGAAGCTAATTATATTTTTAATCCCTAAATTAGTATTTTACCTCACTTATAAGCATAAAACTCCAAGGCATAATTTTTCATTTTTTACCAATTAAAATCATTATCAAAATATTACTTTCTGCAAAAATAACAATAACAATTTCTACCCACTGAGACTAATAAGCATCCATTATCTCTTGGACTCTTTCTTCACATAAAATGTGAACAAATAATTATAAACAAAATGATAACAGAAGATATTTTCAATTAACTCTTTTTAGAAATATACTATTTGATATCATAAATAACATTTGGCCTGTCTTGTCATCCATGAACTGATTGGAATCTTAATTAATCATTTCACACGCTTTTTTTTTTTCTTTTCAAATTTTGCGCTTGCCTATATTGAGTCATTATCAGATACGACGTTTTTGAAAATGACAATTTTCACCGACACTTTCCAGAGACAAAGTCTTTCGTAGCATTGGACAACCCTAAACCAACCTTCTGTAAAATCTATGCCTCTCTAAAAATATTCATCAAAACGACCTCAAACATTTTTGTGCGCCAATCCCCCCCTTTTTTTTAATAAAATTTTAAATTTAAAATTCTTAAATTAAAAAAAAATTATAATCATTAAATCATTCCATTAAGACTGTACCTATCATCATCACAAAACCATGTTGTGTTGTTTCACGTGCCTTTGCATCGAGGAAGACTTCAACCACCACCCCAAGAGCAGCTTGCATAAGAGATGCATGTTGTGCAATGTGATTTTTTTTCTTTTTTTAAATAAAAAGGAATGTGATCTGATTAGGGTTATTATTTTCTCTTTGCATAGTTATATAAGTATTTTTATTTTAAAATATTTAATTTAAATTATAATTATTATTTTTTCGAGCAAATCCATTATTATATCCTACAATTCATTTCGTTTAATAGCGAGCAAGGGGATTGTTTGTGGTCAAGTTGTTAAGGTCGGAAAAATAGAGTTTATATGACTAAGTACTAAAAAAAATTATATATTGACTTTGAAAATAATTATTTTAAGCTGCTTTATTGGTCTGTCGGGATTGACAGGGACCACTAATAATTGCCGGATGTGCTAATTAACTTTGATTTCTTTGTTTATGTTAACAAATAATTACTGGAGTTCAACTTATATTATTTAATTGGCTGTCATAGAAAATTGTTCACCCATTTCATGCTTGACCAAAAATAATTACTGAGATTCAACTTATATTATTTAATTGGCTGCCATTGAAAATTATGCATGCATTTAATTAGTAAACTCCACACGGATAATGTGTGTATATATATATATATATATTATACATACCCGCAATGAAGTTAGATTTGAATTCGGTACTTTTATAAGGAGAAGAGGATCATATTAATTAAATTATAATTCATTGAACTCGTAATAAAACTCTAAAGAATATAATTTAGATATCTTTTGTTTTGGATAAGCTCTAGCGAATATATCATATGTAATGTGAAATTGACGTTGTACAGGCAAAAGACACGGAGAACTAGAATCACATAATTGAATTATCATTTGATAGATTTTATAGCTTAGGTAGTGCAGGCAAAGATAATCAAGCAATTGTGTTCATAGCACTAAATTCTTACCTAAGTTTTGTTTCTTGTCGATATTAGGAAGATTTATGTTAGAGTATATTATACATCAATCAAATCAAAATCAAGGGATATTAGAAGGTATCATATATTATAAAAATATTTGATTTTATTTATTTTTATATTTATAATAATGAATTTTTTATATAAACTAAATATATTATAATAATTCATTCAAATAATGGAATTTTATGGTTTATATTATTATATTGTTTTCATTTTTAACATACTATTAGGGGCATATTCATATTTCTTTTAATAATTAATATTGCATTTGTTAATTAATTGGGGCTGAGTGCACACGAAGACTTGAGAATGGCTAAAGCTTGCATGGCCCTACTTGGGTCAACCAACAATACTTGGTTCCTTTTTTTTTTTTTTTTTTTTTTTTTTTTTTTATTATTAATTTTTTTTATTTATTATTTTTTTTTTTTTTTTTTTTTTTGGCTGAGCGCACACGAAGACTTGAGAATGGCTAAAGCTTGCATGGCCCTACTTGGGTCAACCAACAATACTTGGTTCTTTTTTTTTTTTTTTCTTTTTTTTTTGGATATAAGGAGATGTAACGAAATGATATTGAATTAAAAAAAATAATGGAATTGGGGAGACTCTACCTCTTGAGTTATTCTTAAGGGACAATAATATTTGACTACAATCAAACGAAATTAAATTATGAAAGAGAAGATGAAAGTGGAGAGACTTACAATATATACTATATATGTCATTAAAGAGATTGTCCAAATGTTTACGAGTCACATAATACTGGGCAATACTTTATTCTTAAAATCTTTCAATTAAACTAATTGATACCTATAAAATCTGTAATTATTTTGAATATAGGAGCGGTCATTGTTAGGGGATATAAACTCTCATAACTTAATTGCTCCCATGGAGTTTGGACCAGCTCGTGGCCAACCCTAGTCCATTGGTAGAACATAAGAAACCTTTTTTTCCATGTTAACCATATCCAAACGCCATGAATGACAAGTAAGGTGCAAAGCAATCAACATTGTCATTGTGATTCTGCTAGGAAATACTGTACTCAACCGGAGGTTGTAGCTAACCTTGGCATCTTGAACTTATCCCATCCATAGAAAATCCAAGTTTGGCTGTCAATTGAGGTCCAAAGCTGCTCCATCTTGAGATGGATAAGACTTTTTAGTGCTATAGATTACAGGTTACGAGGTACTTGTTCACTAATGTAAGCCATAATTCAGCAACCCAATATAGAAAAATAAAACAAAAACGTTTTCAAACTTCAAATGATTTCCTATGATTGTGGCGTGTACATTGGTGTGAATTTAATTATTTTGGAAGACTTTTGAAGGTTGGCTGAGTTGAGTCAAATTTCATATGATGCATTTGTTTTAAACAGGAGAGGAATGCAAGTAGAGAATGGCATTGCCATCAGCTCACTTTGAAGCATTTGAATACGGATTTGATCAGACTATGCTTCACACCTTGTGAACATTTGATACTCGTTGAATTGGTATTTTTGACTAAAACTTAATCATACTGTGCTTGATAGACAATAATTGATGAACGATTACATCAAGATTTAGTGAGAATTAATAAGAGAAAATTTCTCTCTTGTTTGATGGAGATTAGACAATTGTTAATGTGGAGATTAGACAATTTAAATAGATTGGATAGCCTATGGTTGTTGGACCCTAAGGGAAGGCTTTAGGACTACAAATTAATGGAGGATTTGTTGATCTTCCGGAGTTTGTCATTTGACATATAAATTATATAAAGAGCGAAGGAAATGAGTACATATATATTTTGAACACAACAATTGTGTAAATAATCTAATTAAATTAGGTATTCTTCAAAATAAATTTACTATTTTTGAGTGCTCTCATTTGAATGCGATTATGATGATATATTTTAATATTATATGTATCGAGTGTCATTATCTGGTCAGGTATTGCATATTTTTTTTTTAAAAAAAAATTTATTGTAAAGAGAAAGAAAGGAAAATTGTGAAAAATCTATTTTGCTAAATATACTCCCACATATTTAGCTAAATTTACAATTAGTTAGTTATTTCTCAATATGAGTTAGTTAGGACAATATTTTTATTTAGTTTTGATAAAATTTTTGTTAAATTGAACTAAATGTTCATAATCAAAGGAAAGAGTGGGGGGTTTTTTTTTTTAAAAAAAAAAAGAAAAATCAAAATAGGTTTTTTTTTGCTTAAATTAAATTTACTAAAATATGATTTTTTTTTTTTTAATTCCAATATAAAGAAGTTGAGATTCTTAAGTCGTGATTCTCAATCACAACTTCATTATTCTTTTTTTTTTTTTGATTTTTTAAGTAATTTTCAAAAATTCAAAAAAAGAAACGAAAGCGAGATTTGAGATCTCGCTTTCAAAAATGCGATCTTGAATAGAAAAAGGACATGAGATAGATAGATAGATATAGAGGAAGAGAGAGGGAGGGAGGTAAAGCTAGAGAGAGGGGAGAGAGAGGTAAACAGTGAGAAGGAGGAATCGAGAGAGAGGTAAAGAAAGGGAGAGGGAAAGTGTAAGGGAGGATGAAATAGATGGAGGGAGAGAGATAGAAACGGAGAGAGGGGGAGATAGGGAGGGAGAGAGGGAGAAAGGGATGGAGAGGAGAGAGAGGGAGAGGTTAAGTGTACAAGAGAGGGAAAAAGGGAGAGAGAGTGAGAGGTAGATAGGGAGAGAAAGGGGAAGAGAGAGTGAAAGGGACAGGAGGAAAAGGCAATAATAGAGAGGAGAGAGGGAGAGAGAAAGGGATAGAGAGGTGGAGTGGGAGAGATGGGAGAGAAAGCCAATAAGTTTTTGCTCAAGTGGTATCTCCCCCATTCTCCCTTTGTAACAGGCTCGATTTCGAATCTCAGTATATACACAAAAAAAGAGATAGGAGTGGGAGAGAGAGAAACAGGACGAGAGAGCCACAAAGAAGTCTAATAATTGACAACGTTATTTCATGTGTAATTGACATTACCACTCATCGAAACTAAATGTATGAGAACAAAATATTGTTATATTGGTGAACTTATATCTTGGTTGATGTAAATGTGTTTTTCGTAAATTTTCAAGCAAAAGGAAATAGTCTTTTTTATTAATTTTTTTCAGGCATATGGTATGAGAACAAAAGGAAATTGTATTTTTATTACTTTTTTATTAATTGTTTTATTAATTTTTTTATTTAAAAATATATTCGTCTTTACGTTAGTTGTGATAAGTGCAATGTTGAACCCGAGATCCAGGATCCAAAATACAAAAAAGTGAGATCCAGGATCTCAAAAATACAACACATTATTGGTTAATAATTAATTTTTTTATTAATTTTAAGTTTTTTTCAAAAGTAAAAAAAAATAAAAGCAAGATCCAGGAATGCACTTTTGAAAGCGAGATCTGCACTTACAAATTTTTTCTAATTTTTGAAAAAAACTTAAAATTCTAAAAAGATTAACAAAGTCACGAATAATGATTTTGCCTTTAAGAAGTTGTGATTCTCAATCTCAACTTCTTTACATTTGAAATATAAAAAAATAATCGTATTTTAGTAAACTTAATTAAAAAAATTCTATTTTAGTTAAAAAAAGGAAAGAGTGGCCCATGATCATGCTGTTTTCTACTCACCAGAAACACGCTTGTATTATGAATTTTGCTTGTGTTATGAATTTCACGTTGAATCAATAAAAAAAATCATAGAAGTATTTAAATTTAAGAGATTCTCTCACCTAATAGGTCGAATCTTTTAAGTTGAGTTCTCCTATTAGATTTGAATCCATCATATGAATCTATGAAAAATTGGTATCAGAGTTTATGGTCCAATATGAAAAAAGATTATCTGAAAGAGAGTTATCTTGTGTTTAATAAGATTTGGAATAAGAGCCATCCAAAAGAGGAAAGAGTTATCTGATATTAGAATGAAAGTCGTCTAAATAGGAAAAGGGTTATTTGGTGTTAGAGTAAGAATCGTTTAAAAAAGAAAATAACTAATTAGTGTCGGAGTTAGAGCCATCTAAAAGGAAAAAAGGGTTATTTGATATTGGAGTGAAAACTATTCAAAGAAAAAAAATGTTACTTAGTATTGCAAACATTTTATAGTGAGAATCATTTGTGAACGTTTGACTTTTAAAAAATGAATAATATTATGAATATCATATTAAATTTATAAAACAAATTATAAAAGTATTCAAATCTAAAATGTTATATACGATAGTTCAAATTTTTTGATTGTGTTATTTATTGAGTTTGGAATTCATGATAAATTAGTACATCCATTGCAGCACGCTGAACTCAAGCGGCACCCAGGTGCGGTGAGGGCAGTGACAGTGGGAGCTCAAAACCCGAAACAGATACGGTATGCCAAAACTCGTGGTGGCCTCTGGTTCCGTATCCAAACACGCCACGTGGAAAATACATAACCTGTGGGACCCACCGCCGGCTACCAGGCTACACTAAGCCGACTGTCCGCTGTCACGCAACTCACCTTCCCGCCATCCGCTGACGCGTATCCTTCCTGTCCACCTTATCCGCTCATCCGACAGTTCACAGGTCATCACAATTTGGCCGATGACTTCTCAGTATTGGTTGATCTTTCTTAGATGCCCCTTGATTTTAAC
Organism: Dillenia turbinata; assembly: GCA_037126225.1. Lineage (NCBI taxonomy): Eukaryota > Viridiplantae > Streptophyta > Magnoliopsida > Dilleniales > Dilleniaceae > Dillenia > Dillenia turbinata. The sequence continues at coordinate 18,032,951 of JBAMMX010000001.1, read as the reverse complement.
ATATTTCTCGCCTTTGCCCCGCCACCTTTTTTTTTAATTGCCGACTTTGTTGATTGGTGTCTGTGAAAGCAAAAGCAAGTGGGTTCAGGGGTTTCTGTTTAAAGCGGTTGACTTAGGTCAACTATCTTTATAAATAAATTAAGCTTAATAAAGTGATGAGAGAACCCTTAATTCAATCTATGCATGGCGAAAAGGAATATTGAAATGATATGAATTGCTGACTATTCATATAATAATAATAAATAAAAATATTTAATTATAATTTTATTAATATGAAAGAGAAATTTAAATTCAAAATCTGTAAAAAAAAAAACGACGATACCAATTGATTAAATCTCATTCTTCTTTTTTTTTTTTTGGGCACCGATTGTTACTTATTTCATTGAATTAGTTTCGTTGAAAGGCTCACAATCCAACTTTAATCGTTACAACTAGTTATGTAGGAGCAAGTGAAATTTAGAAATAGAATCATATGACTTTCTTTTTTTTTTTTTTTTTTACATAATTTGTAAACCATGATATATATTTGAGACTACGTTTAATAATCTTGTTTTGATTTGCCTTAACTTGTTTTCATTGTATTTTACTTACAATCATTTTTAGTTAAACTATTTTTTTTAATATAAAAAAAGGGTTTAACAAAGAGATATTAATTTTCTCCATAAATTATTATTATTATAATTTAATAATTTTTTACATTAAAAATTTTACCTAATCTCAACTAAACCTAATAACAAATTTTCCAAACAGATTAGAAATGCAACAAATGCTAACTCTTTGAAAAGATAAATAAAATTCCTATTATTATAAAATGTTTGATTTTTTTTTTCCTCAAAATATTCAAAATTAATTCTTCCAAAAGAAAAATGAATAAATGAAGGTGGAGAAATTGCTGGGGAGTGGAGGGTAATAAGAGGACATTTCTTGTAAAATGAATTACACTGCAGTTTCAAATAAAACATTGTTTTTCTACTTATGTATTATTAAAAATTTCATATTTGATCGATAATAATTTTGAAAGAAAATTTTCTTTTTCAAAACGAGCTACCCGTCTCGAAGATAAGTTTGATTAATTGGCCAAATTTTTTAGATGAGATTAGACCTACCACCGATGGAGACCGATCAATGTCCTGCAAGAATAGATGAAATAATGTTAGATAGCATAATGGTGAGGTTACCATGTTGACGTATATCTTCATATGTCATGCTTCGCTCATGTTTGGTGTTCCTGTTTACCCTTCTATGTCTGTGTGGATGTCTTTTGAAACAGATCATTAGAATATTAGGGTTCACATTTTGGGGCAGGTTTGGTGCAATGTAATTTGTAGGAAAAAAGCATGCATAATGCACATGAAAAATGGGGAGCCTTTGGCATTTCTATTTGATAAGGACATGCATCATTCTTTCTAGGATGTATGACCCTTAGTGGCACATGTGCATGTGGAAGTCAATGAGATTGATGTGTTCATTGAGTGGGAAGAGTTTTCTATTATAGATATTTACTTGTGCAATTTAAACTATTACTTTTTGATTTATTAAAAGGTATGTGAATTTGGTGATACATTACGAGTAATTTTTCCTATTTTTTTTAATAACTATGGTGCCAATTTGCTTCATAGAGAAAATTATCTGAAAGCTGTGATATCATATTTACTTGTATAAATAATAAAAATTATGGTAATTAAATATGGGATAAGAGTGGGAAAATTTTCAAGGTAAAAAATATGCAAAAATCTTATCTTGAACATGATCCACTAATATCTAGTTGATCCGATGATTAGACACTGATACCTCTTATGTAAAATATCAATTTTGAGTTTTATGTATGACAAAATAGACATTACAAGAGGTTTGCTAAATCCAACTGACTTGAATCGAATTTAATCAAAATCAACATGGTTACCGAATATCGATAATTAAAAAAAAAAAGAAATCTTGAATGTTAACCTTGCCAGCATCTTCTCTTTGAAGATTATACAAACAATTTAGAATATAATTCTTAACGTTTCTTGCACACTTAGTGTCCGTTTGACAGGTTTTTTTTTTCAACTTTTCAAGGATAAATAAAATTTAATAATTTTTGAAATAAAGTTAAAAAATTATTTGATATTTTTACTTTTAAAAATAAATTGATTTCATGACTTTTAAAATAAAATTAAAAATTAAAAATTAAAATTAAAGAGGAAGAATTCAGATCTAAAGATAAATGAATTTATAGTATGGACATATTTAAAATTTTATATTCAGAATAAAAAGAAATATATTTTTTAAAAACTGACGTATAAAAAAATAAGAAAAAAAAAAGCTCATTTTTCTTAAAAATTATTTATAAAATTTTAATTTATAAAAAAAATAATTTTTCAGGAAAAAAAAATCCGTTTGATAGGATTTTTTCTTTACAAAAGGAAAAAAAATCGAGAAAAGTATTGCCAAATGGACATCACTTGGACGAATAAACAAACCTGAATGCACTTTCGAAATTGACCAAAATTTTGTATCAAGGCAATCATTTTGGGGGGGGGGGGAGTAAACAAAGTTATTTTATTTTATTTATTAAACATTTTAATCAATTTTTTTAATAGTTATGTTAACTATTTTTTATGAGTGCATATTTGTATTAACTCATAAATTACGCAAATAAAATAAATAAATTTATTTATTTTTATATTGATCGATATTTAATGACGTATATATTTATATATATTACAGACTAAAGTCAAATATGAATATTTTAGGGGGGGAGAGAGTAAAGTTGGCACAGACCCCGAGCCGGCGATATTAATATGCAATAACCAATGGTACCATTTGCGACCCACTACAAAACTAAAAACGATGGGATATTTATTGGACCAGAGAGCTTGGCCGACTCCACACGTCAGAAGTCGGATCCCAAAATGCAAAATATCCAAACTTACAAGGACCTTCTCATTAAAACATGGCACCAGCAAGGACTTGTTTGAAAAAAAAAACACAAAATCCCATATTTTTATTTCTAAAATTAAATCCTATCCATCAAAAACAAAAATAGGAACGGGCGAGAGAGAGAGAGAGAGTAGAAATGGGACATCATCACCCGAGAAAGCCGAAGAAAGAAATCCATCTCCGTTTAAATCTCTCTCTCTCTCTCGGGCTTACTTAACCCCAACCCCCAAGCCTACCTTCCCTTCAAATTCCGATTCCTATTCTCTCTCTCTCTCTCTCACTCTCTCTCTATATCTTTCTTCGGGGATGGCTGAATCCGTCGAATTACCGACTCGTCTAGCGATTCTTCCCTTTAGAAACAAGGTCTTATTGCCTGGGGCAATCATTCGAATTCGTTGCACTTCACCTAGCAGGTCTCTCTCTCGATCATGTTTTAATTGGATTTCTTTGGATTTTCCGTATTTAAGAAAATTCAAACTGTGAGACCTAAAATCAGATGTCTTCGTACTCAATTTGTTGTTATTTGGTTGTTTTCTTTCGCATTTAAATATTCTGCTCAGTTAAGGATAATTTGGAATTACTGGGGTTTAATTACATGTCCAAATCTTCTAGTTAAAGTTACACGGTTAGAAATAATATTTTGATTGTTTGGACATAATAAAATTAAACCCTATGATGTTTCTGCAATAATTTTTGAGTATTTGATTTTGTGGGGTTTTCTTAAAAGATTGAATTTTGAATTGTGTAGTGTGAAATTGGTGGAACAAGAGTTGTGGCAGAGAGAGGAGAAGGGTTTGATTGGCATTTTACCTGTTCGGGATGCTAATGAAACGGCTTCAGTTGGGCCTGTGTTATCTCAAGGTGATAATCACTTAGTCACTGTGATTTCCAACTTCGAATTTGTATTCATGGTTATTTCTTCTTTGTTGAATTTTTGAAGGCATGGGAACTGAATCTGGCTCACGAACCCAAGTTTCAAGCTCAGAGTCGTTTCACAAGCTCGACGGGAAGAATCAGCAAGAAGTGATTCAGTGGCATACAAAGTATGCTTCATTTTAGCTGATAATTTGTCCTTTTTTGTGAAAATTGTCATATATATATTATCTGGATGGTTGATTTAGGCAAATTCCATGTTTGTGTGAAGCATTATTTGAAAAACACTATGCATGTTGTAGAAAAAACCTTGCTGATCTTGTTCATTGCATAAAGGAATAGGTCCTAATAATTGTTTTTATAAATAAATAACAAAAAGTGGGCATGTATGTATAACTTCAAAATATAAATTTGATGTACATGTAGAATTTTTGTTTCTGCATTATGTTTTTTTCCCCTTTTCGAGTGAAGGCAGTCCTTTATTGGGATCTACTTTGGATTTCTTATATATGGTGGTTAATTAGACCCAACTTGGCAATTGCAGGGGAGTTGCTGCTCGAGCATTACATCTGTCCCGTGGAGTGGAGAAACCAAGTGGGAGGGTTACATACATTGTTGTCCTTGAGGGTCTGTGCAGATTCAGTGTTCAGGAACTTAGTACCAGAGGAACATATTACACTGCACGGATATCTCCTCTTGATATGACAAAGGCTGGTAAGCTGAAAATGCTTAACCTGTGTTAGAAACATGCTTGGAGTTTAAGATATGCCAACGTTTTATATGTTCGTTGAACTTGCAGTTTGTTTAAATTTTTCAATAAAAAAATGGCATCATTAATTGAACTAGTGGATAATAAAGTCTTGCATTTTGTATAAATCACAACATGTACTTCCATTGGGGATCCAATTGAAGAGAAACTGACAAGGTACTAATATTCAGGATATGAATTTGTGTCAGAGGATCCGGGAGGTTGATAATTTGTCTGGCCATTGAAGTTTTACCTAGAATCATAGTTTTTGTTTAAGATTTTTTTAATTATATTAAAGGTTAAATTTATATTTGTGATTTTGTTAGTTTTTGACCCTTCGAGTGAAGTGTGGGCTTTGATGCTCCCCCCACTCCCAATTTCATCTATACCTTCTAACAATTAAAAATGACTAAAACATTTTTGCCCAGCTTTTGTCCCTACTAATGAAGATATATTTTTATTAAGTAGTTTCATTGTCTTATACCTATTGTCCAACATGGTTGTCTTTGCTAAAAAAACATTTTCACAGGATATATGGCAAAAATCACTGTCATCTTAATTCCTGATATCTTGCTTCTAGTGCTCATCTTCCGGATGCTGAGTTGCTCCCATTTGTCTGATCTTTATTAGAGATGGAGCAAGCAGAGCAGAACCCAGATTTCATAGCACTTTCTCGTCAGTTTAAAGCGACTGCTACGGAGCTTATCTCTGTGCTTGAGCAGGTAGAATGTCTTCCATTTCTCTATTGGGATAGGATGTTGATCAACTGCATGGGAAGATAAATAGTTCGAAAACGTTTTTGTGACTCCCTTTTAGATGATAAAATAATTAAAGAGAAAGATCATGTTCTGAAATCAAACGAGTGAGAGAGCAGTACTCTAATTTTTGAAGTTAGCATCATTATTGGTCTTTGTGTGGTGGAGGGAACAAGGAGTGCTGGGTCTAGGTTCCTTATATTATACACACTTTAAGGGAGTCAAAGTAACTTGACTATTTTTCTGGTTGTTCACTCTATTTAGCTGTCATGTATTTGTCTCTATAGAAACAGAAAACTGGTGGAAGAACAAAAGTCCTTTTGGAGACTGTCCCTGTTCACAAACTGGCTGATATATTTGTAGCTAGCTTTGAGATTAGTTTTGAAGAGCAGCTATCAATGTTGGATTCAGTTGATCTTAAAGTGAGGTTATCAAAAGCAACTGAATTAGTTGACCGACATTTACAGGTAATTTTCGGGTGATTAATAAATAGTGCTATTGCATAAACGTACAACACTGTGATTTTTATTCTGACCTATATTGAGTCATGTATTGCAAGCAGTCAATTCGCGTAGCAGAGAAAATTACACAAAAGGTTGAGGGTCAGTTATCCAAGTCACAAAAAGAATTTCTTCTGCGTCAGCAGGTTTGCTTCACAAACCAATTAGACATTCTTCTTTTGAGGGGTTGCAAAAGAACAATTCTTCAATTCTCATTCCTCTGATATATTTTCGCTCCAATTTGGGCTTGCAAATCGTTTTTTGAAGGCAGACTATCAACGTGCATGCACTGGGGGCAGGGAGGGGGGATTTAAGAAAATTTTGGTTGAGTTTTCCCCTTCTGGAAACTTAAGAAATAGAGGAGAAACTTCAGATCTTTGATTGCTTTTTCCATTTGCTATCTGTCTTCAATAATACTGCAGATGAGGGCTATAAAAGAGGAGCTTGGTGACAATGATGATGATGAGGATGATGTTGCGGCCCTTGAGCGAAAGATGCAGGGTGGGGGGATGCCACCAAACATTTGGAAGCATGCACAGCGGGAGTTAAGGTACAGCTACTCTGCAAAAAATTAGGAAACCTAGTGGGCTACTTTAGATGTTTAAGTCTATTTTACAGTAGCAAAGATAGGATGGAAAGTTTGATGCCCTAGCTTTGAATAACTAGATTGGTTTCCTACATTAGGTACATTAATTTTCTTAGAGTCTAAGTTGTCCATGGACAATAATAGCAGAGTCAACGATGTCATTTGAAGGATCAGCTATATCTATTTGTTGATTAATGATTCATGCAGCATTAATATGTTAATTTCACAGGAATGTTAAGATTCTGATAACAACAATTTTATAATATCTTGTTTCAGGAGACTCAAAAAAATGCAGCCTCAGCAACCTGGGTATAACAGTTCACGTGTTTATCTGGAGCTTCTTGCTGATTTACCATGGGAGAAGGCCAGTGAAGAGCAGGAAATGGATTTGAGAGCTGCAAAAGAATGCCTGGACACTGATCACTATGGTTTAGTCAAGGTCAAGCAACGGATCATTGAATATCTGGCCGTCCGTAAGGTTGGTCTCCTAAAATTTGTTCCTTTCATATTATTTTTGTTTGCTAAATCGTCTTGCTTTAATCCATGAATGTATGGTTCGCAGCTTAAACCAGATGCCAGAGGTCCAGTTTTGTGCTTTGTTGGTCCACCAGGTGTTGGTAAAACTTCTTTGGCATCATCAATTGCTGCTGCTCTGGGTAGAAAATTTGTGCGGATATCACTTGGTGGTGTCAAGGATGAGGCTGATATCAGAGGGCACAGGAGGACATACATTGGAAGCATGCCAGGGCGTCTTATCGAGGGATTAAAGGTTTGAATCGAATATTCTGATTATAACTCTACATTAGATGAAGTGTTCTAATGTATGTGAGCATCTTTACATGCCTGGCGTTAAAAATAGGTAATTTTGGTGTTGAACAGAGTCTGTTTAATGAACATGCTCTTCTAGCTGTTTCGTGACATAAAATTGCACAAAATTTATCCAGATCCCAAGTTGAATGGAGAATGTCTGCTGTAAGAGTATTTTTAGGTTGATTGTATTCTTTCTGATAATTGGTGTTTTGAATCCGGTTGTCTTTCATGAACTGATAGTCTGAAGAGGGTCTGTTTGATTATATTCTTCATCACAATTGTCTTTCCTTACCATTAATGCTATGGTCTGACCTAGTCATTGAAGTGTTTACTCTGATCTTTATTGTACTCATTTAACCTTGAGTGAATGAAGGCACAGGACACATGGATGCGGTCATCTACCCTGTTAGTTTCAGGCCATGATTGTGCAGCTTAATGACTCCATATTTCTGTTCACTTTTTGTTGGATCCAATCTGTTATGAGTATGCACTACTAATTTATTTGCAATGAAGTTTTATTTTCTTCTAATTTAATGTTTATGCATTAATAATGTGTAAAATGGGTCTTTGCATAGTGTATTTGAAATTGACCAGGGTCAATTATTTACTTTGCTATCAATTTTCTGTGCAACGTTACACGACCAATTTGAGGAGTTCAGGAAGTTAAGAAATTAAACTTATAGACCATTAGTGCAGGTAGATAGGTTTTGGATCAAGTCAATGTACCTCATCACTACCTTATTGCAGGTAAATAGGTTTGTCACTTGATGGAGTCTAGGTCTACCTCTTAAGATGGATGATGTGATTGAGTCTTATTTTAGTGAATCAAGAGGCTTAGACCCCCCTCCAACCTATTGTTTCTTTTGAATTGTTTTGCTTAGGAGAATGAATTTCTTGGTGAGCGGTACTATTTTTTAACCTTTTATGCTTCTTTTTCTTGACTTTCCTTCAATCCTTTTGTTTTGATGTGGTTGTTGATGCCCTCTCATCTAAATGAAAGTACTATTGGTTGTTTCTCACCCCCTTATTGTTGAGAGGGACTAATATTCTTTTGTCTGACTGTAGAGAGTTGGTGTTTGCAATCCGGTTATGCTGCTAGATGAGATTGACAAGACAGGCTCTGATATTCGTGGGGATCCAGCTTCAGCATTGCTGGAGGTTCTTGATCCTGAGCAAAACAAGACATTCAATGATCAGTATCTTTTTTCTGTTTGGTTGTTGCTTAGTTGGAACCTTGTCCTATGTAGTTGGAACCTTGTCCTATGATGGTTTCTCCAAAACCATTTTCTTTATGAGGGAACCCAACATAATGAGTATATAATATTCTCTGTGACATCTGTTTTTACTTGGGACTGTCTGATATTCATTCTCCCAATCAGCATTAGTATTTAGTTAGCATTGAATCATACTATAAATTTTTTATTGTTATTTCTTCACAAATGAGTTACACTCAAAGTTTATTCCTTAATTCATGTTTAATAGCTATTTGAATGTTCCATTTGACCTCTCAAAGGTGATCTTTGTAGCAACTGCAAATAGGGTGCAGCCTATTCCACCACCTCTCTTGGACAGAATGGAAGTCATTGAGTTGCCAGGATACACACCAGAAGAAAAGCTTAAAATAGCCATGCGGCACCTTATACCACGAGTCCTTGATCAGCATGGATTAAGTTCTGAGTTCTTGAAAATTCCTGAGGTAGGGAGTTCTTGGGCAACTGTTCTGGCCCTTAGGTTTATTCATTGGCTTCAAATTGTAGATGACCGTTTTTCAGGTGGCGATATACTATTTTTTCACTCTTGTTGGTACATCTTTTCCTGTGCATTAGAACGCAATAACTCTTTTAGATTAAAGGCACATCTTACGTACGTGTTTGGTAGGTTATATGGTTTTGTCTACTTCTGGTAGACTTGTCTTCTTCTAAGTTTTTAAAAATGTAGCTAAGCTTTTATAGTTTTTGTTCTGTTTGCTTGTTTGGTAGTTTTTAAAAATGTATTTTCTTTTCCTTCCCTGATATTTGTCTCTCATGGCCGACCCCAAATTTTGGGATTAAGGTCCTAATTGTTGTTATTGTTCCCCTCCTCACCCCCCCCCCCAGGTTGGGGGGGAGAGGTAGGGGGGAAGAGTTCTGGTAATGTTTATAGGGATGGAAAACTAGTATAATAAATTGTGGAAGTGTACGATCTCTGCTCAAAGTAGTGTGCATTTTTTTCCCCCAAATGTACCAAGCAGAAAGATTTTCTAATTATTTCTCTCAACTCATATGATAGAAATAACACTTATTGATGAAATGAAAGATGCAGTCTCTTGTAATGCACTCACCCAAAGAGTCAAATTCAAAACTTGAAAATATAGGGCTCTTAGGAGATGGTGAGTATACTTATTTTATTATATGAATCAACTGACTTAGACAAGACTTATGGACTCTAGACTGTTAAAAGAAATTACTCCAAGATACCCAACTCTACTAGATTTTCGACTTGGTAATTTCTTTTTTCCGCTTTTGGTAGCTTGGAGCTTTTAAAGTGGTTTTTATTTCTCGTACAAGCTAGAGTTTGGGTATATCATAGACTCATACTTTAAGATAGAACCTTTGGCTGTAATTTGCACCATGTGGGGCACAACACTTGTATGATACAAGTTGGTTATACCACATGGCATATCTAGCTCGTTATTATTTATTTAAAAAAAGGATACCTTTTCGATACTTGTCAGATGCTCAAAGGAGACTACAAATAGTAGTAGTTGATACAATCGTTATGCTTTAGTGGCCCTAGATATTTACAGGGCTTGTAAACTGTTTTAGCATCGGAACATAGATTGCTTGCTTTAAAGTTTGATATATTTATAAGGAAAATCTATTAAACTATCTTTGAAATTTACCAATGAGTACGTCAAAGTAGTATAATTTCAATGCACTGTCCTAGCTCATTGTGGCCTATTTTAGAATTAGCTGTATCAATGAGTCTTTAGCGTGCCATATCTATGTTACTATGCAGGTTCTGGAGATTGTGATAATTGTAGAGAAGTAGCTTATGCCAATAAAATTGTCCTGTTGAAGTGTTAGTTATGTTTTGTGCCTTTAGGATATGGTGAAGCTGGTCATTCAGAGGTATACCAGAGAGGCTGGTGTTCGGAATTTGGAGAGAAACTTGGCTGCCTTGGCTCGTGCTGCAGCTGTAAGAGTTGCTGAGCAAGAACATGATGTCTCACTGGGAAAAGATGTGCATCAGTTGGCTTCTCCTATAATGTCCAGCAGACTTGCCAACGGGGCTGAAGTTGAAATGGAAGACATCCCAATGAGTGTGAGCAATCGTGAGATATCAAATCCATTCAGGATTAGCTCACCTTTGGCTGTGGATGAGGCGATGCTGGAAAAAGTATTAGGGGTATATACCTTCTTTTCCTCATTATTTTAGATGCTTGTTGAACCTAAGTTCTATCTGGTACCTCCTCCTTGTTATGATGTCAAGAAGACTCATCTATATGTATGCTATAACCTTTTTCCTGAAAGATAAGCTTGTTAATAATTCTTATTTGTGCTGGAGTGCAGCCTCCAAGGTTTGATGATAGAGAAACTGCAGAACGAGTTGCTACCGCTGGTGTTTCTGTTGGGCTTGTTTGGACTACTTTTGGTGGAGAAGTTCAGTTTGTTGAGGCTACAGCAATGGTGGGAAAGGGTGATTTACATCTAACTGGACAACTTGGTGATGTCATCAAAGAATCGGCTCAGATAGCTTTAACTTGGGTAATCCATATTTTGTTTCTTTCACTTAATTCTTTCTATTTGAGAGATAATTTGCAATTCTATGAATGACTTTCGTGCCTACTTTTCTAGCCGAATACCAACTTCCCTATTTCTGGTTAAATTTATATTGTCTTACACAGCTTATCAAAATTTAGAAACTCTTTTGTCCTTATCAATCTATGATCTGTCCATGAAATTTGCAAGTTGCAATTTGTAATGTGAGATGCAATGATATTGTCTTAAATTTTGTTTTTGTCACTTAGGTGTTTCTAATTGAGAGAGAATTTGCAATTATATGAATGACTTTCGTTCCTACTTTTCTGGCCAAATACCAACTTCCCTATTTCTGGTTAAATTTATATTGTCTTACACATCTTATCAAGATTTATAAACTCTTTTGTCCTTATCAATCTATGATCTGTCCAAGAAATTTGCAAGTTGCAATTTGTAATGTGAGATGCAATGATATTGTCTTAAATTTTGTTTCTTTCACTTAGGTCTTTCTAATTGAGAGATAATTTGCAATTCTATGAATGACTTTCGTACCTACTTTTCTGGCCGAATACCAACTTCCCTATTTCTGGTTAAATTTATATTGTCTTACACATCTTATTATCAAGATTTAGAAACTCTTTTGTCCTTATCAATCTATGATCTGTCCAAGAAATTTGCAAGTTGCAATTTGTATTGTGAGATGCAATGATTGTACTCAGAAAGAATAAACACAAAATAAGCATCTTCTTCAGCATTTCTTAATATTCAAATTTTGCTTAAAACAAAAGAAAAACTAGGGTGAATTTAGAATGATAACTAGTTTTAATTTGAATTTTTTCCCCCAACAGGTAAGAGCAAGGGCTGCAGAACTTAGGTTAGCTTCAGCAGCAGAAACTAATCTGCTGGAGGGTCGGGACATTCATATTCACTTTCCTGCTGGGGCCGTACCTAAGGATGGTCCCTCTGCCGGAGTAACTCTGGTGACAGCTATAGTTTCATTATTCAGCCAGAGACGTGTAAGAGCTGATACCGCAATGACTGGGGAAATGACACTTAGAGGCCTTGTATTACCTGTTGGTGGTATCAAAGATAAGGTGAGGCAATGATCTATTTTTCTTTTTCACACTTATGTAGAATTGGTATTATGTTTTAGTCTGTTTCAATCTCCCGCACCCCCCCAATTGTTGGGATGGGATATAATAATTTGCTATATCTGCTTTGCTGTATCTATACCAACTAGCTGCATACCTCCGTTTCAATCATTGTTTTTTTTTCCTTTTATTGGGATGGGATATAATAATTTGCTATATCTGCTTTGCTGTATCTATACTAGCTAGCTGCATACCTTCGTCAACCTTGTCTACCGTTATTAATGGATCTATTACTATTAGGAAAAGCTGCTTTCTGTATGAATGTATTTAGTGAGGCTACTTCTAGACAAGTCTGCAACACATCTAATCCAAATTACAAGCTCATGGATGGAGAGTTGGTTTTTTCTTTGGTTGGAATGTAGTGATACAAAGTAAAACAAATATAGAAATGCTGGTATAGTATGAGTTCACATTTGGAGTATTATGAGTTCACACGTGGAGTATTACTTGAAACAGGGAAGCTGCTAGTAAGACATATTGGGAGAATATCCTTTTGGGAGTGTATTCTTGATGCCCTTTTGGGAAGAAAAGAGGTTCAATTTTGTGCCGTTGATCATTCATCATTTCTAACCGATACACTTTCAGTCCCATGTTCCGGCTTTGTTGGTCACTTTTATAACAGGATATCTATTAGTGGGGCATTGCTATTCTTTTATGTTCTTTTTTTTTTGGGCCCCCGGGGGGGCGGGGGTTCTACTGCTCTGCTTTGGTTGCAGTCTAAATTATTTTTTTATGGCAGAAATAGTATGCATACATGCATAAACATATGGAGTCATTCTGTAATCATTCAATATGCTATTCTTTTATTTTGTTTTTAAATCTGTTGCTGTTTCAGAAGCAACACTTCATTATGGAGAAGCATCTGAACTTTTTCTTTTGTATTATGCTCTAATTAAATATCAGCTGTTGTTGATGGATAAAGAATTCAACATTTGTCATTAATTGAATATGCATTCTGCAGATATTGGCTGCCCACCGTTATGGGATTAAAAGGGTAATACTGCCAGAGAGGAACTTGAAGGATTTAGTTGAAGTACCCGGAGCTGTACTTGCCAGCCTGGAGGTATTCATTTTCTAGTTTCATGCGGGATGTGTTACTCAAAACTAATAGAACTGAACTTTGGATTGTTATAACTGTAAAGATGATACTTGTCTTTCGCCAACATATCTTGAATCTCTATTGGACCCAATAATCACATATTTATCATTTTTGTCTTTTCAGATATTGCTGGCTAAGCGGGTGGAAGATGTGCTGGAGCAAGCATTTGAAGGTGGCTGCCCGTGGAAACAACAATCAAAATTATGACCAGATATTTAGGCCTTATTTACATATTCTGTTGTCAAACTTGTCGTTGTTGGGCTTGTGCTCTTAGCGGGCGGGCGAGGAGGACACTGCATTAGTTCCATGAGAGCATTTGACTATCAGAGATTTGAGGTGCAATTTCTGGAGTTCAGAGAGTCACGAATAGCCAGTCAATCCATGTCGAAGCTGAGCAAGATTATCAATGCGATGTATTATTCTTTATACTGACCAAATTGTAGTGATCAAGCTGAAGAAGGGCAACCAACTACTTCGGGCAGGGTTATTATTCATATATATTTATTTCTTCCCTGATTGTGTACATAAAATGATCTGTTTTAAGGCAAATGTTTCAAACTTCCTTTTTTGTTTTTGCATGTGTTCCATCTCTATCTATATTGAATCTATAGGGTTATTTATGATGCATTTCATTATAGCATGTTTATAATTTGCTGTAACTTCTTGGAATTGATGTTTTGGATTCTCACCAACACGGTTACGTGAGTTTTTGGGGGAGGGGAATTTGTGGTCACAATTGATTACTTTTTTTTTTTTTTTTTTTTTTTTTTGGTTACGTAGTTATTTGAACTTTGGATTTTAGGATTGGGGGAGGGGGATTGTGATTACTGGGCTGTCTCCTTTGGACAAGCTGTGCTGTTTTTTCTTTAAGAACAACTACATTGTACTGTTTTATCAAGTTGTGACATGGTTTATCGTTGGTTCATGCTCATCTAGGTCATAACTATTTGGAAATGATCTGACCTAGTTTTCATGAAATTGAGGTTTCAAACTTGAGAACTGTTTAGGCACAAGTTTTGGTGTTTTGTTACTTCTCTCCAGAGTTGGAATCTTAGGCTCAGCAGGCCCTGCGAAGATTAGGCCCTTGGTTCTTTTTTAACCGGAAGAGTTTCTCGTGTCAATAGGAAAGGCAATTCTTCGGAAAGGGCAGCTTCTCTCTGCTTGAGTCTAGTTTTGGCTCGGCCAGCTTTGTTGCTTCCATTGCTGAATGCTAAGCGCCCAACTCATAATTAACAAATCCATATATTTAGTTCCCGCAAGATGCACGCAAATGGGACTTAGAACGATAAAACAGAGATTATGATGTCAAATGTTTAATGGCTAACAGCAAAATTGATATTTATCAATTGTCTCTCTCCACATATAACGGCAAAACGGTAATCCGATTCTCCATTTTTTTTTTTTTTTTTTATCCCCGGCCGTGGTCTGGTGGATGCGTTCACCCAGGCATCTTAAAGTGCCTGGGTTAGATTGTCAACCAACGTGAGTTTGGTGCTCTGCATTCCGTCCCATGGACTCGAGTTTGAGTCCCTGTGACGACGTAAAAAAATCGAGTTGGGAGTTCTCCCCCGACAACAAGTTGATTCGGAATAGTCTGGACAAAGTCTCGGATATCAGGTATGATGATTAAACCAAGACAGAAAAAAAAAAAGGTAATCCGATTCTCTATCATTGACAAACATTACCAACTCGTCCAAAAATTTGAGTCCAACGGTACACAAGCTCTCAACCATTTAAACTTTACCCAAAAAAAAAAATACTGTAAAAAAATGTTGGAATATTCAATTTGTTAAATTTTTGTATTTAATTTTTTCTTTTTCTAATTTAAAAATATAAAGGAGGTTTTGAAGCAAATAATAAGTTTTATTTAAAAATAAAAACTGAGGTCTGGAAGCAACTGATAAGGAAAAAAGGATTGCAGCCTGGAAGTCTTAATCTCTGTTAATCTATCGGAGCCAGCAAGCAACTGAAAGTTATAAGCCAGAAGGCAACTGGTAAGGGGAAAAAAGAAAAAGAAAAAAAAAAAGAGTAGTTTTGGAATCCTTAATCTCTGCTGACCTATCAGAGCCAGGTTTCGATCCTGGGACCTGTGGGTTATGGGCCCACCACGCTTCCGCTGCGCCACTCTGATTTGTTGGATGCCATTGCTGAATTTTATATATTTTTTTCATTATGCAGCGACTTGACATTTTCCTTCATTCATCGTCATCATCAAATTGGCTTTCCATTATTATTAGTTATCACTCCTGTATAAAAATTGTTATTATTTTAATTCTATATTTTTTTTTCCCTGAGAGATGAATACTCTCATGAATTTCCCCCATCTCGTTTTGAGGAATACGTATACATGACCAAATTTATGTAGCTTGACGTGGAGAAGTTGTCCTTTTTGCACAGAATGGACATCCTTGGTTTCCCCAATATGTTCTGGAATCATATTCTACCATAATGAATGAATTTAATACAACCACAAGTTCACTCAGCAGGGGCAATGACTCAGACGAATTAATTCAAAAACTACTACGTCCTCATGATATCACTATTGGATCACAACTTAAATGTATTGACAATATACACAACTTTGAACATATCAGGATGCAAAGAAGATGTTGCAGAGCAGATTTGGAATGGACCCTCCAGATTCATCGGCTTCAGAAACAAGGACAAGTATGGTTGGCATAGTTGAACAAAAGTTCTGGTGTTCTTCTTGTCATAGAGAAGATTCATGAGCCCAGAATGCATCCGGCTCAGGAGCGAAAAGAGAAATGTCAGGAACTTTTAAATTTGTGATGTGCCGATCAACAAGACAAGCTAGTATGGACTTGAGTATCAAGACTATTGTTGGCATGATCCACCACCTGTCATCATCCCTGTTGGAAAAAGAAAGTTCAATTCTGTAAATAAAACCACACCCCACTAGAAATTGATAGATAACAAGGACAATGGAACGAATACAAGAGCTCGATAACACTTGCATCCAAAGTAATTAGAACTATATCATTTAAGATTTGCATATGACTACTTCATCACCACCCCAACAATCTCATTCAGTGTAGATCCTTCACTAATTCTTTGGGTTCATTCAACATCAATATGATCACTTTACTGCACTCATTGGTTTTATTCAAATGCAGAACTCTGGTATGTTTGGAAGTTTTGGAGAAAAAAGAAAAGATTAGTTAGAAGAGAAAAGAAAAAGAGAAAATTTCTCTCATCTTGTTTGAGAGTTTTTTGAAAGAAAATAAAAGAAATGAGATTTATTGGAAATAAAAAGTTTTATTTTCAATTTTAAAAAGGTAAATTCGATATTTTTATGAGAATTTTTTTCTCTCATTTTCTCTCATTTTCTCTCCATTTTTGAGAAGAAAAATTTTTAATATTAAAAATCACTCCATTTCTTTTCTTTTCTTTCCACGTAAAACTTCCCAACGAAAGAAAATAACCAATTTTCTCTCATAACATTTTCTTCTCTCTCCAAATCTTTCCATCCAAACATATCATTGGCAACCATCAGAAAATTTATGTAACAGTAGAGTCATGGTCTTGCACATTTCTTATCTAAGCCAACTTGAAGTAATCTAAAAATTACATGTAAAGTTCTTGATCAAACTTGTAAATGTAAATTACATAGCTGCTGTTGCAACTAGAAGAAGGTATTACCTTTCGGCACTCCATGTATTTGAATTTCTGGGTCCTGGAATAGGGAAAACCCATGGAACCCTGTGACATGTAAAACGCAATTGCGTAAGAATCTTTATAATGTAGACATAAACTTGATGTCAAAATTAAAAGACCATAGGGCCAAATATCTTCAAACTCCAGCTTCAGAGAATAGTTTAAGCTGGTCAACAAAGCCTTCTGTTATAAGAATCAGCTGATGTATGCAATGCTGAAGACGTTCTTTTGGTTATTATCCATTGCAAAATATGCTTGAAGCAGCTAAAACTATAGGACCAATCCGAAGGAAGAAAAATCAATTGAAACAGAAAATTTTCAATGACACAAAAATTGCACCCAAAAATAATATGCTATTTATATTAAGTTAACGAGATTTCATCCATGGTTATATTTCAGCAATCCTTTATTAAGTTTCACTTTTCTTCATTATTTCTTTTTGGCTCTTAGGTTATTTTTTTTTTTATTCTTAGACGTTTATGCATATTGTTTCTCTATCCAATAGAATTCTTTTTTATCAAAAGAATAATTTTAGTATAGTTAGTCATGTAAACTTATTTAGTATCGCTTTGTATTATGCATCCCTTTGGGATTTCGGCTAAGGTCACTGACCATGCAGAAAAATTAGGAGATGTCTTTTCATGGATCTACTTTCAAAAGGAAAGATCATCTAGTAAGTTGAACCAACTGAAAACAACCTAAATCTGAGGGTTACCGTGGTCTTAGAAATATGAGGTCCAAGAACTTTAACTCTGGTCAGAAAATATCTATGGAAATCTACAAAATGGATGGCTTGCGACAAGAAGTAATTAGGACAAAAAGGACTCCATTAAGATAGGCAGATGCCACAACCCAATCAAACATCACTTACCCTAGTCCAAGGAAATTCATCACATACTTTTTGTGAATTTCTCAACACTTACAGTGTCATCAAAGAGGGAATAGGACTCCCAATTGTTGATGGGAAGATCAACGCCTTTGGAATTTACATTTCTTTCAACATC
Organism: Dillenia turbinata; assembly: GCA_037126225.1. Taxonomy (NCBI): domain Eukaryota; kingdom Viridiplantae; phylum Streptophyta; class Magnoliopsida; order Dilleniales; family Dilleniaceae; genus Dillenia; species Dillenia turbinata. The sequence goes on along the minus strand of JBAMMX010000001.1, from coordinate 18,015,088 downwards.
TTAATGATACAGAGGCCATTGAGTCAGCTTCCTTAATTGATTTTCTTAACCATGCCTGCCCTTTTTATTGCTCAAATAGAGAGTTTTGGAAGACCAAGTATCTTTTTTTTCACCTCATTTTTTCGAAGTCCTCTGACCCCTCTACACTGAGTTCTCAGAACTTTCCTTCTTTGAAGAGCTTCATGAGTGATCATTAATCCTCGTGTGTGTGTGTGTGTGTGTGTGTGTGTGTGTGTGTCATTTTATGTTGAACTCTTCTCTTTTCTTGAGATTGACATATCCCAGTCACTATCTAACGAGTCTCATTCAGTTTCTGATTAAAATGAAAAAAGAATCTTCCCTCTGCTTCATTGTCCAACTGATTTCCTTCTTATCCCAAACAAAACAGACAGTACGAGTTCCTAAAAACATTAATTGCCCTTAATGTTGCAAAATCTAAACCCTAAACCCTCAAATTAAAATGACTGTTGTTCAAGTCATCACTGTGTTGGACATGGTTTGCTAGACACAATATAGATACAACTGTTTGCTACTTGTATAAAATTTTTGACTTTTCATGTCACTATATTCATGTTGTGTAGTTTCTAGTGTCCCATATCAGTACCCGTGCTTTATAGATTGCCTTCTATGATTGACCAACTTGTAGAAATATTAAAAAGAGAAAATCCAACTTCTGGGGTACCAATCTAGGTCCGATTCTGGTGCTTATTGAAGAGTATATCAGGTCGAAAGGGTTTCTCCAAAGCACATTATCATGAAACCAATATCCTTGATAAAATGTTAAAATGCTATGATTCTAGTGAAGTATTCACTCAAGTTAAGTGTTTACTTGGGACATCAACTTGAAAACCTCTATCCTCCTCGTTATGGATTTCCAAGTTATGTGAGGATTTAAACCCTTCGGATTTGAAATAGTTTGGACCCGGTCCACAAAATCAGGATTAAGTTCAATTGCAACCCAAGAAAACATCTACACAGGACTGCCTAAATAATAGAATTTCAAAGCTATGTTGAGAATTCCACCTTTTTTGTGCAACACAATTTAAGAATTATCAGAGAAATAGGCATCAAAGTAAAAAAAAAATGCAAAAATCAATGCTGAACAGAACAAGGACGATGCAGATGTACAGACATTCATCAAAATCAAGAGCCCATAATCTTTCATTCCGATTCCCAATTCCAAACAGTAAAATGATTCCATAAAGTAGAGAGAGAGAGAGAATCTGGTTTCTCAACTCACCATAATGATGCCATTCCTGCCTAGTGGTATCAGTTTTTTATTAAGCAACTTTAAAAAAATAAAAAATAAAAAAATAATAATAATCTCCAGCACCAAAAATTCGATTCCCACTGCAAAACTTATTCAAGCCATTAATATATATAATGCATGATGCTCCCCCAACATCCCGCCGAATAATTAAAATCTTGTACTGGAATCGATAAACGAGAATGAAAAGAAAGTATTCTCCACGCCATGCACCATAGAACGTGGCAAAATAGATTTTGCCCGGTAATAATTTAACACTTGATCACACCAAAAATCACATAACAAATATTTTGAATTTGTTTAATTCAATAAAAAATCTAATAAATATTTTTTGATATGAAAGGAGAAAAGACTTTTACAAAATGTGGGAAAAAAAACTATGCCTTTATATGAAAAAAAGAGGATTTGTCATTTAAGCCTGCAATTCATCATTTACACGACAGATCTGATCAATTAGGGCCCATTGAATAGAGGTTTTAGTCACAATTTTCATGATTATTTAATCTTGTTTATAATTTTCTAATCAAAATTCCCCAGCTTACAAGATGCCAAAAAAAAAAAAAAAAAAAATCCCTTTTCTATACATGGGTCTGGGAATGAAGAGTAGATGGCTATAAATAGAAACCAAACCGAGAAAAGAAACCTCAGTACTTGAACTTCAACTGTATAAATTATGGGAATGAAAAGTTTCCAAATTGGGGACAAAATAACATTAACAATCCACGAACTGGATGACGTCTGCGACTCAGTCACAGGTCGCCCCCTAACCGGATCATGGGTCTGGGACTCGGCTCTAATCCTCTCCGAGTTCATGGAGCGCCAACAAGCTCAGCTCGGCTTCGACTTCAGAGACAAAACCGTCCTCGAGCTCGGCGCCGGTGCCGGACTCCCCGGGTTGACGGCGGCTCAGCTCGGCGCGAGCCGAGTCTTGCTCACCGACATTCAACCTCTCCTCGGTGGCCTGAAGAGAAATGCGGAGGGGAACAAACTCGAAGATGTAGTAGAGGTTAGGGAGCTGGTTTGGGGATCAGTATCATCATCGGACAGTTGGGGTGAGTTTGATGTGGTGTTGATGAGTGATGTGTTTTTTGATCCGACGGTGATGGGGGATTTGGGGAAGACATTGCGGAGTTTGTGTAAGGGAAAGGGAAAGGGTAGGGTTTGGGCGGCGAGTGAGGTGAGGCCATGGACAAGTGAGTGTTTGAATGAGTTGGTGAGTTTAGGGCTTGAAGTCGTGGAGTTGGAGACATGTTTCGATAGAAACGGTGGGTTCGAGTCTTTTACTGTTTTTGAGATTATTCCCAAATTAGAAATCCTCGAAATTTAAGTTCCATAAAGTTCTTTTAAGTGTTTTTTCGATACATGTATTGAACTCTGATCATGCTTGTTTGTTACTGTCTTTGGTTAATAAAGCTTTTCTTATTTATTTATTTTTAAAAATTTAATGTTTTTGTTATATATACTTGTTCTAAATTTATAATATTATATACGATCAATATTATCAAATTTTACTAGTCAATATGATGTATATTTATAATAATATAACGTTCTTCCGTTATTTTATATTTAATGATAAATATTATTAGAATTATAAAAAATAATACAATACGAGCCAATTTGGACTAAAATTTCACCTTATTTATGTAATTCAAGCAAACAATTGGCTGTACTAGCCAACCCTATTTAATTTTTCCTAGGAGGGGGTAACAAAAACACAAGCAGTACTTACGATTTGGGCTTTTAACGTATTAAAAGAATGTCGAATCTTTCAAATGGTAATTTGAATTCAGTTATTCAAGTAATTATTTGAATTGAAACTATTGTTATCTTTTTCAGGTGATGCTTGATCCACGAAATTACAGAGTCTAAATACTTGTTGGACATAGGTGGCTTAAAATGGTGTCGAATGTCATAGCACAAATTATGAATTTCAAAAGCAGCCTTCCAAAAATTAAAAAAAAAAAAAATTCAAGGCATCCATGATTTACTCAAGCTGATAGTTTGGTTACACAATAGATAACTTTCCCGTACAAGGAAAGCAGTAATCAAAGATTAGCTATCCGACTTCACAAGAAAATCAATCACACATTTACATATACTCACCGCCAGATCCACCTTTCACAGTGCTTTGTGCTTACACTCAAACAAGATGACCATATCCTATAACGAAAATCTATTTCTCTTAATAAGAATAATAACGAGTATGATAATTACAAGTCATGATATGAGCTGAAAGGGTTAGGGGCCATTTTTCTTCTCCGCGGTGCTGTACAAATCTTTCAAGCAGTGGCTGCTTTTATGTGTAAATTGATGGGTTTCCCTATCATTTGAGAACATGGCTCCGCTTGCTTCTTTCACTTTTCACGATCCGAACCCCCTTCCGCCAATCCATGCCCACGTAACAATCTCTCCATGTGACAATCTTTGCACCCTCTCTCTCCCCCCCCCCAAAAAAAAACACCACATAATTTCTGGTAGATAATGGGGGTTTTATTCTTTGCTTCACCAGCACTAGATATGCCGCCAGCGTTTGCTCAAAACACCCACTAACTCCTCACCAACTCGTACCATCCAGATTCCAACCAGTACGGGTTATTGAGAAAAATCAACCTCAAAATGGCAGTGGCTTAAGCCATTTTCGAATAGATAGGTATTGGCACACATGGCAGCACAAACCAAGTGGCTGGTTATAAGACTATACCCCATTGCAGCTATAAACCTTCATAATTTCTTAACCACTAAATGGAAGTTTTTGGGTTTGGGAGGCCTGCCCCTGCTGGGCCGGCTGCTGCTGCTGCTGCTGTGACTGTGGAGCTTGCAAGTTTAAGGGTTGTATTTTATAGTGAGCAAATGGTTGGGAGTAGAGAGGATTCATCAAGCCCTGAACATAAGATAATCAAAATCACATTTAGACGTGCATATTGTGGTTGATAAGACATGGAAATTTTAAAAAGGATTAGGATAGAGCATTATGTCACAAGCAAGACCCCCCAAACTTTCTACACAAACGGGGAAGACTTACTTAAAATGGCCAAATTCTGCAGGTGATCTTTTGCTGGCCAAATGCTTAATTATAATTCCCCATTTGTAGTTTTCTAAAGCAACCTATTTCTATAAAGCAGCAAGGTGTAAGGAGGAAACCTGTGACTGAAGTGGATTGGGAGTGGCCACACCGAAGTGGCTTTGTGAGGCTTCATCTTGAGTTGGGTCATTGAAGCCAACCTGAGTAAACAAACCTTGTGATCCATGAGTCATGTAATCCTGTCACAATGAAAACTGTCTCAAAACACGATCTCTGTGTGCATGTGCACAGGAACACATACAAGGGACAGGGGGACTCTTGTCACTGAAACAAACCTGAGACATAAAATCATTCCCAGCACCAAAACGAGAATATCCAGCTTGTGTGTTTTGGTTCAGAAAACTTCCTGGAAAGCCAGCTTGTGCTCCTTGTGTAACATAATCAACAGCATATCCGCCTTGGGAAACCTATACACCACATGCAACAAGATTGAAAACACTGAAACCCAAAGCAAACATCACTGTCATTTTGAAGAGAAGCCTTAGTCAGGGATCCTTTTCTTCTTTAGTGCAAAACAAACTAGTGTCACAGGCCTAGAAATAAAAAGGTCTTATACAATACACTGTTATATTAAAAGGGAAACAAGCAACTGCAATGAGGTCCAACATCAATGACATTGAAACCAGATACAGAAGAAACTGCTGATGAATGAGATTTGGGATCAGAAGGTCAAATACGCAGGAAATTTGGTTGGTACCTGGGTTGAGAATTCAGTAACATTATAAGGAACATGCGATCCCTGACTCTTAAAATCATCACCCAAGAAATCCTGCTAAACAGAAATTGTAAAGGTTATAAGTAAACATGGAATAAACATAATCAAGTATGCAACTGGTTCGTTATTAGAGGCTACCTGTGACATGCCCCCCATGGAAAATCCATCACGAAATGTCTGGCTTGGTCCTTGAATTGGCATCTGTCCACCATGTATTAGAGATTCTTTTAGGATAAAAAAGGATTATGATGAATTTAAGGTATAGGAAATGGGGGAACAAAAGTACAAACATTGGTAGCAAATCCAGGTTGAGATAATGGACCACCCACAGATGGTTGGGTGTTGGGATTCTCCAAAGCCGGAAAGTTAAAACTAGACCCAAGATTTCCAATAGCCTGCTGAGAACCTTGCTGGTGTGGGAGGTGACTACCAATTGGACCACCAGTATTGCCTCGTCCAGCACCAAAACCACGGCTTCCTGGTTGAGGGACATGAGGAACAGCTCCTACTGGTCCATGTATGGCACCACGAGTTGGAATAGCATACAGCTGGGAAGGTGGCCCACCATGAAATGTTGGAATAGGGACACGAGTCATTGGAAATCCACTAGGGTGCAATCCAGGCTTATGTGTACCATTAGGTGGGCCTGGAGGCATATATAAGCCTGTAGCCATATTCAAGAATAATTAAATTATTTTCTATTGCTCACAAAAGCCACCACAAAAATAAAGATCTCAATAGAAAAATTAGAACCATATTAGCTGAATAGTGTATGATGCAAAAGAGGCCTTTGTAAAGAGATTATCAATAAGGGCTAGTTCCACTTGTCAAGGCTCAGTTGCTGCAGACTCTTGAGCAGTTTAGGAAAAGATAAGAAGATATAACATCATCGCAATACTATTACCTCGGCCACGAGTGTTTCTTCTATCAGCATTGGGCCCTGATGAGGACCCAAAATTATCATTTGATCCAACTCCAGGTGCACCGCCACAGTAAAGTCTACGATCATTGTAAATCTGGTGCATATGTAGATTTAATTGACAGATAACAACAAAAAATCCATTATATCTGCAATTAACTCCAAAAGAAAGACAGTCGATTTCTTTCAAAATTTCCGACTTGTAAATACCTTCTTGGGCTTCTGAAATTGTACCATACTCTGCTTCAGGTTATTCAAAGGTCCTTCCACCAAGCACTCATGGTCCTGATAAAATTTGAATCACAAGGGTAAGTTTAAAAAATGGGAAAATCCCAAGCAATCTGCATTTCTGTAATTGAACATCAACTTTTGGCTGCACACAAGCAGTTACCATTCCGCTACATCATGTTTCAGCATAAAATCAGAATATCAAATCACGCACATTCAAAATTTTGTTAAAAAACAAAATTGGATTGTACCTTGTAATGTGACAATAAGCTATTCCATAGGGGCTGTTTGCTAAGAACTTTAGGATTCCCCAGGATGACAATACCGTAACGAGCACGAGTAAGTGCAACATTAAGCCTGCGGGGATCATTCAGGAAGCCAATCCCCTAAAAAAATAAAAAAGGAAAAAACACCAAGAATGAATCAAGAACCATAATGGTATTATCATCTGGAATGAAACTTATATGTATATGCAAAAGATCACATATTAAACTGGTTTGATCCAGAAGCCTTTTACATACAGAGAAAAGGCACAGAAGAGACAACCAACCTGATGTTCATTACTCCTCACACAAGACAAAATAATATAATCTTTTTCCCTTCCTTGGAATGAATCTACACTTGCAACCTGTCAAACAGTACCATGTTGTTAGCAACCATGGTTAAACAGGGTTCAAATCTCAAATCAGGGGAATACCTCAATTTCCTTGTAAAGCTGCTGCCTCAGAGCACCGTTCCTGGACATATAATTCACAATATATGCTCTCTGACCTTCATAGGGAGTTATCACTCCAATCTGCATATAACCAGAAGTTATCACAAGGTGAAGTTACCAAATCAATTCTACTACCACAAATTTAACTAACAAATATCAGTGTCACCTGACTGGGAACAACACCACTCCTGAGAAAAGTAGTCACAATTTTCTCCACATTTGCAGCCTCAGTTCTATTTAGGTAGGATGTTCCACTGGCACTTATTTCTTCTTGTCCCATCTACAGATAGGATAAATCATTTTCAGAATCAAGCCGAGAAACAAGTAGAGAGATATATAATTCAAGTTTTGCATGTCCAGAGATAACGATATCATCGAGCATGCACCAATGCAGAGAGGCACCAGTGCTGCGAACCATTCACATGTGCACATGATACACAGTATACGGGCGTGCACACACATGCGCGCACGCGCAGATGCTTCAAGTATTTGGGTAAATATCATTACAACAATAATTCATACAAAAGAGGAAGCCTCAAGTAGAATGCACGAAAGGGAGGCTCAAGTGTTATACATTATCATCACAAAATAAGAAGAAAGCATAAATTGTGCAGCTTGCTTGAAAGGTGGTCACACACAAGAGACCATTTCTTGTGTAAAACAGAGAACACCTTATAAATGCATTCCAATAAAAATATTCAACAAAAACTAAGATGAAGAACTATACATGGGAAGCAATCAACATCTAAGGAGAAAAGCAACAAAAAGACTATTATACCTGAACATAGAAGAACATAGGCCAGTTGGGTACAGGCCAGGGGAAATCAATGCCTGGGGATTGCCTCTCATTCATAGTCACTCCATTTTGAAGTGTTCCTTCATAGAAACTGTAAGAAGGAAACTCTGACAGTGATGGGTGCATTCGATATTGAACCTACATACCAACAGGGAACATAAGTTCTACCCAATTAGCCAAAAGCAATACCTGTGTACCATTTAAGGGAAAAAATGCAATAAAAGTAATCCATCATAAAAGAGAATAATAAGGTCCATCATAAAGTGTAATAAATACTAGCATGGGTATATAGATGTGCACAACCATCAAGATCCATTACCAAGAGAAAATTGTCGTGAATTTAATAGTACAATTATGCTCTTCTAAAGGTTTCTAACAGAGAAAAAGAGAGAAGAAAATGAGGAAGAAACTCTTAATTGTACAGGAACAAAAACCATGATCAAGATCTGCCGTAACAGGTATCTGAGAGGTGGTTGTGGAACAAAGCTTATACTATACAAATAACCCATTGTTGCCTCTTCCATTCACTCACAAATTTCAAATCCAACAAAAGAATATATATATACATATAAATATATATATATATTATATTATATATTATATATATATATATATATTATATTATATATTATATATATATATATATTATATTATATATTATATATATATATATATTATATTATATATTATATATATATATATATATTATATATATATGCGCTACCGCTAGTTCTATTTCGAATCTAGAATCGTTTCCTACCACCACTATACTGATCTCCAAATAAATCAAATCAAGTACTTTGTTACCTCAGAACTGTGGTCAATCTTTTATATTATTTTACTACATGCAGAACTTGATGTACTTGGAGAAAACAATCCAAAGAAAGAGGTGACTTGCAACAGTGCACAACACAAGAAGCATGACCATCACCTGCAATCTTATCGGTTTCACACCAAGCAATACAAGGCGCTCAAACAGGGACTGAGCAAGCCCAGCACGAGCTGCCTTCTTGCACATAATGACTGGACCAAGCTGGCAATGGTCACCAACGAGAACGACCTAACAAAAAATATCTGATTTAGCTAGAGAAGATGGAAGTAGAAAATCAAAGAACTACATCTCAAGTACCTGTTTGACACCAAGAACCAAAGGAATAAGACACTCAGGCTCTGTTGCTTGAGTAGATTCATCAATGAGCACCTAAAATACAGGAGACAAATGAAGTAAGCACAAAGAAAATGCAAGATATGAGATTTTAAACACTAGGTACTTCCTCTGGTTAACCTGACGGAATCTAAAATTTGCCAATCGAGGATCTCCAGCACCAACACATGTGCAGCAAATGACATCAGCACTCTGAGATATCTCCCTCTCTGTTGCCTGTTTTAAAGCTTTGTATTTTTTCTCATCACTGCTGGACAATTCTCCTACATAATTTTGGAAATGATGATAAGCAAGAAACCACAGCTACCATCATGAAAAGGAAAATAATGTTCCTTGATTGGCCACATCTTTATAATAAATAACAGCAAGGAATTAGGCATACATGAAAAAGCACAGAAATAGTTCACTTTGAAGTAGCAAAACAATAAGTAATAGAGAAAATATATTCACATCCTGTTTACAATACCTTGTTCATCCTTCAGTTGCTGTAACTTGTGAAGTTCACTTTTTTCTGACATGTCAAGATGTCGAACCTGCAATAGCACATTATAAACAAATAAATGTTGGGAGATACAACTAACTTCTGAAAGGATCACTTTATTAAAGAATGAACGGAAACAACATACTAACCTGATAGTGAAGTGTCAAATGCTCGACCGGAGAACTTACGGCTTCCCTTGATTTAGCACAGAGCCTAACAACCTAATGAAATGACATTACAAGGAACAACTAATAAATGTACCAAGAAAGGGGGAAAACACTATATTGATCAGGTTTTTATTTCTTCAGATTGCATAGAATGTGCATAGAAGAAAACAAATGTGATGATTTGCAAAGCACCGGAGGAATAAAGTAACATGACAACAGACCAACAACATGTAATGATACTCCACAAAATTTAAGTTATTATCTATGCCAGGATGCCTCTCTACATATCATAATTTGAAGACAAGTATCCCAAGAAAATCCTAGCATTACAGTATCACTAGTCATTGGAATTGAACTACAGACTGTACTTTCTTGTTCAAGCTCCAACCAACAAAAAAATGATTCTAAAATACAGATGAAACAGATGACTCCAATCCAAAGATAGCATGCGAGCATAATTTAAGAAAGTCTAAAGTAAGTTTGTTCCAGTGCTAATTAGATAAAGTGCAACAGAGTGAGAGAATGACACACGTGTCTAGATCAGTGTCATCCAATTGAGTTGTTCAAGAAAACTTCATTGAGGATTAATACTTATAAGCACATCAACAACACAGGTAGAAACATGCAAGAATGTTGTAATATTGACATTGAGATGGATAAATAGGAGATCTACCCTCCAGAAAGCAATATCCAAAAACCCAAATAAAGCGCACAGCCAGGCTTTTTTCAACTAGAAAAGAAGAAGGGACAACAGATGGTACTGCAGTATGGCTTAACAATTAACTACAGCACAATCTATACCTTCAACCCAGTAGCACTTATCTTTTCAGCTAGTTGATCTACAGCAACATTACTTGGAGCACAAACCAAAACCTGATAAAAGAAAATACAAAAAAAGAGAAATGATTACTTGTGAATCCAAATACGAAGATTGTGGGGGAGATCATTGCATAATTTACCTGTCCCTGGCCTTGCTTGGCCATGTGATATACAATTGCCGCAGAAGTGACTGTTTTTCCAGTTCCAGGTGGACCTTGGATTAAACTTATTGGCTTTTGAAGAACACTTTTTACAGCAAAGACCTGTCAATCAATTGAGAACGTGTGAGAGAGAGACGGGAACAATGACCTCAAGGCGAATGGAACCACGTGAAATGAAATATATTAGTTACATGGTTTATATCAACAGTCTTGTTGCAAACAACTTGCACGGTTACATTTTAACTCAGGCAACCATAGGATATTACTAGAGTATGCTCATTTAATAGAAGGATGTATGGATGTACATACGCATGCACTGATATTTGCATGAATTATGAGCCACACAACATGGGTCACAACTCTTACCAACCCATAGCCCTCCAATAATGCAAAGGCAGACCCCTTAGCCACCCTGTTGATGCCCCATCCATGCAAAAGATGGGCATTTATTCAACTTAACTAGTATGGAAATAAAAATGCTTCTAGAAGATTCAACATTTATGAACTCATATCACGCCATCTCATATTTATCACCATTTAACTGCAGGAATTAAAACTTTAGTATGAAAAATTTGATTACTTGTACTATATTAATGAAAAGAAAATCCAACTAATGCACCCTATGTACAATTGATGTCTTTAAAGAAAATCACAGAGTAAAAAGGTGGATAACACAAACACCTAAAACATATAAAAGTTTAAAGTCATTTCGTACCACAATTGCAGTCTATTTTCCAATCAATGCGTTAGGGTAAACTTCACTGAAATTACCACCGTTGGCAGTAAAACTCACACTATAATTTTGTCCATAGATTTCTTTCCCTACTTATGGAATATTGCACTTACTGCACATGACAAAATAAACTGTTTGACTAGGGTGTGTTCACTGCATACGCAAATGAAGCACGTTGTTTATCAGAAATTTGATGTTAGGACAAACTAATGCAAAAGTTCAAAACCTCAACCCTACTTCCATTCTTTCCGTTATTTCTTATACAGGACAAATCTAGCTTCGCTTATAAAATCCTTAAGCACCACCACTATCAGATCACGTCAGTGCTTCAAATTCATATTTAACATAAATCTAGCAAAATAAGCTCACTTTAGAACTCATATGTATTTAGACACCACAAACCTGAGATGCATTAAGCTCTGGAAGACCTGGTGCACCAAAGCGACGAGGCAATGTGTTACGGACCGTCTGTAGCTCGACTTCATGGCCCAATAGGTGGTGGTAAATGTATCTGCATTAGAGGCAGAATACATTCAATATATGGCAAAATTATCCTGTGAGAAGCAGGGAAATATGCCCTGAACAACAACCAAGGCCTTCAAATCCGAAATTAATGGGGTCTCGGCCATTTGAGAGACAAATATTGGGGGGAAAAAAAAAAGAAAAAAAAAACAAGCACTTGACAGTCCATGACAAGCACTAATTTTGCTGGATGGGAACTGTCACCATCAAGTTGATTATTATCTTGAAGCACAACGAGATCTTCAGACTTTGGTCTGTGACCCGGAGTGCCCAACCCATCCCTTGGGATTTAACTCCAGCTGAAGCTAAAAATTGTCCTTTTGTCAATTTTTCATCATCATACATGTCCCAAAAAGTTTTGTCCATACTCAGTATCTGCAAGATACCCTGTTGACAGAGCCAATATTCAAATATGACTTCAATATTGCATTGAGCTAATTAAGGGTCCAGCATCTCAGATCTGGGCCCTTCAATTCTCAAAACCTCTTAGCTCAAGATAATAGTAAGTAATGACTCAATAACTTCATATGCATCAGCAAAACAGAAAGCACCCCATTCTTCTGAGGGTAAGACGACCGAAGACACTGTAGCTAGCTAATTTAGGACAATGCCATAGAGTAAGTCCAACACCAAAAGATGTTCTGCTCCACCAAAATATGACACCAATTTGACAAGCTTTCAATAGATACAGCAACATTGGATCTTCAAACCCAATCAACCACACAAATTAAGAGATTACATATGTGCCAAAAGAAAAAAGATCATACCCCATGCTTGCAAAGAAAACAATCAAGTAGATCTCAAGAGCATGTATGGGAAAAAAAAAAGGCAAATTCATGTTATACAAAGCAAATGCAAAAGAAAGTGAGATAAACAACTACCCACCCACTAACACTTGTTTCATCCACTGCAAAAGTTTTCATTGCCCCTTGCATACGATCAAAACTTGTGCTTTTCCAAACAAAATCAACACTTAAACCATGGTTCACATCAACAGGTACTCCCTGAAAATATTGTCATTGAATATTGATGATAGATTAAAACTACAAAAATAACCATGTAAAACCAAAAGCACCTGACTGGCACGAAGCTCAAGGGCAACTTCCTCCTGTGCAGTTAGTTTAATCTGGAACAAATGCGAGACAAAATCATGGACAAATTCATGACTATCTAGTGAAGGAATCCCAACCAATGTGCAAGTATAAAATTCAACATCACCAAATGTGTGAGCTATAATGAGGAGATTAAAAAAAAAAAAGGTAGGGAAAACATACCACATGCCCTACTGATTGCCATGCAGGATGTGCAGCATCACCCGAATAACGAAGCCGTAACTCATCACCAGGAACAAGGCGAAACTCATTATCCTCCTGCAAGATGGTGCACATATTCTATCCCATTAGACAGATCGCCAATAAAAGCCAAGCCATATGATATAAAGATAACTTTTAACACACTATACAAGGGAAAACTCCACCAGAAAAGCTGAGGACACACCTTTGGGAAAACAAAATATGCAATACGCTTCTTGTTAAGGCCAATATCCCACCTTACTGTGACATTGTCTTTGCTTTGAGATTCTTTCATCATCTACAATAAAATCAAAACAATAAGATCCTCCCATGGAACAGGTGAATAAGGGTGAATTTTATAACCTGGCCGAAGTTGAACACAAGAATACATTAAGGGAGGAGAGAGGACATAGTGACAAGAAATTAGAAAGCAATCATCACTTACTTTGTCATAGTCTGCTTCAAGCTTGATAAGCGGAGCAAATACATTTTGATACTACAAAAGAGACCAAAAATAAACATATTCACTAAAGCATTATGATGTTTATGATGATAATACTGATCATAGTAAATCACTACTAACAATCAATTGCCCATAACCACCTGATATGCATCTTCATACTTCAAGGCCACAGGCTGGGGTTCATCATCTATACCAGGCTTTTCAAGATCCTCAAGGGAAGCATCTGGATTAGTCTTCCAAAGTTCTTCCACTTTATTAATTTGCTGAGCACTAATCTGGCGTGCCCTCAACTGTTCTTGTTCAGATGGAACCTGTAAAGTAAAGCTAATGAGCAAAATTCAGCTGGTAAATGGCAAATTGGTGAAGGCAGGTAATGTTATAAAGATAAAGTTCTTCAACAAAGAGAAGAGATGCCCACCTTCACAAGCCATTGCAAAAAACACCTATCATCAATCAGGGGGCACCACTGACTCAAATCCCAATTCATGTCCTTCAATGCATTAACACTCAAGCAAGGTTCCCTACAAAGAAGAACAACAACACTTTCTGTCTTGGCAGAGATAAATCCAAGAAGGAACACATTTCGGCACCCACAATTGTAGCATTCGAGAATTGTTTCTCCGAGAGGACTGTCTTTATGAAGGCACACTTCCTTGTGTTTTGCCCGAACCTGCAAAAGAACCCAGTGTACAAGCTGAATACTAACCTCATAGCAACAAGTGCCATAATGTAATTAACCACACCAACTATAAGCAAAGTCGAAAAAAGAATGGAAAATAAGATCAGAACACATATTTACCACAATGGGTAATCTTTAAGCATAAAAGTGCAATTGATAATTCAGGCTGAATGGGGTTTTCCATTCATATAATTCAAACAACATGTCAAAAGGTGGAAAGACCAGGCAAGTAATTTTGGAAGCTTTCACTAGAAAATAATGCAGTATCTTCCATTACATTTATCAGCTACCAGCTGCAATTTCACTTTTATGAAGAGAAGCCATATAAAGAAAAGCACAAACGCCTCTCTCTCCCCCTCCCTCCCTCCCCAACAGACACACACACACACACACACACAGAAGACAAAACAATATGCACTCAACATTTCCCCTACCAAGCACTTTAGCCACACATTTCTTCTTCCTCTTGAACTTGCAAAAGTAGGCTTCTAATCCTCTTGAAGACATGTAAATAATCCAGTCACCACCACCAAAAGGAAAAATGTTACAGCTACTACATTACTTGTAAAAACCCTAAGCCAAGATAGGAATTTGTGGTCGATTCTGGCCACAAAAAAAAAAAAAAAAAAAAAAAAAAAAAAACAGACTTCCTACTCTGCACTACAAATTCGATAACAAAGAAAATTAATTGGGTTCTTTTTTCCCTTTTTAGGCACTCAAGCCTCTATTGTAACATACCAAAATAGTCTAATACTTGCTTCTATTCTAAGGTCAAAGCCCTCCTTTAGGTTGTCCTCTATATTAGAAGAACTTCTATTATTTATTTTTTAATTGTTGGGCTTCTCCATAACCTGCCATACCCCATATCTTAATGCAGGCATCGACTACTTTTGCTTTTAAGAGAACATGATGTCACAATTTGATAACCGTGCCCCCCGTACTCCTTGTTCAATTTGGAGGTACATAACAACGTCCATATTTTCTCTCTATGAACTTAACACCTAGTTGGAAAGGTGACAATAACAGATCAGCATGATATTAGAAGGAAGAGATTGATTCTCTGATCCCCAAACTAATTATTTTTTTTCTCTCTCACTCCATTCCATATGTAAAAGTAGACTCCGCTAGAGGTACTAACTCCTTTCTCACAAGGAGAACCAAATACTCCACCAGTTAAAAGCCACAAAATTGAACAAATCCACATTCACCTACAGTCTCTTACCACACAGATATAAGTAGGCTATCACCATTCTCAATCTTCGACAATGGTCTAACTTCACCCCTATTCTGGACCGGACTCCATTCTTAACCTTGCAAAGTCCAAGAACTCTGAACAACCATTTGTCTCTTTTGTCCAATCCACAAAAGAGACTTTGTCCTGAACTACAGTAATGGAACTCTGTTGGTGTTTAAAGACCAATCTTGCTGCAAATATCACAGGTAGCCATATCTGCTACAGAAAAAATGAAGAAACAAACTTCATCTAATTGCTTAAGATCCTATTAATAACTTCCTAGAGAATATGTAAGGATGTTGTTGAGCCACTTTATGCTTATCAAGAGTGATATCCATGTATCAGACTAGCATAAAGCCCAAGAGTTTATCCCTCATGTTTGTCCATATTACTTTCGTTTTGTTGAAATGATTAAATCTAAAGCAACTGGTTCTGAGAATGGGATTTTCCCTGACAATAACAATTTCTGGGTGGCAGTCCATGTCCTAGAATGGGATACTTTAGTAAGACCGGAATTAAACATTTTTTCCCAATGCAGTTGGGTCCAGAGATTAAATTCTCATGGCATTCCAAAATAATGTTGCCACGAGGCTCATGGTGCTTGCCTAGGCACCCCATGCGAGGCCCAGGCGCCTCAGAAGGCCTCATGCACTGGGCTTCAATCAGGTACCACCTAGGCAAGTGCCTGATTGGAGGCTTTTTTTTCCCCTTTTCTTTTTAAAAGAAATGGTTTTATATTGTTTAACTTATTTCTCATTTCTTCTAGTAGGTGTGGGAGTATAAATGAGGGGAAATTACGTCAATATACACATTAGGGCACTAGACTAAAAAATATATTAGATTGAATTGATAGTTTAGGAGATAAGAAGAGGAACATAGAGTCGAACCCCAAAGAAGAGAGGGAGGAGAAGAAGAAGACAAAGTGAGGGAGAAGGAAGATCGTTTGCTGCTGCTGAGCCCACCCACCAAAAAAGTAATTTTTCTGTGTCTTCTCCTGTTGCTGAGCCTTTTTTTCCCTTCTTCATCATCAACTTCTTCTTCTTCATGATGATCGACTCTTTTTTTCTTCTCTTGTTCTGCTCTCAGTTACAAGTCTCCATTCACTTCACATTCTTCTCTTTGTTATTCTTTTTTTTTTCCACTTAACACTGTAGTGCATCAATGTAGTTTAGAAGAGGAAGACTTTTGATGACTATTTTAATATGGAGATGGAGGATATGGACTTAGGTGCAGGAGAGGAAGGACAACGATGATGATTTTCTTGAAAATAATGAGAAATGATAGTGTATCTTTTTAATTTACTTGGCTACTAGCTTTTTTTATTATATTATTTTGTTTAAGGATGAAAAATATGACTTCGTATGATTATGTATTTGCATTTAGTAGTTTGAAGTTCATTTTGATTGTATAATGATCAAATCACAGTATTATATATATATATATATATATATATATATATATATATATTTGACCTAGCACTCAGCCTCAATCATGCAGCGCCTATGCCAGCACCTAGCCCCTCGTGCCTTTTGACAGCCTTGGCACTTTTTAGTGCCTATGGCCTCTGACAATACCATGCACACACATGCATAAAGTTATTTGAAGAGAATATTTGTCCAGACTCTAATCTATTCATGTACTCTCAAATGATGGCACTTCAGCAGCACTTTTACTTCTCAACTTGGAAAAGACAGCAAGCTACATGTTCAGTGAAAACCATAAGGGTGTTAAGGTCAAGGCACCTGCCTTCAACTGACCTTGGAAGCAAACAAAGTCACGACCTCTTAGAATATAACTGCATTGTAAGAAATTATATTAGGAGAGCAAGTAGATTATAAACCACAAAAATCAAGGAATCAAAACTGGGGTCATAACTTCAGGGTTCAAAAGTCGTTCTTGGAATACATTCACAAAATTGGTAATCAAAAATTCAAATCAACTATGACACTTTAGTTTCTTCATAATAAGTCAAACTGTTGGCATCTGCCTAACTCAAGAATGTTATATCAACTTGTGACAAATTTCTTGGCAGGTACTACACTATGCACGAACTCAGGAAGCATTTGAAATAACAATTCATTTGATGGGAGAAATTAGAAAGTTCTTACTTTAAAAATGTTCCAAATTTGGACCGAGCATTAAAGAGGAACCTTCATAATTACATTTGCTGGAAGAGAAACAGACCAGGTTATCCTGGTTAAGGGATCGATGAGGGCATGTGATTCTAAATGTATAACTTAGGCAAGTGGCAGTCTATTAATGAGTTATCATGTGCTAGAGTTAACATCTTAGACTCAACTTATGATTCTAGCACCTATAAAAAAGTATGTCCTAACTCCTCCTAATTGTTCATAATTTGAAAGAAAATTGGTTCATCAAGACCTGCTAAGACCTTATCATGATGAAGATCAAGCACTTGCTAAAGTCTACAACTCATACTAAATTAAAGACTTCAGTGGTCACGATGGTACAGGTCCACACCTTCACGAAGTGATAACTGATGGATTAAATTATAGACCAGTTGATTTTATCAGCAAACCCACTATGTTTTAGAGAAGTTCTGTAACTTAACAATAGACTAGTCAGAGGGCATAGAATGATGTTATCATAGAAATCAAATAACATCATTACTCGGTTGAAAGTACTACTGGAAACCAACATCACCATTTGGAAAAAGTCACAAAAAGTGAAAAAATAAAGAAATTCTTGCAAATTGGAAAATCTATTGGTCAAATGCATCACCAAGTTCCTTCCTAACTTGTTCTAATCATTTAAAACAATTTTCCCCAACATATTTCTTATGAAGCTATTCATCACCAGCTTACATATCTCATGTGCTTGACTGCTTGCTATCATTTCCAAACAAAACATCCATTCCTAAAGATTATAACCAGCAACACCCTAATTCACCTGCTAAAAAAATTCCCATCTGCGATCTAATGAAAAAGGTTTAAACGCTAATTCCATATCCCAACCCTAATCAACCTAAATTAAACAACAAAAACCAATTCCTTGCACTAAACAAGAATGTGAAACACGAAAAGAACAAAACAAGACCGAAATCAAGACAAAGAACACAAACTGCTTACCAAATGATTGACAATATGCGAACCCGAAGTGTTCCCTCTGGAATTACAAAACCACTTGCGACATGAAGGAACATTACACCGCACAACGCACGCCGGATTCTGAACTCCGCAATACCTACAAGCGTGTTCCGTAAAATCCCCTTTCCCATACTCATAACTCTCATCATCACCGGTCTCTTCGAAGTTCAACCCACTCATCCCCGCCGCAATCGAATCAACCGCAGCTTGTGCCGCACTGCTACTTCCTCCTCCGCCGCCGCCTCTACTCTTCGTCGAGCTTCCTGGCGCGGCGGAAACCGGCGACGCATCGGACTGGTGATTGGAGCCAGCGCCACCTCCACCGCGGTCGGAACTGGTGTCGGCGATGACCGAATCGGACGGAGTAGGCCAAACGGAGGAGCGAATCGGTTGAGAAAGTTCGTGAAACTGAGGATAATCGAAGTCCTCTTCTTCGCCTTGGGTGTTGAATTCGAGGAAAGTGTAAGCATCGTTGCCCGTATCGGGCTGAGAAGCTGTTTCGTAGAGATTGTTCGGTTGGGAATCCATTTTTTCAGGCTAGGGTTAGGGTCTGGAAAGAGGGAAAGGCATGAATCAGAACAAGAGAACCGAAGACGTTGAGGAGGTGAGTGACGAAGGGAAAAGGGAGACAAAAACGGAAGAGAAAAGGTACGAATACACGCGCTTGTGTGATTGGATGGATGGTTGTTTGTGGGCCCAACTAGTGTGAGAGGGTTTTGGGTCGAACCATTTGACAAGGTTCCCTGCTGAGTAGTCAGCAGCATGTGCATCGCTAAAGCCCACGGACCTTGACCGAAATCCATTGGGCTTTTGAAAGTAGTTTATATTTTTTCGACAACAGTACGTTTTGGCAGTTTTGAAGAAAGAACGAAAAATTAATTAAGAGAGAAAATAAAAAAATATATATTTTTCATCTTGTTTCAAAATTTTTTAAAAGAAAAGAAAAGAAATAAAACTTGTTACAAATAAAAAGTTTTACTTTCAATTTTTAAAAAATATTTTTAAAATATAAAAAATAAATTTAACATTTTTTCTCCCCTCAATTTTTTTTATTTTTGGAAGAGAAAAAAATTTTAAATTTGAATAAATCTCAAATCCATCCAATCTCTTATTTTCTTTCCTATCTAAATTTTCAAAAAAAAAAGTCATAATTTTATCTTTCAATCTTTTCTTTTCTTGTCAAATTTTTCCATTCAAACTAATCGTAAAAGATGAAATAATAGTTCACTCCATGCTCATTGCATGATTGCATTGCAGTAGTTTATATTAAAAAAGAAAAAAATGTTTGGTCCTATTTTTTAAATTGAATCAATTATCTGATAATTATAGTAAATTTGATTAAGTTCAATTCAAATCGAGTTAGATTTTTAAGAAATAAAACTCTCTGAATCTCTTTTTGTCATATAAAAAGTTAAATCTAAAATTTTATTTAAAAAATATCAATCATCGAATGATGGTCCTAAATTATTTTATTGGGTCACGTGATGAAATTTCATTGATCAACTTCGAACATACCTTTTTTTTTTACAAAGTCCGAATAATACAATTAAAAATATATTTCTTATTTTCATGTTATCTCTAAACTATTTTAAATTAAAAAAATTTGACCATACACATCAACATCCTGTTTTACGTTAGCATCCAAACAAATCCAAGTCAAAGGAATTTAATTGCCCATGTAAATACCAATTATGATGGTCAAACTCTTTTAATTAAAAATAATTTATAAAATTAAATTATTTTAAATTATTTCATATCAATAGAGTTTCCGTAATTTGAAAAACGCTCCAATTCCTTTGCTGAAAATAGTTTTATACAAGCTATTTTTTATTTTATTACATAAAATTTTAAATTCAGGATAATTAACTTAGAAAAATGGGATTATAATTATTAAACTGTCCTCTTTGAATGGTTTTATACAAGTTGATATACTATTAATGTACATCAATATTGTGGATTAAACCCTTTACTTAAAAATAAATAAATAAATATGACCCTTAATGGGAAGAAACATTTTTTTCTCTCTCTCCAATAGAGGTAAACATATTAACCTGACCAGCCCAATATGACCCTTAAATGTGCTATTATATCTCAGTTTAACTCAATTTGACCCAAATAGTTTTTTTTAATTCACATAAAATATTTTAAAACTAATACTTGGGCTAATTACTATCCTTACCACAAATCTTATCAATGTAAGCCTTTTCAAATCTAACTAAATTTTGTAGGAAGAGTTTAATAAAATTTGGAATTAATTGTGTTAGTGTAGAGAAAAAATAATTCCTAGTTGGCTTCTTGACTCTATCATTAATGACCACATTGGCATCCAACTTTGTATTCTTCATACATAAAGGATCATAAAAACTGTAAAAATACACGTATACACGAAAATTTAAATATAAGATCTTAATTAAACAAAAGTCCCCACAAGGAATGCTTGCCTATTCCTTATGATTTCGGTTCATTGATATCATTAAAGTTTTTCTATTATTGGAAAAAGAAAGTTTAGTTAAATTCTCTTCCTCTCGCATTGCCTAAAATACTCAATTATCTTATGGAAACCATGACTAGGGGAATTTTCTAATTTTGGAATTAAAATTTAATTATTCTTATTTCAAGACAATAAAAAATTATTTGTGATTAAAATGATTTAATCCATTCTATCATTCTAAATTATGTTATAAGAAAGAAAAATAATAGAGAATGATGATACGCGAAACAGATAATTGGACCGTTGACACTACCCCGAAGTCCAAAACTTACTTTCTAGGTGAGTTGTCACCAAATCCCTGGGAAAATTGGGGAAATTGTCCATAGAATTTGTGCTTTTATCACTTTGACCCCTCGATATAGTTTAAAAAGGGGTCAAATGTCAGAAAAATAAAAACAATAACCAAAACGAAAATTATTTTGAAAGATAGATTTGCTCCATCGCCAATTTTTCCACACCGCTATTTTCGCTCCATAATCATCGATGCACCGCTTCAATTGTCAAAACATCACAATCATAAAATCAATATTCAAATTATTTTTTATATATTTAATTTAAAACATTTTCTATTATATTAAAGAATTTAATTTTTTTTATTAAACGGATTTCAAACTTGAATTTTGTTACTTTTTTTTTTTATAAACTTTTGTCATTTTATTTTTTCTTACAAGATTTTAAACCTCTTAACAAAATGAAGAGGAACAAAATGTAATACTAAACTTTAGAGAGCATTTATCTCCTAGGAGCATCTCCATTTTTATTGTCTCTTCTTCGATTCGATCCCGTTTGATTGTATCTCTTCATTAAAAAAAAAAAAAACCTTAGAGAGCATTTTGACAAGTTAAGCCAAATTACAGAATTTTTTTACAAACAAAAAGGAAAATATATAATCTTTGCTATAATTCACATCACACGTATATTGATGCCCTATGTTAGACAATTGCCCACGTTTTAGATAAGATGAAAGTGTTTAAAGTGACTTGTAGCTGATTGGATTCAAGGTGATTTACAAATTTTATTAGATTTTATTGACCCGTGTTAGGTTGATTGATGATCATTTCGGTTTGGTGGTTTCGATTTTGGTATACATGTACCCTGAATTTGTATTTATGATCTAATTTTTTTACATTAACATGATTTTGAATCCACTATATTAATGTTATATGTTATATTGTATTTGATATTGACCAACAGAAAGTTGGATTAGTGGGACAGGGTGTTAGGTTACTTAATTGAGTCTTGAGTTCGAAAATTGGAAATGAAAAATACTATACTGGGAGAGTCGTCTCATAAATAGAGATTTCGCAGATGCTCAAACTGAATTAATTAGAATATGACTCTGAATACAAGTGGTCATATAAATATATATATATATATATATATATATATATATTTATCATATTTTATATCCCTGAGTTTGTACTCACTAACTTCTTCCTTCTTAATCCAAATCTTGCAAGGGGATAGAGAAGACAAGTAGCCGTTCTATATCTAGAGGCCAGTAGAGTCTAAGGGGACAGTCTGAGGGGACTTGGAGCAAAGTCTTGTTATACCCGTGGATCTTTTTTTCTTTGGTAAGGAAGAAAAGAGCCCAAACCCAAGCCCACCCAAACCAGCACACTAGAACACACTCGGACCAATACACTTGATGACTCGACTCTTCCCCAGACCCTGCATGTCTGTCTGTAAGCTGTTGGCAAGCTCCTTGGGCGGAAGATCAAGCACCGTCACACCTTTAGAAGTATTTCTTCCCATAGTCGCAAGCCTATCAGCACAAGAATTACACTCTCTATAGACATGCATAACTCTGGAGACCCCCTGCATCTCCAGAAGGTCTCTACACTCCCTAATAGCCGGCAGCAGAGGGTGGTTCTCACAATCACGATCCTCCAGGAGATGAACTACCGGGAGGCAATCCACCTCCACCTGGAGATTGCACAACTCTAAGTCTTTAGCAATCCTCAAACCTTCCCTTAAGCCCCACAATTCGGCTTTCAAAACATCATCTCTTCCTATGTTAATCATATAGCCTTTGATCCAGCTATCGTCCTCTCTTCTTAATAATCCACCTGCGCTAGCGATGTTGGAAAGGCGGTCGACAGCACCATCAGAGTTGAGTTTAACCTTACCTTCCTCCGGAGGCTTCCACTTAACCTAGACTTCCCAACCTGCAACCAATACTTGTAAATGGATTTAATCTTCCTCAGTAGAGGATTGTTGTTTTCTAATTTATTTTCTATAATCCGCATACACCTCCTCTTTCATAGACTCCAAACAGTTGCAATGAAAAGAACACCATCTTTCCACTAAACTGGACCCTTCCAGTCACCTATCCCCTTTTTCAGCCAGGTCACCAAGTCTTCCTCCCAAAACTTATCTCTTCCCACTCGATCAACCTCTAAGGATTGCCACACCTCTTTTAAGGCCCTGTAGTCTCTAAGAGTATGGATCAAAGTCTCCTCGCCATCTCAACACAGCTTGTAAAAATCATCACTAGTAAGGCCTGTTCTTTTTCATTCTACATTGGTGAGACATCTACCCCAAGCTGCTATTCACAAAAACAGCTTCACTCTCTTTGGACTCTTGGACCTCTAGACCCAACTCCACTCCTCTTCCCTATGCGAGCTGTCCAGCAGGTTATCCATCAGCAATCATAATACCACTGATTTCCTGGATCTTGTCTTCAGAAATCCGTCGCCTAAGCTCCTGAATTCTCCACCTACCCTCACTATCAATGAACTCCCCAATTTTGAATCGTGGAAGCACTCTTTCCTGAGGGCGGACAGTATGCTCCAGAAGACTTCCCTTCCTAACCCACCCGTCTCTCCAGAAATCAATGTCGTGACCATTACTCACTCTCCATTTGATCCCACCTCTAAGACAGTCTCTGCAATTCAAGATTCCCTTCCAAACACTAGATCCTCCGGTCCCTTTCCTATAATCAAACATACTAGTTCTATTGAGATACTGAGCTTTAACCACCTGATACCAAAGAGCATCACTCTCCTTTAACACCATCCATCCAAGCTTTGCAAGCATGGCCGTGTTGTTCTCCCGTATCTTATGGATACCAAGCCCACCCCATTTCTTATTGTTGCAAACGAAATTCCATTTCACCAAGTGAATCTTCCTCTCTCTTTCCTTGCTCCCCCAAAGGAAATTTCAATTAATCTTGTCTAACTTGGCACGGGTGTCGCTAGCACTATTAGAAAAACGGGTGTCAGCAACGGAAATATTCATTGCTGATATCCGAATTTCCGTCGCTAAAAGTTACCTCGCTAATTTAGCGACAGGAATTTTTCGTCGCTAATAAAATTCATTGCTAATCTATCGGTAATTTGAAAATTTTAGCGACAGATTAACGACGGAAAATTTACGTTACTAAAATCTGTCGGTAATTTAATTTTATATTTTTTTAAATTATTTCTAATTACCGACGAATTAGTGACGGATTTTAGAGAAGGAAATTTTTCGTCGCTAATCCATCGCTGAAGTGAATATAAACAAACCCAAGTGCACGAGTCCAGACTCCCATCCTGGCTGCCCGACCCGCTATTGCAACCCTTCATTATGCCATGTGCAATGCACGAGGCAACACTCGCACAAAGGCCTCAATGCACGCATATGAGAA
Organism: Dillenia turbinata; assembly: GCA_037126225.1. NCBI lineage: Eukaryota > Viridiplantae > Streptophyta > Magnoliopsida > Dilleniales > Dilleniaceae > Dillenia > Dillenia turbinata. The sequence goes on along the minus strand of JBAMMX010000001.1, from coordinate 17,990,421 downwards.
AACTAAGTAGGTTCGCAAGGACGAATCTTTGAAGGAGATTCGCAAGGACAAATGTTCAAATGAGGTTTGTACGGACAAATCCTTGAAGGAGGTTCGCAAGGACAAATGTTCAAAGGAGGTTCGCACAGATGAATCCTTGAAGGAGGTTTGCAAGGATTAATCTTTCCCACCGAGGACCATGCATGAGCAGCCCGCGCGAGAGAATGAACCATTGCTCGCTAAGGAAGCAAGCACTTGCGAGCTACCAAAGGATGAGGCTCGAGAAAGAACACCATCGCCCTAAAAATTTGCTAGATTGCTTGATGAGATAGAAACATTGCTCAATGAAGATACATCAACTCACGAGCCAATGGGCAACAGCCCGCACCATAGCATCGAGTCATAGCACAAGTAACCGAGCCACAATGCACCATGAACTGTCCAGCAACCGGAAGGCCAAGAGTCTTACAATAACTACTCTCTAAATAAGTGTAATCATTAGGATTCATTAAGGGACAATATGTAACAACCCAAGTAGTTATTGTAGGTTATTATGAGTCATTATTTATGTGTTTTTAGTGTGCTCAAAAAAAGACAAAATTATATTTAATAAAAACAAAAAATTATATTTAACAAAAACAAAAAATTATATTTAATAAAAAGATAAAATTATATTTAATAAAAATACGAAATTATATTTAATAAAAATATAAAATTATATTTAATAAAAACAAAAAATTATATTTAATAAAAATAAAAAATTATATTTAATTAAAACACAAATTATATTAAACAAAAACAAATAATTATATTTAATAAAGAGACAAAATTATATTTAATAAAAATACAAAATTATATTTAATAAAAACACAAAATTATATTTAATAAAAATAAAAAATTATATTTAATAAAAATACAAAATTATGTTTAATAAAAACACAAAATTATATTTAATAAAATCAAAAAATTATATTTAATAAAAACAAAAAATTATAGTTAATAAAAAGACGCAATTATATTTAATAAAAATACAAATTTATATTTAATAAAAATAAAAAAATTATATTTAACAAAAAGAAAAAAAATTTCAAATTTTAGCGACAGATTAGCGATGGAAAAATTAGCGACGAAAAAATTAACAACGAATTTTTCTCTCACTAAATCCATCACTAATCTTTTTAGCGATGGAAATTTTAGCGATGGGTTTTTCCATCGCTAATTTATTCAGAAAAGTTTTAGCGACGGATTAACGATGGAAATAATTTTAGCGACGGATTTAGCGACGAAACAATTATCTGTTGCTGATTTTTCTGTCACTAATCCGTCGCTAATAGCGATGGATTTTTATCCGTCGGTAATTTGTGTCGCTGAAAGCCCGTTTTCTGGTAGTATAGAAATCCATGCCATCTGCATAGTGTACGTAGGGATAGCCGTGGAGATGGCTTGAATAAGCGTCCTCCTTCCTGCAATGCTCAAGGTTTTCACTTTCCAATTACTTAACTTGCTTTTAACTTTTTCAACCAAATGATTATAGAAATCCTTTTTAACCCTCCTATGAATAGTGTGCACCCCGAGTTACCTCCCCAAATCATCTGTAGGAGAGAACTTGCTTACTACAGTAAGGGTGGTCTTAGTTGTCCAAGGCATTCTAGGCGAGAACTAAATCCTAGACTTAGAAGGGTTCACTTCCAACCCACCCTTTTCTGAGAACTCCCTTAGACAGTCCATGATAGCACTTAAGTTAAGTTGTTCTGTCTCAGCATAAAACAAGAGATCATCAGTAAAAAACAAATAAGAAATCAAGCGCCCGTTCCTAGACCCTTTAATTGGACTCCACCTACCCTTATTGATCTTCTTTTGAATCATATAGGAAAGTCTTTCCATCACCAAGATGAAAAGGTACGGAGAAAGCAGATCTTCTCCTGACCCATCTTCATTTGAGGAAGAACCTCACCATTCCAAATAATAGAAGAAGCTCCACAAGTAATTGCATACATAATCAATCGAACCAAGACAATGGGAAGGTTAATATCCAAAAGAAATCTCCCCAATTAACTCTAAGAGATGTTATCATAGGTTTTTCTAAATCAATCTTAAGAATCATGTCATGCTTCCTGCCTTTAGATTTGCACAACGAATCAATAATCTCTTGAAACACTACGATGTTGCCTGCCGTACCCCTCCCTGGGAGAAAACTACTCTGGTATTACTTCTTTCAACACAGGTCTAAGCCTTTGGACTATAACTCTGGCCAAGACCTTGTACGAGGTACTTAAAAGACTAAGAGGCCTAAATTCATCAATAGAACAAGGACTCTCCATCTTAGGAATCAATATCATATGAGCATCAGCAATGGCATTGCAGAAAAACCCAACCCTCAAGGCTTCATTCACAAACTTATGGAGGAAATCCTTCACTACCATCCATTGCGTTTGATAGAATACAGGTTAAAGCCTATCCGGTAGCTGTGGATCTTTTGACATAATCTTGTGGTTGGCTATTTAATGGAGAGTTTTATTTTGAAAACATTGAGATTTATATCTATTTGTTAGAAAATGTACACTTAGTATGTGTCTTGTTTTTAGTTGATCGTTACACTTTTAAAGAGAGAAAAATAATACTTTTAGTTTTAGGGGAAAAAAAAAGAATTGAATTTGTTTTTTCTAAAGAGAGAAAATCAATGTGTTTAAAGTGACAAAATTTAAATAATTTAATTAAAAAAATTAATATTCTTAGTTTTAGAAAGAAATACTAAATTTAGTTTTCTTGGAAAGAAAAAAAATTAAAATGAATGTGTTTAGAGAAAAAATGTGAATTAAATTGAATTGTTAAAGAGAAAGATAAAATTCAAAATAATTTAAATATTTTAACAAATGGAAACTTGAGTTTAGAGAAAGTATAAATTAGCCATCTATCAACTAGAATATAAGTTACTTTGTGAATAACATTTTATTTTAATTACAAAGGAAGGCACCTTATACTTAAGATCTTAACTCAAGAAAGGATCCCTTCGTATCATTGGATTCAAAAACCCTTAATGTTTTATGAATAACTCCGTAAACATAAGAGCTGTTTTTTAGATTTTCATCTCATTAATTTGAATAATTTTGTATAAATTATCAGTATAAACGATTCAATTTAAGTTGACTCTTTAATGAGCGAAACTCTTTTGATATCTATTTTTATTATACATAAAATTTGAATTTAAAATTTTATTTAAAAAGTATCAATGTATCCAACCATCAAATAAATAAAGACGTGATTTATTTACTTGAATAAATACAAACCAGATCAAATCCCCTTTGTGTGGCGCAAACCATAGGATGTTTGATCCTCATAGAACAACTAATTATGCGGTTGGGCTCGAGTTTTATTACTATTATTGAAAACGAAAATGTTATTTCTTTCTTTTATTTTTAAGTGAGTTACTATCAATTGATAATCGATTTTTATTTGACTAATCCAGTTAAATACTGTAAAATCTATTAAGAGATTGACTCTTTTAATACTTGTCTTTCTATTTTTAAAATTTAAATTTGAGATATTAATTAAGAAGATTTAGTATCCGAACGTTACACTCAAGTGTGATCAGTGAAAAGAAAAATGTTATTTCGATTATCCACATAAGTCATGAAACACAATACTCGGTGCATATTTTCTCCGATATTTGCCAACATCGGTTAAGAGAGATTCGGTAAATATTATTCTTTCAAAATAGCAATAAATATATATGTGAACACCATTAATGTAGCAAAAAAATTGTGTGTGTGTGTGTGTGTGTGAACACTACTATAAATAGTTCGATAGATTAGACATGAATAGTAGAACCTTTTATAACTTTGTCATTTTTGGACAACTTTAGTCCCAAAAATAGTATTATTCAAAAAGTATTACAAGCTCAATAGGAAAGTCTTGCCTTTTCTTTTTTAAGTAGCAAAGGATTTTTTTTTTTTTGGGGGGGAGATTATAAGTTATAGACATGCTAAAAAGGTTAAGAACCACAGGCCTCCTCTCAATATAATTAACACAAAACTACCAACAGAGTCAATTATAGATTTTAATGTTCTTTTTCTAAAATATTAGTCATTTTATGTCGTAAAATAGTCTCATAACCTATTAATACCCTTCAGCCAATCAACTCAACCTCAACAAATATTCCCCTTAAAAAAAAGAACTACATAAAGCTATCTTGCTACAGCAAACAATTTTCTATTTATTGCCAATTCCATAAGGAGGCTCTTTCCTATAAAACCTACGGCATAGACCATTTTTAAATCATTCATTTCTACACAAGGTGGTGGCAAAAATGAAGTCCTCTCAATTTTTTTCTTCGATGCTTCTCTCTTCTCTCCTATTCATTCAATGCCTGGCTCAGCCAACTCTCATTAATGATATCTGCAAGAAGAATGTAGGTGTGGAATTCAGTTTTTGCATGGCTTCATTCACATCTGATCCCAAATCGCAGTCGGCGACAACCCAAGATGAGTTGGGTGAACTTTCTCTCCAGCATCTTATGTCAAAAGCCTCCGCATTAACTTCAAGCCTTTCGACGATTCTCAAGAAGAATTCAAACCAGGATTTGCAAAGCTGCTTCGAACTTTACACGGCGGCAATCCCCACCTCGGAAGCGGCACTCAACAGCTACAAGGTCGAAGACTACACCACTGCAAATAAAAAACTGTTCACAGCATTGCGCAATTCAGTAAATTGTGCTAAAGAGTTCCAAGGTGGAAATGACCTTCCTTTGAAAAGGATAACAAATGAATTCATCAAGTTGACCAAAATTTCTCTTTCATTCGTTCCTGTAGCTTCCCCAGCTATCTCAAAACCTGGTCGGAACCCCACAGTTGTGACTTCTCTAGGTGTTTCAAGACTTGGTTCGAAACCCACAAGTGGAAAGAGCCGACTGGAGTTGGTTGCAATTGCTGTTCAGAACTTAATATCAAAAGCTGAGAAAATAACCTCCGCCATTTCCCAACTTCAAAAGGACAAAAAAACTAGCCCATCTGCTAAGGATGCCCTAGAGTACTGCTCCACCTCCTACTCAAGCTTTGTGAAACATTTGACCGAGGGACTCAAAGGCTTCCAAGCCAAACAGTACGACGACTTGAAGGCTACATTGGACACCTTAACACTCGATGCACAATATTGTGTAGATGAGTTCAGTAATCATAACCTACAGTTTCCATTGATGAAGCAACATGGCGAATTCACGAAGTTGGCCGATGCTGCAAGTGAAAGTATTAGTTCTCTTTCCGAATGATCAGAATCACAAAATCTGAGCCCAGTTTTGAAACTAACCCTGTCAAAGAGGTCCTCCCATTTGCTCGGCCACATTCTCAAGATTTGTACAGAAATTGACGGAGGGACTCAAAAGCTACGGGTACAAGCAGTATGATGATTTAAATGTATCAATGGACGCCATATCTTTCAAAGGAGTGTACGTTTTTGGAAGTTTTTTTTTTTTTTTTTTTTTTTTGAAAAGCAGTACGACGATTTTTGGTTTTTTTGAGGGACTCAAAAGCTACGGGTACAAAATTAGATTTTTAAACTGCTTATTTTACCAAGAATTAGAATCGTGCAATAATTCAAGAAAGTGCCTGTTGGCTTTTTTGTCTTGTTTCAAAAATTACAGTTGCCAATTGAGCCAAAAAACAAAAGTTATAAGAAAAAAATTTCAAGCTTAAATTTCTTATAAAACACTTTTAAATTATTATTAGTCCAAAATCCTATTGGTGTAAAACTTAATAATTTTACAAAAAGTGCATAGATGCCTTTTTTTTTATTTAAATTATCGATATTCGGAAAGTTGACTAATCTAATTCAAATAAGGGGTCTAATTTAGGAGTTGGCTTTATCGATGTCTGTTTTTTCATTCTCAGCAGTTGAATTCGAGATTTTGATTAGAAAGCGTGATACCCGGTAATTAAACTCACAGCTTAGTGCAGACGCTTCTTGTAACTCTATCAAAACAGTGCCTAAGTGTCTATGTTTAATCATAACTTTAACCCTATTTTTTCTGTTGTTGAGTTCGATAATTATTACCAACAAACCCAAAAAAGAAAGAAATATCTTCGCCCCCACTTGCATTACAATTCGGATAATTATATAATTATCATTTTATTCATCATTTTCTTACCTGCTTTCTTCTTTTTTCAATTAAAAAAAAAAAAAAAAAAAAAAAAAAGAAGAATAAGAAGAAGATTCTTCCACATTCTTTCCACGTTGCGCAGGTACAATAAAGTGGTAAATTTTTAATTGTAATATATAATATCAAGGAAAATTTCAAAATAACATCTTAATTTTGTCCCGAGACTATAGTTTGTTTTGTAGTTAAAAATGTTACTGTAAGCACAAAATAGAATTGGTTGCCATGGGTAATAAAGAGTAAATTATTTGTTAAGAGTCCTAAATATATTCTATGCAATAAATAAGAGCGATCGAACTAATGTACTGTGAGTTTAAAGATAGGGTATTAAATTTCTTTAATTAAAATTTTGAGTTTAAGTTTTGAAAATGAAAAATAGACATTAAAAGAGATACTCTGATCGAATTAGTAGTGTTTTCAAATACTGATAGTTAAGTACCAAAAAAATAAGAGAGATAAAAAATCCCTCTAGAGGAGAATTTGGTGGAAATCAGCCCTATTAAAGAGGTCTCTAAGGAGACAGTCCAGTGGTAATAATCTCTTTCTCTCAATTTTGTAATCTGGGGTTTGATTCCTATTGTAATTAAAAAAAAAAATCAGCCATATTAAAGAGGTTGTCATGAATAAGATTTGAAAACGAAATATCAAGAAAGATATTTAAATAAGAATTTAGTGTCTTACAAGGACAGTTTCACAATTTTACGGCTCCAATTTTGCGATTACAATTATGTCCCACTTATCAATGTCTAAGAGAGAGAGATGTTTGGGGAAATTCTTAAAGGAAAGAAAATTACAAATAATTGAAATATGTGAGATTGTGAGAGTTTCCACAAAATTATACAATTGATAAAAGCTCTAAGGGTTGCTAGTAGCACTAATAACTTTTAAATCAAAACAAATGAAGCCAACGGTATTAAGACATTTTTTGGTTGGGCCAATCAATGGTTATGGAGGATTCTTTAAGGCAATTTGGCCCCGCAAGTAGCCTTTTCACACACACACACACACACACACACACACCCACATATATGATATTACTGAAAAATCTTCTTCTCTATTTTTCTAATTTTAATGACAAATATTTTTATAAAAAAAATAATAAAACAAGATGCATAACTTCCTAAAAAGAGCTAAGAATCATAAGAAAGCTCTCAAGAGAATGAACGGAAAGCTTTTGAAAGAGTAAATATAGACTTTTTTTAGTATAGACATAAATTTTTAACATTATCTAAAAGATTATATATGTGTAAAAATTTCTAAATCCAATATTAATACTTTTCTGTGATATCAATTCAACCCCAACAATAATTCTTACTTTGAAACAGATTAGACATGCTAGCCTGTTAAAACAAATTATTTTCTATATATTGCCAATTAGTTAAGAAGATTAACCTATGCACATAGACCCTTTTAGGACATCCGCCTTGACTTAGAAGGTGTCGAAAATGAAGTCCTCCCAATTTTTTCCCTTGGTGCTTATATCTTCTCTCCTATTTGTTCAATGTCTGGCAAACACAAATCTGATGTTTGCAAGAAAAATAAAGAAGTGAAATTCAAGTTTTGTGTTGCATCATTCACGTCCTATCGCCAATCCGAAGAAACAACGACAGAAGAACAGCTGGGGTGAGCTTTCTTTTCAGCATGTCATATCAAAAGCCTCCACATTAGCTTCAAGATATTCTATTCTTGTGAAGAAATATCCAAACCAAAATTTACAAGACTGCTCTAAGATCTCCTCTAAGGCAACCTCCACATTGGAGGGAAAACTCAAGAGCTACATGATCAAAGACTACCCCACCACAAATGTTCGAGTGAGCGCAGCAATGGAAGATTCAGCGGATTGCAGTGAAGGATTCCAAGGTGAAAATAAGGACCCTTTACAAAGGATGAACTCCGCCTTTATCAAGTTGGCCAAAATTTCTCTTTCCTTCGTTCGTGCGGGTTCTCCAGCTGTCCTAAAACCTGGTCCCAACCACATAAGTGTGGCTTCTCTAACAATCTTGAAGCCTGTTTCCAACCCCACAAACATAAGTGTGGCTTCTAAGCCTGTTTCCAGACCCACAAACATAAGTGTGACTTCTCTTTCCAAACCCACTGTAGCTTCTCTTTCCAAACCCACAAACATCAGTGTGGCTTCTTTAGCTATCTCAAGCCTGTCTCCAAACCCACAAACATAAATTTGGCGACATAAGTTTGGCTTCTCTAACTATCTCAAAACCTGTTTCCAAACCCACAAACATAAGTGTGGCTTCCTCTAGCTATCTCAAAGCCTGTTTCCAACCCCACAAACAAGAAGAGTCCATTGGAGTTGGGTGCAATTGCCCTTCAGTGCTTAATATCAAAAGTCCAGGAAATAACTTCTGCCATTTCTCAACTTCAAAAGGACCCAAAAACTAGTCCAGCCACTCAAATGGCCCTATAATATTTCTTGACCTCCTACTCAGGCTTTGTGAAACAGTTGACAGAGGGACTCAAAGGCTACCAAGCGAAACAGTATGATCGCTTGCGGGGTACATTGGGCAACTTAATGCTCGATGCACAATAGTGTTCAGTAATCAGAATCTAAAATTTCCTTTGATGAAGGAACATAGAGAATTCGCAGTCTTGGCCGATGCTGCAAGTGCAAGCATCAATTTTCTTAACGGAGCGTAACGTTATCTCACCAAAAAGGGGTTCAAGATTTGAATAACAGAATCTATTAAACCTTGGATTCAGATGTGTTATCTGTTGATATAGTTAACTTATATTTCTGTTCCCCAGCGTTTCCTTCTCTCTCTCGCTTTTATTTATTTGTTTCTTTTTATCAAAGTAAGCTTTGTGTTTCTTTTTAGCAATTCTTTTTAGCAATTTTTTTAATATAAATTTCTTGTTATCCCAATGTTGCGCTTGGGATCTTACCAAGTCAAAGACAATTTTAATTGTCCTTGTATATCCAGGATTTTAAGACGGTCCCAGGAAGCTTCCTTCTTAACCTTCATTAAGGAACCTCAGATGCCCTATCATCACCATAGTTATGGAGCTATAACAATGTGATGGCAAATCTCATACCTCCATCCAACTCCAAACAATGCATCAGTGCTTCTCTCTCTCCTCTTCTTCACTCTTGCTTTTCTTTTTCCTCAATCTGCAGCAAAACCCATATCTAATCAATGCAGTTGTGCCCAATTTAGTAGATAAAACCTGCAAAAAATGCATAAACTTAACTGTTTGCTACGACTTCTGCTTAACATCTCTTCAAGCTGTACCAATTAGCAATTACTCAAATCTCCCAGGTCTAGCTCTCATTGCAATGGAACTTGCCATCAAAAACTGCACCAACACAATCTCAACCATCAAAAAGCTGATAAGAAGCAAGTCTTTTGATCTGCAAAGCTTGGAGGATTGCTTGGAGTTGTACTCAGATGCAAGCATTGCACTTGAAGATTCCATTAGAGGTTTTCTCTCCGAGCACTATGAGAGTGTCATTAGATGGTTGAGAGGAACTATGGTAGCAGCCACAGCCTGTGAAGAGCGGTTCTTGGTTGCAGGAAACACATCTCCATTGATAACAGAGAATTACTGTCTGTTTCAGTTAACCGATATAGCCAATTGCATCACAATGTTGCTTTCACGAGGTCTAATGTCTAAACCCGTTAGTACCCTGTCAGATGGTCGTGGAGTAGGAGAAACATAACTTGTTTGAGTTACCTGATTCTGCTCTCTGCATCATTCACCGGGATCTGCTTTGCTACAGAGAATAGCAAATAAAAAGTCTCATTACATCATCTTCCTTGCCATTCCTTCCTCCAAACATATCTTTTTTTCTGTCGTCTCTCTTATATTGATCTCTCAAACAACTAATCCCAAAATTTAAAATTAACACCAGTTTGTTGTTGTTGTACAGCTGCGAGGCCTTGCAGACCCAAGAAATGCATATTTGTAGAAGAAAAGAAATTAGGATTTGATAAATCCAAACAAGGATGAGGGAGATTAAGAGTACATAATTCGTAAACAATCATTTCAAACAAAACATTTAAAGTAAGTGCACAAGTAAAAAGGGAGAGAAAAAAATTGTGCTAAAAAAATGCACAAAGATAACAATTTTCTATGTAAAAGTGAGGCAACAGAGACAGATTGTACAGGCAAAGAGCGTATACATTGAAACAAGGCACAATTTCTGTACTGTGGCCACGTTACTGGAATCAAAATATTGGAGAAGACGAGTTCTCTCATCTTCAATTCCTTTTACAACAGTTACGAGTGTGCTATATAGGCCATCCCCTAATGTTTCCAGCTCATTCATTTTCTTGGGTTATACAGGCACCCTTTTTCCACGATACCGATCAAAAATCTGCACAAAAACATAAAAAAGAATAATTTCGATCCACCAAATTGATCAGATAATTGTCCAAATGTAAGACATTAGCAGATTATCTAAAATGGAGGTATGAGTCTAATGCCTTAAGCGTATCACCCTCTCAGAACTCGTATTCTGCCATTTTTTTACATGACTATTGACCTTGCTTTCCAACCTAATTAGCATTTAACACCATACAAGATCCTGTGGTTGGCAATATCATCGTCCAGATCAATCTCAACTGATGTTGGAACTATCATGTATATTTTTGAATTACTCCAAATTTGGTAAGTTCCATTTTTATAATTTTTTTTTCTATGATAAAGGGGAGGGAGATTTAAAAACCTAACTACCATCATGTTAGGGGATGATCTCGCTTTTGGTGACCAATAGACAGAGAGACAGGCTCATGTTTATCCCAAAACCTATAATTTAACTTCTTGAAGTTAGGGTGAGAATAAATAAAATCTGACATGTTCATAGTGAGATAAAAAGTAGTAAGGATTGTTAATCTTGTATATGTTTACTACATTCGATTTAGTGCTTCCACAAATTTGGGGGTTGTAATACTCAAATTTTTACCTCTTTATTTTCATTACATTTGTCCACAAAAATCTAAAATGTAAATCAAAACAAAGAAATATTACACAAAGCCAATAAAGAATGAAAAATCTAAAATATACTTTCCATTTTAGGTCATGTTTGATTTGAACATCACCAATGGATTAGTCAGCATCATGTAATTGGCAGATTAGAGTATAGATCATTATTTTTTAGCTCATGTAGCCTCCTTCCCTCTCTTTCTCCCTATTTTCTGGTTCTTTGCATCTTATACCCTCTCATGCTCTTCTTTTTGCATTTGCTTTCCCCTTCCCTCCTATTAATGCTAGATTAGTTCAGTGGTACTGCAATTGTATCACAAACATGTCTAAACAAACAAAACACAGATAAGTCAAAAATCTTACATGTTGAAGTTTCATAAAGTATTCACACCCACTTCCTTGTGATATAACTTGAATAACACATATGACATAAATCGAATTTTAACCTTTAGATTTGTGCCTCCGCATAATTATTAAAATAAAATAAAATAAAAAAAAAAATCAAACATCAATCACAAGTTCATGCTTCATATCAGCTAAGCATTTGGCAAAATCCTTGAAAGTTAATTTAATTAACTATGAGACCAATCTGTTTCTTCCGATTATTTGACTTTTCCAGGTTAAGGGCAAAGACTTGAATTTTGGAAGTTAAACTGAGAAGGGAAAGAGAAAGCAATTTATGTGATTCTATTGACTTCCCAATCAAGTCAAAGATGCATATACAATACAGAAGTAGCAGAAATTGGTTTTTTTAACAAATAGATAATAGAATTTGAAGATGCACATACCGATCTAACAAATGGCTGCTGAAACAACCAACCAAGAATAGGTATCTTCTGCAGAAAAACTGCCAGAGTTGGCCAGAAACCACTGCACAAAATGTCCTATCAGCAACAGGGATCATGCAGCATCAAAGAGAGGAAGATAATTCCAACAAACCTGAAGAGGATAATGAACCCATATGCCTCCAAGATCATGCCAAGGATAGGCCATCCTATGAGGACCAGGAAGAAGCCAACCCCAAAGGATATTGTTCCCTGAGGAATCAAGAAAAGATTTGAACTGGAAATATTAAGGAAATTCCTGCAGAGTACAAAGAACCTCCAAGAATACAGACCTTATAATTTTGAGGTTTCATAAAGAACTGCATTGTGGATTTCAGTCCAATGGTTAACGTCACCCCTGACAAGAAGAGTATCTGATTAAGTACAAGAAATGAGAACATGTTAAGGGGTGTCAAATATAAAAAATAGTGAAATAACGTGCCAAGGGGGGAATTAATGAAGAAAGTGAGATCAAAGTGAAAGTTAGAATGAAGCATTCTACTTACATTTCCGATTGCAAGCAATCCCTCGTCAAAGAAAAACAAAATGCCAAGGAATGTAAAGAAGATTCCAAATCCAGTCAGTCCTATCCCAATCTCTGTTACATAGGATCATTGAAATTAACTATGTCACTGATTAGTATCAAGTTTTTTATATTTAAAACTTTCAAGATACAGTTAGAAGGCAAAACACAGCAGACTGTATATCAAGATGTACACTTCCCTGGCTTCCCACTGAAACTTTCAACACACACACACACACACATATTTATAGGATCATATTAAGTTCTTGGGCCTCAAAACAGCACTATCCTCACAAACTAAAATCCTAGACTGCTACATTAAGACCAGGAGAGTCCATGAATCTCCTAAGATGACAAAGGAACTATTCAGTACCACAATGGTACTTACAGTGAATGCTTTCAGGGGCAAGCAAGAAACATTCAAAATATCTATTGGAAAAGGACCTCAAACCTAGAAAGGAATGAAAGGCCGATGCTAACATTGCTTTATAGAATCTTTGTTAACCAAATTTACAAGATAACCCACCACTTTTGCTAATGTAAATAGAGAATGCAGATATTCACAGTAACAAAATTGCCATGAAATCTTTCCCAGGAGGGGCATTGACAGATTAAAAGCATCACTGGGCATGACCCTTTATAACAGCTGTATCACCAACATAAACCTAATAAATCAACCTGATATTTATTTTTACAGCAAAATGACATTTTTTAGGGAAGGGAGAAACTCCATTTAGCATTGAATAATTGATGACTTCATCATAGCCTTTTTTAGAATAAATGTTCAAACAAACCAACTTCCAAAGCTCAATGACTACTGCATTAATCCTTAACTAAGATGACAACCTAATCCAGAATTTTTTGTTCCACCTTTTTGGTCATGAATTTGACTTTCTAGTTCTCCTCAGGGATAATTGACAGCAAAGATAAACAACACTCATAGTTTCAATTGAAGTGAACTAGTCACAACTCTCTGTGTTCTGCTTTTTTATCTTTTCTTATCGAAAAATAAATTTATTAACACGAAACAAGGAGGGGGAGTAAACAGTACAGTACAACCCTTAAGATTACAATGCCAGAGAATCTACAAAGTCAGCCACGTCTACAATGCTCTTAAAAGATTTTGCTGACGAACAAAAATACAAACTTTTAAGAAAATTATCCACAAGACTAAAGGAACAGAAGCTCCAACCCATCACAGACTCTTCTATTTCATCCCCTCCAGATGAACTAGAAACACAGATACAAAAAGCATTATAAAAACTATGTTCCTTGATGTACAAAATTTCACTCCTCTGTAGGCCAATAACTTGCTTTCTATAGAGCTCATCGTCATCCGGTATGCATGCATAAAACAGAAGACCATTTTCCATAAACTGCAAGTACAATCGAAATGGAGCAGTAAATGAATGGTGGTCTCAAGCTCTTCTAGCACAAAACACGCCTATTATCCTTTGCCAGCCCGAAACAAACTTATGGGCAACTTTGTGCTGGTCCCTATACGGACATAGTGGATTAAATGCCGGCTTTTGGGGCCTCCTTGTTCCATGTGCGTTTGACTTGTATTTTGTGTAATAGATTGCAACAATCAAGTACTCCAAAAGCTTAGTCAGTTTGCGTATAACTTTTAAACTCATATCTTAGCAATGCCCTTCACTTACATCTCAGCCCTTCAGTAGCTTAAAAGATGGTTTCACTTGAGTATTAAATGAGGTTAAATTAAAGTGGTAGCATTGGAACTCACATTACAATGTGAAATAACCAACTACTCCGAAAACTTAAGCTGATGAAGTAGTGTATAATTTCTTTTCCACGTATAATTTCTTTTCCACATATTAGCAGATCTTTAAGACCCAACAATATGTACAAAAACTTTTAAGATTATTACAGACAGATTAAAAAAATAATTCTAAAAAAAAAAAATGATTGCTTGAGTAACTGAAAAGTTTCAGCATGCTTTTGTGAATTAGCATCAGATCCTCAATCCTTGACAAAGTCATAATACCTAACTAGTCTTTATACCCTTGCAAAGTCCAGGAGTGTTACACTAATTTTTAGTTTAATTACTTGTAAAATTTATAGCTAATGAATATAACTAGTTGAGTTCAATTATATGACCATGTTTTTTCATTCACATCTATCAAAATCCATGTGACTGGTTAAATTAGTGGTTACCATATCATATTTTATCACCTCTTCTAAAGTTTTTCTTAAATTTCCAGACCATCTTAATCGCTTTTTCTCTCCACTTATCTACGATTCCGGCTAGTGTAAAGTTTAACTTAACATGCCACTTCTATCTTTTCTTATTGCTCCACTCATTATTTTGACATTCTCATCTCTGGGTACTCATCTTCCACGTATGTTGATTATCGCAATCAGGGAATGGATTGTAGAATTAAATATAGAGAAAACTTATAACCATGTTTGTTGAGATTTCTTATTATACATCTCAGGTAAATGGTTGGCAAAGCAAATCTTGGATAAATGTTCCTTTTCGCAAGTAGATAGCAAGAATGACTCGACTTTCTTTCGTTTAATGGGTCTCCAACAGGTTTTTTTTCCCCCTCATTCCTATAGAGGTTTGAGGCAAAGGGATCCCCTTGTGGCTTTTCTGCTCATTCTAGCATTGGAGATTCAAAGTAAGAAGTAGCCCAAAAGCTATGAGTAGGGATTGGTGGCTTGGTGTTTTGACATTCGTGCTAGGGGAGAGAAGCCTGTGAAGGTTTCTCATTGCTTGTTCGCTAATAATACTATTATTATTTGTGAGGCTTTGGTGAAGCAAATCATTTTATTAAAAAGTATTCTTCTTTTTTTTCTCAAATGGCTTCGGGTTAATGGTTTCAATTTGAGCTTGTACCAGCAGCAGAAAATGTGGAAGGACTGTTGCCAGCCAACATTTTGGATTGCCATTTGTGGTGTTTACCCTTCATGTACTTGAGTGTACCTCTAGACTTTAGCATAAACATAAGCTTCTTTTTTGTGGGTCGGATTAACCCTACAAAGAGTACTCTTTCAAATTTCTCAGTCTACTTCATGTCTTTATTCTTGATTCCCCTTTCAGTTGCCAAAAGGCGAGAGTGTATTCAAAGAAAATTTGAAAGAAGAAAAAAGGTGTGGTCATAAAAGTTCAACTTTGCTATATTAATCAAGGTGGGAATTAGATCCTTGGTAGACTTCAACAAAACTTAGCTAGTGGAAATTCAGGAGTGTGTGAGGGATACATGATCTGCAGGGACCTTATCAGCATCAAATAGGCACGGAGGTCTGGGTGGATGTCCAGAAAAAGTTTCCGGCTCTTACGGTGCGAGGGTTGAGAAAGGAAATTTTGGGTGGCTGGGACACTTTACCCAAAAGATGGTTTCAAGGTGGGGAATCAAAAGTAGATTTTCTATTAGCATGATGTACGGTGTGATCCCTTTAGCTTGAAGAAACTGTTTCCAAAGCAATTCTCTTTAATCCTACAAGAAGCCTTATGTCCTGCTTTCTCTAAACAGGAGTTGGTGAAATGTGATTCTTGTGAGGCAAGCTACTGGTTGGAAGTTGAAGAGTTTCTTCTCGCTACATGAGTTGGTTGAATGCGCACCTTTATCTCAAGAAGGGGAGGATGTGATAGTTTGGAAGTGTTGGAATTCAGAATGTTGGGGCCAAAATGTCTCATTGGAAAAAGCAGGAAAAATCTATAAGGGGTGGGAACATGAAGTTCTGCCATCTGGAAATATTAGCAAAATAGTTTTTTTTTTTTTTCCTTTGTGAGAAGAAACTTGGAGTAAGATTTTAACTCAAAAGCACATTTAGTAAATGGGAAATTCTAGCTCACAGGTGTCCCCAGTACAAGATGGAGTTGAAGTTGATAGATCTTTTGCTTCATTTTTCATGGATTAGAGATATGTTTGGTGTAATTTTCTCCATGCTTTATACAGAATATGGGTGACTGCTAAGATGCTTATAGTGAACTATCAGCAGGGTGGGGCAGGAAGAGTTTTATCACATTCAATTTCACATTGTCCATCAAAATTCATTCCTATCCATAATCTAAGTAGAAATATATCCACATCAAACTTAGTAGAAGCAATATCACCAAATTCTTCTTGCTCTCAAGTTATCACAAACTAGCAGTTATCAGCATCCATGCCAATGTCAAGGTCAATGATTCAAAAAAAAAAAAAAAAAACACTTAGGAACCGAGGAATATCCATGGTTGCTTAGGAAAAAATTTGCAAGTCTCACTAATTTGGATCGACCAAAAGCACATCTCCAAAATTCCAGAGGTGAGAATTCTAGCAAAGCAACTTAGTACCGCAAAACGAACGAAAATCATAAGATTGATAAAATCAATATCGTAAAGAAATTCCACTCACTTTTCCGGTCATTCATCTCAAAGGAAACCATTGTTGATCTGTTCTATCCCAAACAAAAGCGAAATCCTTTCTGCGGCACAAAATCATCCATAAGATAAATCACAATTGACAAATTAGGGTTTCCAATTAGGAACCGGTTGAAGTGAGATCTGTGAAATTACCTTGGCAATTTGCAAGTACAAAAATTACAACTAACAACTGCTTCAACTCCTTCAAATTAAGAATATGGAAAAAAATATATATACACATAATCATTTCAAGAAAGAGAGAGAGAGAGAGAGAGAGAGAGAGATCTGAAACAAGATTTCATGCGGTTTTAGGTTTGAAAACCAAAAAAGACGTCCGCTAATATTGTGAATTTTAATAAATTGAACAATTCGTTGACGGGCATAAGAGTAATAGATAGAGAGAGAGAGAGAGAGAGAACCTGTAAGTGCGATGTGATCAGAAGAAGAAGGAAAATGAACACGGAGAAGAAATACTCGCGATCAAAGCCTATATGTGTTTCTCCTTGTTAGCTAAGGGATTGAATCTCCGGGGAGAGAGAGAGAGACTGCAGAGATGTTTCTCAGGCAGAGAGTGGCAAACGCAGCCCCAGATATTTGGTTAAATTACAATCCAAATCCAAAATTTAAACGGTTTGTCGATATTAACCCCACTCTTGGAACTTTTTGACTTTTTATTACGCTTCCATTCCTTGCCCTTTAATGTTAATCCATGGGCAATCCAAGTCCATAAAATTTTAAATTCAGTTTATTTTCAAGTCTCGTTCACTTATTTATAAATGAGTTTAAGATTTTAATTTATTTAAATAGGTGAGTAAATTGAATCAAAATTCAAAATAATTTTACTCATATAAGTAACCTACATTATCTACTTTGGTATTCCCTTTTTTTTTTTTGAATTTGTGACATGTAGCAAGCCCTCAAAATTATTTTCAACTACAAAAAAGAATTATTTTTTCAATATTGTCATCAATAAAAAATGAATTTCCTATATTAATCTTATGTATTTTATAAAAATTTTAAATCTCTCACTTCTTTTATTCTATATATTCTTCTCTTATATACTTAGATTTGTGTTTTTTTTATCAAAATTACTTAATTTTTTAATACAATCATTTAATATAATATTAGATTTATACATTCAAATCTATACAATACAAGACAGATATAGTTCGAAACTAATTTTTATAAAGTTAGCAATATATAAAAAGGTTATAATATGAATTTTGACTTTTATTGAATTAATTAAAGTTTTTCTTTTTCTTTAATGAGAAACATGTGGATAGTTACCAATAGAGTAATAGATTTAAATTTAATCCTTTAAAAGAATTCACATAGATCAAATATTATGTCTGCCTATGGAAATTAATTAAAGTTTCTAAAATTTTATAACATCAATTTTCTTTTAATTTGTTATGTAATTTAATGACAAATGACACACGTTGATTAGACGAGTCAAGACGAGTCACTGAAAATAACATACTTTTATGTTAATATAATTAATAATTTAATATGAATTCAAGCTTCACTTTTTATTATTTTAAAATATACATTTATAATACTAATTTGGTTTCGAGACGAAATCAATTATTATATACAAATGATTTGCCAAGGTCAACTAGTTGTTTAAAAGAGATAAAAGAAAATTTGAGTATGAAATAATTATTTGGTATTTAAATTTTAATTACTTTTTGTTAATTTAAGGATGATTAAATGATTTCTATATTTATTAGTTGAATTAAATGAACATTAAACTCATTTTGTATGAATTTGCGTTGAAAATTTGAATTTTTGTCTTTTAAATTTTTTATTTTTGAATAATACAAAAATTTTTATAAATATAGAAAATCTTTGCCGGTTGCTATCCCTATTTATGTATTGATAAGATGAGATTTTCTACTATAATTTATAAAAATCATGAAAACATAAAAAAATACTAAGTTTGAGAAATATTTATATATACTTGACTTATAAAAAAATATTCCAATAGGATTAAAGTTATAAAACAATTAGAGTAGTATAACTCATTAATGTAAGAAGGAAAATTTTAATCATTACGCCCCCCAACCCCATCTCAACATTTTATATTATTTCACTTATAACATTTGTTAAATAGAAAAAAAATATATTTTCTAAACTAAACTATTTTTTTCTATAAAATGTTTTTATGTATCATATTCTAATATTTTTTATTTAAAATCTCATGAGAAACTTTTATTTGCAACACATTTCTATTTTCTCCAATTTTGGTGAATGTATGCATTTTTAATACATTTATGCATTTAGCTCAAACATTACAGATAATTTTTTCTATTATCGCTTTAAATTTATTATCTTGGATGAAAACGTTATAAAACAATTGAAAAATCACATTGACATAAGAGGGCACAAAAAATCATCTTCTATTATTTTTCTCAAATTTTTTATGTTTTTTCCTTGCATAAAAAATGGTGAATTTAAGTTGTGGTGTACTACACCTTCCATTTTAAATTCAAAAATTTGTCTAGACTATTTTTAATTTTATTTTTTATTTTTATTACTTCCTCATAAAAAATCAATTAGTTTTAAATTTAAGTATAATTATATGTAATAAAAAAATTAAATTTTATGTAATAATTTATATTAATATATTTTTATTAAATTTTATTTAAATTGTTTTACATATATTAACCAAATCAAATAAAATAAAGTAAAATGTGTTAATTATTCATTTGATCCGAAACTCGTCTAATAATTAAGTCCGTTTATACGGTTCGACCCGACCCTGAACAACCCGAAAACGGTAAACACTGGACAGCTCAGCTATGGTCCAACAATTCGATTCAATTAAAAAGCATTTCTTTTCTTTCTCTAAAATTTCACACATCGATACATTCTCTCTGCAATTGCAACGGATCCATCTCCACACAGAGAGAGACAGAGAGAGAGAGAGAGAGAGATTTTGAATTGGAATCGTCAATCACGAACAAACTTCTCTTCATCTCTCTTCGTACTATTTGGGCTTTCTCACTCTAGAAATGGCACCAGTTTCTGCACTCGCAAAATACAAGCTTGTCTTCTTGGGAGATCAATCCGTTGGCAAAACTAGCATCATCACTCGCTTCATGTACGACAAGTTCGATAACACCTATCAGGTAAACCCTAATCCTCAATCAGATCGCTTCTCTCCTATCATTGAATTGTTAGGCATTTTAGATCTATTCTTCAATTTCTGCGCATTTACCCCGATCCGTTAGGTTTTCGATTTGATCCGATATTCATTATTAATTTAGGTTCAATTGCTGATTTATCGTTTTCCGTACAGATCTGATCACCTGTTTCAATTCATTTGCTCCTAATTTGATTGTTTTGCTTACAATGGCATGTTTGTTTTCTGAAATTTCAACTAAGACAGAGATTTATGGATTTTATGATTTAGCTAAGCTTATTGAAAAGTCCTCTCGATTCTTAAAACAGATGAGGACTAAATTCGTGACTTTGATGTCCTTATTCTCTGCTTCTAATTTGTGAAATTGCGTGTCTGATAAGTAGGGTAAATACATTTTTTATTTCATGGTATGAAATATAGGTTAAGGAACCATTAGCATTGGGTCATGTATGAGTTACTGTTTGCTTTCATGCCTAAAACTGTACTGCTTTTGGGTTCCCCTGAATTTTTTTAACCACGGAGGCAACAACAATAACAATTTAGATCTTTTATTTCAAATTTTAGTATCAGACGTATGAGAGACAAATATCGAAAATAAAAAAAAAATGATTTAATTTGTGCGGATTCTCCTACGTCACTCATTCTTATCTAAGACTATCTTCTCAATTAAATTCATATTTATCATATCTTTATAAATACAATACATTCAAGTTTTTAATGGTCTATCTTTACGTTTTATTAAATCTCATATTTTTAAATTATCTGATCATAGTCCTGCATTTGGATCTGTAATTATTTAAGGTGTTTTTTGGTACTTATGTACTTATCTTTTACCAAGATATAGAATAATGCAACTACACCACTTGTGGTGGGATTCAATGCTTGTGGGACCACTTGTGGTGGGATTCAATGCTTGTGGGACCCTTTATTAGGAGATGATAATGATTCCTTGTATCGTTCAAGTGAAAACAAAACCTTAATGATGTTTCTTTTAATAATTTTGAGCCCAGTTTCGGAAGCTAATTCTTAAATAAAACAGTGCCTAAAATGTGTAGGTATTGTAAGAGAACAGACCCTTTTTTTTTGGTTTATGAGGGGAACAAATGAACTTTCTTACGAGTATCGTGCAGAAAGATGCATAAAGGGATTGTTTGAGACGGCAGTCAAATGAAAAAGGTGAAGTGGTATAGGACAGAGAAAAATGTAACTCCCTCAAGAACATTTTTATTCTCTTAAACTAAATATGGATGTGGGATACCTGAGATAGGACTTCTAGTGAATTGTAATCGAGATAATTGCAGGTGAAGAGTAAAAAAGTTATGTTTTTTGCAGATGGGAGCAAATAAAATTTATGAAGATTTGGGCTCTTTGTGTCTCAGAGTTAATCACAGTTTGTTGTGAGAAAATTCAAAATTCTGGACAGCAAAAGATGCAAAGATGGAAGAGTTAGTCGGGAAGCTGATGATAATGTGAAGAAGTTTTCGCTCATAAAGAGTTGATTCTGCACATTTGAACTATTTACTCAAATCTAATTCAATTCAAATTCTAATTACTTTTACACGAAGGAGTTGTATTTTTCATAAAATATTTTTAAGATATAACAATCGACGGCAGATTTTCAGTTTACTCAAACTATTATCTTTATATTTAAAATGTAATTAGCAATTTTTAAAGAAATTTATAACATAGGAATAGGAGAAAAATTGTATACGAGTGACACTTTTCTAGCTAAACTAAGAGCATGAACCCAAAATTTGAAGGATGCGATGCAATTAGAAAAAATCTCTAATAAAATGAACTCTCTCTCTCTCTCTCTCCCTCTCTCTCTCTCCCTCCCTCCCTCCCTCCCAATAAAAGGCATACTCAGCTACTCACAGTGAATTGCCAATAAAAGGCATCGTTCGATTGAGGTTAGAACTTTGGCTTGGTTTTGTTATATCTCCTTCACCCAATCTTATGTAATTCTCTCTCTCTCTCTCTCTACATATATACATATATATATTTGTGTGTGTGTGTGTGTGCACGCATTTGTGTGTGCGCGTGCAGTTGTCTTGCTCTTTGAGATCAATAAGTACATTCTGCATCAATACTTACTAGGCATTCCCTACACGCCCTACTCAATTCTCATTATGTAAATTAATAAACATGTATTCTCTTTTATCTCTGGCTATTAATTTTTATCCTATCCAAAGAAAAATAAAATAAAAATCGTTTTTGATCATTATTTTAGTATATTGGGAAAAATTTGCACAAAACTGACATTATTGTCTATTACATGGAACAATGAAATTGTTTTTGTTCATGTTTTGGCAGTATTAACTTTCAATAGATTTGACAACTAGTTTTAGTAGCTAAATGGTTCTGTCTTGTGTGACATTATGCATTGACACCCTTTAATGGTTTGGGCAGTTGAAAAGAAATCGATGTTCTTCTTAAGGCAAAGGTGTGGAGATTGTTTGCATTTTTTTTTTCTGGATCTGCACTTTGCATTGTTCTTGCCTGCTTTTCATGGGGCTTCTCTCATTTTGCACTGGCTAGCCTTCTTCATGTGACTGCTTTTCAAATTGAATGTCTTTTGGAGTCCACTTAAGTATTTTCATAGATGGTCTTATGTGGGAACAATTTCATTTATGATTAATGTATCAGTATTTTCATGCAATAATTTTTCCATGTGTGCTTGCATGCCATTAATAAGTTGGCTCCCTCTGTAGGTTGTAGTATTGAGCTTCTTGATCCTGCACTCCATAAGTTTTAATCAGCCTTTTTGGGTTTCTCAAACAGGCTACAATTGGCATTGATTTTCTTTCAAAGACTATGTATCTTGAAGATCGAACAGTACGCTTACAGTTGTGGTAAGAAAGATTTGAAGGCATTATATATCATCCTTTGTTTCTATCCACAGCAATTTTTTTTTTTTTTTTTCCTTTTTTCTTTCTGTTTGGGATTTTCACAGAAGGGTCATGCCTTTGACAAGTTGTATTGGGAGACAAGCCCACTCCACTAGGTTAACGGGCCTGTGGTTGTCCATTGTGATTTCAAGGCTTTTTTTTATATATCAGACATTGTGCATAACTATGACAATTTTTACATATTATTTATTTGCTTAATTTTATTACCTTTTGCAATATCCTGGTACTACAGGCATATACTTAATATACCCTTCCAAACTGACCATGATGCATTTGGTTTCATTGAAACAGTTGTTAATAAAATATCTGCAGAATGTGTGTCTGGATTTCCTGTTTCTATATGCCTGATAAAAGAAGAATATCGTTGCTGGGAATTGGGATGAAATGGAGACTGTTAAGTATTATATTCACATGGTTCTTTTGAAACAAAAAAGCAATACTCATAGTCATGAGTTGTACATTACAGTTTTCTCTTTGCAGAAGTTATGTCACGTTGAATTAGTTCATGTTCTATATTGTTGGCTTCATCATTTCCAGCACCACTCTATAAGTCATTAAAGAGTTAATCTGGCGCCTGTTTCCAAGAGATATACACATGCTAGTAAATTGAAATGGAAGACCTGAATGCTCTGGTTATGAGTTCTCGTTGGAAGTGAAAGCTTATGTTTTCTCATATGTTTACAGGGATACAGCTGGGCAGGAAAGATTCAGGAGTCTCATCCCAAGTTACATAAGGGATTCTTCAGTTGCAGTTATTGTATATGATGTTGCTAGTATGTTACTCTTGAAATTTCTTTTGCACTGCATTATGCCTTTCAGTCATCTTATTCTATTTGGTTTTGCTTTCAATAGCACTTCCTATTTTTGTCACTAAAATAATTAATTGTTCGAGGAGTATCTGTTAACTTTAGATTTTTATAATCTAGATCCTGATATTTGGGACTGTGTGAAATGAATTTGTTTTTGTTAGGACCACGTTGCGATTTATAACCACAATTTTGGAAACATGATTGCTTAAATATGAGATCTTGCCCAATAAAGTGTTTCCTAACATGTTAGCATGTGTATCCTTTAGGCCGACAGACTTTCCTAAACACTTCAAAGTGGATTGAGGAGGTCCGCACAGAGAGAGGCAGTGATGTAATTATTGTGCTTGTTGGAAATAAAACTGATCTTGTGGACAAAAGGTAATATGGCCCATAATGCATTAATTTGTTTGCCTTTATCAAGTTTTTCCAAGTTCTTTTCTGATGAAGATTTTGTTCAAGGACTTTTTCCCTGGGAATAGTTTTCGTAAACTTTAACCTATGTGTGGTCAACTTGCTGGCTTAGATTCAAATTCTTATCGGCAAAGGTGAATAATATGAATGGAGCTTCTGTTTATTGACAAGTAAAAGTTGAAATCCTTGGGATTTATTGGATGCTAACTTTGCCTTTAGGATGCTTAGATCTTTGTTTTCAAAATGAACCCAAACATTAGAAAAGCTATAAATAAGGCAGATGTAAAAATGGGAGCATATATTGCATCAGAATTGGTAAAAATTGTTGAATGGTCATTCTTGTGTTATTCTGCTTATCATTCTTTTATTGCATCACCCGTATGGTTATTCATACTTAGCCATGATACTAAACCAAACTTACCTTCATGATTTGGTGATGAAGATCAGTAATGGCAGAAGCTAGGCAGATTTGGAGTTTGGGGGTGTTTGCTGTTTTCATTAGCGTTTTATGATGTGTGCTTATACTTGTTTGTCTTTTCTCGGCAATGAAAAACCAAATGGTGTTTTGCTTATGCATGAATTACCTATTGAATGCTGGGGTTCCTTGTGTGTGTGTTTTGCATGCCTGGTTTATTTTATGTAAGGTTTCTCCCGCTGTCATAGAACTCTACCTGTGTGCTGGTCAGATTTTGGACAATGTTCCTACCTCACTAGGCATGCCACATGGCCTCTCAGGCAACCGTCATCAATTGCCTGGACCACAAAATGCTTCTGACCAAGGCATAGAAGTATCTGACTTCAGGACCTCAGGTTAATTCACCCCCAGAGAAAAATATAAGAACACTTTGGTTTATTTCAATCTACATAGACATGTCTTATTTCTAGTGCTGCAGGCCAATATATGTGATTTTATGTCAAAATGCTCTGTTGCACTTTTGTGTGTGAATGAAGTTTGGTCATTAGTCTAGCCTACCCTTTACTAACATATTTTGTTTTGGTGTTTGATTTCACAGGCAAGTTTCAATAGAGGAAGGAGAAGCCAAGGCTCGTGACTTGAATGTCATGTTCATTGAAACTAGTGCAAAGGCTGGCTTCAATATAAAGGTAGATTCTCAATTCGGAATGGGTACTTTCTTGTTTGTCATTTGATCAATGTTAAACACGAACTGGTAATGAAGACTTATCCAGGACTGATTTACTTTTTTTGAAAATTTAACATCTCCTCTGTTTTGCTTTAACACCCGTAACCCCCTGCCACAAAAGAAAGGCAGCAGCATTGGCTTGGATTGTCCTTGAGAGGAAATTTATAATGTTGCTGCAAATAAATTAAGCTTAACCATCCAACCTGATGGTGTCCTGTTTACCTTGGGGAAATACATTGCTTGGTGGAACAACTTATTTATATCGATGAATCATTTGCCCAATGCATATTAGGAAGTTCAGAAGCATTATTAACATTGGTCATTATATGCTTAGGCTCCCACATGCAATTTGAATTTATTTACTTGTCCATATACTCTACTCTGGTGTCTGTTCATGTTTTTAGATAATTTTCGCATTCAATTGCTCCATGTTGTCATTCATAACTGATCATCTTGAGTTTTAATCTAAATCAACTGATTCCTTTTACAGGCATTGTTTCGGAAAATTGCTGCCGCTTTACCTGGAATGGAGACACTTTCTTCGACAAAGCAAGAAGACATGGTTGATGTGAATCTCAAGTCTACCACTGGAACCACATCGCAGTCCCAAGCTCAATCTGGTGGTTGTGCTTGTTGATGCTCCCTTGCATCCAAGACGTGTTTATACCAACTCCATTTTGGATGTCTGTGTAGAGCTCTCATCTCTTTTTGTTTCCATACAGTTGATGGCCATGCTTTGAGCTTTGTATCAAAACCCATTTGTCCATCGGGAACTTTAAGACATTGAACTGGTTAGACAACAAGAAAATGATCTAAGATAGGTAACATTTGCCATCCTTGTTTAGATTTGTTAGTCTGGGGTATCTGTAGTAAGATCAAATTGAACTAAAGTGGATTAGAGATAGTAGTATTTGTATTATCTGGTAAACCACTGCCTGAGTTCCTCATGTCCCTTTTTGGTTTTGACTTCATTATGTACGTGCTTTGAACTTAAGCCGGTGAGACTCCACAATAACTACATATATCTGTACTAAGAATGCAAACTGTCACCACGCCATTTTCCTATGGGTAGATTTTTCTCATATATTCTCGTGATTGCTTTGGTAGTAAAACCCTTCTGAGTAGAGGTAATTATCTTCATCGCAGCACAATTAGCACCCTATGTCATTCCTCTTGGCTAATCAATTTGGTATTTTTTTTTCTGTTATTGCCTTCTTTTATGTTAATATATGTATTGCAGAGAGTGGAATCGAATTAGTTGAAGTATGGTTTCGAATACGTGTAGTGAGAACCGTGAATGTAGACACTGGCAACAGTTAATGGTACCCTTGTGATAATGACAATTACATCTATTATGAAATGTCTTTGTTAATTTGTGTCAACTTAGATTTAAGCACTCTTTTCCCTAGGCTTTTTGGATTAGAAAGAGTCGGAAGCAATGATGGAATGTTCTTCTTTGATAATGAAATTTGCATAAAAGAAGGGGGAAAAGGAGTTTTTTGGGGGGTGGGGGGGACATTTCCCTAAGATGGAAGTGGATTTGCAAGGGTTAATGGGTTTTGGTATTGTTAAATAAGATTTTTATAGTTTTTGTAAATTGACCATATTTCTCTTTTTATTTTACACACATCTTTTCATTACTTATATTTACCATACCAAAATTAATGGTATTTGAAATTTTATTAAATTAAAAATAAAATTATTACAATTATTCATCTTAAATAATACGTTTTACGCTATATTATATTTAGGAAATACAATTATTAGAGCAAAGAACATAACAACCTTGCACTTGAGTATATGAGTTTTTTTTGTTTGTATAGAACTGTCTAAAATTTTTCTTAAAATGGACTTTGTTATTAACAAAAGTGCAAATTTTAGCTTCTTTTCATGCTTTGAGAATAACATTCAAATCCTGATTTTTAGAACTTAGATTTAAGGAGATTTCCCAAGGAAAAATTCAAAGAATATTTCTCTCAATTTTATATTTTCCAGAATTTCTAGGAAACAAAGAGATTGAAAATATTCCCCTAGCTGGAAAATCTTAATCAACACGTAGTTGATTGGTAATGAGTAAAAAATTGAAAAAGCAAGTTGAAAAATAAATTCTATGAACACATGCTCTAATGGATTTGAAGATTTTTTTTTTCTTTTTATTGCAAATTTGTTATTACTTTCTTAACCACAAGTATGTTAGTTGTAATTAAATTGGAGATTGGACTTACAAAAACTATCAGGAAAAATAAATAAATAAATTCGACTCTGGTCCAACCATAACAAGAAGTCAGGCTTTAAGAATTAGGTATGATTTTTTTTTCTTGATCAACCGATTTTCAGTAATCATTTTATTGGTATGATTAATCTGACTCGAGTTAATTATCAGGCTTATTAAGGGGTGAATTTTCCCAACGTTCATTTTTTTCATTTACAAGACTTGAATATAAAATTTGACTAAAAAGATTTAGTATTCTTGTCACTGGACAAATAATGATAAATTAGATATAAATTTACACTAGTTGGTCGGATGGTTAAAATTTACTCCTATTTTTTATTTCAATAACTTTTAACATATTTTGATAATTTTAAATATTTATTCACAATAAACCAACAATAATGAACTCAAATATATTAATTGTAATTAAATTTGAATATTGATTCTATTTAATAGGATTTAGACTAAACTTATAGAAAATAGACTCAATTTTAACAAGAGGTCACATTAGGAATTAAGCATGAACATAGATTAATTTTAGGTCATTAAAAACCTACTTATTAATCAAACAACCATCATATTGATAATCACTAAATTTCTTAATTCAATAAATTTTGACAAATTTAAAAGATAGCAATATCAATCATTATTATGTAAATGGTTCACTATAGACTCATTTTGTTTGCTCGTATCATCCTCTCTTCGCACAAAAATAAAAATAGAAAAATCAAAATGAATATAAAATGATACAAAAAAAATGACAGTTTATAAGAATATATGAATGAAAACGTGAATAAATTCGTAAATATAACAAATATAAAATTTTTTATATAAATATTAATTATTTTATAAAAATAATATAATAGATATCTTTTATAATAAAAATTTGAAATGATAACTACATAATTATTAATTATAAAATAAATAATATAAAATATATAAAATATAATTAAATAAACAGATAATTTATTAAATATGAAAAATTTTATTAATATAAAAAATTTAAAAAATTTTATATAAATATTAATTAATTTAATATATTAAGATATTTTAAAAATATTTCAAAAACAAAAAACATTGG
The DNA here is from genome assembly GCA_037126225.1 of Dillenia turbinata. NCBI lineage: Eukaryota > Viridiplantae > Streptophyta > Magnoliopsida > Dilleniales > Dilleniaceae > Dillenia > Dillenia turbinata. The sequence continues at coordinate 17,961,931 of JBAMMX010000001.1, read as the reverse complement.
CCTTAAAAAATTTCCGTTTATTATGCATACTCTCTCTCTCTCCCAAAAATAAGAAAAAAGTTGAAACGATGTCGTTTTAAAGACGACAAAATTTGGGGACGAGACTGACCGCGTAAAACGGCGTCGCTTTCGTCCTTCTCAGGCTAAGGTCCACCACTGGTAAGAAATTGAGTCTCTACGAAACAAAAAACATAGGGTCTCTCATTCCACCGCTCAACCCTCTCTCTTATCGATCTCGGAAAATTCAAGGTAAGTTTGATTTGAAATTATTGTTCTTTTAATTTTTCCGCAGCATCTCCAATTACAGTGATTGTAGATTATTTTCACCCTTGATCAAATTTCTTGAATGCGAAAACTGAAGATGATTATTGTTTGAGGATTTAATTTAGATTTGATCTCAATTTGGGTCTCCAATCTTTTGGTTTGATTCTGGGTTTTTTTATGGGTTTACTGAGGTCACAAAAATATGAATCAAAGATGTTGAATACCAGTCCAATAAAGCCTAAGGTTGAATAATAGGGTGCATTAGACATGGGCATTGCAAGATTTTAAGGTTAGATTTCAAAGATCATGTTAAGATTCCACAATAATTTGAATCGTAAAGATTGGATCAAGATTTTTAACAATTACAGTATCAGGGTTAATTTAGTTTGATATGATATTGCTGTGAGCATCGCGAACTGGTTATAGGAAAATGCTAGTGGTTATCATCATGGCAGGAATACGTATTATCATAGAAGTGTAAAAGGAGACTAAAAGATCTGCATGTATATGGTTCGTTTCAATTGATGGCTGTAAAGCTATTTCTTGTTTGAACTACTGATTAAGAACTGTGCATCTTGGAACCTTAGTGTTAGCTTTCTGAACTCGTAGGTTCGGAGTCCAAACCTTTAGTTTCCCTAAAATCGGAGTAGTACTATGGACATTCTCACTTTGGTAGTTCTAAGGTTAATTCAAAAAATCATTGTAAATATCAACTCAACATCCAAATTGTAAAGACATTTCATGGCTTTACTGACTATATTATAGATATCGCTTTTGAAGTAAGATTGTCTTGTGCAATACTTGACAGGCTGCTGTGTCACTTTTTCAGCTAGGTGGTGGGTGCTTCACAAACTCAATCTTTACGAGTTTTGTCCCTCAAAAGGTTCAATTACCACAACCCCATCGAGAAGGACTTTTTTTTTTTGGGGTCAACCCAGATTATAACATAAGCTACTCTCTTATCTAGTTTGAAGAGTTATCAACAAGTTAGGCTTCCATGAACCTTGAAGACCATTCTATTGGATGGGAGTTCATTAGTTTTCCTACCTCATGTTATACAAGTCTCTAAACAGCTTAGCTATCTAAGTTATCAATCTTTTCCTACAAAGAAATAACAAGGGCAAATGGAGTTTCCTTCTGGGATGAGTCAAACCTCCATTGCTCATCTTCCTGATGATTGCCTCTATATCATTTTTCAGTGGCTTGAGAAACGTGTTGATCGTGAGTCATTTGGACTGACTTGCCATCGGTGGCTACATATTCAAAATCAGAGCCGTCGTTCATTGCACTTTGAATGTTCATTCAATCAACTCAATATTTCCTCTTTGTCTCAAAGCAACATCGACATTAAATCCTTTCACTTGCACAGGCTGCTTAACCGTTTCCAGCAGCTTCAGTCATTGTCCCTTTCTGGCTGCATAGAGTTGACGGATTCTGGCCTAACACAATTGCTATTCTATGGTGCAAAATTGAAATCACTTAATCTGGACTGCTGTTTTGGAATCACAGATTGTGGACTTTCTATTATTGCATCAGGCTGTCCTTCATTGATGCTTATTAGTCTTTATCGCTGCAATATATCTGATATTGGATTGGAAACCTTGGCTAGATCCTGTTCAGCTTTGAAAGAAGTGAATCTTTCTTCCTGTTCGCTTATAACTGACCGTGGAGTGGCCGCCCTTTCACAAAAGTGCTTGCAGCTGCTAGCCATCAGAATCTCAAACTGTCGAAATGTAAATGGCGTTGGATTTCAAGGCTGTCCAGAAACTCTTGCATATCTGGAAGCTGAATCCTGCAAAATTGAAAGAGAAGGAATTATGGGCATTGTGAGTGGAGGTGGACTTGAGTATTTGAATCTCTCAAGCCTAAGCTGGTCTGTTTCTGGAGCCAGTTTTGCAGCAATTGGTGCTGGATTTGCAACAAAGCTTAAAATCCTAGATCTTCGATTGTGTAGAACAATTATTGACGAATCTGTCATGGCTATTGCTAAGGAATGCCCTTTACTCCAACAGTGGAACTTGGCGCTATGCCATGAAGTCAGGATATCTGGTTGGCAATCAATAGGATCAAACTGCAATAACTTGGAGAAACTACATGTCAACCGCTGTCGAAATCTTTGTGACCGTGGATTGCAGGCTCTGAGAGATGGATGCCAAAAACTTTCTGTTTTGTACATGAGTCGGTGTCGGCTGATCACATGTACTGCAATTGAGTTGTTTAAATGTTTCAGAGCTGGTGTAGAGATCAAGGAAGATGAAGTAATGGATATTGCTCCTAAGTGGGCCTTCAGATGACTGTTGGTAATGAATATCATTATGGAGACAGAAGAAGAGGAGAAAAAGTCCAACAGAGCTTGATTGCTGAGAGTTGTCTGTCACACTTCAGAGTCCCTATCACGGTCCTTAAGCTGCAACTTGATGCACAGACTATTCTTCTGTTCCATTTGTTCATCTCCGATCTCTCTCTACTGGCTTATCTTTTCTCTTTGGTACTATTTGATGGCCGTATTTAGTTCAATCTTTTTGTGTTGAATGTAATTCTTCAAGGACTTAAGGAAGCAAATTCTGATAGGTACAGTTGCTTAATTACATAGAATGAACAGTTTGACGATGCTTTTACTAAAAGCTACTTGAACTGAAAATAAACTTGTCCTTGTATTCCTTTTGTCTCTGCTGAGCAACTGCAATATTTTGTTTTTTGTTCTGTTCAAAATTAATGAGTTGGCCGCAAACATGGTAATGGTGCTAATGTACCAAGCTATGCCGCCAACCTTGAAATTTACCTGCTTTGTGTTTCGATATAAATTGTCCTTGCAGTAATGACTCATGTCTTGCATACCGAGGAAACAATGACTGGATGCTGATTATATATAACCTCAATGTAGATAGCATGCCTTCTTTGTAGGACCATGCATGGACATTCCTTTTGACATTTGTACCCATTGGCTGTTTTTTTTTTTTTTACTAATTTATTCATGGTGATTGAACCATGTGATTCAGGCTTGGCTCCCTCCCTTCTCGTCGACCCCCCAACCCTAATGTGATGCAAGATTTGATCATAGGTGGTACTCCATCAGTAGTCTAACTGCACCTACTGCACCAGAATACAGATGGGTTTTAGGTTCCTTTGCAGCTTCCTAAGTACTTGGGGCCAGGAATGATAATGCAATTATTGTATCGCATACTCATACATAGCTTGGTTGCTCTACCAATAAGAACTGACTTTCAGATCCAGTGTCAGTTGAGCCATCCTTCATAGAGTTCGCTGTAAAATGATGCTCCTTTTCAGACAATTCTTTTTCCAGCCTCTCTTGCGCCCTCAATCCTCAACGTCTATTGTTTTCAGGCAAGCTGTGCTTATTGATACTTTTGTCTCTAACACAAGAATAAATAAAAGTCCTCGGAACAACTCAAGCAGAGATTTTTTACTTTTATATTCTTTTTCCCGATTCGATCATGTTTGATTGTATCTCGTTAAACAAAAAAAAAAAAAAAAAGGAATAAATCAAACATCATGGACATTTGTCTACTCAAAACGAGCGTGCGCAAAAATGGATTGGAATTAAATAGGTTGAAGAAAAGGCTCTCAGAAGACAGAAACTGATATAACATTAATAAGCACAAATCCATGAGAATCAGAATCTCATTTTATATAGCGTGAAACCCACAAACCTTTTACTTTACTTCAAAAAAAAAAATGATGCATTTTCGTCCTTATGATACCACACAATTCTTACTCTAATTTCACAGGGTAGCATTTGGAATCATATAACGAGCGGAGGGGATGAGTGTGAAACAGAAAATATTATGTTTGATTTGTAGAGATGAAAATTTTAATAATTTTTTCAGTTTTGTCCTCGTATATTTTAAAATTTTTGTCATACGCCTTCCATCATATCTTATCCTTGCTAATCTTGTTCATTTTGTCTCATTTACAAACAGAATGCTATCTAAGAAAGTGTCTACACTTGGTCAAAATGAATCAAAAAAAAAAAAAAGAAATAACAAAAATAATTAACAGTTGAGTGGCACATTCTATTTCTAAAGTACTTTGTAACAATTTGGAAGTTATTTAAAGTAGTAAGATGTTCGAGCTTTCCATTTGAAAACTTAAATTCTAGTCATTAGTATACATGTTACTGTATAGTTTCACTTTTTGTTTATGGTGCTTGACCGACTGGTATCCAATATCAGTTTTTATTGGTCCTCATTATTCTGTTTGGAGTTAACTCTTGGACCATTAAAAAGCGAATTCTCTCGACGTATATTTTTTCATTTTCAATACTCAAATTTATAATTTTAATTAAAAGAATTTGATGCCCTGGACCAATAGGGCATTGTATGGTTTCATTACCTATCACACAAATTAGTTAAAAAATTTATTGGATCTTTCTAATGTACCAAAAAAAAAAGTGATAAAAAAAAAAAAAAAAAAGAAGGGGGTAAAAAATTTTTTTTTTAATTTAAAAAAAGAGGAGGGGGGGGGAAAAAAAAAAAAAAAAGGGGGGGGGGGAAAAAAAAAGTTTTTTTTTTTTTTAAGTTAAAAAAAAAAAAAAAAAAAAAATTATTTTTTTTTTTTTTTTTTTTTTTTTTTTTTTTTTTTTTTTTTTTTTTTTTTGGGGGGAAAAAAAGGTTTTTTTTTTTTTTTTTTTTTTTTTTTTTTTTTTTTTTCCGTTCGGTATCTGAGTTGCGCTGACTAATTCGAGTCGAGTACTGTTAGAGCCCATTTTGGAATTGACTCTTCTTTCTTTTTCTTTATTTTTATGATTTAAACTCGAGACTTTTGATTAAAGGGATAAAGTATCATATCAGTTAACATAAAAGAGTTTGATTTTTAGGCTTAGTCAAGTGTTTGCAATGAATGACGTTAGTTTTGTTGATCAATGGGACTTACATTATGTAGCCATCCTATTTGTGTTTTATATTCAAAACAATCAATCAAAAGTTTCAAATTATGCCTACCCATAAATTTGTGTTTTTGAATTATTTATCTAAATTAACTAACCAAACTAAGCTTTTAACAAGTCGAGTCATGAGTTTATTCATGAAAATATTGATTCATTTGTAGTTCTATACAAAACAAGTCATATTAATAATTTTATTCTTAAAAGTTAAACTCTTTATTTTCATAAAAGGTTTAAAATTCCATGAAACTATTTTTTTTTTTTAAGAAATAGATTAAAAATGAAGGCAAGGACTAAAAAATATGAAAATACGTAGCTCTGTTAGCAAAATTTGTGAAAAATGTCACCCGATTCATATAGGTAGGGATGTATTATAGTAATTTGTTCCAACCTGAGTTATTCATGAAAATCTTGATCCATTTGTAGCCCGATGCAAAACAAGTCATATTAATAATTTTATTATTAAAAATTCATCTGTTGATTTTCTCAAAAGGTTCAAAATTTTTAAGAAACTTATTTCTTTCAAAAAATAGATTAACAAAGAAGGCAAGAAATAAAAAATATGAAAATAAGTACCTCTATCCACACATTTGTGAAAAATGTCGCCTAATCCGTAGGTGGGGATGAATTATAGTAATTTGTTCCGACCGAGTTATTCATTAAAATCTTTATTCATTTGTAACTCTATACGAAACAAGTCATATTAATAATTTTATTATTAAAAGTTAATCCCTTTATTTTCTCTATCCCATTTGTGACAGAGTTACATACATACATATGTTAAAGAACAAGTATTAATTGCTGTGGTTCTATTCAATAAAAGTTTGTATTTTCTTTCAAAATACCCATCGTTCAATTTAGTTTCCAGGAGCATACTAATAAAGTCATTTTTGTGTGATATTCATAAACAATATATTAATGACAATTAAAACAAAAAAAAAGTCATAATCACTTGCAATAAAAAGGAGGGAGTAAAGTAACACTTTAGTCCCTCCAATTCTATTCGTCAGCCACAAATATTTGACTCCCAGGTCCCAGGTCAAGTTCAGTTTGAGGATTCATAGACCCCACAAAAGCACCCAATTTTTGACACAAAGCAAAGTCCTCACCAAACTTGCACAGCTGCGCAGCCAATGTCAAGCTTTCAGCTATTGGCTGCCCAAAAGAATACAATTCTGATGGCTGCAAAATTGCTTCAAACATGTATAAATGTCAAGGACAGTACCCCAGCACATGTTCCGGGTGAATTTTGACCCAAAATACTTTTATGTTGAAGATAAATCCAACCATCTCTGCCTTCTTAGTTTTTATGGCTCCAACAAAAGGCAAGTCCACATTTCCCTTGCGACCAACGCCCTTAAATGCTTGTTGATTCATTAGTGAAAATCCTCGTCTTCTCAGACTGAAACCGGAAATGTTAGATACTGGGCTTTGGCGATTTCTTCTTCCTGGTTCCCAAAATTAGATCCTGTCATAAAACTACCTGTTCGAAGTTGCCAAATAAAAAGGGTAGTTCAACAAAAAACCATTTTAGCATATGCCCTACACTCAGAGAGAGGATTCTCTCTTTCAGATTACATCCAACATGCGCTTTTTAACCTTTCATTTGTCTGCAAGGATGTTCTTGCATATAAAGGATACTTCTATAGTCCAACAAGAAAACTTAGATAACGACTAGACCGCCTATGCATTTACCTTTATGTACTTGCAGGTCTCCATCCTCCAAGACTTCCCATTCCAGACGGATAAGCTGTTAAGCAGCTGCAAACAACACTCAACTTTCATGAATAGACAATGATAATGACACCAAAAGTATTATAAGCATCCGTGATTAAACAAACATACACGTTAATATTGGATCTTGGGCATGTATTCTTTATATCTCGTTTGAAATTTCACAAAATTATGTTGATATGAAGACAGGTTGTAATTTGACGTAAGAACGTCTTCTTCAGCTAAAAAAAAACTTAAAACTCACACCGTAATTAGCAATCAAACTTCATCAACAGCTCCAAATTCACACTGCACTCAACACCATCTTTCCCAAGATTCAAAAGATTGGTCAAAGCAAGCTTCTGCAGACTCCATAAGCTGTCAAGAAAAGCATGTAAAATGGGGGTGGGAGTCATCTGCCAATAACCCCCCAGGGCGCGCGCAATGTCCTCAGCCATCTCAATATCTAGACAGGCAGGTAACTGGAATCTGATGAATCTAAATTGTACCGCAATTGAAGAGCTGAATATTTGACAGACAGCTAGTCATTCATCTTCAGAATAGGCAAAATCATGAACCAGGGACAGGATAGATCTAGTAACAGAAGCAGTTCACTGTCAACAAATTGGCAAGCATATGAACAATGAAGAGCACAAAGAAATCAATTCAAGAAAGAAAAGCCCTACCAAAAAAAAAAAAAAAAAAAAAAAAAGGTCTGGAACAGAATTTTGGACATGCGAATAAAAACTAGGCACAACCCTCAACAGTCTTCTCTTGTGACTGCCACACCCATTCATCCACAGTTCATCAAAATAAACGCTAATCATAAAGAAGCAATGTAAATAAGAAGTAATGCTTAATGACAAGTATTGAAATCCAAAGGCTAAAGCAAATCAGAGTAAAAAGGCAAAACAAAGAGGAGGAAATTCTATCAATTCATCTATTTTTAGAAACCAGTCTTATAAAAATATAAGCTGGCATTTTCCAAGAGGCTTATAGCACTTATTAACAAGAAACAAAAAACTTCAAGGCTAAAACATCTGAAATGCGTAAGCAGCGAATTCTCAATGGGAAAACATACTACCCTGAGATTTAAATTGAAACATCACCAAGCAAACAGGTGAGAGAAGAATAAGAACAAAGCTTAGCGCAGCGCAGCAGCACTCTTCCGTGCAAGCTTAGTCCACTCTGTATGGAAAGATCCAGGACGATCAATCCGCTCATAGGTATGTGCCCCAAACAAATCCCTCTGTGCCTGAACAAGGTTAGCAGGGAGCCTAGCCCTCCTATAAGTATCAAAGTAAGCAAGACTAGCACACATTCCCGGTGTACTAATCCCAGCAGAAATCGCCAACCCCACTACTCTCCTCCATGCCGCCTGCCTCTGCACCATTTCCCTAGCAAATTCCGGGTCAACAACCAAACTCGCCAAATTGGGATTCCTTTGATAGGCCTTCTTAATCCTATCCAAAAACACAGCCCTAATAATACACCCACCTTTCCAAATCCTAGCCAGCTCCCCAAAATTCAAATTCCAACCCTTCTCATTACTCTTTGCCCTCAACAAATTCATCCCTTGAGCATAACTACATATCTTCGAGGCGTACAATGCTTGCCTCACATCATCAATCAACCTCTTCTTATCTACTCCAACCCTAGCAGCCCCCACATCCTCCTTCAAGCCTGCCTCCTTCAAAACCCCAGCTGCTGCTTCTCTCTCCTCCTTCAATCCACTCAAGTACCTACAATCCAACGAGGCCGCAATTGTAGGAGCCGCCACTGACAACTCTGCGGCTTGCTGCACAGTCCATTTTCCGGTCCCCTTCATTCCGGTCTTATCCAAAATCTTATCCACCAATTCTCCATCACCATACTCATCTTTAACCTTAAAAATGTCAGCAGTAATTTCAATAAGGAAACTCTCGAGCTCTCCCCTATTCCACTCATCGAAAATCTCAGCCAACTCCGAATTCGACAACCCTCCAACAGTTTTCAAAACATCGTACGCCTCCGAAATCAACTGCATATCACCATATTCGATTCCGTTGTGCACCATTTTTACGAAATTGCCACTCCCACCTTCTCCTATGTAAGTCACACAGGGTCCATCCTCTACCTGGGCAGCAACTTTCTTAACTATGTCTTCGATGTTCTTGTAAGCCTCGTATGACCCACCAGGCATCAGAGAAGGGCCGTTTCGCGCTCCTTCTTCGCCTCCAGAAACTCCCATCCCCAAATACAGCAAACCCTTTTGGTTTGCCTGCTGAATTCGTCTCTCTGTATTCTCGTACCACTCATTCCCCCCATCGATGATGCAGTCGCCTTGGTCCATGTGTTCCGACAGGGTGGCTATGGTATGATCGACGGGGGCGCCGGCTTTGACGAGGATGATGACGGATCTGGGCCGTTCGATCGAGAGAATGAAATCACGGGGGTTATAGTGACCGGTGAGGGGAAGATGTCCTTCGTGTTTGGCTCGATCTACGGTTTCGTCGACCTTGGATGTTGTTCGATTGTAGACGGAGATTGGGAACCCCTTTTCGGCAATGTTGAGGGCTAAGTTCTGCCCCATCACCGCCAGCCCAGCTAGCCCAATGCGCGAGAGAGTCGCTGCTTCCATTAGGACTTCTTGTCGAGATCGAGAGAGAGAGAATCGGGGGTTTTAGAATTGGAGAGGTGGTTGTTGGGGAGGTGTAGTTTATAGAGTTTTTTTTTTTTTTGGGGGGGGGGGATGAGAGTGACGGACCCGTCGAGGTAGCGAAAGGGCAGTGATCGAAAGCCCAAGGGACGAGGTGTGTCTTATACGAATCGGTCGATGACTCCGATATGGACAGAGTGCAGAACCAGGTTTTGGGTCGAGTTACAGTCTCTGTTCAAATTAATCTACTATGATGATAATTATTTCTATTTTAGTTGATACCTATCCGATTCTTGGACTCAGGTAGAATTTTGGGGAGAGAGAGAGAGAGAGAGAGAGAATAAGTCTGCAAATCTAGGACCATTAATAGAAAATAAGCCAAATTTTCCTTTTTGTAATAATTAAAGGATAAGAACTAAAAGATGTGTAAAGAACACTTCAGTTTACAAATGAAAGTTAAATCATATAAAGAGAAAATTCATTCGTTAAATTTTAGAAAAGTTTATTATATTTATTTAAGTTTAAAATATAAAACAATTAATAAGATTTTTCTTTACTAATTTAAAATTTCAAATAATTGATAATTATAATAAATATAAAATAATATCAAAATAAAAAATGTAACGAGATTGAGTCATGCAACACCTCTTCTCACTGTATTTAAAAACAAAATAATGGATTGAATTTTAAGCAAAAAATTAAAATTCTCTTTCTTTTTTTAGTCAGAAAGGAGAGTATTATTCTGAAAAATATATAAAAATTTGAATTTAAATTCTTAGATAAAAAAGAAGTATTTGATACCATTAGATTTTTTTAAAAAAAAATCTTGTATATAGTGAACATTAAAATAGTTTCGTTTTTCTTAAATTATATTTTTAATATTTTACAGAATTTTAATTAAACTATAAAATTAATTTGTAAATTTATTTTAACATGTGATGGGACGTAGTCCAAAACTCAGATCAAAAGAGTCAATTCAACAAAAGCCCACAAAAGGCGCCTTTTGATCAGTATCAAACGCCCACCACAACAATCGACCGAGGGGCCATAGCCACTCTGATCAATTTACTGAAAGGGTTTAGTCGCCCGAATCTACCGAACGATAGGGTCTCAGCCGCCCTATTAACCGATCGTGGCTCATCAAGCAGAGACAGTCACCTCGATCAATTAAACAAATGTCAGCCCTCTAACCGGACAAGTCTCGAAGGCCCCTTATCGGTCGAGCGATCGATTGGTACGCAGCACCCCTATCGATTAAAAAGGAAGGTCAGAACTTTTTTTATTTCAGTTTCTTGATTTCAGATAAGGAAAGCATCCCTCCCGAAAAGAAAGTTTTCTCGATATATGAGAATCGCGATCAATTCGTAATATTGATTTTCGAAATTTCTGGATCAGTTCGATAAGGAAGGCAGGGTGGAAGTCCCTTAGCGGTGTACAACTCTCACAGTTATAAGAGATCTCAAAAACTCTCGACGTGAGGTACGCTCACTAGACCTAACACTCTGAGCACATAGAACACAGGGAACAATTTTTTCATAACTCTCAGTCTGTTTTCTTCTAATCGAAAACAACTCTTTATTGACTTGAGCGTCGGAATCTCCCTACAGGAGCACCCTCCGGCGATTTTTGTAGGTGAATCCGCCCATCGACGGCAACTGTTCGAGTCAAGAAATAGTTGGTATCTGTGGAGTCGTAACTCACCTCCATCAGATTGGCGCCGTCTGTGGGAAACATATTAGAATAGTTTCTATTATTTCAACAATCATGCTTCCAAGAACCAGAGCGCCCTCAAGAGTCGTCCCTCCTGTTAAAGGGCGAACTGCCACACTTTCTGAAACCGCTCCTCTTGCGGTGCCTGATCGAACCACTCGCGATCAAGTAGCTCCCATGATATCACCTCATCAAGAACGGGCCTTACAACCCGCACTCCCTGTCCAACCCATGACCGACCCTATTCCAGAGTGAGTCAATCACCCCCAGATGGAAAGGCTGGAATCCAAACTTCAGGATGTGAGCAAGCAACTGAAGGACCTTAGTCGCGCCCTTAGACCTGAAGTCCAATCATCTGTTAGGGGATCTAGACGTCCCCAGCGACGACCGTCACCTCCACGTGGGGAAGCATCTGAAAACTCCAGACCAATCCCTGATGATCTTAGAAAGCAGATCGAGCAACTGGTAGCTAAGGACTAAAGCGGGCTAACCTTTAAGGAGACCAAATCCCCTCTTATTCTTACGCTTCACCGTTCGACTCCAAGATCTCCTCAGAGCCTATGCCTCGCAACGTGCTCCTGCCTCCCATGGAGAGATACAATGGGACAATAGACCCCCGAGATCATATAACCCATTTTATAACCGTAATGATCTCCAGGGACATGCCCGACGCAACCATGTGCAAGTACTTTCCCACTACTCTCTTAGGAAATGCACTTACTTGGTTCAATTTTCTCCCACCGTCGAGTATAAAAACATTCTCTCAGTTAACAGGCTTGCGACCCTCTGATATGAAGGTGTCTATCACAAAGAAACCCTCTGCTACCATTCAAGAATTTTACGCTTGAGCTAAAAAGTACATTACTGTCGAGAACTCTGAAGCATCCGATCATAGAAGAGATCAGACTACCCGTAAAGAACGGAACCAGTCACCCCGGAGGTCTCCGCCCAAGAGAAACCGGACAAAACTTCCTCCTCCAAGGAGATACAACAACTATACCCCGCTGAGTGAAACCCCTGGCCGGGTCTTAGCCCTTATCAGAGACAAGCCATACGTTCGATGGCCCCCACGATCAACCGAGGATGATTCCAGCAAGGACAGAACGAAATACTGTCACTTTTATCGTGACTACGGTCACAGACCGATGATTGCAAGAAATTAAAAAACAAATTGGAATTTCTAGTACGTGAAGGAAGACTATGAGAGTTCGTCACCGGGAGGGAAAGAGGTCATCCCGCCGGTTACCGGCGTGAACCGTCACAACGCAACCAAGAGGAAGAACGCCAAGCTGCTCAACCTCCGACGGACCGAAGGGATAGGGTAATTCTTCAGGTCTGCAATGGACCAACAAAAAATGAGGCCAGACAGCTAATCACACCAATTTTCTATTATCCGAAGGCAATTCCCCCTGCACCACAAGAAATCCTAGCAGCAAGCACTAATAAATAACAAGGTGAAAAAAGACAAGTCATCGATTTTACCGACGAAAATCTCATTGGGATCGACCCAAACCGGCACGATCCCCTCGTGATAACCTCCAAAATTGGACAATTTGTTGTTCGAAGGATCTTTGTCGATCAAGGAGCCGGCTATCATCTCTTATATTATGATGCTTTTGGACGAATGAGATTCACTCATGCAGATCTTCAGCCCCACGTGGGCCCAGTTAAAGGGCTCTCGGGTGAGTGGATATATCCCGAGGATATTATCTCTCTCCCGATCACCCTTGGAACACCCCTTAATCATGCGACGGCTCCCGTCATGTTTAATGTGATAAACCTCCATTCGCTCTACAACGTCATCTTGGACAAACCAGGTCTAAACACCTTGGAGGTTTTGCCTAACACCAAGCATATGAATATCAAGTTCAGAACATCGTTGGGGATTAAGACTCTATCATGTGAGCTGGAGCCTACTACTTCCGCTTCTAAATAGCCATCATATTTTATTGCTGGTATTTTTCTAAGTTGCAAGGATATTTCCCACGTTCTTGAAGTTACTTGTTAACGGATCTTTTGCATCTTCATGTCCTGATCATATCGCTCGGAGGGTCTTAGTCGCCCAGAATCTATCATTCGTACGCGTCCTCAATAGCGGATGTAACTCCCCGGATGGGTGGATGCGGTCCAACCATTTAAAAATTTCTTATCGCTCGGAGGGTCTTAGTCGCCCAGGATCTATCGTTCGTACACGTCATCAATAGGGGATGTAACTTCCCAGACGGGTGGACGCGGTCCAACCATTTAAAAATTTCCTATCTCTCGGAGGGCGTCAGTCGCCCAGGATCTAATGTTCGTACGTGTCGTCAATAGGCGATGTAACTCTCCGGACGGGTGGACGCGATCCAACCATTTAAAAATTTCCTATTATTCGGAGGGTCTCAGTCGCCCAAGATCTATCGTTCATACGTATCGTCAATTGGGGATGTAACTCCCTGGACGGGTGGACGTGACCCAACAATTTAAAATTTTCCTATCGTTTGGAGGGTCTCAGTCACCTAGAATCTATTGTTCGTACTCATTGTCAATAGAGAATGTAACTCCCCAAACGGGCGGACGCGGCCCAACTATTTGAAGATTCCCTATCGTACAAAAGGTCTCAGCCACTCGGCCCCTGTTGATCATGTACTTCACTGACGAGTGGTACAACCTTTTGAACCAACGAGCATGATCATCCCGTGTAAGAGTTCTGAGTCAGGCGAAAGATCTAAATCCCCTTAATTCTACTGAGACAATGCAGTGAGAAACAAAGAAGATGACTTCTATCGGAAAAATATAAGAATTTCTCATTAAACGAACGGAGGCCACTTAGTACAAAATCTCAAGCAGAAATTATACAGTCAGATTTTGAGTATCAATCTCTTCTTCGATTAAGGGCAGAACATCACTTAGACCCATACTACGGACAATCTCTTCGGCGCATTTTAATCTCTCGGCTAGTTTATGATGGGAATCCTTGTGGATGATAGCTTCACTTGCGTGGGACTCCTCAAGCTCCGCTATCTTACGTTCCGCCATTCAAAGAGATTCCTCACGAAACTGAACCAACTTCTTGTGCACCAGAGCCTCTGACTTTAGCCTTTCGCACTGCCCTTGGTATTGGATAATTCCGATCGAAGGGATCTCAACTCCTCTTCCTTCTGACTGAGTAGGGCACCGGGTGTGTTTTCAGTGGCCAAGGACTCTCCTTCCAGAAGGGAGATTGATTCCCGCAGACAGGTCAACTCAGAGATCCGTCCCTTTAAGTGGCTTATTATCTGCCTCCCCTGTTGTCCCTGAAATCGAGCAAGGGCCATGATCTATGAAGAAAACCAAATCAACAAATAATAAAAGAGGAAGAAGAACTCGAAAGACGCGTGTGAATATTACCATCAAACCTAAGGATTCAAGAACTCCGTCGACCTGTTCGTAAGACATTCTATGAAGATTAAACTCACAGCGATGGAAGTTAAATTGCCCAGTAATACGCTCCGCTTCTGCCAAATCTATGTAGCTATACTGCATGTCCCGAGCACAAACGGCAACGGTTCCACGCTTTTTTGAGCCTTTTTTGCCATCGAAAGACTAACAGAGATAGAGGATAAAGAATACGCTCCCTCAAAAACTTTGCATTTTCCCTTGCGCATAGGCTAGACAGGAACAGCAGAAGAAGGCCTTCCATTTTATCTCCCACAGCCCGAGAAATATTCGTTCTCGCTCCAACATCGATTGAAGGAAGATCCCCGGCTCCTCTTAACTCGTCCGCATTAACACTTGCTTCACCCGATGGATTGCCTTCACCCGGGGCGGCTCCCTCTATCGGTATAGTAGCTATCGAGTCTGGGTACTTGGACGAAGCTCCTAGCGCAGACGAGAGCAAGGAAGTCTCCCTCATCTTTACCAAAGAGGGTGGTGACCCGCGAAGGGTCTCAGTCACCTTTGAAGAAGATTTAAGTAGAGCCTCAGACGGCCCGGGATCCTCCTGAAGAGGTTTTTTCACGTTATGACGAGTCAACTTATCAATAGTGACATTCTCCAACAAGATGTCGTCAAGATGACTCAAGTAATCGACTAATTCGATTTTCGCTCTCCCCAACAGAAGGAGCTGATCAACTTTTCTCTTTTCCCTTAGCAGTAAACCAGCCAGGGATAACATCTAGTCGTCCAGCAAGGACTCAACTCATATGCTCTGATCGGTGTACTTGCAATAGCAGCTAATCGACCGAACAAAACGGCCATGCTTCGAAGCCTTCGGAGATTTCAGCCCCACAGAAGGCACCCCGCCAGCCTTGGGAATCTAGGGCATGCGATCCCTGTCCAAGAACTCAACAAAAAAAGAACTTTTGCATCCAGCTCTTATCGATAGACTCACTGTAGAAAAATCTCGAATAGGACTCTGACCGGGTCTGTAGTTTGTAACACCCCTTAGTCGACCCGTTACTCCCACATCTCATCAGAATAAAAATTGAGAACAAGATGTCAAAATCAAAACGAAAATGATAAAACCCTAATAGGGAAGCCACCGCGACTACTAACCGCCAAGCACTGGGAATCAAGAGAGTCGGGAATATGTTCCACTGACGCAGAACCTCAGAAAAAGGACTCGTATATGGAACCTTCAAACCGTATTTGACCGATTGAAGATACATTGACACACAGTTTTCTGGTGCCCTATTAGCCCTATCAACCTCTGTAGTGGACAACAGAGAATAATCGTCCCCCAACAGTATCTCAGTTTGCATTTCTTGGAGTTCTTGTGCTGACATGATGCTCGTAATATCACCAATGTTCGGAAAAGCCTGAGGAATAGACATCTTTGTCATCGGTAATAACTCTTTGACAGGGGGAGAGAAAAAGGTGGAAAAGATGGAGAAAGCTATAATGAGAAAAGTTCTTATGGGATGTACGAGAAATGGTTTACGAAGACCAAAACGACAGCGACCATATTAAAAGGTCCTCGAACTTCCGATTTAAAATTATGGCTCATGGCGCATCTTTCCAAGAAAACCATGAGTCAGGGGCAAATGATGGGACGTAGTCCAAGGTTCAGACCAAAAGAGTCAATTCTCTAAAGGCCCACAAAAGACACCTTTTGATCAGTATCAAACGCTCATCACAACAATCGACCGAGGGGCCATAGCTGCCCCGATCAATCTATCGAAGGGTCTTAGTCGCTCGGGTCTATCGAACGATAGGGTCTTAGCCGCCCTGTTAACCAATCGTGACTCATCAAGTAGAGACAGTCATCTCGATCAATTAAACAAATGTTAGCCTTCTAATCGGACAAATCTCGGAGGCCCCTTATCGGATGAACGATCGATTAGTACGCAGCACCCCTATCGATTAAAAAGGAAGGTCAAAACTTCCTTGATTTCAGTTTCTTGTTTCATAATAGCAATTTGAAGATTTTTCAGATAAGGAAAGTATCCCTCCCGAAGAGAAAGTTTTCCCGATATATGAGAATCGTGATCAATTCATAATATTGATTTCTGAGATTCCCGGATCAATTCGATGAGTAAGGTAGGGTGGAAGTCTCTCAGCGGTGCACAACTCTCACAGGTATAAGAGATCTCAAAAACTCTCGACGTGAGATACGCTCTCTAGGCCTAACACTCTGGATACATAGAATACACGAAACAACTTTCCCATAATTCTCGGTCTATTTTCTTTTAATTGAAAACCGCTCTTTACTGATTTGAGTATCGGAGTCTCTCCACCGGAACACCTTCCGACGATTTTTACATGTGAATCCACCCATCGACGGTTACTGTTGAAGTCAAGAAGGAGTTGGTATTTGTTGAGTCGTAACCCACCTCCATCAATGTGTAAGATTTTTTTTTTAATTGCAAAAGATGATGCAAAACAATATTCATTAAGCAATGCGAGGATAATTATGACATTTGCCGATAAACATATAAAGCGGAGCCAGGGTTATTGTTCGTTTTTCTTTTTTTTTTTTCATTCAAATTTTTATATTTTTTTATTTGGATCTTTCGTTTTTTAGGAGGATTCCGCTATATCTTTTTTTATTTAGGACTGTGTTACTTTTCCCCTCTAATTTTTTTATCCGAGTCCTTACACTTTTTTTACTTAGTTTCTGTTTTTTTTTTTTTACTTAAATCTTTCATTTGTTAGGAGATCTCACTATATTTTTTTTTTCATTAGGATCTTCTATTTTTTTCGTTCAACTTCTTTCACTTTTTTTTGCCTTGTTTTTTTCTCTTGGGTATTTCCTCTTTTAGCGGACCTCACTATGTTTTTTCCATTTAGCTCCTTGCACTTTTTTGACCCATTTTTTTTTTTTTTCACTTAGATCATTCGTCTTTTTAGAAACTGTACTTTTTTTACCCTTTTTTACTTTGGTACTTTGTCTTTTTTAAACCATGCTTGATTTTTTTTTCTTGTTTAGGTCCTTCAACATTTTTTAATACTTAGGTCTTTCGTTATTTTGAAATATATATTTTTTTTCTTTTATTTTTTAGTTTCACGGATAGTCGTTCCTGTATTTTTAGATCGTGGCTTTTTTTACCTATTTAGGTCTTTACTCTTTTTATTTTTGAACCCAACTTTTTTTTTCCTCTTAACTTTTTTCATCTTTTTCAGATTTAAGTTTTTCCCTTTTTGATTTTTTTGGCCTTGTTGAATGTCATCAATTTATTTTTAAACCACAGTTTTTTTTTTCATTAAGATTCTTAATCTTTTTATTTTTTTATCCTACTTTTTTAAAATCGTTCGTCTTTTTTAGAAATAAGTTTTTTCCCTTTTTGAAACCCAGACGTCCATTCGGATCCTTGGTTTTTTTTTTAATCAAGATTTTTTTAACTTTAATCTGTCAACTTTTTTTAGTATAAGTTTTTCACTTTTTATTTTCTTTGAGCTCACAAATAATCGTCATTTTATTTTTAAATCATAATTTTTTATTGTTTCCATTCAAATATTTTTTTTTATTTTTTTACTCTTCTTTCTCTCTTAAATCTTTTCCTTTTTATTTTTTTAAGACCGCACAGGTGGTCATTTCTTTATCCTTTACTTTTTTACTTCACTTTTTATCCTTTTTTATCTCATTTATTTATTTTTTTAGAGTTTCGATGGTTAGATTTTTTTTTCCTATTACTTATATATATTATATTTTTTTGTTAATTTGGATAATAATTTAATTTAATTATTATATTGATTATAAATCTAATAAATTTTTATATAATAAAAAAATATAATTCATATTTTATATAGGTATTTGGAGCGTTAGCACGGGGCGATCACCGGTAATAATTAGCGGCACGGGTGGAAGGAAAGTGACGGGAGGAAATCTCGATCACCTCGTTTGGTTGGATGGTTGAGCTGAGCATGAGCTTCCAAGGAAAGAAGGACAAAAAGGCCCAATTTGAGGCCCAATTCCCTTTCCCTACTATAAGGTTGTTTTTTTTTTTTTTTTTTTTTTTTTTGTGGGTACCCTGAGTCTCCAAGGTGTTTTCACTTCCTCACATCATCCTCTTTGTCCATCCAATGAAATAGAACTTGTGATCCTGTCTAGACCATGAAAAGTTTTTGAGCTTTTGCCCCTTTTTGCAATTGGGCTTGAAATGATCAAATTCCTTCTTTGCTTAGAGCTAGCACCTGTTATGGGTAACCCCTCAACTTTTTCATTGTCCATTTTTATTATCGCCAAATGGGGTTCTCAAAACTTTAATGTCTTGATCTATTGTGGTGAATTTGAAAATAATGACAAGATTAGATACAGTTAATGTATAAAACAGCATTTGATAGATAATATTTGATAAGATTGAGGAAATATGGAGAAATAGTAAGATTAAATATATTTATAAAATCTCCAATTTCTTTACTTTTCTTAGCGTAGCGAATTTAAAAATAATGACAAAATTTGATACAGCTAATTTATAAGATAGCATTTGATAGGTGATATTTGATAAGATTTTTCTTAATTATTAAGGAGAAAATATAGAGAATTAGTAAGACTAGACATATTCATAAATCTCAAATTTCTTTATCTTTCTATCACTATTTCTTTTACCAAATTAGGAAGATTTACTAAAAATTCTTTTTAAAAAAATAAGCATATTCTCATCTATATTTTAAATATCCTAGCACATTCACACAGTTATGTTTATCGTTAAAAAATGAAAATACTATCGACCCACCAACATCCCTCAAATCTTTACTTTTAAATTAGTTTTACAAATCATTTTATTGTAAATATACTATACATGAATGGATATAGGATCATTATTGAAATTTTAAAATACTTAGTTCATATAATATAATTTTTTAATTTTATATAATCAAATTAAGTAACTAAATTAAAATGTGTGACCACATTTTCTTAATTTGATTCAATAAATATTAAAATGATAATTACAAATCTTATCAAATCCCAATCCCTATTGTAATTTCTAATTAATTTCACTATTCTTACAACTGACATTAAAACCAAAATCACAAATCTCATCAAATCTGTGGTTTCTAAGTATTGTCACAATCCCTCGTTCATGTCAAGATCCATAGAATTCAAATTCCAACGTTCAAATGGTAACCAAGGGCAAATACGACAATATAGGGAGGGTTGGCGGTTAAAGCAGCTGCTGACGTGGCAGGAATCCACGGACCATCATTCCGGTCTCGACAAATAACAAATTAAAATAATTTATAAAAAACAAAATAAAATGGAACAGAAAATGCAAAATCCAGAGTCACGAGGGTTTCGCTTCAGTTTCAAAATTTGAAAACTGGTAGAAAACAAGGAGAGTATTAAGAGAGAGAGAGAGAGAAACGTAAACCACAGAGAGAGAGAGAGAGAGACGTAAACCTTCAGTCGCTTATCTTCATTCTGTATCTAACTTTGCTCTTCTCACTCACCCTTTCTTGTTCTTTGTATAATTTAATTGTTTTGGGTTCGAAATCCAGGATTAGTGAGATGGCGACGATGGAGAGCTTGATAAGTATGGTGAATCGAATTCAAAGAGCGTGTACTCTCCTTGGTGACTATGGCGGTGATAATGTTAATGCTTTGCCTACCCTTTGGGAGTCCCTTCCTTCTGTTGCCGTTGTTGGTGGCCAGGTTCTCTCTCTCTCTCTGGTTTGCTTTGTTTAATATATTTGATTGTGATTGTTGTCTTCGGAGTTGGATCTGTTCCTGTTTATTGTTGTTATACTCCTTTCCTCTTCTTTTCTTTGTGTGGTCTGGTGCCGTGCTTCTCTGAACGGTGATTCGTCTTTAATTCCTGATGCTTGTGTAATGATTGAATCTGGATATCACTCTGTTCTTTTGTATTATCTCTCTCTCCGTTTGCGCTTTATTTTGATAGTGGCATCGGAGTGTAGAGAGGTCACTTGCAGATTTTCTCTCTTTTCTTCAATACTAGGATTATCTCTCTCCGTGTGTGTGTTTTAATTTTAATTTTTCATGTTCTGTGGATGTAGAGTTCTGGAAAATCTTCGGTGTTAGAGAGCATTGTGGGCCGTGATTTCCTACCTAGGGGTTCTGGTAAAGATTTTTCCTTTTTCCCTTTTCTTTTTTGAATGCCTGTTGATTAGATAATTGATATGTCTACATGTAAGATTGTTTATGAATTTGTTGTGAATATAGGGATTGTGACAAGGAGGCCGTTGGTGTTGCAACTGCACAAGACCGAAAGTGGATTAGAGGAGTATGCTGAATTCCTTCATTTGCCTAAGAGAAAGTTTACTGACTTTGGTATGCGTAGTTCCTTTTGAAGTTCTCTAAAAAGTACTATTGGACATTCAATTCCATTTTGCTCATTCAGTCTCTACCTCGTTGGTCATCACCCATATCTAATCCATTTCCACCACTCACACTCAGTGAGAAATCTTCACCTCTTCCATGATTTACATTTTTTGCACATACACATACAAGAATCCCATTCTCAGGTGCTTTGTTATTTTTAAGCATCCATTATGCATCCATTTTGGGGCATTTTTTTTCCTTTTTTCTTTTTCCTAGAGTGGGGGAAGTTGGCAACTTTGAGGATTTAATTTAATTTCTTTGCTATTGTTCCTGTGTTTTACTTGGAAGGTCTCCCATGAAGTCGTTGCCTTGTGTCTTATGTGGTAAACATCCATTCTCTAAAGCTGCTTTTAATCTCTTCTTTGATATTTTTAGGAAGGTGTTTTGAGAAGGAAACTTGTCCCAGAACTAGAAGGAAACTTGTCCCAGAACTATCTCATTGTTCTAAATAAATTAAATCTTGTATTATGTTTAGAACAATAGAATATTGAGTCAAATGTGTGCTCTTCCAAGCTCATTTAATGGTACAAAACAAAAGCAAAAACCTTGTGTACCTTATCAACTAAGGGGGTTTGATGGTTCGAATTGCTCTTGTTGCTTTCAACATGTCAACTATTGTGCCAAATTCCCAGTCTGAAAATGTGATGCACAGTTCTTAATGTAAAATATGCAGATATTCTGCATTTCATCAACATTCTTTAGTTCATGAATTTTGTTAAGGACGTGTCCTTGGAGTTATCATGCTAGTATGCGTCCCATTTTTCATTTATATGCAAGTTATTGTTTTATGTTCTCAAGCTGTATGTCCAAAAAATTAGAAAGCCAGTGCTTTTAGTGCTGCCTGCATAACTCAAAGAATTGGTTCTCTGTCCTACCCATTACCTTCTAGAATTGTGGTCCGTTGCTTTCAAAATTTTATGCTGTTGCAGAATGCAATATTTAGTTTTTATTGAGCAAGCATTTTTTGTTATTTTACATGCACGAGCTATATCTTTTCTATACATGATTGTTCATTAGGCTATTATTCTGCTATGCAGCTAAGGTTCGCAACGAAATTCAGGATGAGACTGATAAAATAACGGGAAAGTCTAAACAAATATCACCAGTTCCTATTCATCTTAGTATCTATTCTCCCAATGGTGAGTCATGCTTTACTCTTATGCAAATTAAGGCAACAGGGGCCATAATTCTGGTGCATCTCTAAGCTAACAATGTGAGAATTTGGTGGTAGCATGACACTAACCCTTTTATATGGTGCATATCCGTACTATTATGTTTTGGTTTATTTAGACAATCTTTTGCCCTACTATTGGGATTTATGTGATTCATGAATTGCAAAGATAAAAAATGTTAGTTTTTGTACTGTAAATCTTGGGCCTTAATAGTAGGTAAGACTTGTAACTTGAAAAGAATAAAAAAAAGGGTTCATCCGATACACAAAGTGCTCCCCGACTTAGTGCGGGGGTGGGTGGACGTATATATATGCAAGCTCTAAATATACACCTTTGGCTCTAAAATTACATGTGCATTACACACACCAACTGCCAGATCTTTTTTCTTTTCCCCCCTTTTGGGCTCTTTCTGAGATTCCTTGATATTTTATTAAAAGTGCCTTTTTATACTGCAAATTTGGTTGACCATTCAATACTTGACAGCATGACTTAGAATCCCAATAGTTTTATCATACTGCATAACTTACATCAAAAAATTCTTTCTATTTGTAATCACTCTTCTATGACCAAATTTCATGCTTTGTTTCAATGAACAGTGGTCAACTTGACATTGATTGATTTACCTGGTCTAACTAAGGTTGCTGTCGGTATGTTTTTCTTCTCCATCCATTGTCAAATTCTCTGGCTTTTCATTTAAGTTGTGACTTGATATTTTCTTTCATTAATAGAGGGACAGCCAGAGAGTATTGTTCAAGATATTGAAAACATGGTCCGCTCCTACGTGGAGAAGGTAATAGTAATTCATTTGTTTTGTCCTTGGTTGTCTAGTGCAAAACAACTGTGTCACACACATTGATTGGTTCTTGAAGGATATCTTATTAACGTCATTTGTGTCCTTAGAGAGGTTGTGTTTGCACCCAGTAAGCTTAAGCAATTAATAACTGACTCTTCTACAGCCCATGTCATGATGTTTTATTTTGTTTTATTTTATTTTTACTTTGCATGACTGAAGGTGGGAAGTTTATTATATATATGGGAGTGCATTATGATGGATAATGATGCCTTCTGTTATTCAGTAGGACAAAATAGCCTTGGATTTTTTAACAAAGAAACTAGGAAGGGAGGACCTTCCCCTTGATATGTATTCTTCTTTTGCTACTTCACTTTCAGTCATGTCTGTACTCTCAAAATCGTTTCTACTTTGACATATACTGTTGTTTGACTTGCAGCCTAATACCATTATTTTGGCCATAACTCCCGCCAATCAAGATATAGCAACTTCAGATGCCATTAAGCTTGCTAGAGAGGTTGATCCTACAGGTGCTTCTGCACTCTCTTTATTTAACAGCACTGACACTGCTATAGTTTGCTCTCATTGAACTCTCTTCCTCCTTGTTTAGGTGAAAAGACATTTGGTGTTTTGACAAAACTAGATTTGATGGATAAGGGAACCAATGCACTTGATGTAAGTAGGCCCATTCTTTTTTTTTGGGGGAAATCTTTTTGATAAGATTAAACTCATGCTTCTGTTTAATTTAAAGCATTTACTCTGGCTAGTTAGACCTGAAAAATATGTTCTGTGACCAGTCGTCCATGGTTTGTTGAATCCTTTACATAAGAGCTATGTGAATACATTAATGCCCTTGCTGTTAGGCTTAGGAGGGTTGGGAAAACTTGACATGCCAGCTTTTCCCATCTTTTTGACTTACCATAATGACTTTGTATTGAGTCTATGATATCAATCACCGTAATCATGTGCACCTGTTTGTATATAAGTTTTAACCATTTTGTTTTTCATCATCGCTCGAAGCCATGCTACTTGGCTAATCTGTATTTTCTTACTGTGGTATCTCATTTTCAAGTTCAAATTTGTTAGACATGATTTGTCCATGTCTGTCACATTCTTGCAGTTACAAAGGTTTTCTGGTGTAAAAAAACATGTGGTAGGTACATTGTTACAAAGTCTTGGAACTCGGTATCTGACTTAAATGGGAGAACCGTTTTTTTTTTTTTTTAAATTGAGGAGTATCTCTATAAAAGGCTTTATTATCATATCCTTTGAAATACTTCTGCTTTGTGTTGTCTTCCTTCAGAAAGGCCACGAGCAATTCCAACGAAATTAATTGTTGAATGAGTAAAGATGGTTAAGTTGATATAGACATTTACATATAACACAGGATAGAGCCACCCTTTTATATAAGTTACAAGTAGGATCATCTCCATTTTGTTATAATGGCCAGACCTTGGTGCTTGGTAATGGAGCTAATGGTGCTTCATGAAGAGTTTTGCATTATATGTTGTAGCAATTACTATGTACTTTAATTATTGGTTCCCCTTTTTGGGGCATACTAGGATACACCACGATATTAGCATCCTCACCCCAATATTAGCACCCTCATAGTCGTCCATGGGCTAGCATAAGCAGATTATGTGTTGTGAATACAACTGTTATTACATTCCCTTGAATGTATGCTTGTCCCTATATTGCTGAATTTAGGATTAGCACAGTTCTCTCCCTCAAATTCTTGCATTTTGTTGCTTTCTTGAAGGTTCTGGAAGGGAGATCTTATCGCCTGCAACACCCCTGGGTTGGCGTTGTAAACCGTTCACAGGCTGATATCAACAGAAGCATCGACATGATTGCAGCGAGGCGTAAAGAGCGTGAGTATTTTACAACAAGTCCTGACTATGGTCATTTGGCCAGCAAAATGGGATCAGAATACCTGGCAAAGCTTCTTTCAAAGGTATTAATGTTGTTTCGCAAAATGAATCATGATGCCTGTTTTTTAAACTTTGCTTAATGGGTTTCTTTAGCCCTGAAAAGAATGATAGAATGATTTTTACTTTGAGAATGTTGATGTCAGCACTTGGAGTCCGTGATTCGAGCTCGGATACCGGGCATTATGTCTTTGATTAACAGAAGCATTGATGAACTTGAAGAGGAAATGTACCATCTTGGTAGACCTGTTGCTATTGATGCAGGGGTAAGAATGTTTTCTGTATCAGATAGATATATAATGTTTATTCTCAGCCACAATAATTTTTTTCTGTATTTCAGGCCCAGTTATATACTATCTTGGAGCTTTGCCGTGCATTTGGCCGGGTATTTAGTGAGCATCTTGAGGGGGGGTGAGCCTCAAACCTTGATATGGGAGCACATTTCTCAAGGATTTTGGGTCTTTTGCTTGACTTTGAACCAAAGAATGCTTATGTTACTTATCATAACTAAGGTTTTTGATTGCTCAAATCTTTTTTGAAAATATCTAAGATTTATTTTGGAAGACCTGTTATCCCTATATTTGCACTGGTTTAAAATAAAAGGTAGATTTGGTTGTTTTATGCATGGTTTAGTAAAACATGCTTCTCAACATCTTGTAACATGTGCAGGTATTGGGGTTTAAAAAATTTGTTCATCCAAACTGAGAGGAAGAGCCATCTGATATCACTTTATTATGAAAATAACATTTGAATTTGACATTTGTGTATCTTCATCCTAGACTAAAAGCCATCTCTATGGCATATGAGAATTTGAACACTTCGTCCAATTTATGATGTGGAAAGGGCTTGAGAGCAATTTCCATCTGCTTTAGGAAATGATATTGGGACTAAATATTTCATTAGCTCTTCTTCTCTCTCACAGGCACTCCTATTTTGAGATTCTGGTTCTAACCTATTTATTTTAAATTGAACCAAGTCTCGTGGATTCATTTTGATGCACATTTGGAGCAATATTGAATTGCCTTGAGTTAGCAGCAACAGTGCAATCTGGGTTCATATGCCATTAGTAGAGCATATGTTTGCGTTATTGTGGCAGGTTCTTCAAATTTTTCTCTCTTTAAGATGACACACAACTTCTCATCTCAGGCGTCCAGGCGGTGATCAGATTTATGGAGTTTTTGACAACCAGCTTCCTGCTGCTTTGAAAAAGCTTCCATTTGATCGCTATCTTTCAATGCAGAATGTAAGGAAGGTGGTTTCAGAAGCAGATGGGTACCAACCCCATCTAATTGCACCTGAGCAAGGATATAGGCGTCTCATTGATGGGGCACTCAATTATTTCCGAGGGCCAGCAGAAGCTTCAGTGGATGCTGTGAGTTTCTTAGTTTTGGCTGTTCTGTCTCCTTGTTACTACCATTATTATGGCAAACTTCTCTACTTGGACCAAGTACAGCATATAATTGCTGCTCTTTGTAGTCTAAGTTATTAGGTTTGAGAATGTAGCTATTTTGGCTTCCTTAAATTGTGCAGAAGTAGAATCAATTTGAAGCTAGTATTTTGATCATAATGACAACCACATAAAGGTCTGAATGGTCATTTTTTGGATATTGATTCTACAAAATATGTACCTGAACTTATTATAGACATAAAGACCTAAACTTGTTTCGGTAAACTTGTTATAGACATGTTAATATGTACACGAAGTAATGCATATCATCGTACAAAATATGTGGCACTCAAATATTCGTTCTTCGAACCCAAATTTATAATAATTGAAATTTCTGTTGACTCCGAAATAATGATGCAGGTGCACATCATTCTGAAGGGTCTTGTACGTAAGTCAGTTGCAGAAACTCAGGTATGAGAGCTTGCTATTATTCTATCTAAAAATCAAATTATAAATAAGTTACAAAGGGTACACAAGTCAATGATGGACTTAATTTACACAGGAGCTAAGACGTTTTCCAACGTTACAAGCTGAAATTCTTGCTGCTGCAAATGAGGCATTGGAGAGGTTTCGAGAAGATAGTAGGAAGACAACCTTGCGATTGGTGGAGATGGAATCCTCATATCTTACTGTAGATTTTTTCCGAAAACTCCCACAAGAGGTAGACAAGGGAGGGAACCCAGCAGCCTCTACTGCAGACCGCTATGTTGAAGGACACTTCAGGAGGATAGCGTCCAACGTGTACTCTTATGTAGGAATGATCTCCGAGGGACTCAGAAACTCCATTCCGAAGGCTGTGGTTCATTGCCAAGTTAGGGAGGCAAAACGGTCTTTACTCGATCACCTCTACGTACAATTGGGGAAAAGGGAGGTACCTCTCTCTCTCTCTCTCTCTCATGTAGTTCAAGTTTATGTGCCTTGGTAGGATCTCCATGGTTCTAACTATATCAGTAGTATCTGGCATCTTAATCTAATACTATCATGCCTGAATGTTATTTGTCCATATAGTTGAATAAGCTTATGAGCTAGGGTGGTTTATGTAGATAACCTCAAGTTGTTGGGACTAGTTGAAACATATTGAAAGCACTTGAGTTATTGGACACGCATATGGGCATGTATCAATGCTCGAACCGATTCCGATGTTGTCCTGAGTTTCTAACCAGCATAAAGTCCCATACATTTCCTAAAATTCAATAATATATGTCCGTATGCACATTTTATTAAAAGAAAGGTGAGATCCTAAAAATTTTATATATTTGTAACTTTTAAATGGTGATTAGTCAACAATTATGAGCTTTTTCTTTACATCGCTCTAGAACTTTCACTTTTGCTATTCTAAGTTAGGTTCTTAAATAATGTACATCTCCTTTTGTTCTTTTCTCACATGATGTACTTGTTACTCTACTGGATTTGATGATATGAACTACTGCGATGAGTGCTAAAGTTTTTGCATGAAATGCTTTGGAAGTACCAATGGGGAGGGAAAAAAAAACCCTATCTGCCTTTACATTTTCCATCAGATCCTCTCCCATAAGATCATTGTTTAACCAATGGTGACTGATTGGTTTCTTCACCCTCTGCAGGCCAAGCGGCTTGCGCAATTGTTGGATGAGGACCAGGCATTGACGGAAAGGAGGCAACAATGTGGCAAGAGGCTTGAGCTATACAAGTCAGCAAGAGATGAAATTGACTCTGTTTCCTGGGCTTGATAAGAAGTCCATCTCCTGCCGGAATGAGATGTATATAATCCAGAGATCTGTTGGGTAGTTCTCCTACCTGGTTGATACATTTGCAATGTCTTATTGTGCTTGTTTACTGTTATACTCTTTTAGTTTGTTGCACCATTTCTTTTGGTCGGAATTGCTTAGTTTGGATTCGTATTTTCATTCTTTTTGTTGCTTTGAGCATGGATTCATGTCTTATCACTCGGTACCACCTGATGCGTGTGCCATTTGATTGGCCATCTAAATGGCACCAGCTAAGGATGGTAAACCTGTTCCCTTTTGAGAAGTAAACTTGATTTTTATATGGAGATATAATGATTATTCAGATGAACCATAAAGTTTAAAGGATCAATTTTATTAAAAATGTAAAATTAAGGAGAGCCATAGAAATTTAGATTTAATATTTCAAATCTCATTGAAATCCCAGGAATTAAAGTAAAAAAATACATATATATGGAACATGTGCAAGTTGTTAACCATAAAGACTTCTTGTGGCTTAGAAAAATTTACTTGTTTTCTTTGTGAATTTAGTTATTAGGTTCATTGATGTATTTAATCTGAATATTCAATAAATATTATTAAATATGGGTTTAGATTAGAGTCATATATAAGAAATTAAAAACAATTTTGGCTCAACAAATGTATTAAATGCTAAGAAGATATAAACAATTCGTTCAAACGATATAAAAATTAGCTCAAATAGTTCTTTAGCTCATATCCTCTCATCTCTTACTCTCTTGTGAGTTTGAATCATTTAGATTTTATAAATTCAAACTCCATTAAAACTTTAAAACTTTGAAAATCCAATTCTAAAATTTTAAGTTCAATATTCTAAACTTGCCCTCGAAGAATTCAACTTCAAGTCGAGTTTTGAAAATGGTCTTAAAAACATCTTCATAAAATTCAAATATCTATTTGATTTTCAAGTCAACTCAGTTTTATATATCTAATATTGCTTAACTTGATTCAAATGAACTCCCTTATTTTCACATTATTGCTCAAAACTATTAACATGATTTCAATTTTTTTTTGGTTCAGTTCAAATACTTAAATGTTATATGTTTATAAATGATAACTATTAACTTTATATGTTTAATATAAATATTAAAGATGTATTTAATCCAAGACTGTGTTTCTAAATGAGTTTCGAGTCAACTCAATTTTTATATATCAAACATGACTTAACTTGATTCGACCGAACTCCCTTCTTATTTCAATTATTTTTGGTTCAATTCAAACACATCAATGTTATATGTTTATGGCATTTCTTAATCAACCCCGACTTTTGTTTATCCACCGTACCACACTTTAAATTTATTACATCGATGAAAAATCATTGATATTAGATGTAAAATTTTCAGGAGTTAAGAAAACATATCCATCATTTTCAAATAGCAATTGTAATTTAAATTGGATATCTTATAACTAGCGGAGAATTCCATGATAATGAATCGCTCCCTCTCTCTCTCTCTCTCTCTCTCTCTCTCTCTCATGAGTTAACTCACTTGGTGTTGGAGGTAGGTCTTAACTGGCTCCTTCTTCACTCGAATGACTATTTAGATAGAGGATTTAAAACTTGCAAAAAACCGTCGAACGGTACTCCAACAGGGGAGGTTCCGACGCTCAAGTAAAAAAAAATGGTTTTCGAATGGAATTAGAACAAATTGAGAGAAAGAGAGGAAGAACGGATCTCCTTGTAACTTGTGTGACGAATGTTGAGTTAAGAAAACTTACATTAATTTCAGTGTATCGAAGGCTTTTTATATGAGAGGTAGTGAGAGCTATATGTATTTAGGGTGTTACAAGCATAATTTCTTTATGAAAAGATCCGAAAATTTCGGAGTTCAACCGTCTGAGATTTGAAATCGTTATCGTTTAAGAATTTTAATAATACGTGGAGATTCTTTCTCTTATCGATTGTATTAACGAGGATTTCCTTCTTATCTAAAAGACATGTTTTATGCTGAGATAGAAAACTAAATCAAGGTGAGACTCGGTTGACTATTACCATTGATTGATAGGATTCAAAGCAATCGGTCCCCTAGGTAGCCATTTGTCATCAGTTAAAGGAGAGGAGGTGACCATTCAGTCTTGCCAAATACATTTATGGATCAGTTGATCCATCCTAGTCGATCAGCTAATTTGTCTATTGTTCGGTTCAAGAATTGAACCCCTCATGACCATAAGTATTAGGTCAGTGGACATAGGTATACTGCATCGATTGTTGTTTGAGTCGTATCTCATCATTTGCCCTCGACTTTTGGTGTCGATTTGCAAAAGAGGCGCCATGAGTGATATTTAGTTCTCGAGGAGGTGAAAGGACATGAAGGCTTGTAACACGACATGTGTCTCTTAAGATCATGTGAATCGTCTGCAGCACGTCTTCTGATATGGAATTAATAGCGAGTGGGATACGAATCCCCTTTTTGCCTCAACCGCTTCGTCTTCCCCTGGTGTAAATGTGTTCAAACCTTCACTTGATTTAATTCAGAGTTAATGTGGTGTAGGAAGTTGAGACGATGTAAACCTTTCATTTATTTTGTATGCTTTTGGCAAGTTTTCTATCTACCCCTGGTGGCTATAAATAGGGATCGCAGCACCTCATTTCGTTTCAGGAGGTTTTGTGTGTTCATCCACGTTTGAGAGTTTTTTTTCTTATGAAAGTCGTTTCCTTTGAGGAGTCCTTAACAGAATGCTCCAACTTCGCAGGGCTTGGTAGCATGAGTCATTTCTGTTGGTGTGAGATCTCGTCAAGAACGAGAACTGTTGGTATGAGGGTTCATCATGCCATTCGGCGTTTGGATATCACGATGGGCTCTGTCGATGTTCCCATCGAGGTTCTTGACTTGAGTGGGGAGATTAAGATAAAAATCTCCTATTGGGTTGAGTTTTATCGTCTAGCTTGCATTATCTCGAGTCGGATGATAGGATGTACTGGTTGAGTGTAGGGAATTGGGGATGATGGAGAGTTTGAATTCTGATAATATCCTGATACATCCTCAGTCTTTCCTTGACCAGTCCATCCCTCTTTTCTGTTATCTTCTTGTCTTAGTAGGGCTACAGATTTTTTGATTTCTTTTCACTGTTTCTGAAATCCCTGATGTTGTCGTTCGATCGGGGCATTGTAGTCTCTTTGTCTATGAACAATGCTATAAATTCCTTATGTATTTCTTTCGATGTAATCGATCAAATTAAGGGACTTGTAAGATATACCTATTTATGTAATCAGACGTGTATTTGTCATATAGAAATAAAAAAAAAAAATTATTTCACTTACTTGTCATCTGCTGCTTCTGTTTGAATTCTTTCTGGTAATACTTACGTTCGGCCGTATGATGTTATTGCCAGAGTATTCATGTGATTAACCCGTGTGTGCGAATGGCTTGGAGGGCTATGCTCATACTTGCTTGATCGGTAGGAGAAAGTGTGTTTAGTCAGTTTGACGCGAATTCGATCGCGAAGACAAATCCCTTTGGTAAAACGGGGCGACGAGACTCTTTCGGGGAGATGAATCCCTTTGTTTGGACAGGGCAACATAGGCCTATTCGGGGAGATAGATCCCTTCGATAGAACGGGGCAACAGATGCCCATTAAGGGAGATAAATCTATTCGATAAGATGGGGCGACAAATGCTCATTCGAAGAGATATATTCCTTCGATAGAACGGGATAACAGAGACTCATTTGGGAAGATAGATCCCTTCGATAGGACGAGGTGACAGATATCCAATCGGGGAGATAGATTTTTTCGATAGGATAGGGCGATAGATGCCCATTCGAGGAGATAAATCTCTTAGGTAGGATAGGGCGACAAAGACCCATTCGGGAAGATAGATCCATTCGATAGGACGGAACGACAGAAGTCCATTCGGAGAGATAGATCCATTCGATAGATAACAATTGATAGGAGCGAAAACATTAGGAATCAATCGATAAGACAATCAAAAGGAAAATTGTAGGGATCTTACCTGATAGGAAGTTCTTTAGCACATAGGGGACGATATGATTTACTGATAGTAGATTCATAAGTTCTCCGCATTCCAGGTCCGGGGTATGGCCGGTCCGTATAGATTATTAAGGCGATAAATCTTTGGGCAAATCATGAAATGTATCTGATAAGGATCTTTCCAGTTAGGGGCCAGCTTACCCTAGGTTGGGGTTGACCGGTGGTTCCTGGGCTTGATAAGAAGTCCATCATCTCCTGTCAGAATGAGATGTATATAATCCAGAGATCTGTTAGGTAGTTCTCTTACCTGGTTGATACATTTGCAATGTCTTATTGTGCTTGTTTAATGTTATACTCTTTTAGTCTGTTCCACCATTTCTTTTGGTCGGAATTGCTTCTTTTGGATTCATATTTTCATGCTTTTTGTTGCTTTAAGCATAGACTAGTCTCTGGGCCAACGCATACGTGCAAGATACTCAAAAGATATGATTTATATTTCCTTAACTGTGTAAATAGTTATTATATTGATAAGTATTTCAATATCTAAATTCAATCATTTTTATACTATTAATTTATTTATATGATATAGTAAATATAGTGATAATTATATGTCCTTCAGGGACAATTCAAGCAGTAGACTTTCCTGTTTTCATCATCCTTTCTCCAATTCGATTTTACTTGTTTGCATTTCCTTGTACAAAAAAAAGTGATGATCATACTTGAGAAATAATGATATTTAATGACAATATTTATACCAAAAGAAATAATACTCTAACTGTGATATTAGAGTTTGAAACATATAAAAGATAGAGTATGTTAGTATATACAAATTCCAATTTTAATTTATATGAGTTAGATGATAACATTAAGTAACACCAATCAAATAGTAATAAGAAAATTATATATGAAGATGTAAACATATAAAAATTCACATTAAAATAAATATAAAAAACATGATATTCAATAAATTAAAATATGGTGTAGTGGAGTTTTTTTTTTTTGGAACGCTTGAATATGAAAATAATGCATGATATTAGTTGGTTACCTTGCCCAAAGAACAAGAAATTGTTTTCTTTGAAAACTCTTATGAAACAAATCGGGTGATATTATAAAATTTATATAAATAATTTAATATTCAATTTAATATTTTATAAATATTTTAATCTTAATTTAATATTATAAGTATTCAATTATTTGGAAAAAAAAGAAAGAAAAAATTTTTAAATAAATTTTGCATAAAAAGTTTAAAATAAATTTTTCAAAAAAAATTTGCAAAAAAAGAGTAAAAAAGAAAAAAAAAAGTAAGTTTGAAAAATTACTAAAAGAAAGCAAAAATTTTTTAAGAAAAATATTTACAAAAAGAAAAATGTTTTATTAAAAAAACACATTTTTTTGCAAATTATTAAAATAAATTTTTCATAAAAAAATTTTACAAATAAAAGGAAACAAAATAAAAGACAAAAAAAGGTAAGTTTGAAAAATTACTAAAATAAAGTAAAAATTTTTAAATATTTGTAAAAAAAATAAGGAAAGTAAAAATTTTAAAATAAATTTTTGGTAAAAAGTTTAAAGGAAAATATTTCCATTAAAAAATTTTTATAGCAAATAAAAGAAAATATTCCATAAACAATTAAATTATTTCTCCAATTTGTATTGATATTGTTCGAGGTAAAGAGAAAAGAGACCGGGAGAGAGAGAGAGTTGACTTCAAAATTAATGATGATGAGAATTGTAGTGAAATTTTTAAAAAAATGAAAATTTTCAAACCCTGAAATTAATGATTTAAGAAATATAAAATATGAAATTAAAATATTAATGATAAAAATAAAATAAAAATATAGAATTAATACTAAAAGATGATTTAAATGATGGTAAAACTAATAATTTAAAAAATTTAAATTTCAAATTAAAATATTAATGCTAAAAATAAAACAAAAAATATTAATATTGTTAGAATTAAATATCTTACATATATAATATTTTATTTTTAACTCTAAACTTATGAGAATTAGTATTTAATATAAAATTTATTTAAATAATTTAATATTCAATTTAATATTTTATAAATATTTCAATTTTAATTTAATATTGTAAGTATTCAATTATTTGAATATATATATTAAATATTTAATATATAAATTTTTTAACTTTTAAATATTAAATTATTTAATATTACAAAATAAATATCTTTCCTTTTTTGTAAATTTTTTTATGAAAAATTTATTTTAATAATTTAAAAAAAATAGAAAATAACCAAATATTTTAGGAATATTTAAAATTGTTTTTTAATAAATCAATTTAGAAATTATAATTATACTGACACTGATTAGTTAAAAATGAACAAATTTGTTTTTCAACAAAGTTTTAATTATAACGAAAATTTTTGTTAATGTGTTTTTGATTTTGAAACACAGATACCAACACAATATATAAAAAAAATTTATTCAAACATATAATAAATCAATTTATTTAAAAATATCTTTATTTTATCTTATTCTACTTATAATATACATTTGTTAAAATGAAATTTTTTTAATAAAAAATATAAAATTTTATATGTAAAAATTAAATATTTCATTAAAAAATTTAAAATGATTGTTATATAATTATTTTATTAAAATGCAATGCAATTCCATTTTACTTAATTTCAATTTTTTTTAAAAATGTTTCTTGAATTTCAATAACTTATAATATTTTTTTTTTCATATTTTTAGTGAAAATGACAAATATAGAATTGTACAAAAACAGAACACAGCCAAGTTATGATGACCATAACATGTTGTAGATATTAATAAACTTAAAATTATAATAATTATATTGCTATTATTAAATAAAAATTGAAAAAACAAATTCCACTCATTCAATTTGTATTATTTTCTATTTTTATTCAATGATAACGATATGAAATCAAAATATTAATGAAAAAAATAAAATAAAATAATAAGGAATCAATGTTAAAAAATAATTTAAATGATAGTAAAGTTAATAATATAAGAAATATAAAATTTCAAATAAAAATATTAATATAAAAATAAAAAATATCAATGTTATAAGAATTAAATATTTTAAATACGTAATATTTTATTTTTAACTGTAAAGTTATAAGAATTAATATTTAATATAATTTTTTTATAAATAATATAATATTTAATATAATATTTTATAAATATTTTAATTTTAATTTAATATTGTAAGCATTCAATTATTTGAATATATATATATTTTTTTCAGTTTAAGACGCGAATAAAAAAAAATTCTAACAGTGTGAGTTAAAAAATATATATATATATTTTTGGTGTGAAAAAAAAAAAAAAGTTATACGTAGGGGACAGGGGAGTGGCGATGAGACAAGAGAGGTAGAATGGGGAGAGAGAGAGAGAGAGAGAAGGGTGGTGGGTATGGCCACAAATATAGAATCATAGGAAAACAAAACATGACCATAATATTTTGTAGATATTAATAAATTTAAAATTATAATAATTATATTACTATTATTAAATAAAAATTGAAAAAATACATGAGTACAATTTAGTAAATAAATAATAAATAAAATAATACCCTAGTATAAAAATATATAATTCCACTCATGCAATTTGTATTATTTTCTATTTTTATTCAATGATAACGATATGAAATCAAAATATTAATGATAAAAATAAAATAAAATAATATGGAATCAATGCTAAAAAATAATTTAAATGATAGTAAAGTTAATAATATAATAAATATAAAATTTCAAATAAAAATATTAATATAAAAATAAAAAATATCAATGTTATAAAAATTAAATATTTTAATCACGTAATATTTTATTTTTAAATCTAAAATTATAAGAATTAATATTTAATATAAGTTTTTTATAAATAATATAATATTTAATATAATATTTTATAAATATTTTAATTTTAATTTAATATTATAAGCATTCAATTATTTGAATATATATATTTTTTTCAGTTTAAGACGCATAAAAGAAAATTTTCTAACAGTGTGAGTTAAAATATATATATATATATATATATATATGTATATCTTTTGGTGTGAAAAAAAAAAAAGAAAAAGTTATATGTAGGGGACAGGGGAGTGGCGATGAGACAAGAGAGATAGAATGGGGAGAGAGAGACAGAGAGAGAAGGGTGGTGGGTATGGCCACAAAGGACAACCGTGAAAAAAAAAAAAAAAAAAAAAAAAGAAGGTAGAGAATGGGACAAACAAAAGTGGAGGACGAAATCCATGCGGCCTTTAGCCGCTTTATATATATTGGGGTTAAATATTTTAAATATGTAATATTTTATTTTTAATCTTAAAATTATAAGAATTAATAATTAATATAAAATTTATATAAATAATTTAATAATTTATAAATATTTTAATTTTAATTTAATATTATAAATATTTAATTATTTGAATATATATTTTTTTATTTAAGATGGGAATGAAAAAAAAAGAGCTCACAAAAAAATGGATGCGAGGGAAAATAAAAATGTTTTGGCAAAAGAAAAAAAAAAAAGATGGAGATAGGGGGATGGCCCTTGCCCACATGGTTTTCATCGTCCTCCATCGTAGCTTGCGGGACTCACTTATAGGCACCATGACATTCCTTCTTCCTCTTTTTTTTTTCCCCTCCCTCTCAGCACACTCTTTCTCCTATCCTCTCTGTCCTCATTGATGATCACCTCTCTCTCCTCTCCCCCTCTCTCTCTTAAAAATATTAAATATTTTTAAAACTATTTTTAAAAAAATATCTACAATATTTTTTTAAATATTAAAAAATATAAATAAAATGTTTCTTAAAATATATTTTTTAATTTTTTTAAATAATAATGTTTCTTAAAAGTATTAATTTTTTTAAAACTATATTTTACCCTTCACCATTTTTTAACTTTTTTTTGAATTTCTTTTTTTTTTCACCTTTCACCCTTCTTTTTTATTTTTAACTTTTTTTAGATTTCTTTTCTTTTTTGTTTTTTTTTTTTTTACCCTTCACCCTTCACCCTTCTCCTTCTGTCTCTCTCTCTCTGCTTATTAGTGCTCTCTTTCCTCTCTCTCTTGTTAAAAAATATTTTTTATAATTAAAAAACATCCTATAAAATTATAAAAAATATAATTAAAATTGTTCTTTTAAAAAATTTTATTAAAATTGATGATGTGCCTATTAATTAAATGAATATTTAAATTTGAAACGAAATATTGGATTAAGAAATTGAAATCTTTGGAAAATTAATGTTTGAACTGTAATTATTATTATTCATTATTTATCTTTAGATTTTGGTTTGTCTGAGGGACTTCTTGGTTTCTTTTTTTTCTTTTTTGTTACTTTTTTTTTCATCCTCCAACCTTTTTTTTTTTTTTACTTTTTTTTGTTTTAATATATATATATATATAAGCGTGGTAAACCCTTGCCCACATGGTTTTCGTTGACATCTATCGTGACGTGCGGGACCCTCTTGCGGGCACCTGTGACATTCCTTTTTTTTCTCCCCTCCCTCTCACACAATCTTTCTCCTATCCTCTCTCTCTCCTCATTAATGATCGTCTCTCTCTAATCTCCCTCTCTCTCTCTCTCTCTTAAAAATATTAAATTTTTTAAAACTATTTTTTAAAAAATATCTATAATATTTTTTTAAAATATTAAAAAATATAAATAAAATGTTTCTTAAAATATTTTTTAATTTTTTTAAAAAAATAATGTTTCTTAAAAATATAAAATTTTTTTAAAGCTATTTTTTACTTTACTTTTTTTTTGGGTTTCTTTTTTTTTTTTGTTTGCTTTTTTTTTCATCCTTCACCCTTCTACTTCTCTCTCTCACCTCATTAGTGCTCTCTCTCCTCTCTCTCTCTTATTATAAAATGTTTTTTATAATTAAAAAACATCATATAAAAATATAAAAAATATAATTAAAATTGTTCTTTTAAAATTTTTTATTAAAATTGATGATGTGCCCATTGTTGATTAAATGAATATTTAAATTTGAAACAAAACATTGGATTAAGAGAATGAAATTTTTGAAAAATTAATATTTGAACTATAATTGTCATTATTCATTATTTGTCCTTAGATTTGGTTTGTTTAAGGAACTTCTTGGTTTCTTCTTTTTTTACCCTTTACCCTTCTTTTTTTTTTACTATATTCCTTTTTTTTTTTACTTTTTTTTCTACTATTCCGGGAAGAATAACCCCCCAAAAAAAAAAGAGTTCAACAATTTCCTTTGCTTCTCTGAGCCATAATTTAAAAATTTTTTAATTTTCAATTTATCGCTTATCAAATAAATTAATATAAGTACATATAGTTTCTATTCAAATATAAATTAAGGTGTTTGATCAATATAATAAATATTTCAAAAATACTATTAAGCCAAACCTTTATGATTATTTATTATAAATAATTATAACTTTTTAAACAAATCTTAATCTTTTACTCTTATAAATTCAAATTTAAATTAACATTTTAATAATTTTTTTTATTTTTTTTCAAACTATATTTTAAAAAACATCTATAATATATTTTTTAAATAAAAATGTTTTTTTAAATATTTTTAATTTTTTTAAATAATGTTATTTAAAAATATTAAATTTTTTTAAAACTATTTTTTACCCTTCACCCTTTTTTTAAACTTTTTTTTGGGTTTCCTTTTTTTTTTTCACCCTTCACCCTTCTCCTTCTCTCTCTCTCTCCTCGTTAGTGCTCTCTCTCCTCTCTCTCTCTTATTAAAAAACATCATATAAAAATATAACAAATATAATTAAAATTGTTATTTTAAAAAGTTTTATTAAAATTGATGATGTGCCCGTTAATTAAATGAATATTTAAATTTGAAACGAAATATTAGATTAAGAGATTGAAATTTTTGGAAAATTAATATTTTAGTTATAATTATTATTCATTATTTGTCCTTAGATTTTGGTTTGTCTGAGGGACTTCTTAGTTTTTTCTTTTTTTTTTCATCCTTCACTCTTCTTTTTTTTTTTTTTTTACTTTTCTATTTTTTTGGTTTCACTATATTCCTTTTTTTTTTTACTTCTCTTTTTTTTCCCTACTATTCCAGGAAGGATAACCCCCCCCCCAAAAAAAAAATGAGAGTTTGACAATTTCCTTTACTTTTCCAAGCCATAATTTTAAAATTTTTTAATTTTCAATTTATCGCTTACCAAAATAAATTAATATAAGTGCATATAATTTCTACCCAAATATAAATTAAGGTGATATAACAAATATTTCAAAAATACTATTAAATCAAACCTTTATGATTATTTATTATAAATAATTATAAATTTTTAAACAAATCTTAATCTTTTACTCTTATAAATTCAAATTTAAATTAACATTTTAATAATTTTTTTTATTTTTTTAAAAATATTTTTTAAAAAACATCTATAATATTTTTTAAAAGTATTAAAAAAATATAAATAAAAATGTTTTTTTAAATTTTTTTAAAATTTTTTTAAAAAATAATGTTTCTTAAAAATATTAAATTTTTTTAAAACTATTTTTTACCCTTCACCCATTTTTGAACTTTTTTTTGGGTTTTTTTTTCTTCTTTTTTTTTTTCACCTTTCACCCTTCTTTTTTTTTTTAACTTTTTTTTGGGTTTCTTTTTGTTTTTTTTTTGCTTTTTTTTTCACCCTTCACCCTTCTCTCTCTCCTCTCCTCATTAGTGCTCTCTCTCTATCTCTCTCTTATTAAAAAATATTTTTTATAATTAAAAAACATCATATAAAAATATAAAAAATATAATTAAAATTGTTCTTTTAAAAAGTTTTATTAAAATTGATGATGTGCCCACGAAACATTGGATTAAGAGATTAAAATTTTTGAAAAATTAATATTTGAACTATAATTATTATTCATTATTTGCCTTAGATTTTGGTTTGTCTCGGGGACTTCTTAGTTTTTTCTTTTTTTTTTTTCATCCTTCACCCTTCTTCTTTTTTTTTTTTTACTTTTTTTTCTTTTTTTTTTTTTTGTTTCACTATATTCCTTTTTCTTTTTACTTCTTTTTTCCCCCTCCTATTCCAGGAAGAATAACCAAAAAAAAAAAATGAGAGTTGGACAATTTCCTTTGATTCTCCAAGCCATAATTATAAAAATTTTTAATTTTCAATTTATCACTTACCAAATAAATTAATACAAGTGCCCATATTTTTTGTCCAAATATAAATTAAGGTGTTTGATCAATATAACAAATATTTCAAAAATACTATTAAGTCAAACTTTTATGATTATTTATTATAAATAATTATAATTTTTTAAACAAATCTTAATCTTTTACTCTTATAAATTCAAATTTAAATTAATATTTTAATAAGTTTTTTAACAAGGCATGCCTAACCCAATATTTAATAACAAAATTCAAAATATGTGCGGGTGACTTCGAAAACAGGGCGCGGTAGACCCCGCTGCATGTCAAAATTTCTTTTTACACTCTTTGTTTTTTTTTTTCTTTTAAATTCTTTTTTGTTTAATTCTCTTCGATTTTTTTCCTTTTTGGTCAATCAAGAGACGCAATGAAACTGAGAGATACATTACCCTATTTTTTTTCTTTGTGCCACATTATTTTTTATTTACTGTTATTGTTCTTATTTTCCTTTAGTTAAAACATATAAACAAATAAAAATTAAATACATAAATAAAAATTAAATACATATAAACAAACCTAAGAAGGGAATCTTTGATTAAGCCAGGCACATCGCCTGGATGTTTTAATTTATTTATAATAAAATAGTAAAATTATGAAATAATCTTTTATATAAAAACATAAGATATTTAGAAAAATCCTAAAAATTTTTAATGATAAGTATAAACAAGATATTAAACAAGATATTACATTAATAATTTTTCTTATTAAAAATTTATTTTTAAAAGATTTAACTTTTTAAGAAGAGATGCCAAGACCATGGTTAGTGTATGATTTTAAGAGATCAACGGAGGTCAGGGTCAGGAAATTTGTTCCTTCCTTCGTCTAGAATTTAATTCATAAACGTCATGAGTATTATTTTTTAAAAAAAAAAATACATATGATCATGTTTTGGGAGAATGACCCAAAAAAACTGCACTTGTACACTGTTGAAATTGTAAGTATTAAACCTTTTACCTTTTGGCATCGTTTTCTCTGCCGCTGATTCCTTACTCTGAGGAAAATACCTCTTCCTCGACTAAAATGGTTGCTTAGTCGACCAACAAAATCCCATCCAGCAAGCTCCCCTTCAGAAAATTTTGGACTTTCGCCCACCAAATCCATACTAATACTTGGTTAATTGACCCACTTAAATCCACTTCTAAAAACAATTTAAACTATTTCAAACTAATACAGACAATAGTCCACAATGAATTGAAACTCTGCATCGGGCACTACATCATACAATGCACGGTATACTCTTCCTAGTTTTCATATTATTGCTCAAAACTATTAACATAATTTCAATTATTTTTAGTTCAGTTCAAACACTTCAATGTTATATATTTATAAATAATAACCATTAACTTTATATGTTTAATATAAAGATTAAAGATGTCTTTAATCCAAAACCGTCTCTAAATGAGTTTCAAATCAACTCAGTTTTATATATCAAACTCATAACAGTGTAATTGTAATATAAAATCTATTATTTTATTATTATTATAGGCATATATATATCTTATTTTATTTTATTTTTTATTATTTTTTAATTCATTTTATAAATTATTTTTTGAAAAACTCCATCACGGTCGGTCCTGAACCCGAACAAAGAAGTAGGGTTACAGTAGATCGACAGCCAAAATAAAATTTTTTATCAAATAAAAACATGAGAGATAAATATATAAAAAATTTTAGGGTGTTTTTCCTTTAGCGACGCGTTAAATTGGATTCCGAGTGTAGTGACAAGTTAATAAGGGATCTTAAGATAAATAAGTTAATCCATGAAAATAGAATTCGCCTAACCATTTGGAGCATATGATCGACAAGTTAGGAGAGATGAGAGAAACAATGAATAGACAAAAAATTGATATCATATGTTTTCAAGAAACTAAGTCGATGAGAGAGAAAATTAGAATAGTAGAGTCTTATGGTCATAAGTTTTAGTACACATAGAGGGGATAGTACTAAGAATGTAGTAAGAATAATTGTATATAAGGATTTATTAAAAAATATAATAGAGATAAGAAGGAAGAGAGATAGAATTATACTTGTTAAGTTAGTGGACGGAGAAAACGTAGTTAATATAATCAGTGTGTATGCGTTTCAAATAGGTATAGATGCAATTAGTAAAAAATAATTTTGGGAGAATTTAAATGAATTTATACAAGTCATACCTAGTGGAGAAAAATTATTTTTTGGAGGAGAGCTAAATGGACATGTAGGAGAGAGGATGAATGATTCGAAACCATACATGAAAACTTTGAATTTGATAGCAGGAATGAGACGTGAGGTATAATTTTAGAGTTTGTCATAACATTTGATTTAGTATTTGTAAACATTTTCTTTAAGAAAAAAGAGTCATATATAGTTATATATAGAAATGAATCCAATACTAACTAAATAGATTTTTTTCTCACTAAGAGAAGTGATAGAATGACCTGTAAGGATTGTAAGGTTATACCGGGGGAGAGTGTAGTAACTCAGCATAAACTCTTAGTTTTAGATATACGTATGCCTAAAAGACAAAAGAAGTATCGTTCACTCGTGGAGTAAAGAATTAAGTAGTGAAATCTGAAAAGAGAAAAACGATGATTTTTAGAAATAAATTAATTCAAGTTACAAATTGGTCCGCTAGTGATGATTTAAAAATAATATAGAAAGAGATATCTACTAATATTAAGAGTATAGGTAGGGAGATACTTAGGGTAACTAAGGATCAGATCCCAATAGGCAATGAATCACGGTGGTGGAATGAAAAAATACAAACTACTACTCGAACCAAATGAGAGTATTATATGAACCTTAAATGTAATAATAGTAGCGATGCATATGAAAAATACAAAAGTGCAAAAAAAAAAGATGAAAAAGATTATTCAAGAATCAAAAAATAAGGTGTATAACGAATTATACGAGAAATTGGAGATTAAAGATGAAGAAAGAGAGATCTACAGAATTGCCAAACTAAAGGAGAGAAAGGGAAAAGATTTAAATGGTGTTGGTATATTAAGAGTGAAACCAATAGTATATTTATAAGGAATGAGATCATAAGAAAGTATTGGAGGGATTATTTTGATAATTTCTTTAACGTTAAGAGTGCAATAGATATATGAAATACCGAGATACTTATAAAAGAGATTAATAGAGATTTTAAATGTAAAATTCATCCACATGAAATGAAAGAGACCTTAAAAGAAAATGAAAAACAATAAAATCATAGGATCTGATGGCATTTCCATTGAAGTGTGAAAATGTTTGGACGAATTTAGTATAGTAATATTGACGAATATTTTCAACAAAATTTGGAAAATCAAGAGAATAACTCAAACATAAAGGGAGAACATACTTATATCACTATATAAGAATAAAAGAAATATATAAAATTGTTCCAACTATATAGGAATTAAACTAATGAGCCATACCATAAAACTATGAGAGAAAGAGATAGAGTATAGATTGAAATTACTGATAAATGTATCTCAGAATCAAATTGGATTTATGTCAGGAAAATCCATTATGGAAGTAATCCACTC
Organism: Dillenia turbinata; assembly: GCA_037126225.1. Taxonomy (NCBI): domain Eukaryota; kingdom Viridiplantae; phylum Streptophyta; class Magnoliopsida; order Dilleniales; family Dilleniaceae; genus Dillenia; species Dillenia turbinata. The sequence goes on along the minus strand of JBAMMX010000001.1, from coordinate 17,918,311 downwards.
GTTAAGACATTTCATGGAGAAATATAGAGTACAAAAAAGAGACCTACATATGACATTTATTGACCAAGAAAAAATATATGATAGCATTTCTAGAGACGTATTGTGGTGGACGCTGATGAAAAAAAGGGATATTCTTAAAATCATTAATCTCATTAGAAATATGTATGAGGGAGTTATAACCAATGTAAGAACTTGTGGGGATCTGAGCGATATCTTTTCTATTAACATTGGACTCTACCAAAATTCGACATTAAATCCTATTCTTTTTGTAATAGTGATATACGAAATCACAAAAACATTCAAAATGAAATATCATGATATATGTTTTTTGCAAATGATATAGTATTGGTTGATGATATTAAAGAGGGTATTAGTGTTAAATTAGAATTATGGAGGACCACACTATAATTTAGATGAGTTAGATTGAGTAGGTCGAAAACTGAGTATATGAGATATAGATTTAACAACAGTTATCAGAATGATGAAGCAACGATTAGGTTAGATGGACAAAATGTACCAAAAAGTGAATGCTTGAAATATTTTATTTTCATTATTCAAAATGATGGTAATATAGATAGTGATGTAAATCATAAAATTCAAGCAAATTTGATAAAATGGAGAAACATGTCCAGAATTCTTTGTGATAATACGATACCACTGTATTCAAAGGGAAAGTTCAATAGAACCATGGTAAGATTTGTACTATTATATAGCATTGAGTATTGGGTTATTAAATAACAATAAGAACAAAAAATAGTTGTAACAAAAATGAAAATATTTAAATGGATGTGTAGCAAAACTAAAAGAGATAGAGTTAGAAACAAATAAATTCATAATAAGTTGGGAGTTAGATTAATTGTGGATAAGATGTGAGAGTATCGTCTGAGATGGTTTGGACATGTACAAAGAATATCCAAAAACGTGTCGATTAGGAGAATCAATAACTTAAATATTAGATATTTAATAAAATATAGAAATGGACTACTGAAAACTTGGATGTAAATTATTTGTAAAGATATGATAATTAATAGTTTAGATGAGGAGATAACTTTCGATAGGAATAAGTGACATAGTAAAATCTGTACAAATTAAACTAATATCTTCTTTTTTTTTAATCGTCTCTATATTTATCTTTTAAATGATTGATTCTAACGAATTGAGACTAAGAATCAGATTATCGATTCTAATAAATTGAGATTAGGAACCAGATTGTCATGTTTTACGTATCAAACATGACTTAACTTGATTCGAACATATTTTTTGGTTCAATTCAAACAAATCAATGTTACATGTTTATGGCATTTCTTAAACAACCCTGACTTTTGTTTCTCTACCGTACCATACTTTGAATTTATTATATCGATGAAAAATCATCGATATTAGATGTAAAATTTTCAGAAGTTAAGAAAACATATCCATCAACTTCGAATAGCGATTGTAATTTAAATTGGATATTTTATAATTAGTGGAGAATTCCATGATAATACTAATGGAGGCAACTAGATCGATGAATCCTTATTAACTACTCTTTTTGATTTGCAAAAAAAATAAGGAAATATATTAAAAATATATATATAACTAAAAGTAAATAAAACAAAGAAGAAAAAGAAAAAGAAAATAAAACCTCCTTTTATAACATTTGGGGTTCATTTCATTTATACTAAACATACTAGAGTCATTAGAGATCATTTCGTTTATACCAGATATACTAGAGTTATTAGAGAGGCTTCAGAGTTATAAACTTTTTTGCATGGAAAAAGTTATATTTATTTTCCCTTTCCAAGGTTTGCTGTGGTAATGTCATTTGTGTTTGTGTTGGAGTAAGAGAGTGATTCTCATTCAAATGTCTGGTGGTACTAATAAGATAACTTGAACTCTTGGTTTTTTTTAACAAAATATCTCCTTTATGTTTTTCTGTCATAGAAGCTACAAATCTACTAGTCCTTGCCAAATATAAGGAGTGGAGAGGGACCAAGGTATAATGAATCCCTCTCTGTCTCTCTCTCCCTCTCCCTCTCATGAATTAGCTTACTTGGGTAATATGCAAAAGGAAGAGTAGGAAACAGATTCCAAGACATTATATATTCTGAGCGTGTGGGGGTAGGGAATAAAAGAAATTTTCAGGGCCATGGGCAGATCTACAGACCTTACAGTTTCAAAATCATACTAACCCCTTCTTGATCTAATGACAAGGGCACTAGATTTTTTTAACCAATTTCTCGAGTTTGAATTTTGAGATCAGAAAAAACGGGTGTAGAGAGAGTTCGTTGTTTAATACATTCGATAGTTAGCTCGAGTCAAATTAGTTAGACCAATTAATTAATTATCGTATACCAATCAATCAAGAAAAAAAAATTCAAAATCATCATCATCAACCTCCACCCCAAAAGAATATATATATTTTATTTAAAAAAAAAAAAAAAAAACTCAGCTAAACTTCTAAAACTGGCAACTTCTTGTGCTTGAAATCTTCAAGGCATGCTTCCACCACAAAAGTGATGCTCAGACAAAAATACTGTCTCACTTTTCCCACAGAGGTACTACTCCACCAGGGCAAAATTTAGTTATTGTCTCATTGAGTGGATAACTTTATAATAGCCTAGGAGTGGTCTCAAATAGTCATAAGTGTAGATGGAAAAAACAGTAACCTCGTCATGATCAAGCCTCTAAATCTCCAAATACCCTATTCTAGTGAAATCATTCACAACATTAGCTCCTGTTAAAAATGTCTGCGCTGAGGAGGTAATCAACACAAGAAAACTCCCATTGGAAACATACACATGAAATAATAAATAAACAAGGATGTAAATTATCTTCACTAAATATGAGGGCTCAAAATAGATAGATATAGACAAAACAGTCATACCTTCTTTTACAAAGAAGAAGACATTCTCAAGAATAAATTTCAATTAGGTATACATATATCTGGCTAAATATGAACTAGACATAATGATCCCATAGCATAAGATTTTGGAGTATAGTAGTCAATTTTGACAACCAGAATTGTGATCCTGAACTTGATCACAATCCAAATGGTACATAATTTCTCGAGTACACTGGAAGGGGACCTCGAAAGCAATTGATGGCATCATTGTCACTGAAAAGAACATCAGAAAATGCCTTGATCTTTCAAGAATGAGAATGTTAAGCATAGCAACTTGCCGGGTGGGGTCCTAGAGCCGGAAATGGCATCCATGTCATGGCTGATGTGGTTCAGTGGATTTCCCTTATTCCTGTCATCAAAATTTTCCATTCAGCGTAGTCAAACTTCAACAAATAGGAATGTCAGAGTTAAAGAGGTGAACAAAATTACATGCAATGCATATTTGCTTTATAGTCACTTCAAGGTAGAACAAGTTTCCACCTTCACACGGTTTCCTAGCAACTTTCCTTGTCAGGAAATTAGATCTCTAATGTGATCATGATACAAAGTGGGGAAAGAAACGCATTCCTAACGTATGAAATTCTTTTGGTGCTAAAGTACCTAACTGAGACCATTATTTGCCTCCTGCTGAAGAAAGACTATTTTGTTTTTCCGTATTCAAAGTTCTTGAAATGTTTCAAACAACTTGCTATATTCTTCTCTCTCTCTCTAGTCTTTCTAATTCTAGTCACAAACGTGTGTAAGCAAGACAACAGCATTGCTTCAAGTCAGCCAAGGACGAACAAAAGAAGTAGAGGCCAAACTACAATCAACTGCACAAGAATACTACATCATTGTCCAATTAATCTGCATCAATTGGTCTTAACAAAACTATCCTTTATAATAATCCTTGACATTTCATAACAATAAATGACTTTATTAGCGAAGAAATTAAAAAGTAATAGCAAATAAACTCTTTCTGCTGACTGGTCATAGGCAAGTAAAAAGTTGGTAATAGAAATATGGCAAAATGGTCAGGTGAAGAAGCTCTCTAACAAGTTCATCTGAGCCAAGCATTTCTAAGTCTAAGAAGGCTGGTAGAAAAATGCATTTATAACAATATATCTTACAGATTGTCAAAATCTGTAAGTTCTACCAAACTCAAGCTCTACCATTAGGTTCACTATAAATACGAGAAACCTTGTTCCAAATCATGCATTACCTCTTCCTCTTCTTCACTTTTATTGCTTCCTCTCCTTTTGCCTATAATGGCTCTCCCTCTTCTTCCTTTGTTTCTTTTTGCTTCTTTCCTTCTTATGAAGACTCCTTCAGATGCTGCAACGTGCAGTGATTGCTTTGTGCAATCTCGCGCAGCCTATTACCCAGTAACTAATGAACAGGGAACAGATAGTAAGAACTATAATTATAAATATATATCTCACTCTTGCGTGTCATTTAAGACTAATTCATAGTAAATGATTTACAGCGGGGGCATGTGGGTATGGTTCATTTGGAGCAACAATCAATGGTGGAGATGTATCCGCTGCATCAGATCTCTATCGAGATGGTGTAGGCTGTGGGGCATGCTATCAGGTGAAGATAATGAAGATCCTTTTCTTTTTCTTTGTGGTGACTGTTGGTCTTTTTTTTTGGCATTCTTACTTCTCTGATTTCTGTTTTTTCTTTTTCTTTTTCGGCTTCAATAGGTGAGGTGTACAAACAGCAACTATTGCTCAGATAATGGAGTAACTGTAGTCATTACCGACAATGGTGGTGGAGATCGGACAGATTTCATTCTAAGCAGGCATGCCTTTAGTAGAATGGCTCAGACAACAGACGCAGCTGCCTCACTTCTAGCACTTGGTGTGGTTGACATAGAATACAGACGGTAAGGAAAATGTGAATTGTCCATACAGTACAAATAATACATGTATCTAAGGTGGTTCTTGGTTTGAACATGAAAATACCAATAAAAAATTTCTGCAGCTGGGGAAAAAATATATATATATATATATATATAATTTAGCCTTCTACATGAACTCATGTAATCTCTTCTTACAGGCTTGTATTTCCTATTAGGACTTGAAACATTCCTTCGGTTGTTGAGTAGAAGCACTCACATTTCTTGCTTCAACTTCCAAACCTCATACACCAAAGTCTTTGCTTCTTAATTTTGCCAAGTGAGCACTAACCTAAGTATAGGTGAGCATGCAATCTGAAATAGAATACAATGACATAAAAACTAAAAAGATCTATATAACCGACTCTATTTTGGTTGTTGTTATTGTTATGGAGCACTAAGTGCATATAGATAATGATTGCTGCTGACTCTCTTTCTCTTTCAGTGTCTCATGTAGTTATCCAAACAAAAACATCACATTCAAGATTGATGAGAGTAGCAACTATCCATATTACTTGGCCTTTGCCATATATTACCAGCAAGGAAAGAACGATATAACTGCAGTGCAACTATGTGAGGTAAACCATTTCTTCATTCAAATTTATAAAACAGCCAACAAGAGATTATAAAACCTCATGTTTGTGGTCCCACAAAACCAGGGAAAAGCCGGTACAAATGCATGAAAAAGATCAATGTAGATTCTGTGGTGACTTACTGTTCAAATTGATTTTCAATTTCGTTTCTACAGACTCAAAATTTTTCATGCAAGCTTTTGGATAGGAGCCATGGAGCAGTATGGACTACAGTTTCTCCCCCAAGTGGACCATTATCTATTAGGATGCTTTTTGATGGTGATGATGGAGATGAGACATGGGTAGTCCCAGTTAACAACATACCTCAAGACTGGAAAGTTGGAGATACATATGATTCAGGAGTTCAAGTGAACTAAAAAGCCCAGCATGCCCTATTCCATTCTTTATTTTCCAGACATGTATCATTCAAATAAGTCCTTGGGATACTTCAATTGTTATGCCATCCTCTTCTTTGGTTTTTAATTTATATTTTATGTTTTTTTTCCCCTTTAGGTTTTGTTCAGAGATAAGTATTTATGTAATCATTTTATTGCTGACTAGTAAGTTTTCGGAACTTGATTCTTTCCTTCCATTCAAGTCATATTCGACATTTTCAACAAAAAAACAGAGCATGAGGCCCCATTGTTGTCGGCCACCCCCACCCCCAGACAAAAAAAAGGATTCCAAGCCTTGTCAAGTTGCCTGTTTCATCAAATAGCAAGGTGACGCATTTCATTCATCTAATGGTAGTTTTAAGATGGCTTGGATGATGTAGAAGAAGAAAAATATTCAACAAGGTTGAGGATAAGTTTCTACCAAGCATCAGCCTTAAACAATCTCTCTTTTAATGTGCTTTAGGTTTAAAGGGGAGTAAGGAGTCTATATCACAGGTAATGAACACATGGATGAAGTGTTAAGGCATATTGGAAAACCATTTTCACTTCCCATCAAGAATGAGTATAATCTAAGAAGAGCAATATATATAAACATGACAAAATAAAATCATCAATGCCGCAAATTTTACATGTGCTTTGAAAAAGTAGAGAACTGTTCTATTGCAGCCTGATGTCAACCATGACCATTCAAATTATTTACATTCATGTGAGTGAAATAATACTGTTCCAGTGAATTTTGATTATCAGAGTGACTTAAATACGTTGGACTCGTCATTTGCCAAGGAAAGGAGAATAAAAGGACATTGTTGAGCGTGATGATGAAGTGTATGTGAAGACATTGAAAGCGAGCTTATAGGCAGTTTGGGCATATGAATGGATTATGTGCTGATTACTCAGGATAGAGTGAAAGTTATTCAGGATATTGTTAGTCGATACCCATCTCCAACAAAGTCATCTATGGGCATCGCAGTCTCCCACCACTGTCAGCTTGATTATTGAATACAATATACATTAAACAGCTCTGCTAAATTTTGGTTTCAGACTAGCAAATCTTTGAGCAATGGATTCGGAAAAGGTTACTGGTAAAAAATCTTAACTGCAGTTTTGGGGAAAATGATCGTCAATGTTGTCAGAGTTCTTGTCTAATGCTTTGCGGCCAAGATAGCACTCTGTAAGGTTAAAAAGGGTGGGGTGTCGTTAGAAGCAGGACTGGCATAATTTCCCGTTGGATTTTGTCTCCCTTCAACGGTTATTCAAAGTGCAAATTTAATCCCCCATCAACTTTGAGTTAAATATGAACATTTTAATTTTTTTTTAATGAAAACATTAAAAAAAATTATAATTTTAACCATTCTGTCTGTTAAATTTACACTTATGTGCAAAACTCATGATTATTTAATTAATTAACTTTTTTAAAAAATTAATTTAATTTTTTCATAATACATTTAGTAGTTTAAATTTGTTCCACCGTCTCCTTCTTTCCATTCACTCTCTCGGATTCTCCCAATTTCTTTGAAATTTCAACCAGCTAAAGACACCATCATCGTCTCTGCACCATCAAAGCCCCTTCACCGCCACCAATTTCACCGTCTTGCTAGAGGACCACCATATCCATAACCACAAACCCATCCTTTTCTAATATATTTCTCTCTTATTTTTGCTTCAATCCTCCTTTATTTCAACTCCCAAACCTAATTTCAAGGCCAATTACAAGTTTCGCTTCCTCTTTTTTGAGCTTAGTCGCCGAAAAATATGGTGCTCTACGGGTGACTGAGATTTAAACAAGAGAAGAGGAGATGCGATGACCAACTACAATGCATCCATGCCTCCACTGGACAAGTAATAGATCACTTTCCTCTTTAAGGGATGTCAGCAGAGCAGAATTAATCAAGTCATTAGGCAAGTATCACCCAGTAGCACCATTCATAGGATTGTTATCAAGAGCTAAAGCTAGCAAACTATTAACGGCCCACAAGGTGATCAGAGGGAATTGAGTCAAATTGATTGTAATCCAAATAAGCATACCGCGATGAGGACATTTCACTAAATGTAAGCAAGGTTCCACTCAGTTGACTGTTCCGAAGCCCCAAATTCCACAACACAGAGAGATTGTTGAAGTTCAGGGGAACAGTACCTTTCAAGCCCAAGTTCATGGCTGGAAACTGTCTCATTTTGCCGTTTGAGCAAAATACATATGATGGGTCATTTGTAGTCCAATTCAATTGCAATCCCCTGATTCATCACATTCCCGGTATGAAGCCTTAAAAGAAGAAACTTTGCATATAGAGACAACAACATCGAATCTCCCTCAAAAAACAGAAGTCCAAGGAAGCTTCATTTGACAACTATAATGCAAAATCATCCAGTAGAGAGAAAAATAATAAAGACTCGGGGGGGGGGGGGGAGAAAGTGTTCTATAAAAGACACCTGGAGTGAAAAGAAGCAGATGAAGAGGGAAGGGCAAGCTGTAAACAGAAATGGTGGATCTTTGCCCAATGACTTGGTTTATTCTGCTCAGTTGACTAACTTCACTGCAGTTAGTATTAATCCTAAGCGAAGAACAGAGCGTGCAAGAGAAGAGGAGTCAGAATTCTGAGAGTTTATCTCTATCATCGTTCGATTTTTTTTTTTTCATTGTTTAAATTCTTTACTTACTAGCGGGAGTTTTTTTTTCCCCCGTCTTTAATTTTAGTGAAATTCAATTTCTCTTCAATTGTCTTTTAATTCCTTCAATTTCTGTTTAAATTTGCTCTTTGTTTTTTTGTTCCGGTTCCGTCTTCAATTTCAGTCTCAGAACTTCAACTTCCGATTGCTGTTTGTCGTCATTCAATCGCAGGTTGTTGCGTTTTCATTTTCAAGTCATTCTTCCTTTGCATCTTCAAGCACCAACCGCCGCCTCACTAGCCTCTGTCTTGGCGACTTCGTTCATCACCAAGAAACACCATAGTTTCCGGCGACTGAGTTTGGAAAACAAGAAAATAGGGAGAGACTTGCAATTGACCTTGAAATTAGGCGTAGGAGTTGAAATAACAGAGGATTGAAGCAAAAATTAATGAAGATTCCACTTACCCCCCGCGGTCGATGATGGTGATGCCGTGGAGATGGCAATTCTGGGGAGAGAAAATGAAATTTGCGGTGGAAATGTGGATTTGAAGGTTATATGATGATGTTTGCGAGTAAATTTTGGTGGAGTTGCAGGAGATTTTTGAGAAATCGAAGAGAGAGAGATGCATTTGCGGTTACGGTGGTGCTCCGGCAAGTCGGTGAAATTGGTGACGGTGATGGGGGTTTTGATGGTGAAGAGTAGAGAAAATGACGGTGTATTTAATTAGTTGAAACTTCAAAGAAATTGGGAGAATCGGAAGAGAGTCAGAGGGGTAGGGAGAACGGAAAGAAGGCGGTGTCGGTGGAACGAATTATAACCAAATGCTTTATTAAAAAGATAACTAAAATTAAAATAAAAATTAATTAATAAATTTTTATTATAGTGACGTGCATTGCGAGGCGTTTGAGACACAGCCGAAAATGAACAATATTAGGTGAGACACCTTCAACTCGGAATATTTGGGGTGTTTAGAGAACCAAAAAAAAAAAAGTGAACTAGATAAACAGCAAACATCATCAGAAATGCTGAAGAAATGTTCATCTTATGGGCATAAATGATCTATACTGTGAATTTGACCCACCTCGATGGCTGTACAATATCTATGGCAATTTGAGACCCACCTCTATTTTTGCATGATTAAGAAATTCTGTTGCTTCACTCAAAGGCTTTGACACGAACCAAATAACCAATTAAATTGTGTTATTTCGATTTGAATTGTTATGTCATAGATTAATTCTAAACACATTAGAAAGAGATAAATTAATTTTTTGATTAAAAATTCTGAAAATAGATTGTCTCATTTTATTTGATATAATTTTAATGAAGATAAAATAGATAAATAAGTAATAATTCAGAAATTAACCAATACATAACTGCATGACTTAACGCTTAAGTGGGATCAATTGACACCCCACTTAGAAGGTGGCTCTGCCCTTGTCGTAGGTTGTCCATTATCCCGGTAAACTCTTCAATGTGATGCAAAGAGCATGCGGTTTCCCAGTTCCCATGTCTTTAGGCACATTAACTTGAAAGAAGGAAAGATGCCTCGCTAATCCTTATCATCTTGGTCGGTTGCTTCTGAAGCTCTGAAGTCCATTCCAGCACAATCTCTACAAGACGCTTTCATTTGAACAGCCATTCTGCCCAACATGGAGTACACCATGTTCCTTTTATGAACTGAATCATTCTCCACAAAAGATTCAGAAAATTCTCCAGAGTGAAGCAGACTAGACCCCACTGCTTTATGTAACCCTTTCTCTTTCATCATACACCTTACCTTTTCTACATCATCCCATTGCCCTTCTGAGGCATATAGGTTTGACAATAATACATAGGCCCCAATATCATCTGGATACATGTTTATCAACCGCTTTGCCACGATCTCTCCGAGCTCAAAACTTGAGTGAGTCTGACAGGCAGAAAGTAGAGCTCCCCACAAGGTTGGCCCTGCTTCCATAGGTATCTGATTTATTAGTTCTTCTGAATCTTTCGTCAAACCAGCCCGGCCAAGGAGATCAACCATGCAACCATAGTGCTCTACCTTCGGTTCCATCTTATAAACACGGTGCATCAGATCAAAGTACCACCATCCTTCCAAAACCATTCCTGCATGGTTGCATGCACTTAAGATGCAAATGAAAGTAGCATCAGTTGGCTCTATTCCGCTCCTCTCCATTTTCAAGAACATTTCTAGGGCTTTCTCTCCATGCCCATGCATACCATATCCCATAATCATAGAATTCCATGAAACTATATTCTTCTCTGTCATTGCATTGAAGATATCCCTAGCAAGATCCATGGCCCCACATTTCGCATACATTGTCAATAAAGCTGTCAGAAGTAACACATCTGGTTTAACGTCCCCATTATTTCTTATGTAGGAGTGAACCCATTTTCCCTTTTCAAGTTCTCCCAGACTTGCACAAGCTGTAAGAATGCTTACAAGAGTAGCCTCATTCGGTTTAGGCTCTCCTACTTCTATCATCCTATCAAACAACCTCAAACACCTAGTATAATCCCCAGAGCGTGCATAAAGAGCCAACATGGTGTTCCAAGAAACTATATTCCTACATGGCATCCGGTCAAACATATCTCTAGCAACCGAGACACTTCCTATCCTACCATACCCATCAATAATACAATTCCACGAAACAACATCGGTAAATGGCATGTTCCTGAACAAATCTCCTGCACCATCCATATCCCCAAGTCCCACATATCCCGCAAGCATCGAATTCCAACTAAACATATCTCTCTCTGGCATTTCATCAAAAAGTCTACGTGCAACACCTACTTCTCCATTCTTCACATACCCATCTATCATCGAGTTCCAACTCACCAAATCCAAATCCCAACTTTCATCAAACACCTTCCTTGCACTACCGATTCTCCAACAAACAGAGTAAAAATGAATCAAAGAATTCCTAACAAACAAATCCAACTCAAACCCAAATTTCACAATCCTTGAATGAACCTTTTCACCTTCCTCAGCCAACCCAAGATCGGCACAAACCTTAAGCAAAATGGGAAAAGTATAATGATTTGGAAAAATCATTTTTCCAAACATCTTCAAATAGTAAAAATTCAGAGCCCCATTTGGGTCATTAAACTTCACAAAGCTTCTAATTATAGTATTACACAAAAAAGCATCAGGTTCTTCAAAATGATCAAATAAAAAAACAGAATGCTGAAAAGTGAGAGGTGAAGAACTGAGCTTCTTTATCACACGACTTGCAGTGAGAGAGCGTTGGAAGAGGCCTGAAACGATGAGCTGTGTGTGAATTTGATCGAATTGTTTTATGGGACCATTGAAACATTCTATCTTTTGCAGAATTGGGTGGCTCAGAGTAAGAGTGAAAACTCCATTGTTGATCTCCGGAGGTTCTGATTCAAGTTGACCAAAAAGTTTTGGGGATATTCTGGAGATATTTTTCTTGGTTTTTGGAAATTTGTCAAGAGAGTGCGAACATATAAGAGTGGTCTGTCTAGACAATTTGAATCCAACGGCCATTTTTTCAAAATGGGGAGAAGCATGGTGGGTATTACAGAGGGGAACTAAACATTTGAAAGCCTTTGTTACCTTTTAGCAAAAGTTTTTGGTTTTTTTTTGGACCACGTTTATCGGGTTACCCTCTAATCCGGATTGACTAACAGTAACCAGCACAAGGGTGCATTCGGATTTGGCTGGTCTTGTTAGCATGATTTATCCAAGGCATGGTGCATTTAGACGACTGACGATCTACGCTGGCTTTGCCACCCCGAAGAAATATCCCTCGGACTTTCAAGAATCTGTGCACATCTCGATACTCGTAGATTCTAACTCTCGGGTTATTATTATTATTATTATTATTATTATTATTATTATTATTATTATTATTATTATAAACAAGATAATAAAATAATTATGTGAAAATTCCATATCCTTTTCATTGCCCTGTTCAATAATAATTTCATTTTCTGCCTAATTGCGTAAAAGACAAGAAATAGTCTTACATATTGATGAGGCTGAGATTTGTACGGGGGATGGTATCGTGTGTGGCGAGCACAGTAATGTGCTCAGACGTCGGATCCCATCCGATGATGTTGTATTGGCGATGCGTGGGCGCGTGGAGGATGTATATGGAGGCTATTTTGGATGGAAAGAGAGAGAGGTTGGGAAATAAATAGGTTTTCTGTTTTTTTTATATTATTGGCTCAATATAATTATATTATGGGAGTTTTGTCGGAAGAAAAAAAATGAGGGTTTTTCACCTATATAAAATTGTTAGAATATTTTTCTATTTCTTTTTGCAAAGAGACATTTGATAACTTGTAAAAAAAAGAAAGAGATAATGTGAGAGAAATTTTTTTTTGTATTTTATTAGGTATCTAATATATTGAATAAAAGGGATATATATATAAGTTAGAGTATGTATAAAAAAATAAAACTTTAAAGTCAAAAATTTTCTTAAATATATGGTATGTTAATATATTGTGATATTTGGAATAACATAATTTAATATATATAAAAAGATACCAATAATAATAAAAAATATTTGATATAAACAACTATATGTTAATATATATATATATGGAAAGTAATATACACGTTAACAATTATATATACATAGACATGTTGGACTCAATTAGCAGTAGACCCTAGAAATCATAATATTGTAGAGATGGCCAAACTCCCAACAAGTTTGATTGTATTTCTTCTACTCGTTTTGGCATCAAGTAAAAGATCTCTCTCTCTCTCTCTCTCTCCCCTTTTTGTATGTGGCATGAATCTCTAGTTTTTCCTGCACGCCCATTTGAAATATAGATACCAAGTCAGACATTCGCTGCATACTAAACTTTTGTTTTTTTACGAATGTTGACTCAGTTGGAGAAGTAGTTGGGTTTCTTTAATTATGATCATAAGTTTTGTAAAGAATATTGGCAATTCTTAAATTGAAGAGATTTTTAGAAATATCTTGGGAATTAATATTGCAAGTATTGGGAACAAATTTTGGAAATTTCCAAATTAAAGAAGTTTTAGAATATTGACTTTCTAAAATTCCAATATTGTAATTATTTAGTTTATTCTTTACAATCTTGTAAATATTCTATATATTCTTTCTTTTTATATTTCTAGGGTTTAGTCTCATGGAGTCACCCTATTTATAGGGTTATTGTACAATCTATTGTATATACAATATACACAAACAATTTTCTCTTAGTCTGCTTTTCTTTATTTTCTTAGTTTTTCTGCTTTATTCTGCTTTTTCTAACATGGTATCAGAGCACTAGGTGTTCGATCTGATTTTATTTTATCAATTAAACACTTTTTTTTTTTTGTCGTGTTATGGAGAAATTAGATATTTCTCAACCTATATCAGTTATGCTTGATGGATACAACTATCAGGCATGGTTTCAAGGGATGAGAAGTTTTCTTAAGGGAAGGAGGCTATGGCGTTATGTTACGGGAGATATCAAATTGCCTATAAAATCTGATGACGAATCGGATGATGATTTTGGTAACCGTCTTGAAGATTGGGATAGCAAAAATCACCAAATTCTTACTTGGTTTCGTAACACATCTGCACCTTCTATTCATCTGCAATTTAGTCGTTTTGAGACGGCTAAAGAAGTTTGGGACCTTCTTGCAAGTCGCTATACTACATCGGATCCGGGCTCATCAATATCAATTGCTCACGAACTTCACTCTTTGCGACAAGAACGAGGTCGATCAATCAATGATTTTCTTGCCCGTATACGGTCAATATGGGATCAACTTGCTCTCTCGAACCCCATTGGCAATGCACAACCGACGCAAGTAAATATGCAATATATCGAGACCAAGGACGTCCGGTCCAATTTCTTATGGCTCTAACATCGGATTTTGAGTCCGTTTTTAGCTAGCCGCTTCCCAATCGACATCCTCTCCCTACTATTGAAACTCGGTTTCGAGTTGATATCGGAAGAGACTCGTCCGGGATTACTCAAACCTCAACATAGTGATGTTGTATTGGCCACCACTACTCGAGGACCAAAATTTCCAAATTGCTCGTGAATCGTCGAAGTCGGTCATATCCTTCCTAATTGTCCCACCGTTGAATGTAGGTTTTGCAAGAAGCGAGGACATATTTCTAGTCGATGCCTTGCTAATCCTATGATTGAATGTAGATATTGCAAAGAGAAAGGTCATCTTATTGAAAATTGCCCAAAGAAGGTCATTAAATCTCCAAAATTGTTCCTACGGGTTCTCGACATATCTCTACAATTCGCGTTGCTTTGCGACCGAGGATTCTACTACCACCTCTTCTTCTCGACCAACAATATCTCTTGGTGATCTTCAAACCTTTTTACAACAAGTTCTTTCTTTTGATAATCACAAACATCCGCACTTTCTACCGTATCGGTACTTCTTCTTGGTTTTTTGACTCGCTTGCTCTAACCATATGACCCATAATTCCCATTCTTTTACTTCTTTATCCGCTCCTAGTACACCATCGTTGATTCATACAAGGTGATGGCTCTACCATGCACCACTCGGATTGGTCATTTTTCTAACTCTTTTTTTAGATTTACCCGATACATTTTTTGTCCCTACACTTACCTTAAATCTTATCTCTGTTGGTCAATTATGTGAACTTGGATTTGACATAATATTCACTTCTATTGGATGTCGTGTGCGAGGATCCTCGGGACGGGAAAGATCTTTGGGACAGGCCGTAAGGTTGGACGTCTATACGAGCTTACTTCTCTTCACATTCCTATTAGTCGTTCCTCACTCTACTGTGCTGCTACTGTTCCTTCATCCTTTCACTTATGGCATCTTCGTCTAGGTCATCTATCTCTTAATAAACTTCGTTCTTTAATTTCTTCGGGTTCACTAGGTTCTGTTACTGATGAATCTCTTCAATGTATTTCATGTCAAACTGCAAAACAACCGGCTTTATCCTTTAATACAAATGATTCTATTTCTAATGCTCCCTTTGATCTTATTCACTCTGATATTTGGGGACCATCTCCTACACCAACTATGGGTGGGTCAAAATATTTTGTTGTGTTTATTGATGACTACTCCCGTTTTACATGGATTTATCTGATGGAAAAACCGCTCAGAATTACCTCAAATATACAAAAACTTTGCATCAATGGTTCAAACTCAATTTTCTCAAACCATCAAGATCTTACGCACTGATAATGCATCTGAATATCTTGAGTCTATTCTTACTATATTTCTTAAATAGCATGGAACTATTGTCCAACGTTCTTGTCCAGGTACTTCCCAATAAAATGGTAGAGCAGAACGAAAACATCGACACATTCTTGATATAACTTGGTCTTTACTTTTCTCTGCATCTTGTCCATCACAATTTTGGGGTGAGGCGAACTTCTTTGACATATATATGTCATCAATAGAATACCTTCTTTTACAATCTCTAACATCTCTCCTTATGAGCGGTTATATGGTTCTCCACCAGTATATAATTCTCTCAAAGTCTTTGGTTGTGCTTGCTTTGTGTTACTTCAACCTCATGAGCATAATAAGTTACAACCTCGAGCACGATTATGTTGTTTCCTAGGGTATGGCATTGAACACAAAGGATATAGATGTTGGGATCCTGTCTCCAATCGTCTTCGAGTTTCTCGACATGTCATCTTCTGGGAAAATATCATGTTTTCTTCCTAATCTCCTTTTCGTACCACATCTCCATTACTTACTAATCTATCTTCTGATTTATTTCCTTCTAGTTCTGATACATTGACAGATACTTCAACTCTTACGGCTTCTCCTTCGATTCTCTCCCAAATGATGGACCCCGCACCCTCTTCCACTGAAACTGAGTTGCCTCATGAATCCACTCCTCGACCAACAAGAGTAAGAGCACCCCCGTTCGTCTTCTTGATTATCATTGTTATTCTACAATCTCCACTCTACATGAGCCTCAATCTTACCGAGAGGCTAGTACTAA
The DNA here is from genome assembly GCA_037126225.1 of Dillenia turbinata. Lineage (NCBI taxonomy): Eukaryota > Viridiplantae > Streptophyta > Magnoliopsida > Dilleniales > Dilleniaceae > Dillenia > Dillenia turbinata. The sequence goes on along the minus strand of JBAMMX010000001.1, from coordinate 17,902,033 downwards.
TCCTCTTTGGCAGCAAGCTATGCAAGAAGAACTTCAAGTTTTGGAGAACACACATACTTGGGATTTAGTTGATCTTCCTAGAGACAAAACTCTTATCGGATGTAAGTGGGTTTATAAAATCAAAACTCACTCAGATGAGACTATTGAACGATACAAGGCTCGACTGGTCGCAAAGGGATTTACACAGGAATATGGCATTGACTATGAAGAAACATTTGCTCCTGTTGCTCGTCTTACCTCTGTTCGTAGCTTGCTTCTTTGCTCAGCTAAACAATATCCCTTGTATCAGATGGATGTTAAAAATGCTTTTCTCAATGGAGTTCTAAAGGAAGAAGTTTATATGAAACCACCTCCGGGTTATTCACATCCTGCCAACAAAGTCTGTCGTCTTCGTCGTGCTTTATATGGCCTAAAACAAGCTTCCCATGCTTGGTTTTCTACTTTCAGCAGTACTGTCAGTGATTTTGGTTTCTCTCCTAGTGCTTATGATTCGCACTTTTCATTCGAAAAACCGATCATGGTACTGTTTTTACTTCTTCTTTATGTTGATGATATGATTATCACCGGAAGCGATCTTACGCAATCTCCAAATTCAAACATTTTCTTTGTGGCAAATTTGAAATGAAGGATCTCGGCCATCTTAGTTATTTCTTAGGACTGGAAGTTACTCCTACATCTTCTGGTTATTATTTGTCTCAGGCAAAAATATGCCTCTGACCTTCTTTCCCGTTCAGGCATTTCAGATAATAAAATTGCTTCCACCCCTCTTGAGCATAATGTTAAACTTTCTCCTACAGATGGCAACCTTCTTTCTGATCCTACCTTATATCGGCAATTAGTAGGCAGTCTTATTTATCTTACGCCACTCGTCCCGATATCTCTTATGCTTGTTCACATTGTCGGTCAATTTATGGCTCGCACCACGATCTCCTCATTTTTTTGCCGTTTTACTGGATTCTTCGTTATGTTAAAGGCACCTTATTTCATGGACTTCATTTTTCTGTCTCATCCTCGTTAGGCCTACGTGCCTATTCTGATGCTGATTGGGCTGGTGATCCTACTGATCGACGGTCTACTACTGGCTATTGTATTTTTCTTGGTGATTCTTTAATCTCTTGGCGTAGCAAGAAACAAACTTTTACGGGCCGCTCTAGTACAGAGGCGAATATCGTGCACTTGCCGACACTACCACGAGAGTTATTATGGATTCAGAGACTTCTTTGTGACATTGGTATACCTACTTCTTCTCCAAGTCCTCTATATTGTGATAATCAGAGTGCTATTCAGATTGCTCATAATGATGTCTTTCATGAACGAACTAAACACATTGAGATTGATTGTCACTTTATTCGTCAACATATAACTAATGGTGATCTTCAAATATTCTTTCTTCGCTCTGTCGATCAACCTGCTGATTTTTTTACCAAGACTCATCTTCCTGGACGTCATGATGATCTATTATACAAACTCAAGATGATTTCTCTACACCCATCCTGAGTTTGAGGGGGGGTGTAAAGAATATTGGCAATTCCTAAATTGAAGAGATTTTTAGAAATATCTTGGGAATTAATATTGCAAGTATTGGGAACAAATTTTGGAGATTTCCAAATTAAAGAAGTCTTAGAATATTGACTTTCTAAAATTCCAATATTGTAATTATTTAGTTTATTCTTTACAATCTTGTAAATATTCTATATATTCTTTCTTTTTATATTTCTAGGGTTTAGTCTCATGGAGTCACCCTATTTATAGGGTTATTGTACAATCTATTGTATATACAATATACACAAACAATTTTCTCTTAGTCTGCTTTTCTTTATTTTCTTAGTTTTTCTGCTTTATTCTGCTTTTTCTAACAAGTTTAACTTTTTATGGATATAAAAAAAAAATTATGTTAGGAACTTATCCTAAAAAGAACTCAACAGTAAATCGATTCAAATTAATCAGGATAAAATTTTACATACCAGATGAAGAAAAAAAGAAACTTTTGTTTCATGTCGAATACTAGATTCCTGTGTTTATATCTGTATATGAAACTATTTTTATAATATATCAAAACTCAAAAGCATTTGCCTATTTGTTAATAAATCAAGGCTTCTGATCCTTCAAATACATTTGAGTAATCTAATTCTCTTCTCTTAATTTAAGTGTGCATGGAAGCTATGGGCGGAAAAATTCAATTCGTGCCCTTAATCACATTGATGGTCTGATATAGAAGATCCATCGAATATTGTCTTTTTTTTGTGGTTTTCAATTAGAGCCGCCGTTCAGTATATGAGATATCATCTCGATTAATCTGGATCGATCTGAAGTTGGATCTTCATTCGGAAGATCTTCTAACGTGATTTTTTTCGTGTCCATAGAAAGTCGAACTCATGAATATAATTAAGCAAACTCAATTCTTTTCCAACTGAATCAATCGACATCAATGAATATTATCTTTACATACAACACCAAATTCATTCATAACACCTACCTTTTACAAGTAGTTTTGTTTTGCTTGATAATAATATTTTCTATATTTTAAAAACAATAATACATTGCAATGTTTTATAAAGAGAGTTGTAGAGATATATTCGAGCATAGGGAATAGCATATAAAATAAAAAGAAAATCTTTAAATAGTTTTGATACTTTGTGAAGACTCTGTGTGTTCGTGTAATATATATATATATCTTTGTGATTAAGCATTATTATTTTTTTTTATAATAATATTCTACTATATGGTTAAAAAGAAAAAACTAAAAAATGGAAAAATGGAGCGTATCCTCCTAACCAATTTATGTTCACTTGATGAAAATTTCCTTAAATATTATTGTTGCTATTTTTTTTTTTTTTAAGAATATTCCAACACATGGGCTCTTGCACCATTTCAAAAGGCAATAAGTAACCATGATTTTTTTTTTCTTTTAAATTCACATTGAAGTCGAGAAATTTATAATTTTTTCATGAGATTTAAAAAATATTTATATTTTGAGAAGAGTTAACATAGGTTGCACGAAAACGGAAATAATTACTAAACAATACGAGAAAACGATATTTTATAAAAATATGAGAAAATGAGTAAGTATAAAAAATATAATGATTTTATATAAATATTAATTATTTTGTGAAATTAATAGAATAATCATATTTTATAATAAAAATTTAGAACGATTAAATTTGTAATTATTAATTATATGATAATTAAATAAAAAATAACTAAGTAAATATGAAAAATATGCAAATAAAAAATATTAAAATTTTTGTAAAGTATTAATTAATTTAGCATATTGATACGATTCAAAAATACTTCAAAAATGAAAATATTAGTATTGAGAAGTTTTGATGTATCAAATAGCTAAATATGAAAATTATTTTCTAAATTAAACTTTTTGTGGTTTTGTAGTTGTAGGTAAAAAATATGATTGAATTTAATCCATTCAATTATAAATTTCAAATCTATTGTTTTGAACATGTTTGTAAAAATTTTCTTATATTAAATCAATTTAAGAAATGTTTTAAGATTAAAATAATATTTTTGAACATTTTTATTTTGATTTATAAATTAATCATTCTTTCATCAAGGCTATAGGGGTGTGTTTAATTGAGAAAAATAATAGTGTTTTTCAAAAAACGTTTTCTAAAAAGTAAAATTGTGTTCAAATATTTCAATTTTCAATATTTAAAAAATAAAAATTAAAAAAATATGATTTTTTATTTATAAAGAGAAATAAAAAATGGCCTTTGTGTTTTTTTCTAGTATTTTTTATCATAAATAAAACTCATATTTTCCAAAATTTTCCAACTTTAGTGATGACAATTGATCTGTTATGATTCGTATCATGTAAATATCATATCCGACTCTAAATTCTAAGTCTAATATCCATATTCGATCCTAATTCGATTCGAGTTAAAAAATAAAAAATAATATCTGACCTTACAAATTTTTTAAAAATCCGATCTGATCTGATCCAATATATTATATTCTTTTAAAAAACAAATCCAATTCGATCTTAAACTGATCTATACCCAACCCAAACCCGACCTATACCTGACTCGAGAAAGAAAAATATAATAACAAATCATCCAAATATACATAAAACTCATAAAAACATACATAAAAAAGTATACATATAAAAGAACTTAAAAAAAGAGACATAAATCATTCAAACATTAAGTAAACAAATTTTATATTTTGATAAATAAGAAACAATTCACAAAATAAAACTAAAATTAAATTATATATTTTTTATACTCGTAGAAAACAAAATATATGAGTTTTTTTAAAATAATATTACAAAATTCAAGTGACCAAATTAGTAATTGGAAACTCTTCGATCATTTCATAGTCATATCACTTTATTTTTCTTGATTCTGATTCAATAATGACAATGATTATATAGTTTCAAGTTGAGTTTTTGACTTTTGAAATTTAAAATATTTTTTATTTAATAATATAATATAATATTAAAATAAAATTTTATTTTATTATAAATTTTATCGGATCAAATCAGATCGTATTATATATAATCTAAATTCATATACGAACCAATCCGACTACTCTACTATTAAAATTCAACCTTAACCCTAAACTCAATCCAATAGGTCAAATTTTTCTGATATCATTCTGATCGGATCGAATATTACTACGCCTATGCATCGTTAGAGAATTGGAAAACATGATGGGTGAGTGGGTTCATTTAATTGAAAAGGACCGGGTATAAAAGTCTTTTGTTCTCTATTTGAATATATTTTTTAGTTTTTTGAGTTAAAAAAGTACATATATTTTAAATATATTTTTTAATTTTTCTGTTTTTTTAAGATAGAAAATATGAAAAATATTTAAAAAATTAGAAATAAAAAATTAGAGAATATTTTTTATAACTAAATGCAGCTTAGTATTTTCGGAAAAATTAAAAAAAGTAAAAAATTTTGAAAATATAATTATGAAAATATTTCCCACAGGAAGAATACATTTTTTAATAAAGAAACCCAACTTAAATAAATAACGAAATCTTTTTTTTGGGAATATAGGATGAGAATTATACGTAGAAAACATGCGTCATTATTTTGCAAATAAACCTTGAAAGAATAATCAAAGTGGAAAAAACATAATTTTCTGAGACGGCGAAAATATAACTAGTGCTAGGGCTCCAGATCAAGTCCTTTTTCTACTCCCAAACCAATCGTCTCAGAAAGAGAGAGAGAGGGGGGGGGGAGAGAGAGAGAGAGAACAAAAGGTCTCTTGCATCTTCTCAGAGACGACAAAGGAGGAAATACGAAGACGGCGACGACATCGGTAAAATCATCAATTCTTTGTTAATCTCTTGAATATTGTCCATTATTTGCAGATTCATGCATGATCTAGGTTGGGTTAGGATTTAATCATTTGGGTCTTGTTATTCTTGACGAAAAGCAATTTATATTGCGGGTGAAACCGGCAAGAAATGTTTTGTAGTCGTGAGAACACTTTATGGATTTTTCAGACCCTAGCGTCTTGATTATTTACTTAGTTGATGGTATTCTATCGATATGAACTGGGAGAAATTATGTCCGTATTCAATCTTTGATGATCATATTGATGCTGATCATATACGAACATAATTGTCATAATGGTGACTTATGGTTTGCTGAAATATTTGTTTAATATGCACAAAGAATGATCATGCTTGCAGAATTGCCTTCTTATTAATGAGAAGGGGATATGATACAGGTATTTTCCTTGATCGGCAACAATTTCACCTTGGATTTTTAGCTCTGCTGGGGACTAAGACATAATTCTGTCTACAGGAAAGGTGAATTCGAAATACCCCAGGATATATTTTTTGACAATTTCTTGATTTGTGTGATTTGCCATTTCATGTTTCATACTTTTTTGTTGTCTTGCTTTTGCATTTCAATTAATTTTTCCCTCTTGCGGATTTGATTTTCCTTTGGCTGCACATGTGCTGAGGTTAAAACAGAAAGCATTAAATGAAAGATATCAATCCTACCTCTGATTTATAACCATCGTATCATGCACAAAGTAGGAGAGAAATGAAGACAAGTTAGTTTATCTTTTTCTTTCTGATTTAGTGATATTAAGAAGGATATTGAACGTGTATAGGTTTTGCACAACTTATGGCATGAGATATCTGGAAGCAGGTGAAATCATGTAAATATAGCATGCATCTTCATCCTTTCTTTCTCTGTGATTACTCTGCAAAAAATGATCTCCAACTTTGTTGATAGGAGATGGACATCTCTCCTAACAAGGTCGAAGGTTTAACCCATGGTAATTAAATTGGGGAGGTTTTGAGTCCACACCAAGGCTTACCCAGCAATCATGCATGTGCCCAATGGGTTCAATGGTTCACACTTGAAGAGTTGTGCCTGAGCTTCTCACTCTAATTTAAAAGAAGTGTTATTATAATGTTGTTGTTGCACCACCCTTTTCATGTGACTAATAACGTGGTTAGATTTTGAGGATTATAATTTGTCTTGAGATGGGAGTGTCCAATATAACTACCCGATTCTTGCAATTTATTTTCCCTCATTCAACATCATGCTGATGTTAGAATTCCAATTCTCGTTCCTGTTTGAGGTTTCTTGCTCTCAGTTCAGACTAGTTTTTGAAGTATAATGTGATGGTTTCTGCCGTCAAATCCATTTGTTTTTATAAAGAGATTAAAGTGATTATTGTGAAATGGATTTGAAATTTGAGGATTATAATTTGTCTTAAGATAGGAGTGTCCAATATATCCATGCTCATCCGATTCTTGTAATTTATTTTCCCTCATTCGACATCATGCTGATGTTAGAATTCCAATTCTCATCCCTGTTTGAGGTTTCTTGCTCTCAGCTCAGACTAGTTTTTGATGTATAATGTGATGGTTTCTGCCGTCAAATCCATTTGTTTTTTATGAAGAGATTAAAACAATTACTGTGAAATGGATTTGCAATTTGACGATTCCATTTAAAGGGGAGGCCATGCCATGAGAATCGGCTTTCAGTTCATCATGGTGTAACGGTATCTGTTTGTGCATACATTACAGGAAAGGGTTTTCAAACATTCTGCTCCTGAAACTTCTGAACTGCCATATAGAGTCTTCAGGCACCTTCATCAGCAAGCCTGGCCATGGATCCTGATCGCTATGGTCTTCAGCAAGGATGGGATAATAACAGCGTAATTGTGGTTTTCTCCTTTATCACCTATATGGGATGATATACCAGAATTTAGGGCAGATGTGATTATCAATTTTTTCCGGCTCTCATCCTTAAACAACAATGAGAGAAAGCCATGGGGCATTGAGGATATGGAATGGATTTGCGTATCTAGTTCCATGACTATTGTTGCTGACATAAGCTTATTCTCTTGAATCCACAGGCCTTGGAGGGTTATGGTGCTGTCCATGAGCCAAACTTCAGGTGAGTGCTTCCCAATGCTTATTTCTATGATAAATCTAGGTTTTTTTTCCTTGTAAAGTGCAATCATCAGGCACATTGATATTTTAGTGTTTTTTTTTTTTTTGGTTCTATGTTATGCATGCTGCATCCTTTTCTTCTTTGGCCCATCTTATGTTTTCTTTGCAGGGTTGGTGGTTCATACGATGATAGGAGGATTCTAGATGAGAGGTTCCCAAGGGAGAACATGTATCCGAGGAATGCATTCCATCGTGATGTTGTTGAAAGGGAGAGTTATGCACCTCCACCATCTGTTGTTGGTTTGTGGCCTCAATCAAGAAGGAGAAGTTATGAGGAAGAATATCCACTTGAAAGGGAATCCAGGCGACATGAGAGGCCATACCTTGATTCCTATCATGAGATGGATGCTTTCCATGCAGCAGACAAGTATCATGATATTGATAGTTTTCAGGAAATTGATAAGTTTCAGGATGGCTATCGCAATATTGACAACTATCATGATCATGGGTTTGACAGGTCTGCTAGGTTTGGTGGGCGTGACCGTGATGACCATGCTTATGAAGATTATGATTACAGGCGTCGTGTATCTCATCCAAGTAGGGAGGATAGCCGGGAGAGAGATTATGAATATGGCAGGCGTAGTTATGATTCTGACTATGATAGAGGAAGCCGGAGGGATGGTAGTTGGAGGCGACATGAATCTCGTGATCGTGACCATGACAAAAGAGACATGAGTCGAGAAAGGGATCAAAGTCCACATAGGAGGCATGAGCATTCTCACTCTAGGTCTCGTTCCCGCTCTCGTTCTCGTGGCCGTGATGATCGGCTGAGGTCAAGATCTCCTCGAGGTCGAAGCTATGGACGAAGCTATCGGGACGGCAGCTACGATGATGGTCGATATGAAAGAAATGAGAAACGAAGAGATAGAGAGGATAAGCGTCATCATGAGTTGTATAATGTGGTATGTTTTTGTTTAAATTCTTATCTTATAGCTTTGGAGTGGATTTTGGCATTTGATGAATTGAGAAGAAAGGTCTTAAAAAGTTTTTTTTTTTTTGGTCATTGTTGCATTTTCTTTTTTATTTGGCAGGCTCCATCTGCTACTGTTGTTGTGAAGGGGCTCTCCCAGAAGACAACAGAGGAAGATCTATACCAGATACTTGTGCGTTTTGCTTTGGTTATTTTTCTTACAAACTTCTTATACGTTTTCATTAATGCACTGTGTCTTGATTTATTACAGGCTGAATGGGGGCCACTGCGTCATGTCCGTGTGATCAAGGAAAGAAATTCTGGCATCTCCCGAGGATTTGCTTTCATTGATTTTCCTTCCGTGGTACCCTATTAATGCCATTGTGATACATTCAATAACTTACATTTTTTTTTTTTAGAAGCATGTGAAGACTTTTTACTCTACTAATACAGGGAGCAGCGCGCACAATGATGGACAGAATTGGGGATGATGGTCTTGTTGTGGATGGTAGGAAGCTCTTTTTCGAGTACAGGTATATTAGTATATTACAATTCTCCTTTAACTGCTAAATTGAGGATTTATTCTGTTGCTTTGTTTGGGTGACATCTGAAGGCTTTTAGGCATTTTATTAAATTGTATGTTCCCCTGATTACTTTTCTGGGTTGCAGTAGTAAGCCAACTGGAGGTGCGGGTGGACCTTTTGGACAAGATAACTCAAGATCCCATGCTAGCCATAAAAGCATCACAGGGCCATCTGATTGGGTGTGCACAATTTGTGGCTGTGTCAATTTTGCCAGACGCACATCCTGCTTTCAGGTTTGTTTTTGGTTTATTATTCTTGGGATTATGACACATGATTTCTGATTTTATTGAATAGAGTTCTTATGAGTGAAGAATTTGTAGTTGGCTCTTGTATCCAACTCTCTGCTAGTTTGAGCAACAATCTGTTGTTGTGTGCCTAGTGGTTGTAAAGGGCCCAGCCATCTAACAGGCATGCAGGTGGTCTTTTTGGCCATTGCACTAATGCTGCTATTGTTCCATGTGGAATTAACATTGCTTTACTACAAGCTGTCTGCTTTAATGTACGTTTCTTATCTTCTTTTTATGTTTTAAAGTTCACCTAGTGTTTAAAGGATCACATTAAACACTTAAGAGTCCAACGTGGCAATGTGTAGATGTTTCTAACCTTTTTTATGGATATTTTTTTTGGTCCAACCGGCATATACGTGACATGGCATGAGGGTGGGGATATGACTATTTGTTATATGGCTCTGCTTTTGTCTGATATATGCATCTAGGGCTTGGTAGACCTTAAAAAATGTTGGCCAACTATATAGCTTTTTCATTGAATGCAGTGTAATGAAGGAAGAACTGATGATGCTCCTTCGGCAGATTTAGCATCATCAAATCCCATGCCAATGGGAAAGAAAGGATCAGAAGGAGGTTAGTTTTGTCCATTACCTCTATAGATGACATATTGCCATTATATGCTGTTTAATAACTTATTTATTCAATTATTTGGTAGGGCCTACCCATGTTTTGGTTGTCCGTGGATTGGATGAGAATGCTGATGAGGAAATGCTTCGATATGAATTTTCCAAGCATGCACCCATCAAGGTACAACATGATGATTATTTATTGAATGTTACACAATGGTTTACATGGGAAAAAAAATATATCAACAAGATTCATATGGTGGTAGATTTGGTCTCTCATTGCATCACACATTAGTGCTGCATTAATTTTTATTTTTTTTATTTTAAATTAAAATCATGCATGCATGGAATTATTGCTGCAGCAACAATGAATAGAAGTGTGGTCTAAATTTTTGAGATGAATGGTGAGTTCTTTCTAGAGGAAAAAAGGAGAAAATTTCACTGCCATTGATTTATTATGCAGGACCTTCGCCTCGTTAGAGATAAATTTACTCATGTTTCGAGGGGCTTTGCTTTTGTGCATTTTCACTCGGTATGGTTTCCAACTTTTTTTTTTAAGGAGTATTTAATTTTCTGCTGTTTGCTTTGCCTCAGAGCATATTTGTTTGACGAACTTTTTTGACTTAGAAGTAGTTTTTAACTTATAAATCATTTTAAAAATAAATAGTTAAGTGTTCGGCAAATTGTTAAAAATTTACTTTTAAATAGTTTTAGGTATTTGGTTGAAGGTGTTTAAAAGTAACTTATCTATTAAAATGACAAAAAAGTATGAGACTGCTTTTTTGTTTTTGTTAAAAGTAAGATATATGATCAATTAAAATTAATTAATTTTTTTTCACCTTATATATATTCATGATGTTGTTCGAATATGAGAGAATACAAAAGAAGGAATGACAGATTGTTGGGGTTTGTTTAATGTAAAATGAAATGAAGGTTGTTTTGGTATTTTGAAAATAATTGGGGATGTTATAATCTTTTACTTGGTCAAACAGCAGTTACACTGATAAGTTAATTATCAGAAGGAAGGGGGATTGTACTTCTGGCTTTAAACTGATTGTAAGTAGTTTAGTTTATTTATAACTCAAACCAAATACCTTTGTGTGTCTTACTTTTTACTCAAAAGTATGTTTGACCAACTTATAAGCCAAACTGAGAATGCTCTTGGTTAATAATGATCCAATTGTGCTGGCCACTGATTCAACTTGAGGACTTAGAGAAGAAGGAATCAGGGTGCTGAATCTTTTTAGGAAGGAAGCTCATGAAAGAGAATGACTGCTGCCAGGAAAAAGTTGAAGTCTAGTAGGAGGGTCAAAAATTTTGTTGCCTCTGTAGTCAGTTGTCAATAATAATGAAATTATTGAATTCTTTTCCCTTTTTGCACTAAATAATCTAGCTGGTAAGATATGTATAAAAGTAATTAGGGTGGATGAAATGGAGAATGAGTCCAGAGTGTTGTGCAGCCATAAGTTTCTGTCTAAATTAAAAGTTTTGTCAATAAGACTAGCAATGGTTTACATACAACTACATACATTCATACAGAGTGAGACAGGCAAGTGTGGTTGAGATTAGAATGATAAGGATTAAGGTAGATAGGTGGGGTAAGAAGAAGAAATGGAATTAGAAATGATTATAAGGGTGAGCATTCGGTTAAATCGTAATCGAAATGATCAAAATTGTAATAACTTATTTAATTTAATTATACAATTTTTATAACCATAATCTAACCAAATAGACTAAAAACCGACAATTTGTTTAACCGAATTAGACAGTTAATTTGATTTAGTTATCCAAATTAACCAAATTATTGAAATATTTTACTATAAAATTTTTTTTAAGCAATGCTGCTTTCTATTTATCTCTATAAAAATGTAATATATAACATTCATATCAATATGTGATTATAAAATTGGAATTTTAAATTTCAAAATTCACTTATAAATTTAGTTCACCAAATGTTGTTTTTCAAATTTCAAATTTCAAATCTCAAATTTTAAATTTCAAATAAACTAAATTTTTGGAGTAGAAAAGGAGTGAAATAGGAAAAAGAGAGGTAGAGGCGTGAGTCAGAGTTTCAAGTTTGGGAGTGGAGGAGTCGTAAAATGGACTAAATATTGGAAATTTGGAACTAGAAATGTGAAAACTAAAATCCTTCCATTGATTGAGCACTCTCCATTATATTAATTTTAATTTTTAGGTTTCTTTTTCTCTTTTAATTTTTAATTATAATATTATAATAATAATTATATGAATAAAAATTATCAAAAAAATATATAATATTTTTAATTAAGTCGATTAATTTGATTTGACTGAAATAAAAATTGCTAAAACCAATAATCGCCCAAATAAACCAAATTAAAGTTTGGTTTTACCCAAAACCAAACCGAATACCTAACAAACCACCCAATGTAAATAAACATTTTGGTGAAAACGATTTTTTTGATTTTAACCAGACACTGCTCACCTCTAATGATTAAATATAGTTCTAGCCTCAATTGTAAATAAGATGAGGGGGAAAAAAGATCGGGACAGGAAATTACTTGTTGTCTTGTCTAAAGAATAGATTAAGATGATGGTGAAAAGATGCTTCTTTGCTTTGGAGATGTGCTCTTGTAGTTCCTATTTGGAGAGAGCAAAATGTTAGAATTTTTAGAAACTAGACTATTGGTTCGTCTTCCCTTTGGTTGTTTTTTTTATGCTTCTCTTTCAGCCCGTGTTTTAGGAATATTTAGGAATTGTAGATTATAGTGTAGAGGATTTGAAGAAGGATTGAGAAGTAGTCCTTCATCACTCTTGGCTTTTTGTTTTCTCATCTTTCGAATGATTTCTCATTAGGTTGAGTCATAGCTATTCTTTCTGCTTTATCCAATAGAATTCTTTTTCTATGTAGAAAAGGATCTTTTTTTTTTGGATATAAAAAGGTTCAAATTTCTTAGGTTATAGGACAGGCTTCCTAACACTTTTGAAAGTTTGACTAGCCTTTTTAGGTGGATTACCGCAGAAGATAAAGATAGATGTTAATATTGGTTTTTTCTTTAAGAGGAGGGTCCACAATGAAACAGTAAATGCTTTTAGGATGTTACAATAATGATGGAAGAATGGGATTATAGATGCTAGCAAGTGATGCATTTGAAGAGCAAGATGCAAAATAGAAGACAGACAGGCTCAAGTTTGTCCTAGTGATGGATTCCTCTTGAGATGTGTGATGAGGTTTGCGGTTTGTGTTGTGTGGGTGGTTGTTGCCCATGTGTTTTTCATCAATCTTGTTAGCAAAAAGGAAGAAAAGCACTTGGATGTAGATGTCAAGATGCAATGCTGTTGAAAGAGCTAGGCAACCTTTAAGGCAGTAGAACCTCCATATAATGTTGTCACATTATGATTGTAAGGGGCTCTGTGGATGCACATCTAAGAAGTGCATATTAACTTCTTTTTTTTAAAAAAAAAAATATATATATATATTTTTAACTATCCAACTAAAATGATTTTGACTTTATAGCAAATTTAAGGGTTTCTCTGAGATTTTAATTTGATATGAAAAGCTAAGTATCTTTGTATAACAACTTTTTGTCTAATTGATTAATGGGACATTTGGAATTAGAGAAATTAAGTTTTAAGTGTTCCTGAGAAAAGAAACACCCCATAAGATGCATGGGTTTGATATTATACCTGTTTGTGTTGTGTGTGTCCAATTCTAACCCATACCAACATGCAAGCTTTATAGATGATGGCTTTATCACTCTAAAGGGGAAAATGAAAATTGCCAATAGTAAAAACTATACTTGGTTTAAAGTCCTCTAAGTTCCCCAGTAAACTCTTTATCGATCTTATGTTAATAATCAGGAATGGTGCAAATGGAGAAGAGAAAATGTTGGAACCAAATCCTCTAGCACATAAAATTTAAATATTCAGTTTCTGTTTTTGTAATTACTGGGTTTCTCTCTAGAACTTATTCACTCTTAAGAATACGTGTAGACTAGATCTCACATCAATCATGTCTGTGTATTTGTTCTGGGAGTAATGAGGTTCTGTTGTAAAGATCATAATGTAGACTTACCTTAAAGGGTATGCAAAAACTCAAAAAGATTATGGTACACAGTGCACAGACTATCCAAGTACCATAGACCATCAGGGTCTAAAATTATATAAAAAGAAACTGCTGACTCTATCCTAAACTGTTCCAGGTTGAAGATGCTACCAGAGCTCTGGAAGCAACAAATGGAACAACTCTTGAGAAGAATGGCCAAATATTACGTGTAGCATATGCAAAAAGCATACTGGGCCCTGGAACAGGGACATCAGGACCTTCACAGTCAAGCAGTCTTGCTGCTGCGGCAATTGAAGCTGCAACTTTTGCCCAACAGGTACCTCCTCATGAGCTTTTTGTTGTAGTTTCTTTTATTTTCAAACTTTGTCATGAATTCAAGGTTATGAGTATTATATTCCTTAATATTTATGTGATTTACTTGGATGATAATGATGATGTCGGAATGAATGCTGAAAAAAATGAAGAAATTATGGCTGGTGCATCTTCTTTTAAGGGTGGATTTATTTCTGGATTCAAACTCTACATAATCCTTGTTGAAAAGTTCTTTTAGTACTTGCAGCATTGGCAATTCTTGCTAAAATACTTGTTTATTATGAGGGTATTCAAGGTAAGACCATGAGGCAGGTTTTTTTTAGTTATCTTGCATGACCCATCTTGTTAATTTGAAAGAAGAAAGAAATCGGTCACACAAGTAATATGACAATAAAAAGAGAAACCTAGATATGCTCAGATACATTTGTTCTTTTTGCATTCATATAGCACAAAGTTTGGATGGCGCTCCTAGAGAGACTAATTAAAAGGTGCATGCTTTTAAATGGGGTGGGCCATCTTTAATGATTTCTTCCAGGGCATTATTCTCATAAATCTGTGCATTTAGGATCACTTAACATGATTATGTCACTGCACCATTCGGCATTGATATTTTTAGAAATGACCATGTTTGTAGATACAGTTGTCAGACACAACATGGTTACAAGTTCTAATCATGACACAATACAACTAACTTATAATAGTGGACAAACTTTGTCCGTGACTGTGCATGTTCTGTCCTGTGTAATGCTTATAGCAATTGCCAATTCTCATTATAGGTGGAGAGGATGGTATTCATTGCTCAATAAAGGGTCATCTTGGACACGTGATGCATTTTATATGTTTCTTTCTTGTGTCTTTGCCCAAGTTATGACACTCTTTCTATTTTTACTGTGATATTGTCCTGTGGTCAAGTGTTGTTATTTTTTATTGGTTGGGGTGGAGGTATTGGGATTGAATGAAGAGGAATGGAAGGATAGATGGAGTGAGGTCATGCACCTTTGTTTTTTGGCAGAGCATTTCTCTGATAGTACAAACAAGTAAAAGGATGCATAATTATTTTACCTAGTGTCATTAAGGTAGCGTTTGGTTCGGAGTAAGCAATGCAAGGGATACATACGGGATAAAAAGCATCATTTTGGTTTGCGGAAACTGAGACAAAATCAAAATTTGTCTCAAATGAACCAAGTTTCTTTACTTCCTTTTTGAGGAGATATGAGGGATGGAGACTAAGGCAGAAAATTTAAGGGTTTTTTTTTTCAACTTTACCCTCATACATTTTCAAAATTCCTACCACTTCTATTGTGTATTGTCTCTACTCAAACCAAATGCTACCTAATTGTTATCATCCCATGCCTGGATTATGAAGCTGTATTATATATGTGTGGCACAAATAATGTTAATCTATTCATTTAGGATGTTACTGTGTTTATATTGGTGTGTTATTATTATTTCTTATGTATTAATTTTTGATAGAAGATATTGGCGTGTTAATGTTCTTATGTGTGTATGTGTTTGTATATATATGTATATGTATCAGTATTGGTCTATGTACCATTTCTGTTTCTGTATCTACACAAAATTGATTATTAAGTTATTTCCTTTTCTTGTGGCTATGGAATTTATTATATTCTTTGTTCCCTATACTTTGTTGTTTCTGTTCTTACAATATCTTGTTCCAGAAATGAAAGGAGTATGATTTCACCATCTTGTTATCCATTTTCAGTATGATGCTGTAGGATGGGCTCCTAAAGAGTATAATCCAAATGATAAAGAAGCCGCCAGCGGGCAGGAGCAGGGTGGTGGGGAGCTTGCAGCTCAAAAAGATAATTTAGCTCCACAGTCTGGTTTTGTGTGGGATGAGGCATCAGGCTATTACTATGATGCTACTTCTGGATTCTACTATGATGGCAATACAGGTTGGTTCTTGAGTGATTTCAGTTACTACTATCTCTAGGATGTATACTTTTAAGAATATAGTATGATGGGTCCTGCCCCGGGTTCATTAGGGGTGAGATATCAGTTTAAAATGTTGCATCTAGAGTTGATTGATGTGAATATGTAGCTCATAATCCTTGAGTTGCTTCCATGAATATAGCCTGTCATGGGGGAGAGCACAGATTGTCTTGATAAATTCCTAGGGTGTACTCCAATGGAAATAATGATGAATGTATCGAGAAACTCAATTCATAGTGAGCAAAGACAATGGGAGAAATTTCTCTATGGAGAAACCGGAGTTGAAATGGCACATTCTCAAATTGATCTCACACCCAAATCCCAGATACACTCAAGATACTCTTTAAATCTGTTCTATGATGCTAAAATAAACAAGAAGCAGCAATCCACATCCACAAGAAGGTACCCTCAAGGGTTTCTTTCTCTCTAGGAAATGAAGGTCTTATATGTTGGGTAGATAGGTAAGTGGGCCTGCTCAAATAATTGAGAAATGGGCTTGGAGCCCTGGAGCCATTTAACCATTCAAGATGTAAAACACATCATGGATTTTGATCTGAGTAGAAGTACCATGTTTATATATTATTTTGGCGTTAGAATCTACAGCTAAACCAAATTTGGTCACTTACCGTAGGTGCTAGATTCTCCCATGATCTAAGTGGGGCATGGTTGAGATTTGATTGAGACAAGTTAGGCTTTACCTGAAATACTGACGATTGCATATCTCCTTAGCAAACTAATCGAAAACTTGTCTGCAATTTATCCGTTGGATACAAACTTATCATTTTATCCTATCAGGCCATTACTGCTTAAATTCCACCCATATATAATGGTTAAAAGTTTTATTCCTGAAAGTTCCATTGCTGTAAACAAACCAGTTGTGGACAGTTTTTTTTTTGGCACTTCGAACCACTCTGGATCTTTTTGGTGGTCCTGGTTTCTCTCTGCAACATGCATCCCCATGCTTTGGCTCCTCTTCTTACATTCCTTCTTGTTGATGTTATGACATTTAGTTGTAAGGACATAGGTTTCATGTTTAGAATGCTATAAATTGGCTTTGCTTACTTTATACATTTGAACGGTAATGGGTGCTCTGGTATTACTAGCTTTTGATTTGAGTGGTGACCATAAGGACAATGTATCTGTACTAGTCATGTTAGAACCTCCATTTTGCATAGCAGTAGGGTTCTACAAATGTGGCCAAGCTCAATGTCTTTGGTGGTGATTGATAAAGTGATTTTACTGCACAAGCAAACAATCTCAATTTTGGGTCCTTTTTTTTTGGCCAAAAGGAAAATTTTGCTATGATGAAAGGCCAATTCTTGTTAAATATCGAAGCTACACCCTTTGGTAATTATTTTATTATATTGCTTTTGTAATTCTTTTTCCACATTCTGTGACTATGCAGGCCTTTATTATGATGGAAACAAGGGGGTTTGGTATTCTTATGATCACCAAACTCAGCAGTATGTCGCCTGCACTGACCAGAATGAAAGCAAAACATCAGGAACGCAGTCTGAGCTTCAAAGGACATCCGATGATCCTAAGAGTAGGAAAGTAGTGATTTCAGCACCAGCTGCTACCATAACTTCAAATGAGAAGCCTGCCTCATTGCAAGATGCAGTTCAGGCTGCTGCAACAGCTGCAATGGCTGCAGAGAAAAAGGAGAAGGAAAAGCTCAAAGAGATAAAACTTGCTTCCAAGAGCAGCATTCTTGCAAACAAGAAGAAAATGAATAATGTATTAACAATGTGGAAGCAGAGGAGTCATGAAGGTCAGGCACCACGTGTGGCTTTAGATGATAATCAGTCCCCTGCCTCAGTAGAAGACAGAGTAAATTCTACTGGAGCATCCTCAAAGATCAAGTTCAAGACTGAAGCTACTTACACCAAGGAGAATACAGGTGCTGGATTAAATGTAACCACACCTTGTGGTCAAACTGTTAACCTAGAGTCTCCAGTGAAGCCTAGGCCTGTAAGTAACAGCCTAGGGGGTACAATAATGGGGGTAATTAGAGGCTCTGGAAGGGGTGTTGTTAAGGCGGATAGTTCATATTTGGGATCAGCCGGGGTAGTTTCCACCACTTCAACTGCCACTGCTGGCACCTCAAGTTCATCTTCGATGAGTGCTGATGGACCTCCAGTTGCGACCCCTTTCAGAACTGATGCATCTGCCTTGGGTTCCTATACACCGCCTATTTCTGCCAGTGGTAAAAGGAGGTTCTCTGAGATGCCAGCACAGTCGGCTTTGGCTCAGCGGGAACAGCCTCAGACTACATATCGTGATCGCGCAGCTGAGAGGCGGAGTTTGTACGGTTCATCTTCAGTTGGAGATGATCTATCTGACCTTGGTCCAGCAAGTAAGTTTGTTTACCATTCTGTTCTGGAGTGGCATTTCCTTTAATTTATTTGTTATTGACTCGTTTCATCCAGATTATCCTTTGCAGCAAAGATTGCCTAAAAATTTAAGGATCAACCCTGTACTTTACATTTTTGCCTATTACGTGACCTCGGCTGCTAGGGTAAATTAGTAGTTGAAGGTGCTAATGGGTCCATTGATTTGTCTCTGGCAACACATGTATTGAATTTGAGGTTTTTATTATTCACTATCCTTGTACTTTAAAGATCGGGAGGGAGCTTTCAGAAAGGGTGCTGTAGATTCAATGCCTTTTCCACCTGGTGTTGGGGGAGGGCGTGCTGCTGGAGATGTTAGTGGCAATGTTCAGAATTATGAGGTGATTACGGCTGACAGAGCTCTAGATGAAAGCAACGTCGGTAACAGGATGCTCCGCAGCATGGGCTGGCACGAAGGCTCGGTACAGCTCTCCTCCAATATTTATGCTTCCAATATTTATGCATTGCCTATTTGTTAACAAGCTTAAACATATTATGCACCCTGCCAATGTACCACGGTCATTAACTTTGCATGTTCATTGCTTGTAGTCTACCCATTATTTGATTCTCTCTCTCTCTACATAGCCTGACAAACATGGTTCTGGTTAGTATTTGTTGTACTTTGTCACGTACCTTATATGTGGATGCAAACACTTTTAACTGCAGATGTATGATTAGGAACTTGGTACTCATCATTCTATTTGTTGGAATACTTCCCTACCCTTTTGTTTCATCTCAAAACTAGTTTTTAAATGATTTTATCAATATGGCCATGGTTACTATTATGTAGTAGTATAGATTAAGCCTCATGCCAGTTAGATGATGCAAAGCAACTAGAATTTCAATCTGAGTGATTGAATCTTTTGATTTGAGATGGCTGACAATCGCATTCAGCTTCCTTTGTTGTTCTCTTTTTGTTGCCTATATTATGATATGATAAAGTTTAGATAATGTGTTGCATAGGGCTTGGGAAGGGATGGAAGTGGCATGGTAGAGCCTGTCCAAGCACAAGCCTCAGAACACAGAGCTGGACTGGGGAGCCAGCAGAAAAAGATAGTAGACCCAAGCCTTGAGTTTCAAGCTGGTGATAGTTATCGGACGCTCATCCAGAAAAAGGCAATTGCCAGGTTTCGAGAAATGTCTTAGAAGTCATGAGGGCAAATGAGCTGATTGGCATACTTTGATTGGTTTTGGTTTGGGGGAGTACTTCTCAAACGGGGGAGTTCTCTTGTAAAAATTTTCTCACGTGTTTATGTGGATGTCCGCAGACATGCTCATGTGAAGTTGTATACTGACTTCTCATTTTGTAAGAGAATGCTAGCTTGGAACATTATGAATTCATTGTATTCATTCATAGTTATGGAATTTTTATATAAGATCATTCGGACCCTTTGTTTTTCCTATAATTTAGCACCATCCTAGCATTGGGAGTATTCCCCCCAGCTTATTGTTGATCATGCTTCATGCAACTCCAATGGTCAAATGCAAAATCATACACGGATGTACAGTCCTGTGTATGAAAGGAGCATAGAACATGAAGCTACCGGCAAACATTGTGAATCATAGCTTTAAGAGAGTCCTTACCTTACTGAGGAGGAAATAAAACCTGTTCAGTGTGAAATTGAATGACCATTGACACTACTAGAGCTTTGCCAGTTGCCCTTGGAAACGAAACATTAGGTAGAATGGCAGTTTAGCTCGCAAAATAGCAGTTTTAATTCTAGCCTGTCATATAAATTTTTTATAGCAAAATTAATTTTCCACATGTGACTTAATTGGCAGAATACTTCGCTCTGCCCGTGTCCTGGCCCACTATCTCCTTAGCTTGTAATTTGTTCTTCCTCCAAATTATTGCCATAATACTTGGGCTGACCATGAAGTTGAAAAACAGGAGGACCAGACAGTGGGAAAGGCACCCAGTGTGAAAATATTGTTCAAAACTTTGGCTACACTCATCTAAGTGCTGGTGATCTTTCTTCGAGCAGAGATTAGATCTGGATCTGAGAATGGGTATGGTCTGGAGTTGGATGACATTGATCTTGTCTCAAACATCGATAAATATCTGTTTTTAAAATTTTGTCTTGTGCAATATGTAATAGGACTAACTTCGTGTTCAAGGTTGTGATGGATCAGTCATGCTCTATAATTGCACCCTGGTCGTATAACTGGGGCTAGGGACACAAAGCTTTATTATTTTTGAATCATTTATTAGATATATTAGTTTTGAAACTTGCCCGCATGCAGTGGAACCAGCGGCTTATTAGTTGGCTTGACAGGAAAAAATGGCATGCAGGTGTGACCATATCTTACATGGTGATGTGGCCGGCCATTACGTTTATCATTTTATCCATGTAATATGGTCGTTTTACCTCCATAAGATGTCATCAAGGGGATCCCCTTGGTCAAGCTGATCATTGTTTACGTTATCAACATGGAAATCAGTGACACCATCTTTCGATCTATTTAGGTGAATTTACTTGAATGACCTAAGACAAGACAGCACCTTAATGATTTATAGCTTATTTGGGGAGCAGAGTAGAGTGGTCCAGTGCAAGATAGTATCCGACAGTGCATGTGGTTCCGTAGAGGCATCTTTCTCCATTAGATGCAATTTAATGGTGGGAATTGAATGTCTAGATTGGAGGTTTCCCTTAAAACAGCTAATACCTACCATGACCTCTTGGGGTTTACCGAAGACCTGGTGCACCTACTTTTTAACCTAGTAAATCCTTAACGAGAGTTACTGTATCTGCTATTTAATAAGCCCGTGCCAAACTCAGAATTAATGAGGAATGGCGGAATTAGTGGTAGGTGTAATGGAGTAACCGCATAAATTATGAAGAGCCAAACCAGCATTCTGATTTGGGCAGCAAGACAATAACTTTATTATCACCTCTCCGAACAGTAAGGGCAATCCTCGATTACCCTCCGAAGGGACTATAGATTCAAGAGGGCCAATCAATTTTTACGGAAAAGGCTTCTTCATTAAGAGCTTTTTGCACTCCCTTTGTCCGCCTAGCACATGGTGCCACCTGCTACCCCTTGGGCCCTAGGATCCTCCAATCATTTTATTTGCCCGTTCTTGTCATCCCAGTCTTAGAATCCCGTCTCAGTCTTTGAGTTTCTACGCCAACAGTTTCCTACTCCCGGAGAATGGGTAGGAAACCATCTTCAGAAGTGGTAGATGGTAGGTTGGATTAATGTTTGTGTTTGCAGTGGCTGCAGCGAAATGTGTGTGACAAGGACTGCTGCTGTTATGGTCCCTAGTAAGGGATATTGTTATGGGTCTGTCGGTAGGGTTTTTGGGGTGGTCCAGTGAATTTATAGGGTAGGAAAAATGATTCTTCTTTCTACCTATGGTTGCCAATCTATAGGCTCTTAGAGGGAACCCAGAGCCTCTCGAGTTTAAAGTTCTCAAAAACTTCAGATTACATGCACTTTCTCATTCATTATCAACAAATAAATAAAGTTAAGGAGAAAGTAACTTCTACATTTTAGGAAACACGTCTGTTAGTTTGATTTGGAAAATCCCTTAAAAATGGTTTATAGAAATTGTTATAAAAGATATCATAGAAACAAGTTATCTTAGATCATCGAGACTATCACAGAATCACAAGTTTTGTTCTTTTTATTAATTGAACTCCCAACTCAACAATTTAAGTTTAGATTGAGTACTGCACTTAATTCAAAATTTATTTAGATACCTTGACTAACCCATGATTAAAATGATATTGAATGGGAAAATAAAATCTAAGTGTATCAAAGGAGGAAGATCTCCAAGTTCAAACCATAATCAGGGAAATTATTTGAATTCAAATGGATTTGAATTCAAACAAGACAGCTGCAATGATTGATTCTATCCAACAAGAAAAAAAGGATTTTTCTTAGGGAGATAAAGTTCAAAAATAAATGACATTGTCCAGAAAATTTAAAAATTTTTTAAGAAGGGTGATATAATCATTTGTATATATTTAACCTATCATATCTTTGTATGCAATTAAAATTTTTCAAATTTGAAAATTACATATTAAAGAAGATATGTAGGGCTATAAATTCCAGTATTTAAGGCAATAATATCTCAACAAATCAAGAAAGATTTTTGTACACTAAAACAGGGAATAACCATCATTTTACAGCAAAAAAAAGGGTTACTGAGAAGCCAATTTTAGATATATATATCTTCATAGATGGTAACAGAAATTATAGGTCTTTTGTGGGATTAAAAGATTGATACATAGAGAGTGTGTAATAATTTTTACAGAGTATTTTCGACATTTCTTGAGTGAGAAATTCATTCTAAAAGTTGACTACTTGAACGGTCCAAATTGTGTTATATACTTGAATTTGTGAGGAAGTTTGGTGATTATTTCTTGTTGGACGAAGCATATTCATCTTAAAGAAGATCGGAAATCAACAGTTTTTAAATTATATTTTATAATTTCATATCATAATGAAAAATTAGTAAGTTGCTAGACTCCAATTTATTGGCCGAAAGAGATGACGTATGCGTATGCACAAGGTCGAACCATTATAAAATAGGCTTGCTTCCCTATCCTTTATCTTTATTTTATTTTTAATTTTTGGCTGCATATGTTTAGAAAAATTATAAATTTATTTTATAGATTTAAGTAGAATTAGATTAAATTTTTTAAAAGTTAATAAAAAACAATCGATTCAATTCCTTCCTTTGTTGTTACAAGGACCAACAACAACCATGGGCAGTGCCATCACTTACACAACATATGTGGGCACTACCTCCACATACAACTAGAAACAACCGACACACAAGACAATAAGATAGCTGTCAATCGCCACAAATAAGGAATAAACAAAAATAGAAAAACTGCTACTTCCTATGGCTGGTAATAGCTGCTGTGATCCTTACCAGTCATTACAGCAGAGTATGTTCTTCATTGACCATTATAAATGACTTCTTTGGATATTCCCATGAATGTGGAAACCAACACTCATTTTTCGTGGTGCTGGGGGTGAGGAGTTGTCTAAGCAGGTGATTTGTCGAAGCTTCTTAGGTTGCAACATCTCTCACTGTTTCGTCTGCCACCATGAATTTACTCCGTCTTTGGTAGCCATTATTGTGATCCAAATGAACCGATTGTTGGTTATGCTGTATTTGGGCTTTGCCTCCGCAGTCTGCTTCCCGGTTTTGGTCCAAGCAGGGCTATCTATGCTGGCCCAAAAAAAATATGGAAATTCCTTTTCGCAGCCTCTACCATAGTCGCTCAAGATTTTGAGGAGAGGAGCAAACTCCTGGCTATCTAAGCCAACTTCCATTGCCTTGGGACTTTTTTCACTGTGACTTGAAATCCGTAATTCTGCACCCAAAACTTTCAGTGTCCCAAATGAAAAAAGGTGTAGGAAATATGCCCTAGTTCCAATATTCTCTAGCATTTATCATTTAAGAAATCTACTTCGAAATTTGTCACCGGTTAAAACATTTCTTTTAAGGATTTTACATCGGAGAGCCATGATCCAGAATATGATGAACGAGGAAAAAATTGTTCCTTCAGAGGTGACCATTAAGCTTCTTGAACGGGCAATGGTGGAAAGTGGAAATGACAAATTTCTCATCGATGGTTTTCCCTGAAATGAGGAGAACCGTGCTGCATTTGAGAGATCCGTAAGTCTCTCTTCTCTAACTACGTGCTTCGATTCAATCTGAATCACTTCAGACTAACACCTGTGGGAAAAATTGTAATATCCTCAATGGAGCCATTAATAATCATGGTTTCACTGAAAACTGCAAATATTTTCCTGTTTCAAGAGTTCGTGATTTTGATGCAGACACAAATTGAGCCAGAGTTTGTATTGTTTTTTGACTGTCCTGAGGAGGAGATGGAGAGGGGCCTTTTGTCTCGGAACCAGGTTTGCCTTTAACACCTTGTTCCAGTAATTATTTGATTCGTCAAGTCATCTTTCTCAGGTGCACTCATCAGCATTTATAATGTATCCATGCATGTTTACATATAAAAAGACATGAGTTGGATATAAAGACCCATGTCTATTGTAATATGCGATCATATATGGATTTCAAGCTTCAGTGTGACATTTTGTAGATGATGAAGGGGAAGAGAGGATAATAACATTGAGACAATAAGAAAGCGGTTTAAACTTTTTGTTGAATCTAGTATCCCTGTGGTTGAGTAGATTACAATTCTAAAGGGAAAGTCAGAAAGGTAACTCTCTCTTTTCCCACACCTTTCTTATGGAGGCCTTATGCATCTGATTTAATTGCTAACTAGTTCTCTTGTCAGATTCATGCGGGAAAGCCTGTTAAAGAAGTTTTTGAGTGTGTCAAAGCTGTTTTGTCTGCAACTAAGGAAAAGGTGATGTTACATGAGTCCCCTCCCCTCCCCTCCCCCGAATCCCATTTTCATGGCCTCCAAGAATGCCTTACTAATTGTATGCTTATCTGAAACTTGGAAATGATTAACACTCCACCAAGGTTTTCGTTTAGTTCCATTTGTGGATGTGACGCACACTAGTAACTTTACTCATTCTGTCCTTTCGTGTTTGC
Source organism: Dillenia turbinata (assembly GCA_037126225.1). Classification (NCBI taxonomy): domain Eukaryota; kingdom Viridiplantae; phylum Streptophyta; class Magnoliopsida; order Dilleniales; family Dilleniaceae; genus Dillenia; species Dillenia turbinata. Next base: position 17,877,010 of record JBAMMX010000001.1, on the reverse strand, counting down.
TTGACCTTACAGGTAACTTTGTTTGAAGCTTTGATCTAATTCTGCCATGCATTATGCATGCAGGTTGCATAAATGTTACAGAACTTGCGGCCCTAGCTACAAAGAAAATTGTAAGTTAAAATGCCAGTGAGACATTTTCTTATTTGAGAAAACATTTCGCATTTTTCTTGAATTTTTTTCCTTCGAGGATATTTGTTCAAATGATTTTTGGCTGCACACAAGTCATTTTCCTTTGTCATATAACTTGCATCTCTACCTTAGACTAGGCTATTGCATTGAATTCTGTTGTGGATACTGTTTGACAAATAGCTTTGAGACGAGGACCTTCTCATTTTTATTGAGGAATTTTGACGGCATAGATGCATTACAATGAAAAAGCAAAAGATAAGAAAGAAGAATCTTGAGTGGATCATCACAAAGTTTAGTGATTTAATTTTTGTACTTTTTTGGATGTTACAGGTTTGAATTTTGTAATAGTTATCATGCGAGTGCATATATAGTAAAAAAGTATTTTTTTTATACATGTGATCTGTCCCGTGTTAATGCACGGGATGCTTCCAAAATATAGATCATATTTTTTTATTATATAAATATTTATTAAATTTATAATTAGATTAATATTTAAATTAAATTACCGTCTAAACAAATAAAAAATATAACATATATCAGTTGTAAAAAAAAAAAAAGAATATAACCATTAGAGTTCAAAAAAAAAAAAAAAACCAACTAATGAGAGATAATGAAATAAATAGATAATCATTTGTGTGGGGTAAAAAAAAAAAACCTATGTTAAAAGAAATGAAGGGCTTAAGAGAAAAAAAGAATAAAAAGAGTAAAAAGTTGAATGGAAAAAGAAATACAAGGCTATGGTTTAAAAATAAATAGATGACTATCCAAGACAAAAAAAGGGGGAAAACTCATATCCAAAAAAAAAAAGAAGGAATCAAGAGGGAAAAAATCTGGATTAAAAATAAAAAGTATTTGAATGAAAAAAATAAAAAATCATGTTTTAAAAATAAAGGGATGACCATCTATAGGTAAAAAATAGAGAAAAAACATATGCTCTTAAAAGATGAGATGCTTAAGTGAATTAAAAAAAAAAAGGTTAAAGAAAAAGCACAAGAATCTTGATAAAGAAAGTGGTCCTCAAAAAAACAAACGATTTAAGTGAAAATACAGTAAAAAAAAAAAAGTATAAAAAGTTGAATTATAAAAAAGTATGGTCATGGGGTTAAAAAAAAAGCACAAAAACCCAAATGTTAAAAAAAAAAAAAAAAAACAAAGTGCGGTCCAAAAAATATGAAGAATCTAAGTGGAAAAAAAAAGTCAAAAAATGTACAAGGATCTGAATAATAATAAAAAAAAATCACAAGTAAAAAAAAAAAAAAAAAGTGCTAAGATCTGAATGCCAAAAAAAAAAAAAAATGGTCCAAAATAGATAAAGAATCTAAGAAAAAAAACATGCAAAGACCTAAATAAAAAAAAAAAAAAAACCACAGTATGGTAGGGGGAAAAAGTGCTAGGGCCTGAATGTAAAAAAAAGTGTAGTTTCAAAATATAAATGATTTAAGTTGAAAAAAGAAAAAGGTAATGACGGAAATGAAAAAAAAAAATCAGAGTGGTGTTAAAAAAAATGAAGGAGTTAAAATGAAAAAAATATAATGTGATAAAAAAAGAAAATATAGTGGGGTCTTCACAAAACATGAAAAACTTAAGTGAAAAAAAAAAAGGGACAAAAAAAGCGCAAAGACTGGAATGAAAAAACTAAGTAGAGAAAAATTGTGGACTCTTGAATAAAAAAACCACAGTGGGGTTTTCTAAAAAAAGAATGACCCAAGCAAAAAAAAAAAAAAAAAACTGAGGGAAAAAAAATGTAAGTGGCTCCAAAAATATAAAGGACATAACTAAATGAAAAAAAAATCATAACGATGTCAAAAAAGGGGAAATATTTAAACAAAAAAATAATGATATAATTAAAAAGGAAAACATAGTAGGGTCTTCCGAAAAGACGAAGAATCTAAATAAAAACAAAAAGACAAAAAAAGCACAAAGACTGGAACAAAAAAAAATAAGGGAGAAAATTATAAGATCCTGAATGAACAAAAAAAAAATCAATTCTCCAATAGATGAATGACTTATGCGAAACAACAAAAAGAAATGAGACAAAAAAAATATAAGGACTTGAATGAAGAGAAAAAGATAGAAATGGAATATTTTGGTAAAGAGGGACCTTAGTACTGTTTATGAACGGTGTGTATGAATAGTAACCTCAACTCCCTCTTTATAAATATTGGTAATATATATATATATATATATATATATATATATATATATATATATATATAATCAGATATCAATTCTTCACAATGATTGCTCTTTGGCGAACTCTATATATGCACTTTCATTTTTCTCGTCTGTCTAATGTAGGATTTCCCACTTACACATGGAAAATTTTTTACTTTCCACACATGTATGTTGTAAAATATTGCAGGTTGTTGTGGTCTTATGATTTGGGGATATGTATCGTATATACTATGAAATACATATTGTACTCACACAAGAATTCATAGTTCATAATTCGATATTCAATCATTGAACTAACTAAATATTTAATGTACTTTCTATTATTTAGAAGAACAAAAAAAATTCAAATTTTTTATTAAAAATATTGTGCAAAATTGAAGCCACCTGATCAGCATTTACAATATATTTGGAAATTTTAGAGAGAAAAAAAAATTAGTAAAGAAAAAAAATTATATTTTTTTTTTATCTTGTTTAGAAGTTTTATAAAGAAAAGAACAGAAATAAAATTCAAAGAAAATAAAAAATTTTGTTTTTAGTTTTAAAGTGATATTTTTAAAATATAAAAATATTTTAAATCATATATTTTTTCTCCCCTTTATTTCTTTTCATTTTAGAAAAGAAAAAATTTTAAATTAAGAGGAATTTGAAATCCCTCCAAATTCCTTCTTCTCTTCTCACATATTTAAACTCCTAAAGAAAAGAAAATTATAATTTCTCTCCAAATCTTTTCTTTTTTCTCTAAATTTTTTCATCCAAACAGGTTGTTCGTATACCTTTATTTTATTCATTTCTACTTTATTAATATTTTCGTTCCATATCCTAAGATTTTAATAATTTGTTAAAAAAGTTTTGGCACACAAAATAATTTTTGGTCTCTAAACCTTTTTTTTTTTAATTTTTTCATCCAAACAAACTGTATATATTTATTCTATTAATTTCTACTTTTATGATATTTTCATTCCATATCCTAAAATTTTAATAATTTGTTAAAAAAGTTTTGGCACCCAAAATAATTACCGGGGCTTCCCCTCCCAGGGGGGAAACATCACCCCAGGGCCCTAACCCAACCCCAAATAAAGATCTCTCTCCCTCTCTCCCTCTCTCTTCTCCCAAATGGACTTCATAGACGAAGAAACCAGACCTCGTTTTCTCTTCCAATCTCGATCTTCTTCATCTTCAACCTCACACTCACACCAATCCAAAACCCTAGATCTCAAAAGCCCTTCTCTTATCATCTCCCTCGCTCTCTCTCTCCTCCTCATATCCCTCATTCTCTTCGTCTCCACCTCCGAATCCCTCAATGTCCTACTCCTATGGTGCTCTCTCTCTCTCCTCCTCGGTCCCTTCGCTCCCTCCTCCCTCACCGGCGGCGACATTCGCGTCGGTCTCGGCGAACCTGTCGACTTGCTCTCCGATCCCTCCCCTACGCCCTCCGACGATGATTCGAAGAAGAAATCGTCGAATCGGAGATCTAGACCGCGCCAAGTACAAGAATTAGGATTCGGTCCTGTCAATCCTGTCAATGCGAGTGTCGATGGCGCAGAGAAATTGGAGGAAACAGAGAGAGAAAACAAGGATACAGCGAGAAATAGTAGTAGTAATGTTGGTGAATGGTGTGATGAAGATTTTGAAATGTTGAAGAAACAGATGGGGAAGCACCCGGTAGGAAAACCTAGACGATGGGAGATCATAACAGAGGCGTTTGGAGGGAAGTACAAGGTGGAAAGTGTGATCAAGATGGGGAAATCAATGGCAGAGAAAAGACTGAATGACGGAGATTCGTATGCGGAGTTTCTGAAGAATCGGAAAGTGGTGGATAAGCGGGTGGAGAATGGTGATGGAGAGAGAGAAATGAGCATAGGCGATGACAATGGAGGGCTGACATGGAGTAATGGGGAGGACATTGCGTTGCTGAATGCATTGAAGGCATTTCCGAAGGATACATCTATGAGGTGGGAGAAGATTGCTGCAGCTGTTCCTGGGAAATCTAAGGCTGCTTGTATGAAAAGAGTTGCTGAGCTCAAAAGGGATTTTCGGAGCTCAAAATCAGCCACTGAAACTTAGAAGATTGAGAGTTAAATTTACATGTTTTCGCGGATATATACAATTCATAAATTGGAGAATCATGAAATCTTTGGGAAATCAGATATGTCGTCCGCCAGTTTTGGTAAGTCCAAACAAAAATTTCACATTTACATATGCATATATATTGAAGCAACATATACTTTTGCCTTATTGGATTTTCCCCTTTTGCTATTCCAAGATAGAATTTGAAATTATTTGGTGATTAGAATCTTAATCATCAGATCACATTGCAAAGACTATACCATTCCCTTCTGGGCCATATCAGCTCCAGTTTGTATCAAACCTGTCCTTGGATAGTAGCATGATTTCCAATTGAAACTTCTGTTGTCATAAAACTCAATATTACTAATGTTCAATTATTACTTGATATTGAGATGAAGGTACCATTATGAATCTTTAACATTTCTTTCAACTTTGCAAGTGCAAAACTGCTATTCTACCTAAGCTAACAAAAACGACAGTCATGCTCAGGTAGTTGCTCTTGGGTTGATTTCAGCCTAAGCTTGAGGTTGAATTGAGAGAGAAAAAAAAAAATGAAAATTTTCTTGTTTGTGATGAGGTGGATTCGCAGTTGAGTTTAAACCAAATCCACCCTAGCTTATATGCAGCCTGACAATTAGATAGAAAGCTCTTCTTGGCATAATTTTGCGGACATGTAATTATTGAAGTACTGCTCCTTGTTTTAGATGGATTGCATTGCACACCTTTAGGCCTTAACATTTAGAAATTTCTAACTTTATTTCTCTTCTAGTGGAACTGACCAGATTATCGACCTAAGTAATCTCTAGATTTTTATCTAACTTTTGATTTGTATATTCTCCGGTTCGAGTCCGGGTGATGCCACACCGACCTATTCTCAAGCTTTACCCCAAAATTTGGGATTAAGCCTCAGATTGATATTGTTGTTGTTGTTGTTGTGTGGAAAGAAAATATTGTAACTAGAATTCTCATGTTTGCAAATAAGGAATACACATTGTTTTTGTAATCATCAAGATTGGACAGTCCTTTTTAGATACTGTCAACTATCCAGTGTTTTACTCAAGAAATGGTGGAATGTTCACACATCACAAGGACCTGTTGTTGATTTCCTGTCTTACTGCCCATGACGGAGCAAGATGTGTTGGTTTGGAAAATCCATCTGTGAGGGAAGTAAAGAAATTCACATTGGATAGGCCTAAATCTGTCTTAATTGGCACCTCAAGTTGAAATAATACTATTCTCAGCACAATTTGGTCCGACCTAATGTTATGGGGCAATGAACTGCTGAAGCTGCTAAGCTTTACATATTCATAAGTATTTTTGGGAGGGGATCAAGTGGTTTAAAGGTTTATCTTTCAAGTCATTTCTGCTTTATCCAAAACAGCTACTTGGAATACTACAGCCCGACCCTGTCTCTCAACCTGCACTATGGTAGGTTCTTTTGTTATTGCTAGCTCTCTTGCCCTATTTTGACAGTTCACAGACATATTGCTGCCATCCAAGAATATGTACGAGTGGTTGTTGATGCCACAACAAGGTTCTCATTGATGATTTGCATTTAGCAAGCAACAGTGTGCTAGTTTTGATCATTTGTTGAAAACCTGTACGCTACTTGGTGATTTTAGAGCTTTTGGTCTTACAAAAATTACTCATTCATGTCCGAAACTCATTTAAGGATAAAACAAGGTACTGGTCTGCAAATTGGGCAGAACTCTAAGGGTCAATCAAGATGAATATGCATTTTAGCTCAGTTATTCCTCTGCTTCAAATCTACTCAGCCAAAGAAAACAAGGCTAGTGCGGTGACTCCTGGTTGTTACTGGATCCAAGAAAATGTTCCACCAGGTGAGCCAAAGACTTGGCAAGAGAATCATCTTCTTCCTGTGTAGATGCCTCTGCATATACATGGTACTACATCCTCCGTATCAGATGGTCATACAAAAGATCTGCCTTCGGTATATTTTGCTGCATTAGAATAAGAAAGTCCAAGTCAGTAGACAGCATTACCAGAACTGCTTCAAATTTGTATTTGAGGTATATTTGGATAAAGGTATATTTGCCATAGTGTAGATCTTGCGATCCAGGAAAACAGCACGGTTCTTTCTTTTGATTCTTGCAAAGAGGAAATGTGCTTTCTCTATGAATGTTAGAAGTGGGTTTTAGGGATCGAAGTTTCTAGTCAAATTTTTGAATACAAAGTGTTTATGTAATTGGTTATTACATTAACTACGAAGATGGTTACAAGTAAAGCAAAATGGAGGAAAATTTGTGTAGCCAATTTAAAGAAGTTTGGGTCATTAGGCTTGGCCGAGGTGAGGATTTTAACATCTGCCAAATTTCTTCATTTTAAATGTTAAATCCCTTCTTCTCCATTCAACCCCTCAAAGAATTTCAATCTCAAAAAAATCCCTCAAAATAAAAATTCAAAATCGAGCTCCAACAGGCACCTTAAATGATTATTGTTGAAGTTCACGTTTATATGCGTGGAAAGAAGGTAGTAATCAAATAAGTAACAACTATTTCCTCTCAAGCATGGTTATATTACTGACAACTTTGGCTTAAATGGTCATCTGAATTAAAGTCCCTTGCCAAGCAAAAAGCGTAGACGTGTGAAAATAACTCTCCTCTTATGATCAGAAATTGTGCAATTTGTGGCACATGGTTTTCTAGAATTTTGTAGTTCTGATCTTGGCCTAGGCAACACAAGTAGAAATTAAACCATTGGCATAGCGAAATCCTAGCTACTTCAGAAATATATCATGGGATATTTTTAAATCCTAGCTACTTCAGAAACTGATCTTTCCCTGTTCATAAATAAAGTTTCTCACCAATTTTAGCATTTATAGATTCTTGAATTCCCGGAGGCTTAACAGCCACGGTTTCTGCATTTGTTGTAACAACAGCTTTCCAGTCCAAAACCTTAACCTGACAGAATAAAAGGCAAATCACGGCATGCAATCAAGTGGATAATCATGCAGAACTCAACACTGTAAAAATGGTTCCAGCAAAATGCAAGTATCAAGAAACTTGAAATCATATGGTGATAATAATGCATCTCTCTGTCTAGAAAGTATATAATCAGCAGCCTTGCCTGCCTAAAAGTCCATTTGCTTCCACAATAAATTTATATTCCTATTGGCCAGTCTGCATGGAGTAACTTAGTAAGAATAGCAATAAAAATTAAAAAATGAAAATTATCATTTTGAGTCTTTTAATGCTGTGAGTTGACATTTTGAGGAATGGTAATTTGAACAAAAATGACAGGTAGTTTCAACATACATGACATTATCTCCAGATTGTACCATTTCATGAGGTAATCCCACCATCTTTTTCACCATTAAGAGAACTTGGCACAGCTAACAAAATACGACCTTGTTTATAGGCTATGATTAGATTAGCAGTTTTGAAACACAAGTTCGAGCTCCTTTTATTAGTATAGACCATAGCACTTGGGACCCCAACAAAAGGTATCCATGATTGAAAACATATGAGCAGAACAGAGATCGCCAATCTCAAGATGATAACTGCTTCTTAAAATGGAAACTCGGTGAAGAATGGTTGTTCTGAAGTGTTAAGCTTCAAATCATATCCGAGTTAATCACCACCCTTGGTTCAAGATCAGCTTTTCTCCACTTTGACACTCTCGCTCAATTGTATTCAATAGCATTTGAACCTTTAATAATGGTTATTGATTTGATGATTATTCCAGCAAATTCTTCTTGGGATGCAACAAAAAAAGAACCAAAAAAAAAAAAGAAACGGAACGAAACGAAAACAGTTAAAAGAAGAACAATTTCAGCCCCAATGGTATCTTGGGTAATAAATGTGCATATGCAACAAAAACTGACCTCGCGATGTAATTCATCATTACACGTGAATCTTTCTACCATTCACAGGGTCATATCATAGAGAAATTGAACTTTCAGATTTGCAATTCATGATACGTAAGTGATGTTTGATTAATGATTGTGTATTCGAGAAAGACTATGTTCAGTTATAAATTTGGGAATAATTTCATGAGGTCTTCATCAAAGACTGACCTTAACCTGCCTGCTGGGCAGATCCTGATGCAGTTCATTTGTTTACAGACCACCCCATGTGTTGCAAGATGGCCTCCACCAAAAGCAATCCACTCAAAGCATCTCCAACAGCCTGGTTGATCAACTTACTGACTGCCACCAATCTTAGAGCAGCCTTTTGCTGTTCTGAGCCTGAGATCAGCAAACAAATAATTGAAATGTTGGATAACTCCTAGAAATGCTGCTAATTAAGACAATAACCTAATGATATAGTATAACAGCAAAGGTGCAATTAAGAACCAATTGACACAGAAGAAAGCTCATGATTTTTCTCCTCCACCCAAGACAAGAATTTTTCAGAGAATAAGACGGTTCTATGTCCATTTGCCTCAAAATAGATCCCAATGTCATATGCAGCAGCCTGCTCGTGTAAGTATTTTACTCCTGTGGGCGTAAACACAACTTCTAATCCCAGCCGTTTTAGGTAATCAGTGGATCCCCCATTTGCATATGCTGTCTGTACTACACCAATTCGTGCATGGTAATCACTACTGCCTTTTTCATCCTTGCCCTGCTCAAGTATACTTATTTGTTCCTTGATAAATAAAGCAAATAATGATAATATCTTGTCTCCATCAACCAAATTAATTTTGTTTCCAGTTTCTTGTATCACAGAAAAATACACAAGACGATCAGCATCTCCATCAAAACTTGCACACCTGAAACACGACCAATTTATGCAGTCAGTTCTCAATACCAATTAATAGCCAAAATAAAATTGGGCCATAATCAAGAATAACATCATGAGTATTTCATAAATGATTTCATTAAAATGAATCTTCTGTTGCTTAACAAAAGGAGCCAGAGAAAGGGAAGGAGTTCTATTCATTTTTGAATGGATTCTCACAGACAACCCCAGCCATGATGGTATATATCAAATGTACAGAAAGGTTGCTAAAGAACATTATTCACTTGGAGCAAAATCAGCATTAGCATTACGTTCCTTGCCCTTCATGTTCAACAAATAAAAATTTTGACATTCTTTCTTTGTTTTTTTTTTTTTTTTTTTTTTTTTTGAATAGTAATATTGAGGATTGTGATACAAGGCTCACAAGCGAAGTCTACTGTTTTGCCCCTCTACATGCCAAATGACAAAAATAACTATGAAATAGAATTTTGACTCTTTATAACCTCCCTCCCTCCTTCCTCAAAAAACAAAAGAAAAATGGTGCCAATAGATTTTTTTTTTTTTCCTTCTTGGAAAAGAAAAATGAAAATCTTTCTCTCTCCTCAGAAGAAAAAAGATATGTGGGTTTTTTTTTTTTTAATTTTTCAATAATATTAGTAGCTCATGACCCCCCCCAAAACAAACACACACATCAAGGCTCCAGCTTCATCCCTGGTTGTATCTTGTCCTCTTGATCAAGAGAATCCATGATAGCTGACAACAATATATCCCATACTGATATTCTCTACCTGAATGATGGAGCTTCACATTCATTTAGGGTCCTCCCACCAGGAATTTCGGAGATCAAACCAGGAATTTGAGTGGAAGCGATGTGATCTAAATTTAGGCACTATCAAAGGAATTGCGGTACAAAACCCAACTTGAATGGCCAACATCATCACAAACAAGTGGAATAACATCAAGGTAAAAGCAATTGCTTTCACACTCTACTAGCATACCTGTGATTAGCTAATTTAAGAGAAAAATACCAAAGAGAAAGCACCATTAAAAAGCAGGAATACATAATACAAGCTGGTGCACTTTTTGGATGCTATCTCCAAAAAATCGACGACATATCCAGCATCATATCAGCAGAAGTGAAATATTGATGAATGCTTTGTTTGCTTAATGGAAAATCACCCTTCTACAGAAAATATTTTTCCCGGAAAATTGGTTGTCAGAAAGAAAGCATTATCCTGGAAATCTGTCCAATGCTAGATATGAACTATTAGTGAAATTTATAGACATGGAGTTTTATAGCATTAGCTGACAGTCAGTAGAAATGTCATCAAGTTTGCTTCAGCTTTCCAATTCACTTGGAAGTACAAAATAATTTTTGAAAAGGAAAACAAGAAAGCAGCAAAAAAATTTTTCTGAAAACCATTTATAAAACAAAAGGAGCCATCATGATATCTTCATACTTCCCAAAAAAAATAAAAAATAAAAAAATTGTTTTGGTACTTACACAAGGGAGGGGGGGACTCGAACCCATTAGTAGGAGAGGAAACTGAGTACTACTAAGCTACAAGGCCTGGTGGTTTTTCAAATTATAAGTTAAACAGTAGTAGTTTGACACAGATTACTCATTTCCTACCATAGCATCTCAATCAAATTCTCATGAAATGCTCATGGAACTCTATAAAGCATTAAGTAGCAGAGAAACAAGACACTCTTGGTTCGCTCTCTTCTCTATGGGAGTGTGAATTTGCCAAAGCATACACAGCACATTATCAGGGTCAAACAAGAATACAGAATTTTTAGCATCTGACCCTTGTTAATTAGCAGGTACACTCATGCATGTTTATACATAAAGAACGTTTTACACAAACAACAGAATGCAAGACAGTTTTCCAGGGTAGCAACCAAGTAAAAAATAATTCAAAGTGATTATTCTCCCAGTCTAATAAATGATCAAGCTTGAGCACATGTACAACCTCTTGGAGATGCAGCAAGGTCAAACAAACGAAACATACTGATATGAGCCCTATTACAGGATCTAGTCGATGGATACCCTGCAGGGAATTCCTCTCTTCCCTTGCTAGAGTTTTTCCCTCTCTTAGACCCTATTTTTAATAGCTGAAAACTTGTTCCCTAACAAGTCTCTCACCACACTTCTTTAAGAGAAATTAGACTTACCTCTTTATTAATGATACACCCTTTAAATAGAGAAAACTAGAGGTTACAAATAAAAGTGTTACTAAAAATAAATCCCTAAAATCATTTTTAATATAAAAGATTCATAAAACTAACAACTACTAATTTTAAAAAGATTACTATCAACTAAAATAAGGAAACTATTATTTTTTTCTAAAATATTTCTTTTTTTACTAGTCTTTAAATATGCTCCTAGAAGATCTTTTTCCACTGATATGCACTTTCTAAAATAATTATTTCCAATGATATCAAGTGCATATCATTACTCCCCTCCTGGACAAAGAGTTTGTCCTCAAACTTGAATTTAGGATGGGCCTTCTCAAGTCTTCAAGAACTCTCAAGAAGCCTCCCCTCATCCTCTTCTATAGACTTCCCAGAATTTCCCTTTCCTGCATCTGAACAAGGAAGTGAGCCAGCACTTGAATTATCAACTTTAGAATCTGCAACTTCCTTGATTACCATGTTTTGATCCCCAGTAGAACAACTAGAAATCAGATTCTTTCTATATGCAGTACAGGCCACATAGACCTCCTCCAAAGAAAGATCAACATCTTGAGGCCTGGACAGATTTTCTTCAAGATTCGTGGCTTCTCTTTTTCCTACATTCTTAGATATTTCCTCCACAAAAGACCACTGACTATCAACAATTGAAATATGAAAGTTCTGTCCAAACTCATTATATTCATAACTATTTAAGTCAGGATACTGTCTGGGGATGGCAATCCCTCTTTCCAACAGACTGCTCCTTCCCTCTCCTTGGTCTCCAAAGGTGTGGCTGCTGCGCCCCAATTCCTGGACCTTGCTGAGCCCTTGCAGCTCTCGCTGAAGCTTTTCCATCTGCGAGATTAGTGCTGTCTGTTGTTGCCGGAGTTCCTCCACCTTGGCTAGTGTTGTTCCTCCTTTTGCTGCTCCATTCGTTGCTCAAAATCCCTCATGAATCTTTCCATCCGACTAAACTATTCTGCAGAGTTTTCCATGATTACTGGTTCTAATACCAAATTGATATGAGCCCTAGTACAGGATCTAGTCAATGGATACCCTGCAGGGAATTCCTCTCTTCCCTTGCTAGAGTTTTTCCCTCTCTTAGACCCTATTTTTAATGGCTGGAAACTTGTTCCCTAACAAGTCTCTCACCACACTTCTTTAAGAGAAATTAGACTTATTTTGACTTATTTTAATTATTTTGTTTACTTGTAACCCAAACCAGACATGTTTAATTTCTTACTTTTTACTTAAAAGTAGGTTTGACCAACTTGAAAACCAAACCAAGCATGCTGTTAAGGTCTTAAGGGACCTTTTAGATCCTGAACGAATAATAATTTTCTGCATACTATTTTGTAGCAACAACAAAGACAAAGTAGCAAGGAGATCATTAACCTCGAGCCAACATCGTTGTGTCCAAAGTTACGAGGAAGAATCTTCTCTTTCTATACAAAATCGGAACCAACTTTTTCATTAAGTACACCTGCTCCTTTGCCAGAATTGCAGACTTCGATAACCGGCCCTAATGATTCCTTGAGCATTTCAAGTTTTTCTCCACCAATTCCATTAGCTCCATCCAGAATCGACTTCTCATCAGTATTGGCCATCTCACTTTTGTTTGGGACCAAATCCATCAAACACCTATATAACACATAAATAAGTCTAGGAGCAGAGATTCTTCTTTGACCAATGACATTTTGAAGTAGCCAATCTAACCTAAAAGAGGTAGAAAGTTGTTCAAAGTAATCAGCTTCTGATGCTTTCAAACCCTTGTTTCGTTGACGAAACCATCCAGTGAAGTTGTGGGGTTGTCACAACTCCCATATCAACAAAATTAGCACCGAGTATCGAGTTGACACCCTTCAAGTAAAAGATATCGCATTGAGAATTATGTTAGGGGACCAGATAAAATATTAGAAATATGAAAATGAGAACAGCCCATTACTTCATTAGCAGCTTCGACAAGAGATTCACCACTAGGCCATGTGTCTCTTCCCAACAATATCTCAGCTGACCCAGATCCATCAAGTGGGATTTTCTCCTTCTTTACAAATTCATTAATCAACTGTTTCACAAACAAAAGTAGAACACTTGATTCCTTGAGGTTGCTTCCGTGGAATATCAAACCATATCTCCCGGTCATGCTCCAAATCATAATTCTAAGAGATACAACAACAACAACAATCTATGTTTTCTATCCCAAAAATTTGGGGTCGACCATATGAATGACAAATATCAAGAGAAAAGAGAAAAAGAAAAAATAAAATAAAATTTAAGTTTAATTCTAATTCTAGTTTTCTTTGTTGAGAAACCCAAAAATAAGCATGGAGCTCAATAGAAGATGTGGGCTTGTATATCATTACGAAAAGAGGAGAAATTTGTAAATGAACTCTTGAGTTAGTGAATTCCATGTGACCATGTCATGATTACAAGTAAATAACAAAGAATCAAACTCACATTATTTTGGTGTTTCACTTCATAAAACGAGTACGATTGAGAAGATGATGAGAGACTTTTTTTGGTCCGAAAGTAGAATAATTAAAAAAGAAGATTTGGTTAGGATCAGGTGTCCAAACCTATGTTTAAGGTCAGGTTAGACCTCGGTAAGGTGGTATCCAAGAACATTTCTTTGACAGACAAATTGCCGTGGAGATTCCCTTTAGAATCTAATTCTCTTTGGCATAGGCTTATAAGGATCTAATTCTCTTCGGCATAGGGTTACAAGGAGCAACTATGGCCTGTGTCAAAATGGATGGAATGCCAACACTGGAGTGAGAGTTTTTCATTCCAGTCCTTGGGAGTTTATTTCTCAGTTATACGAAACTTTTTTTTTTCCTTTGGTGTCCTTTAAGGCAGGTGATGGTACTTGTGTCTTTTTTTGAGAGGATTGGCGGATTGAGAAATCACCCTTATCCATTTCTTTACCTCACCTTTATAGGCTATATAGACTCTGCCCCTACCAAACACTTCCATTATCGAAAGAAATATTCAATCTCCTGGGAATTTCATTTATTAAGGGATCTTAATGATAGAGAAGTCGTCGAGTTTTCTTCTTTGATTTCCCTCTTATGGGAAAGTGAACCATCTCCGCATATTCGTGATAGTATGGCTTGGAAACTTGATTTTTCGGGGTTTATTCCACATAAATCTCTCTTCATCATCTAATTACTCTTCCCCAAAACCCACCCTTTTACCTTAATACTTTTATTAGGAAGATAAAGGTTTAAACCAAGGTTAAGCCTTTCATATGATCTATGGTATTCAAAAAAAATTAACACAGGTGATCTATTTCAAAAGAGGAGATCTTATAAACTTATCTCTTCCGACGTTTGTGTCATGTGTTGCACCAACTCTGAAACTAGAGATCGTTTACTTTCACAATGTTCTATTGCAAGAGAGATGTGGAACCACATCTTTGCTATGTGAGATAATATTTGAATTTGCCCTAAGAGTCTTTCGAACTTGTTCTTCACAAACTTTAGACGTTTTGGAGGTAAAACAGATGCTATGTGTGAAAATGTGCGTTATTGGCCATCCCATTGTGTATTTGGAGGAGCACAGTATGTTTGAATTTTTTGCAACAAGACTATTTACTCCTTGTCTTTATAGGAACAAAATTATTTTTTATGCTTCTCTGTGGCTCATGCCCCAGAGTAAAGTTATAGTTTAGAAAATCAGAAAATGGATTAGAGAGTAGTGGTGCAGTAGTTTATGTTTTGTATTCGTGCTTTTTTACTTCTAAAGATTTCTTATCCCTAGGAGTTGTACATTCTTTCATTCTTCTAGCCTATAATTCCACATTTTTCTTTTTCATGTAGGTCCAAGCAAATGATTTCCTTTGAAAAAATAAACAAATAAATGCCTCTAATAAGGTTTTTATTCATAAAAGAAAGATGTCAATCAAAGAATTAGTTGGAAAGGCTTGAATCTTTTTTTAATTTGGTTCGAGACAAGACCTACTGTAGGTTTTCACATAATTACTGATAAGGCAGGTTGTTTCAATCAAAGAAATTTAACTGAATTTCATATTCTAGCCTTGGGTTCATAGCAGAGAATTTCAAAGAATTCAAGTTCTAAAAATTCAATTCGATTTCTATTTGAGATTCCAAGCAATGGAGAAAACCAAAAATTACAAGAGGAGCAACAACAACGATAGACATCCCACAATTAATCAATTCACTAGAACAGACACATTTCAAAATTACGTTGTGAGGATCAGGAGAGACCTGAAGAAGATGATGAGGATCAGGAGCATTGGCAAGAGAATCAGCGAAGGGTTCCCAATCCTGAGTGAGCATGCCACCACTAGGATCAGCAACTTTGACTCCATTATCAGAAACCACATTGTGAGACGCCGTGATCATCAATCCTATTACGGATTTCGTCTGCAACGATCTCAACGCCGCCAAAATCCCAACCCTAAACACCGTTGATCGCAGAATCGATGCGTCTGCTCTGAATCCTGCCGTTCCATACGACAGCTTCACTCCTTCACCCAAAAACAAATAAAAAATTTAGGTTAGGGAAATTCTCAACATTCGAAGTGAGGAATCGGAGACTGTTGATCGAGATCAGACCTTGTGGAAGCGGAAATTTGGAAGAGGATTTTAGGAGAAGGGAGAGCTGTTCTTCCTTCATTGTTTTGAATTGATTGAGCGTGGGAGAGAGGAGTTTGTGGAGGAATGTGCGAATTTAACACCCAAAAAATATATATATATATATATATATCTTAAAAAAGACCCTTTCGACGGACATATTCAAAATATCGAGTTTTTAAAACTCCATATTCACCATTAATCGAGTTTTCAAACATGATCAATGTTATTTATACACTACTCATATTAAAAAAAATGATCAAATTTTAAAATTTTATCGATTTTTAATATAAATAACATATAAATAGTATTAATCTAATTTTAAAAATTTAATCAAAGTGTTAATTAAATTTTTAAAATGCGACAATCTAAAATTAGAAATCAAATTTTTTGTCCACAGGAATTTTTTTAGAATTTTTTGTTATATTTTGGATAAATTTCATATTTAACTCGAGCTCGTGTCTCCTCTTCAAGTGATGATGCGTTTAAGCACTTCTTCAAACTGCGCTCCCAAATATCACTCAACGGAATACTTTTTTATATTTTTAAATATTAAAAAAATCCATAAAATCAATATTAGAAAAATTAACTCAAATTAATGACTCATTTTCACCTTATTAGTTGATACACACGTCTTAACGTATGATAAAATATAACTATGACAAAATATAACTTTATTATTATATTTTCTTCTGATATATACCGTCAATAACAAAGCTTAGCACTAATACCTAAATAAGATTTTGAATTTAAATTTTATATAAAGATAAAATAAATATCAGAAGAGTTTTATTTTTTAAGAATTTAATAAATCTCTCCCAATAAACTCTTAAATAAAATTTTAAAATTTTTATCTATAACAATTAACTAAATATTAAAATCTATTTTTATCTTAAAATAGCCTCAACTATATAATCTAGTATTATAATTTGTTGACTTGACGATAGCTTTAGTTGCTAAACTAAATTGTTGGTCACTTGATCACGAGACCTTTACAAGAAAATAGAATATGATGTCAGTTAAATTATAGTTTATTGGTATAATTAAAATGATTTAATTTAGTCTACTGTTTTTTTTTTCTTAACTTATCAATTGAAATTTTTCCTAAATATATAAATCATACTATAGTATTACAAATAAGCATAAATATTAGTTGTTCTGACATCAACACTAAATGAGTCACCAAGTGCACAAATGTTGTCCAGTTTAGTACGGGAATAAGAGAAATGTGGGTATTCATGTACACAACATTCTCCTTGTATTTTATAAAAAAACTATTTTTATATTTTGAACTCGTGATCTCGAGGTCACGAGTTATCGGTATAACTTCACCGTTACACCAAGTCTAACTTTCCAATATCAACACTAAAAAAATAAAAAAAATAAATAACATTTTGAGTACGAAGGTGGGTCAATTTTGTAATGTAAAATAAAACATGTGCATTACATGAGCTCCAATGTGATTCGCAAGCACCTTATGAAGAACCCAATTCGCAGAGAAATGGCATATTCCCAAGAGAAGTGAACCTTCCATTTGCTTTCCTTGTTGTCTTTCAATTTTTCTGAACTAAATCAAAAAGAACTCAGCTTATCTTATAATTTTCTCACATAATTTTAAGCCATAAAACAAGGTATTCATTCACTTCAGGTACCAAAAACCAATACCCAGGTGAAATCAATTTCACTAGAACTGAACTTTTGGTTTTAACCTTGCAAGTTATGAATGACACAAGTCAAAGATCAAAATCCCGGAATGTATTCCATAACTTGACCGCAGAGGGCAACATATAATTGTACTGTACATACATCAGACCTTCCCCCAAAAATCTTTAACGTGCTGTTTTCTACAATCTGTATCATGGGGAGGGGGGAAGGTGCAATGCAAGCTTCAAACAATGAAATTGCCGTCGCAACTCTATGCACTTACAAAGATCTCACATGACAAAAGTAATCGACGAAGAAGATATGGCGGGACCTCCACATCAAAACCTACTATAATCATCTTCATTATTCAATTTAAGGAAACAAACTATGGCTACTACAATGATGAGAAATGATGAAAGCCCCATCGCCAGTGCTCCCCAACCAATGACATCAGCATGCTTCAAAATGGATGGTATTGCAATGCTTCCAACAGCCGACATTCCAGTCAAGAACTTAGCGGCATGCTCCCAGCTGTTTCCCCAATTATAGGAGCAAGAATGCAAGTTATAAACCGTATAAGGGATGAGGACCGTGTTGATAATACAATTTGTTCAAGGGGAAAGGACTTACCTACTCCTGCTCTCGCTTAAAAGGGAAGAGGTATCAGAACCCGCAAAGAAAAGCAGAGGCATCGGAAGAAGCACATACATCATAACTGCAAAAGGCATAAAAAAAAGGTTAGTTTCAACTTACTAAGCTCCAATCATATAATTACCAAAAGTAGAAGCTTCATTCAACTTGCTAGAAACTACGCTACATGAACTTAAATACAGGTACTGGGTGCAGTCAAGTGTTGGACATGGATATGCACCCCATTTTGTTTGAAGCCCCCACCATAATCAACTGTCATGCTTCCCACTTCCGTACCCATGCTGTGTCCTTTTGACACGTATATGGTTGGATGGAGTGGGAGTTCATTAATTTAACATAGATTAACAACAAAAGTTAGATGAAATGGGAAAAATCACTGTCCATATGCCTCCAATTGTGAAATATTCTGATTGACTGCAGTTAGGAGTAATAGAAGAAAGCAGAATCCAATATTTTAACCCTACTGGACAGCTGGAGTGGGTGGAACGTGCATAACCGATAAGCTGGAAAAGCATAAAGGCGGACAGAAATTCATCACTTCTGATATTTTTCAAAAGAAAAAAAAATCAAAATAACCCCTTTAAACTTTGACCAATTATCCAATCAGTCCTGAATTTTTTTTTCCCCTTGTAGACAATGTCCTCACCTCAACTTTTGATCCATAGCAAAATTGGTCCTTCTATCCACCTTTGTGTTAAATTCTAACGTTCAATTCATGTGATCAACCTCTAAAACTTCTCAGACTTCACACGAAACCCATCTTCCATTGCCATCATGGAGCCATCTTCTCCAACAACCTTCGGTGACTCCTACTTCACACCAAGCCGATCTTCCATCACTGTGGACAGAACCCATCTTTTCACAAACTTCCTCCAGCAGAGAGAGAGAGGGAGGGGGAGGGGGAGAAGCAGAGGTCATCAGCCAGCAAAGAGAGAGAGCAAGACAGCAAGTGAGAGAGAGAGAGATTGAAAGGAATTCAATCGGAGGAGGTTGACAGCATTCTAACTTGATTGGAGCAATCAACAGAATTGCCAATTGATCAAGAATAGGAATTCAAGCACCAGATTAAAATTCCTTTTTCTCGCCCTCCTTCCATCTCTCTCTCTGACTTTATCTCTTACTCACACTCTCTGTCTTCATCAGCCAACAACCTCTGTCTTTCTCTCTCCTTGCCTTGCTCTCTCTCTCTCTCTCTCTCTCTCTCTCTCTCTCTATCTTTGATGGAGGAAGTTGGAGAAGATGGGTTCCATCAATAGCAATGGAAGATGGGTTGGGGTAAAGTCAGAGAAGTCGGGGGAGGCTGTTTAAGGACAAACTTGCCACAATTCAAAGTTAAAGGGAGGACATTGCAAAAAAGTAGTGTTTTGAAACTCAGACCGGAGTATGAACCGGTAACGCCAAGGGGTTGATGGGTCACTGAGCCAAACCGGTTAGATCGGACGAAGAAATTAAATGACATCATCATGACGTCATAAATAAATTTAATTTATAATATGTTAATAATCTAAAAAATCTATATATCTAATTATAAATTTTTATCGAGTCATATTCAAAAAATATAATATTAATAACACTTGTTATGAATAAAAGAAAAAGAAAGAAAAAGCACAATTTTTGTATTTTCTCAACCAAAAAAAAAAAAGAAAAGGAAAAGAAAAGCAGCATAGTGCGGTGGTCCGGTGGTTGCAGTCACTCATGCACACAATTGCATCTTGAGTTCGAAGTACAATTTTTTTATTTCTCAGCAACAAGGAAAAAAGCCTAGGTTAGCCGGTTCAGTCTGGTTTCTAGTCCAACCCGAATTTTGACCGATTTTGACTAGTTTTTTCAAAATCCGGTTTGGTTAAATAAACCCGGACCGGCTGCTGGTCCGGCTCCTGGTCGGACCGGTCAGGCCGGCCGGCCAGGTTTCAAAACACTGCAAAAAGGCAGGGGAAAAAAAGGTTCGGGGACTGATTTGACAATTAGTCAAAGTTTAAAGGGTAATTTTGTATTTTTCTCTTTTTGTAAAAAAAAAAATAAATAACTTTGCTATTTTAAAACTAGGCAAGGCTACAACTTAATTTCACCAAATTGGCTTCATCAATTGACATCATGGGTGTAGAGCATCCGCAATCTGATTGACACCATCATACAATACATTAGCAATGCTTAGGCCACATTCAGCCTCCAAAACATGCCAAAACACCTACTAATCTAAAGTAGCTTCTAATTATGATACAGCATCATCAGTTCAATGCACATTAAAAGGCAATTAGTTCAAAGATACATTACTCACACAAGAACATTCACCAATAACAAATTCATAGATCAGGCGAATGGAAATTATAGAGCCCCTACCTGTTAGCATTGGCCACCAATTATCATAAAGTGCACATGCCTGTTGCATCATGCAAAAAGTAAAGGAAAGTCCCAACAGTATTAGAAAGTAGCTGATATGTATTGGTACAGAACAGAGGAATTCAATAGAACTTACCAAAATCTGCAAGACGATTCCTCCGGAGACCAAAATGGCCAAAAATGCAAGTTTTCCAGGATGGAGGCAGGCTACAACATAGCGAGATAAGTCTGCCATTATTCACCTTGAATCAATCACCTCATATGGGGTGAAACAACTGAAGCAATTCACGTAGTAAATTAAAATCCCATCAACAACATATTTGTCAGAAATATATCAGTTAAGGACAAAAGAACGTGTGAAGATTCAAGTTTTGGTAGATGCATAAGAGAAAATTGGGCAGTTGGTATTCACAAGAAGAGACCAGCGAAATTATGAGAAGAGTATCTTTATCTGTTAGGAGTGTAATAATTTTCCAGTCATAGATAGAATAGGATAAGCAGAACCAACTTTTTCATGAAATATAGCAGCAGGAACAAACGCTATAATGCTAGCCAAAAACATCTTGGAAGGAGGTAGACATGGGAGATCCTCAAATATCAAAACTAGCCTCAAACCCACGGCAACTCTTGCATCATCTTGACTAAATTAATGAGCAATTTTGGAACTCGTTATGATCAAGCATGCCAAAAAATACCAGTTTGTTCTCCTCATCATTTTAGGTTCTCCATTGCAAAATGGCAAAAGGGATAAAAGTTCCCCCTTTTCTTTTGGGAGAAACAAGATATATTGTTGGAAGCAAAAACGGTTGGTGATTAAACAAGTAAACTGGTTTTTTAATTGACTCCCACAGTTTCTCTAAAATTTTCTCCACTTGTTTTTGATTATTCACTCCAAACAAGGAAACAGTCTTGGTAAAACATCTGATTGAAAAATTGTATTTAGGGAGTCTTGTACCTGTCCAAGAAAGGATGCCTAGGAAATCAGGGAACAAGGAATGTAAATCAGACACCAATTAACTATCTGTCAGAAACCCTTCTCCATGTGGACTGTACACGTCAAATTGCTCAAGTTGGGAGGGACCTCCAGGGGTAATTTTATCTCGAAGAGTGTATAAGATTTCTTCCTCAAAGATGAGGAGGAAGCATATGCAGCACTGTAAATCAGAAAGGGGAGCAGAAGCTAAAATTGAATTCAGTTTTCATACTACATTTCAGATCATAAATGCAAGTTCAACTCTTTCATATACAGCTAATATTTATTGATTAAAAATTAAAAAAAAAAAAAACAAATTTGATTCTCTTCGCAGTCCCTAGTTGAATTCATTTTTCATACCACATTTCACTTCATGAATATCAAGTTCAACTCGCTTTCATATACAGCTATTTTTTATTAAAAATTAAAATTAAAAAAATTACTAAATTGAAAAAAAAAAATGTAATGCTGGTGGTCAATCCCAAAAGGTAATAGCAACAACACTGCATTCCTCCTGGTGATAGGATATGAGAGCACTCCATTCACCAATGCAGGCTCTTTCATATACAGCTAATTATTGTTGTTTATCTTATCAAGTTGGATGAGACAAGCAAGAGTTTACATTTTAGCATGCAAGAATGTGACTTTGGCAATTCAACATAAACAGCTGAAGAAGAAGCTATACAGAACTGGGATAGGACTTGACAGGGAGCATTCCTTTGGCAATGGAACTTGACAGTAGTGGTGCATGCAAGCTATAAACTCACTGGAGTGACAGTGGTCCACCACATTCACAGATCAGCATTCCAACCACTATTGACCATACATAGTTTTGCTCCCTAAAGATGCCCAGCCATTTTATCACAGCATTAATCTTAAAAGACAAAGGTCTTTGTCCCAAATATAATTTACAATTCTACTAGATGTTCACCAGCTAACTAGTTGCTTAGTCAATGTCGTCAAAGATGGTATCAACAGCCACCACTTTTTGTCTTCAATTTACTCATCCACCATATTCCCAGGAATTCATAAGTTCTCAAAATCTAGGATTCACGATGAGGAGGCAAACAGGACATTGCCTCAATCCTATGGTTTAGCAAAGAAGCAACCAGAAGAATTCTCTCATCCTCTATATTTACATCTTCAACGCATCTCCCCTTTCTTAAAGTTGAATATCAAGGCAAGCTATAACATGGAACTAAATTGAATAGAGTTCAATATTGTGCAGACATATCTAAAACCTTCCAAAAAGAAAATATTTGACAGCTTCCTTCTTCATACATTTGTCCATGTTTTACTTGATCAGCTTCAACTTGCACGATCCTTTAAACTGCCTGCTTCTGAATACCTCGCATGGCTAGGACAAATGGTTCACTCACTTCAACTCTTTAAGTGCCTAGATCAAACACTTTGAACACTCTCCATGTCTAACTTCCTTTATCTTTCAGTCCTTTGGAAGAAATCAGGTGCATCGCTCTTTACGCCCCCCCCCCCCCAAAAAAAAAAAGTCCTCAAGACCAATTGTTAACCCTACACAGATTATTGTCATCTATCTAACACTTGCCAAATTTTAGCCACAAAACTCGGCCTGCAAGTTTCATTTTCCATGCATTCATGGGTAGCATTCATAATTCAATTAAAATTTCCCACTTCCTTCCTATGCCAAACTTCATTTGTATTGTATCCATCGAGCCACTTTGACTTTGAATATGCTGCTTGCATCTGAACTCCCCGCTTTAATCTGACTCTGTCCTCTTCTAACAGCAAGCGAATATGCTTCAAAACCACATAAACTCCTTTTTTCTTAGCCTTATTCTCACTTTCTCACGTACATATAAAATTAAAAATTCACAGAGATCTTAAATCTAGGCCCGGCGCAAGAAAAATGGTTTCTCCGCCCCCCAAAAAAAAGTCCTCAAGACCAATTGTTAACCCTACACAGACTATTGTCATCTATCTAACGCTTGCCAGATTTTAGCCACAAAACTCGGCCTGCAAGTTTCATTTTTCATGCATTCATGGGTAGCATTCATAATTCAATTAAAATTTCCCACTTCCTTCCGATGCCAAACTTCATTTGTATTGTATCCATTGAGCCACTTTGACTTTGAATATGCTGCTTGCATCTGAACTCCCCGCTTTAATCTGACTCTGTCCTCTTCTAACAGCAAGCGAATATGCTTCAAAACCACATAAACTCCTTTTTTCTTAGCCTTATTCTCACTTTCTCACGTACATATAAAATTAAAAATTCACAGAGATCTTAAATCTAGGCCCGGCGCAAGAAAAATGGTTTCTCCCCCCCCCCCCCCAAAAAAAAAAACCAAGAAATAACCCAATAAATAGGGATCAATTTACAGCTGTCCAAGCTCTTAATCACACATAACGGTCCAATATAAATACACAAAACAATGACAGACCATCAAAGAAAGTATCTTAGTATCAAATTTTTCATTTTAATTGTAGACTTCAGAATTTCTACGTATCAACTTTGATGGAATTCTCATCACGGCCTATATTTAACCGAATGTAATCCAATTAATTCTCCCAAATTATTAACCTAGAATTACATGTAATGCATTAAAGAAAGCGCAATTGGTTTCAAGGTTTAAATCAAACCACAGAGATTCAAAATTAAATGGTAGAAATTCCGATAAAAGCATACCAGGATTCGACGACTCTGGATTTCGAATAACTTTGCAGAAAGATTTATCCGAGCAAACCGAAATCTGAAATTCTAGGTTTTCGATGGCTCTTGAGAAAGGATATTTTTTTTTGGGCAATCTAACTTTTCCGATGAAACTGGCGAGTGTGATCCATCCGACAGTCTTATGCCCATAGGTTTTTCAGAAGAGGTTGAAGTACCGATGACCCAAAAACGTGACAGATTCAACAATATAATTATTAATACATACATACAAACATACATATATATTATATATATACACACCGCCTTTGACAGCAAAATCGCAACGTGGTATCTACCTTTTATTGGGTTTTTTTTATCAGATTAGGGTTTTTTGGAAAAAAATTTCCCCAATGGTATGATTTTTTTGGGATTCCAAAACTAGTAATTTCATGGTTGAGAATTGTAATTTTATCATTTTTTTTTATAATTATATAAAAAAAATCAAAAAGTGAGATCGATAGTGGCGCTTTCTGAAAGCACCACTGTCAATCTCGCTTTCAATGAGATTAGCGTCACTCTTTCTCTTGTATCTTTTTTTTTAAAATAATTTTTTTTTAATTTTTATTAATTTTAAGTTTTTTTAAAAATAAAAATAAAATTAATAAAAAATTTAAAATTAAATTTTTTATTAACATTTATATATTTTAATAAAAATAATAACAACTTTTTATTTCAAAAATTAAAAATAATTTTTTATTTTTAATTAATTTGTTTATAGTTTTTAATAATATCGGTTAATATTCAATTTTTATTAATTTTAAGTTTTTTCAAAAATAAAAATAAAGTTAATAAAAATTTTTATTTAATAAATTTTTTTTAATATTTATATATTTTAATAATAATAATAATAATTTTTATTTCAAAAATTAAAAAAAAAAAAAGACATGATGTTGGCACCAATCTCAAAGGCGGTTGGGAGTATTTTTTAAACCGCTTGGTGTCGATTTTTTTTATACAATTGTAAAAAAAAATTGATGAAATCGCGATTCTCAATCACGAAATCACTTTTTTTTTAATATCCAAAAAAATCACACCATTTGGGAAATTTTTTTTCCAAAAAACCTCATTTTGATAAAAAACTCACCTTTTATTATTAGTATTTTTATCTATTTTAAACTATATATGAATTCTTTCTCCTAATAGATTCGTATCAAACTTTAGTTCGGAGTTCTCTTATGGCTTGTCTGGCTCGTGAACAAATGCTCCTCGAAGTAGGATTTGATAATATTTACGTTATTGTAATTTATAAATTAGAAAATACTAAATGTGGTAAATAGAGACGAATATCGAAAATTATTTTTTAAAAAAATGAAAAAATTAAATTTCCGACTCTAACTTTAAAATTGTTATTTTTGATTTATGATAATGTGTATCATGCATATATGTTTTGTCTTAATATATCTAATTGTATCATATTAATTGAAAGAAATATTTTATAAATTATCAGTATTTAATAATTTGTTGGATCTGATTAAATTTGATTTGAATCGAGTTATATTTTTAAAAAATAAAACTCTCTTAATACCTATTTTTATTATACATAAAAGTTGAATTCAAAATTTTATTTAAAAATACTAATATTCAACTATTAAATTAATTAAGTGTCGATAATTAAAAAATATAATTAAAGTTTAGAATGATATAAACTCCACCTGCTTATTAAACCCTAATTTACCCTTATACACACACACACACACGCATGCATGTGCACATGTGTGCGTGCACACGCGCACAATTTTCAGAGTCTTACATAAGAGGTTAAAAAGAAAAAAGATAAATAAATGTCAATTATATGAATTTTATATCAAGTTCACAATTATGTTCTTAAATTTCAAAATGTAACAAATTAAGTACTTAAATTCACATAAGTGTAACAATTTAGTCTCTCAATCACTAATGTCATCGATGTGGCTATTAAGTATTGAGTTAGTGTGACGTGTCACATGCGGTGGATTTCTTACTTTTTGACATGGCATGACACGTGGAGGAAATTGATTGTGTGGCATGTGTTAAATTTAAGAATAAATCTTTATATTTATTTCATTCAAAACAACAAAACAATATAGTGAAATAATTAAAGTTTAATAAAAAAATAACAATATAAAATATGATTTTCAAAAAAAATAAATAAATTACAGAAAAAATAGAGAGACCACTATCTTCAAATTTGCAATAGATATTTTTCTATATACTTGTATCAAAGATTTCATACCTAAATGTTTTCCACTGAACTTTAGTTTAAACTCCCCAATGATCTCTAAGTGGTTAAAGTCTCATAGTGTGGAGAGAGTTTTCATCTTATGGTTTTAATTGCTTATGAAGATTTAAAAATAGAGAGTGGAGTGATAGATTTTTTTAATTAAAGAATTTAAATGAAAACAAAAAATAGCGTTTGTGCTTTTCAAATTATAAAATCAATCCTCACAATTTTTGAAATTATAAAAAAGACTCAATAATTTTATATTTATAAAATGACATAAATAATTTCAAAAATTATAAAACATGGCAAACATGTTTTTAAAATTATAAATCAAGGTAACAAGTTTTTGAAATTACAGACTGACCCTATAATTTTTCTAAAAATTACAATCGAGTCCTATTTGTGCTTCTCTCTATATGATTCTTCATTTTTAATTAATTTAATACAAAAAATAATTTCATACAAACATATAATAAATATGAATTAAATTTTTAGGATATAGAAGAAATCAAAAACATATTTATTTTACCTCCAAAATAATTATAATATAATCTACTAATACAATAATTTTATTAAAATTATTTGACCTCTAATTATTTTTTCTAAAAAATTAAAATTGCATTCCAAAACAGAGACCGTATTATTTACACAAATCAATAAATAAAAATATATTACTTTGTCCTTAACTCGTATGTATTCTATATGTTGTCCCTCTATGCAACACTTGTAATTGTAAATAGACAAAATATACATATAAATATATTATTATCTTCTCAATTTTTTATTACGTCGAGTCTTTTGTTTAAGATAGAGGATATTTAGAATATTCAATTTATTTTTCATTAGTCAACGTAACTTGAAATTTTAAGAATATTCAGTATGATACAAAATTATCTCACTAGATTTAGTTTATGCATAGTTGACTAGGACTACTCAAAATGACAATTTTTAATATTGTTGTGATAAATTATCTACTATATATATATATGTCCTAACTTACCAATATTGTATATCCGCGTACAAAACTCTTGACTCATAAAAAATTTCACTCATAATAAATCAAATTAGACATCCCTGATTTCATAAATTTATTCATATACGCTCAATATTAAGAGCACATAATATTTATATATACATAATTATAGAGTACTAATTTATACTCATAGTATATTTTAGAAAATTACTCTACGGATCTTGTTGAGTGCTAACCACTTGCACCAACTACTATTGAGTCTAAACTTTGTTTGACTTTAAATGTTATATGATGATCAAGATAATCATTTATGACAATTAAAAAACTTGCAAATTACAACTTAAACCTTGATAAAGTGTATAAATTTATCGATCAAAAATAAACTATATACTTTAGATTGATACATTTATAATTTATACTTTGTATATATATCGTTAACATGATTGCATACACAAATCACACACATTTACCACCAAACTTTAATCATGCATAAACAATATATAAAAATATTTATCTGTTTAAATAACTAAATATAAATATTCTTTTAAAATAGAGATGTCAACACATAATCTTTCAGAGATATAAAATAATAAAATTAATGGATAATTAGTAACTAATCTCAACACCGTGTTAGCATAGCTATGACGCGGTAGGAACTTAATCGTGATTTGGTACCAAATTTAGGGACATAACATGTAATTGACGATAAAATTTAAATTTAAATTTATTTGAAAATCATAATTCATTTTCAGTAAAATTTACGAATTCAAATCATCAATTTAATTGAAAATTCTAATTTGATTCACAATACAAATTTAATTCAAATGTTCAATCTAATTCAAAATTCAAAACTCTAATCTGATTTGAAATCCGAATTTAATTCAAATTCTCAATTTCATTTGAAAATCTAAGTTTAATTCAAAACCTTAATTTAATTTAAAACTCTGTTTTGATTTATATCCCCAATTTAATTTAATTTAGATCCCTAATTATATTTGAAATCTCAGTTCAATTTAGCTCAAAACCCTAATTTAAATTCAAATTCTAGAATGATTTGGAATCCTAAATTAATTTGAATCCCTTATTTATTATAAAACCAATTTAAATTAAATTGAATTATGGATTAAATGAAATTAGAGTTTTAAATTAAATTAAATTAAGATTCTAAATCAAATTAAAGTTTAGAATTAAATTAAGGATTTTAATTAAACTAGGATTTAAAATGAAATTAGAATTTCCAATTAAATTAAATTTCAAATTAAATTGGAGTTTGAATAAATTTGGATATCAAATTAAATTAGAATTTTTCATTAAATTTGTATTTTAAATTTAAAAAATTTATTGAAAATAAATTATCATTTTAAATAAATTATGATTTAAAATTTATGATTATTTACATTTTTATTATTCAAATTTCGTATCAGATTATAAGTAAATTTTTGATATATTGATATTTTGAATGATATGATATAAATGTTATGAAAATGCGATGATATGAGATGTCATATCATCAATTTAATTTATATGTCATGCCATCATAATAATAGAGGGACTTAATTATTATATTAAAAGTTTGATTATTCAATTTTAATATTTTTTTATAATGAGATTAATATAGTAATTTAATTGTTATATTAAAAATTTAATTATTCAGTTATAATATTTTTTTTATTAGAATAAGATTAATAAATGGATTTAATTGTTATATTAAAAATTTAATTATTTAATAGGATTTGAATTTTAGATTATGATATTGAATAAGAGAGATCATAATTAATTATCATATTTTAAAATTCATAGATTTAATGGTAGATTCGGGCCAAAGTTGATGGATTTGACATCTTTGTCGTTACTTTTCATAATCCGTACAAATCATCAATCGAACGGACGTAATTCTTAAGCCTCCCCTCGATGGATGTCTTGCAGTCCAAGACACCCAAAACATCAATACAAATCAAAAAACCCTAAATCCAAACCCTCCGAGATCAACAACGATTCTTCTTCTTCTTCTTCTTCACCGATCTTTCAATTCCTAGCAATGGAGCCACCTGATAAGTTGCTTCCCTCCAAGGCCGAGCTTCTCAAACTCCTCGCCGTTGTTGCCATTGCCTCCTCGGTCGCCGTCACCTGCAACTTCCTCCTCAGTAGTTTCACTCGCCAACCAAAGCCCTTTTGCGATACCAATCCCGCCTCCGATGTCTTAATCTCCGGTGCGTTTTTCCTCTTTCTTAATTCTTTCATTTAGGGTTTTTGGCGCATTTATGTCTCAGTCATTTTGTTCTCGAGACTCTGTGAAATATGCTGTCTTTCATTTTTGAATTTGGGTTTGTCGCTTTCATGGTTTAATGTGATGCTGCGAAGAGTTTTTGGCAGCATTTCTGATGAATTCTTGTTTTGGAAATCCAAGAAGAGTGGTTCAAGAAAAGCTAGGGTTTAGATGATTTTTTAGGAGAGTCGGCAGGGGATAATCCTGTAAATTTGTAGGTAGAGTGGACAATGAGGGATCTCCATAGGAATTTGTGTTTTGAAAGTGGAGCAATGATGCTGAAGGTAGAAAATCTCACAAATCCTAACTCGGGAACTACTAATTTGATGGAGAAAATAGTTTGAAAATTAGGAAGAAAGTAGAAATGTTTTTATTTCTAGGGAAGTACAAGAACATAATGAATGAAAAACATCTTTCAGAACTTCTGTCATTCTCTTTGTTCTAGTCTTACAGTTTAAATGCTAAGCTACCTAAGAATTCGTAACTAACTACAACTAATCTTGACAATTCTTGTAACTAACTCTGTTACAACTACTTTGTTGTCTTGGATGCTTTGCTACTTTGTTCTAACTAATAGGACTTCATCCTTCCAATAGGAAACTAAAAATTGTGTTACAACAATTGCCCCTCCCTGAAAGAGTTCTTGTCCTTAAGAACTGAAATTAAAGTTAGAGAATTATTGCCGCAGACCATGATAGAATTCCCAAGAAGAATACTCAGGAAAACTATTGCTCCATTGGACCAGCACTTGAGTTGCCACCACACGACCTCTCTTCACTAACCTTCCATCCAAAATAGCCACTGGTTCCATCATCAAATGACCTTGTTCCGTTAATCTGCTAGGTATATAAGTATGAACAGGCCTCATACCAACATGCTTCTTTAACATTGATACATGAAAGGTAGAGTGGATCCTTGCAGTAGTAGGTAATTGAAGTTTGTAAGCAACCTGTCCCACTTTTTCTATTATAGGAAAAGGGCCAAAATACCTTGCAGACAATTTCTGACAATGGTGAAATTTCAGAGAATGCTGTTCATAAGGGTGTAACTTGACATATACCAAATCTCCAATGTCAAAATGTCTCTCAAATCTGTGTTTGTCAGCCAAACATTTTATCCTTTCCTATGCCTTTTGTAGATTATGTTTAAGTAAGTGCATGGTGTTCTCCTTGGCAGCCAAACTTCTATCCACCTTATCCATCATCGAATCTCCCAGAATGTAAGAAATATGATGAGGAGGAGGTTGACCATAGACAACTTCAAATGGAGTAACCTGAGTGGCTGAGTGAAAATTGGTATTATACCAATATTCAGCTAGTGGTAGCCAAAAACTCCATTCTTTGGGATGATCACTTGTCATGCACCTAAGATAGTTTTCCAAACAACGATTTACCACTTCTGTTTGACCATTAGATTGAGGATGATAAGAAGAGGATAAATGTAATTGCGCCTTCAAAAGTCTGAATAATTCTTACCAAAATCGGCTAATGAAAATTGCATCCCTGTCACTTACAATTGACTGAGGTAAACCGTGTAATCAATAAATTTGATCCATAAAATCTTGTGCTACAGATAAAGCTGTATAAGGATGGGTTATTCCAATGAAATGAACATATTTACTTAATCTGTCAACCACAACAAAGGTAGCATCCTTGCCATTGGACCTAGATAATCCTTCAATAAAATCTAATGAAATATCAGTTCATACTGACTGAGGAATTGGTAAGGGTTGGAGTAGACCTGGATAAGCAGTATTGTCAACTTTATGCCTTTGACAAATCTCACAAGCTAAAATGAGTTGCTGAATATCATGCAACATGTGTTTCCAATAAACCACACTCTTGAGTCTTTTATAAGTCAACTGTACTCCTGAATGCCCTCCTGCTGTAGTACAATGCCACAAGTTTATAAGCTTGGTTCTAAGAGTTTGATCATTTCCAACCACCAATTTACCCTTCCTTCTTAATTGCTGATTTTCCCAAGTATAATTTGAAGAGTTTGGATCGGTAGCAGTAGAAAACTTTTGAATCAAATTTGATAGTAAAGGATCATATTGTCAACTCTGTTAAATGTCAATTAATAGTGGAGTTTTTACTATAGAGATAGCAAATGCATGCCCTTCTGCTACTGGTTTTCTAGACAAAGCATCTGAAACCAAATTGTTCACCCCTTTCTTGTAAACCACTTCATAGTCATATCCCATCAATTTTGCCATCCATTTTTGCTGCATTGGAGTGGATACTTTCTGTTCTATGAGATATTTCAAGCTTTGGTGATCTGTCTTAATCACAAAGTATCTTCTAAGCAAATACGGTCTCCATTTTTGTACAACACTCATAATAGCCAACATCTCTTTTTCAAAAGAGCCAAATGCTTAGGAGCCAAAGCTTTACTCAAATAAGCCAGTGGCCTTCCTTGTTGCAAGAGCACGGCTCCAATACCAACTCCAGAAGCATTAGTTTCCACTACAAAATCTTGTGAGAAATTAGGAAGGACCAGCATAGGAGGAGAGCTCATAAGTTGTTTTAGTTGTTGAAAAGATTGAGTAGCTCCATCAGACCAATTAAAATTATTCTTCTTGAGTAAATTAGTCAAAGGCTTCACAATTTTACCATAGTCTTTGATGAATCTTCTATAATAACTGGTGAGTCCCAAAAAACCCCTTAATTCTTTTAAAGTTTTCAGGATAGGCCAAGATTGTATAGTTGTAATCTTTTGAGGGTCAACATGTATACCATTCCTATTAATTACATGCCCTAAATACTCAATTTGTTGCTGCCCAAAAGAACATTTACTTTTCTTCACCTTCAAACTATATTGCATGAGCAACTCAAACACAACCTTCAAATGATACAAATGTTCCTCCCAAGAAGAACTAAAAACAAGAACATTATCAAAGAATACCAAGACAAATTTCCTCAAATAAGCTCTAAACACTTCATTCATTAAACTTTGAAATGTGGATGGGGCATTTGTCAATCCAAAGGGCATGACAACAAACTCATAATGCCCATCATGAGTTCAAAAAGCAGTTTTGAGAATATCTTCTGTACATATCCTTATCTGATGATAACCAAGCCTAAGATCCAACTTGGAAAATATTTGTCACCAAACAGCTCATCTAACAGTTCTTCAATTAAAGGAATAGGAAATTTGTCTTTAATTGTTGCCTTGTTCATCTGTCTATGATCCACACACATTCTCTAGAAGCCATCCTTTTTTTTTTAACCAAAACTATAGGAGATGAGTAAGGGTTAGTATTGTTTCTAATAACTCCACTCTGCGATATTTTAGAAATCAGTTTTTCTATCTCTCCTTTCTAAAAAGTGGGATATCTATAAGGCCTAATATCAATGGTTGTGTTCCTTCTTTCAAAAAAATCTTATAATCATGCAGTCTACTTGGAGGTAACTACACAGGTTCTTGAAACAAATCATCATATTCCAATAGCAATGCATTTAAAGTTGTAATAGAATCAAATTGAGGGATTACCTGTCTCAATTATGATATATTGTTCAATCCAAATAACTGCCCTTCAATGTTTTCTTCCACTGTATGAATGAAACATAACTGAGCAGTTGCTATAGAATTTGGCCTCTGCAACATCTTTTGCATTTTTTGCTACTTAATTAGCTGAATAGCTTGCCGCTTAGACCCCCTGAGTACTTCCCTTCTTCCATTCTACAAGAATTCCATCCTCAATTCTTGAAAATTCCATGTAACATTACCAATAACAGACAACCATTGGATGCCCAATACCACCTCGCATCCTCCTACACGAAGGACCATAAAATCAGCCATGAATTTCTCTCCCTGCATCTTCCAAGAGAATTTGGGACAAAGTTCAGAAGTAGTTGGTTTATTTCCATCAACAACTTCTACTATCAAAGGCTTCACTCGCTATACCAGCAATCCCAATTTTTTTACAACTTCAGAGTGTATAAAATTATGAGAACTACCACACTCTATAAAAATATTCAGTGTTATTTTTCCAAAGTGACCAATTACCCTCATAGTTCTGTATTAAGGAATAGCTGTGGTAGTCATTGCACTAATAGAAATGTGAGCAAAGTTGCCTTGAATCTCCTCTTCCTCCATTTCTTCCTTTGTTTTATCATTATCCTTTTCATCGTTGTCATCTTCTCCACAAATCTCCAATCTATATGATTGCTTATTTTTACACTGGTGCCCAAATCCATATTTCTCATCGCACCAAAAACACAGACCTCTAGCTCTCTTCTCCTCCATTTCAGCAGTAGTCAATCTTTTGAATGATTTCTTTCCTTTGGAATCAGAAGCTGGGAGAGTTGGTGAACTGGGTAAAGGTAAAAGTGGTTTAGAGAGCTTTTTGGTTTTGTTGGCAGGAAAAACAAGGTTTTGGGGTGTTGCAGAATTAGTTGAATGGAAAGAAGTGGTTTGCTTAAAAGAAATTTTTGGTTTTTGCAATAGGTTTTCTAGTTTGGTGTCCTCCAATTTTGCCAGAGTTAGTGCATGTTGCAGGGTTTTGGGCAAAAATATCCTTACTGCCAATTGAACTTCTGTTTTCAGGCCTCTTAGAAAAAACTAATAGCATATTCTTCAGGCACCCTGTTCAGCAACTCCTCAAATTGATCTTGGTACACAGTGACAGATCCTCTTTGTCTAAGACTCTTCAATTCACCCATTGGATCATCATACAAGAAGTCACCAAACCTTGTGGACATTTTCTTGATGTATTTTTCCCAAATAGGTATTTCACTGGTTAATCTTGATCGCATGAAAATTTGATGCCACTGTAATGCTTTTCCTTCCAAGTGCATTGCAGCAATCTTGACTTTTGCATGGTTCGGGGCCTCATCAATTTCAAATAATTGATCGCACTTATACAACCAACCCCTAAAATCATTACCATGAAATTTGGGAAACTCTAACTGAGAGAATCTTGTGGGTACAACATAATTTCCCTGTCTTGCAGAAGAGTCAGGACCAGTAGGTGAAGAACTTGTTGCATTTTGATTCTTCTGTGAATTTAACTCCAAAACCAAAGACATTAGGGAAGACATCTCCTTCTCAATTCGCTCCCATTGTTCTCTCAACACCATCCTCTCATTTTCCTCCATTTTCTTGATATCTTGGGATCTTGTACCTTCAGCCACGGCTCACTGGAACCTGGGTTCTGATATCACTAATACTGAAGGTAGAAAATCTCACAAATCCTAACTCAGGAACAACTAATATGATGGAGAAAATAGTTCAAAAATTAGGAAGAAAGTAGAAATGTTATTATTTCTAAGGAAGTACAAGAACAGAATGAATGAAGAACATTTTTCAGAACTTCTGTCCTTCTCTTTGTTCTGGTCTTACAGCTTAAATGCTAAGCTACCTGACAATCTGTAACTAACTACAACTAATCTTGACAATTCTTTTAACTAACCTTGTTACAACTACTTTGTTGTGTTGGATGCGTTGCTGCTTTGTTCTAACTAATAGGACTTCATCCTTACAATAGGAAACTAAACAATATCTGTTACAACAAGCAATATATTGGATACCTGGATGCGGAAAATAAAAGTTAATGTGGACTGAGCAGATTGGTTTGAAAGATCATTTTTGGATGAAGTTGTGGGTTCAAGTTTAAAAGGTGTGATTAGGAGGCCAATGCTATGGGTGTAGATGGCCAAATAGTTTCTCCAAAAGCTTAAGTGGTTGGGGATGGAAGGTATGTTTATTAGGTTATATTTTAGGAGATTGTTGCTGGTCCTAATTACACTTTTCTTTCACTATATCTTAGAAGAGTGGTGTTATCAACATTGGATGTTTCAGCCAATATTTCATGGGTAGCATGCATGTGTTTTTGTCCGAGGTGATGATGGTAGACTCGAAGTTTGAAAGAGGTGGGAAGGTAGGGGGAATTTTGGGCATGCAATCTGTAGAGGTGTTAACAGATTCTTAGTGCAGTGTTGATTGTGAGTGTCAAAGTGGTGTTAGTTATGTTGATGGGGAGGAGCAATTAAAGTTATTTGTGAAAAAAAAGTCCCCTCCCCCAACCGGTGATCCCGGGTTCAAATCCTAGTGTAACAAAAAATAAGTTTCCTTTTCTAGATTTGTAGGACCTCAAGACATTTTTTTTTTCAAGTCTTATCTGAAGATTAAGATTTTCTTTCGGGCACAAATTTTCTGCCTTTTGTTTGGTCCCACTTCTTGTCTGATTAGCTGCTGCACAGGTGCTCTACATCTGTCAGTGGGTGAAATGTGCTTATGGAAGTCCCTCCTAACTGCTGCATTGTTGCAGATTTCTGTGAACCATGCCCAGAACACGGAGAGTGTAAAGAAGGCAAGTTAGAGTGTCTCCAAGGTTATAGAAAGCATGGGAGGTTATGTGTAGAAGATGGAGATATCAATGAAATGGCTAGGAAACTTGTGCGTTCTGAGAATCTCTGCAATTCAGTTTACAGATATTATCTAGATTAAACAGGATGATTTTTGCTTCAACGTTTATATATTTTTATATATATAAATTTGATTTTTAACTATAAAAATGGCTGCTGCAGTCAAAATGGATTGAAGCTCATGTCTGTGAAGAATATGTTCAATTTTTGTGTGAGGGAACTGGTAGAATTTGGGTATGTTGCCTTTGCAACTCTTCTTACTTCGTTCCTTTTTAGCATTGACGGCTCTGTATTTGCTAGCAGTCAAAGCTGGTGAATTCTTGTTCACTTTGCTCATTCTGACATCTGAATTTTGCACTCCTATTAAGGTTCCAGAAGATGAAATATGGAATGATCTATATGAGGACAAGCTGCAGGAGAACATTGATATAGACATTGCTCATCATGCATATACAAAACAAAGGGCAATGGAAACTATT
The DNA here is from genome assembly GCA_037126225.1 of Dillenia turbinata. Lineage (NCBI taxonomy): Eukaryota > Viridiplantae > Streptophyta > Magnoliopsida > Dilleniales > Dilleniaceae > Dillenia > Dillenia turbinata. Next base: position 17,840,583 of record JBAMMX010000001.1, on the reverse strand, counting down.
GGTAAAATATTGGAGAAAAGGACCGATCCGAACGGGTGCTTCGGCTTGACTTTATCCTCCTTAGTTTAAAACCTTTGAAACTGGTTCATGTTTTATATGCGTACCTGAACTTAGCTCTCTGTACATTTTTTCCCCAATGTAGAGGCAAGGAGTTGAAGTGTCCAGACTTTCTTGCAAAGCAGTACCAACCGTTTGTCTGTTACATCCGACAATGGATATGGGAGCATGCACTTGTTCTTGTTCTGGCTTGTGGACTAGTAGATCCCCCCCCTCCTTTCAATGACAGCATGTTGAGGCTTTTTTTAGGGTATCAACATCTCAAAAGTCTTTTGACTGTGTAAGTTTACAGCTTGCAGGATGCATGTGGTTGGTAATGGGAGTCCGTCGGAGATGGTATTTGTCAAAAAGAGTTGAGCAGCTTTACCACCAGGTACTGAATGACATGGATCTTTTTGCTGCTTTTTTTTCCCCTGGAAATATAATGATCTCAAGTTAACTCAATTATGAGTGACATTAATCACAAATATAGAACAAGAAATAATTCCTTTTCACTTTCTTCTGATCCACTCAAATCAATCAAAATTTACTTTTGAATAAGCTGTTGAACTCCTTTTCTTCTCAATTGTATGCAAACTTCCATTTCAAATCTGAATGTAAGCTTAATGGCGTTTCATCTTACTTATATTTTTTTGAAGTAGATGATTCATAGTGCATATTGCATAGATAGATGAATAGAATGTCATGCCATTTGGATAATGGAAGAGAATGGTGTGGAACTACTTTTGCACTTTGATCATGCATGGACAAATATTATAACACAAGCTGGCATTGTCTGGCAGTTGCGTACTTCGGTAGCTTCCTGAATGGAGCATATTCACTCCTAGTGACTGCGGTTTATTGAGTGATTGTATGGGAAGGCCACATATGTAGCCCTAGGCCTGCGGCCTCCTAATGAACCAAAAAAATATATATGAACAAATATTATAGTTACTGAAGGAGCAACCAGTTTATCACTATGTTCCTGTTTGGGATAATATGATTTAATTTATTGACTTTTGACAAATATTCTAGTGACTAAAGTCATAGCAATCTTGCAGGTATGTGAAGTTCTTGAAGAGAATGCAATGATGTCAAAGAGTGTCAATGGTGAAGTTCAACCTTGGGTCATTGCCTCGTGGTTACGAGATCATCTTCTTTTGCCCAGAGAAAGGAAGGATCCTCTGTTATGGAAAAGGGTAAACATTCTATCTATCCACTTTAGATGCTAAATTATTCCTCGCCTTTTGTTTTGAAAAATATCTACATAATTTTCTGGCAGTCAGTTTCAGTCCGTTACTTATTTCTCTAAGCTCCGTGAAATTGGTTGAGTCACTGGTTGAGTCATGGTCTTTATAGTTGTAGTCACTGTTCTGGTGTTTGTATGTCACAGCATGGTAAGACAACCAGTGGTATAGGATGAGGGTTTTTTTTTTTTTTTTTTTTTTTGGTTAAAAAGAACATATCTGACCTTTATAATTATATTTTGGCAACAAGAGGGTAACTAAATGAATGTCAGCTGTGGCTAATTGACAGCCAGGCACCAAACACATTTGTTCCTTCTATTATTAAATTATTCTCGCACATAAAAGATTTTGAAATTGAACCTACTTCATGGATGCCATAATTCTTGTTTTTGTGTGTGTGTGTGTGTGTGTTTTTTTTTTTGTGTGAAAGGGTTGTCATAGTTCTTTCTACCGAAAGGGATGCTATGTTCTGGTTCATCTTTGTGTTTCAAGTTGTCAGGTTCGTCAATTTGAATAGGCATCTTTTGCCTCTAATTGGGTTACGTTGGTACCATCTGTGTAGTCATTAACCTCATTTGACTCCTCTAGCGGGAGCTGTGATTAGGCCTCTCTCTCTCTCTCTCCCTCCCTCCTCCCCCTCTCTGAATTTTATCACTATTCTCTCATCTCCTTCCAAGAATTTTTAAATACCTGCTCTTTCTTTCTTGGATTAACCATTATTTCTCTTAATCTTGAAGAAAATATGCTTTCCATTGTCAAATCAACCCACCCACAAACATCAAATTCAAACCCTATTGCAATGCACTTGATTTTGAAAGTCAAGTTCATAGTGACAGATCTTCCTTTCCTTCCTAGTGAATCTATGAAAAAGATCACCCAACTTTGTGTCTATGTTGTTGAATCTCAATCTCAAATGTTAGCCAGAGTCCATGTTTATTCTAAAGATCATGACACCGGGTGAGAAAATTTTTGGATTGATTTGGTTATTTTCAAAGTGGTGGATTTGGTGTATTTGTTTGATTTTGACTATGTTTTTTTTTTTGTTTCTTGATTTTGTGGGCTTTTAAAATTTATTATAAAACCTGCTTTTTTTTTTGTTTTTTCATTCATTGTAATTCCCCAAAAAAATGGAAAATCAATGTAAACTCTATTGTAAAATAATCCTTTTAGGGCTTTAAAGGTTTTTTATTTGAGAAAAAAAATCAAAATCAGGACTTCAAAATTATTTGCTCAAAGAATAATTCAAAAATTAAAAGAGGCAATAGGACGAGAAGATATTCCTTTTAGAGAAATGACTTTTGGACAATTATTTGCTTTTATAAAATAGGAAGGATTACTATTATGTAATGAACTTAAATTTCAAATAAAATATGGAGTTCAAAGAGTAAGGTCGAAGAAAGAGTTTGGATGTTTTTGCGAGATATTTCGTACGCACAAAAAATTTAAGCTCCGTTAATAAGAATTAAAAGTTACAGAAAGAAGAGGTATCAAAATAATGAAAATAATTATAAAAGAAATTATAGGAAATATAGAAAATATAAAAATAAAATAAACTAGTAAAGAATGGAGCTGGAATTTTTCTAATGGTAGCTGGATTCAAGAAGCACCAGATTAGCAAATTATTCGCCATTGTAGCATGAATCGAGCAGTGGCAGCGATATAGACTATTCATATACGAGAAACATAAAAAGAAAAAGCATTGATGCCATTGACAATTGGTAGACAGAATCGAGTGCTCATACATGTGGAAGGTAATAATTCAAGATGACAGACAAGAAAAGAAAAGAAAAGATTCCTCAAAGAATTTTGAAGAAAAAAAGTGGTTCAAGATGATTGCAAGACAATAATTCAAGATTCCTTATCAAGACAACTCAGCACCACAATAATAATGCAAAATGTTATTATCCGGATTTCAAAACTTTGTAAATTATATTTTAATGTTTGTATCTATAAATATGTAAAGTTTGCTTGTAAGAAGATACAAGTGAATTGAGTACTTATAATCTTTTCCGCTCTGTTTATCTTGTAAAATCTCTGTGAGACAAATTATTAAAATTTTTGAAGCAAGAATCTTATTTTAAAATCTATACTTTGCAAGTTTTCATTACTTTTAATTATTACTTTATTCAGGATATGATTTTATTTTGAACTTTTATCATAATTTTAAACGATCCTGCCCTCCTTTTGAAGGACACGAGTGAATTGAGCACTTCTAGCTTTTTCCACTCTTGTCTATCTCGTAAAATTTTTGTGAAACAAATCTATAAAATTTCTGAAGAATTTCAAGAATCCTATTTCAAGATCTATCCTTTATAAGTTTTCATTACTTTTAATTATTGTTTTATTCAAGATTTGATTTTATTTTGAACTTTTATCATAGTTTTGAATGATCATGCCCTCCTTTTGTTCAAAATTATGATAAAAGTTCAAAATAAAATCAAATATTGAATAAAAAAATAATTAAAAGTAATGAAGATTAACAAATGATTGATCTTGAAATAGGGTTTTTGAAATCTTTAAGAAATTTTATTGATTTGCCTGTCAAAAGGAGGACATGATTGTTCAAAATTAAATAAAATCAAATATTGAATAAAATAATAATTAAAAATAATGAAGATTTACAAATGATGGATTTTGAAATAGTATTCTTGAAATTCTTCAGAAATTTTATTGATTTGTCTCACAAAAATTTAACAAGGTAGACAGAATGAGAAAGGCTAGAAGTGTTAAATTCACTCATATCTTCTTACAAACAAACTTTAAATATTTATAGATACAAAAATTAAAATATAATAGATACAAACATTAAAATATAATTTACAAAGTTTTGAAGTCCGAATAATAGTATCTTGAAATATTGTCCTAGTGCTGAATTGTTTTGATAAGGAATCTTGAATTATTCTCCTGAAATAATCTTGAACCATTTCTTTTCTTGAAAAATCTTAGAGGAATATTTTCTTTTCTTGTCGGTCATTTTGAATTATTACCTTCCACGTGTATGAGCACTTGATTCTATTTGTCAATTATCAATAGTATCAATTCTTCTTCTTTTCATATTTCTGGGATATGAATAGTCTACATTGCTATCACTGTCTCATCCATGCCATAGTGGTCAATAATTTGCTAGTTCTGGTGCTTTTCGAATCCAGTTGTCATTAGAAAAATTATAGATCCATTCCTTTATCCAGTGAGCAGATATTGCTATCTCACTGTTTATTGTCTGTGTGTGCCAAAGTAACATTTGCCTTATCTTGAATCTTGCCAAATTTTTTTTCAGAGACTGAATTTTCATTCCTTACAAAAAGGAAGAATTTTCCTAATGTTACTTTGGCAAGATTTGCTTGTAAAGAATTAAAAGAGTAAAAATTCAATCTCTAAGAAAAATTCGACAAGATTTTAAGATAAGACAAATGTTAAGTTGGTAATGACAGACAATCATTAGTGGGACAGCAATATCTGCTCAATGGATAAAGGAACGGAGTTGGAATTTTCTTAATGATAGCTGGATTCAAAAAGTACCAGAAATAACAAATTATTGGCCACCGTGGAATGAATCAGACAGTAATAGCGATGTAGATTATTCATATCTCAGAAATATAAAAAGAAGAAGAATTGATGCTATTGACAATTGGCACACAGAATTGAGTGCTCATGCATGTGGTAGTTAAATAATTTAAGTTGTTTTCTATCCCAAAAAGCATTGGGAACCGCACATACTTCCTTTTTCATTAGTTCTAATTCTGTAATTCTTTGCTTGATATCTAATTTTTGTAATTGCTCTTCTATTTTTGCATATTTTAATTCATCTTTTAAATAACAAATTTGATTTTGCTTTCTATTAATACTGTTTATTTGTTGATAAATAGATGAATCTTGTAATAACCTAATTTCTTTCTGTTGCATTGGTGTAACAAAATTAAACTTAATTAATCTTCCTAATACTTTTGTAGTTATTCCATCTCTATCTACTTTGAATGGATATATCTGGGTTATAAATCGTATTCCTAATATTAAATCTTGACTTAAATTATTTATCACAATAAATATATTTTGAAAATAACAATTATTATTACAAATATATGCATTTGATAATTTATATTTTACTTCTAAAGGTGTTGAATTAGCTGCTATTAATGTTTCTCTTGTTCTTTTACAATATTTTGTTGAAACTATTCCCTCTCTTATGCAAATATGATTTGTTTCTGTATTGATTAATGCTATACAATTAATAGATAAATCATTTACTACTAATTTTGCTTGATGATACCATTTTTGGAATACTATTTTATCTATTATACTCAAAAACTTTATTCTTGAAGGTCTACTTTCAACTATATTACTTTCTCCTATATAATTTCTTCATTTTCATTTAATTCTACGAATTCTCTTGTTTGATTATTAATTATGATTATTAGTTGTGCCTTGTATTCTAAATTTTCTTCTTCTAATTTTCTTTTTCTATTTTTTATTTCTTTTATTTCATTTTTTAACTCTTTTATCTCCTTTTGTATCCTTCATAGTAATTTGTTGAATTACATTATGCTGCATTAGTCTTTCTTCAAACAATTTATTTATGCTAAAGGGTTCTTTAATCTTATGAATTTCTTGCCTTTCTTCTTTTAGTATTATATCTTTTAATAAATCTTCTTTTTCTTTTAATTTTTGGATCTTCTATTTTCTCTATTAATTCAAACAATAATTCTTTTTCTCTTTTGTTATTACATTTATTGTTTTACAATTAATATTTGAAATTTCTTTATCACTTTCTTCATTAGATGAACTTTCTATTGACATGAATTCTTCTTCCCTGGAAATTTCTGAAATATTTTCACTTTCTTCTTCATTTATTACCATGGCTAATATTTTGTCTCTTAATTCTTTATTTCCCGAAAGGATTTCGTTAATTTTATTTTTAACAAAACATTTATTTGCCATATGTTATTCTTTTCCACACTTCCAACATTTTATTTCATTTTTATTCTTTTCTAGTTTATTTTTTTCTATTTTTCCTCTAATTTATTTTATAATTATTTTCATCATTTTGGTACTTCTTCTTTCTATAACTTTTAATTCTTTCTGATGGAACTTGAATTTTTTGCTTACCAAATATCTTGCAAGAACATCTTAACTCTTTCTTTGACATTGCTTTTTGAGGTCCATATTTTATTTGAAATTTAAGTTCATTACATAATGCTAATACTTTCTTTTTTTATAGAAGCAAATAATTGTCTAAAAGTTATTTTTCTAAAAGGAATATTTTTTTCTTCCTGTTGCCTCTTTTAATTTTTGAACTATTCTTTGAGTGAATAATTTTGGAAGTCCTGATATGAATCTTTCTTTCCAAAATGCTTCATTACAATCATTCCTTCTTAATACTTTTTGAGATAAAAATGCATTTTCGTACCATCAATAAATCTGTTTAAGTTCTACATCTTAAGTTCATTAACATTTCTTTTGAACCGTGTAATTCTTTTTGTTGATTTCCTATAAAATGCATTCCTATTGCATATAATAATATTTCACAAGCTTACTTTCTTCTGTCAGAGTTCCATTTTCATGCCATACTTCTTGTCTATGAGTGGATATTCCTATCTTGTCTTCTAAACCTAATACTTTATCCCACCAACTCTTTAATTGTCTTATAAAACCAGATACTAATAAACCTACTATCTGTTCTTCTGATTGTTTTCTACATCTATGAGCAGTTTGTGCCATACCTATTTCTTGTAAAGTATTCAATATTTCATATTTAGATTTACCATCTGTATTCCATTCATATATTGAATTTCCATCATATTGAGCAGTTTTAAATGCAGTTCTTTCTTGATTCAGGTGTAGGCCTTGGATAATAATTTCTTGTGGGATAGTTCATTCTTATCCTAGTATTTCTAGATCTATATCTTTTAATTTTATTAATTTCTTGTGGTTCTTTGAAAAACTTATGAGTTTAGCCAACGCCTCTAAATTTAGTTTTATAACTACAGTTTGTTTATGTATGTGTATTGTTTTTATCAGTTTCTATTTGGTCTTCTGGCTATTTTAAAGCTTTGAGATGATAAGTTCTTTTAATCCAACTAGAATAGTAATGCTTGGGATTTTTTTATTGTATTCACTTGTCATTGTAGGTTGAGTCATTGGTCCAAGAAGATTCTCGCGTGGATCAGTACCCAAAGCTAGTTAAGGGTGAATCTAAGGTGGTTTGGGAATGGCAAGGTATGCAATGCCTATTGTATTGTTTTAATTGTTAAATTACATAGGTCTTTTGAGAACTGTACTACAGTGGATGTCTATTATTGCTTGATTGCTGTTTTTTTCTGTGTGGGTGGAAGGTATGCTCACAGGTGACAAAGTAATCTTTGTGAATTAATTACATTCTGTGATAATGTACTAGTTCATGTCAACATCAAGAAAACTGATGAACTATTGTTTGAAAAAATGGTACTGCTGATTAAATTGCACATATATTAACTTAGTGGGGATGGTGGTGCTTCTAATCATTTTGTCATTTGTGATTCGATATAAATGGAGCTCTAGGTTTGGCATGAAGGGTAATACAAATTTTGTGACAAAAAGGCCCCTTCTCATATGCAACTTTCAAGGTTTTAGGGCATACAAAAGGGCAAAATAATTCTTCAAAAAAAATATGTAACTTAAATAACCAACTTGTAACTACTCACTTTTGATCAATTTCGGTTCATATCAAGAGAAGCTTTTCTAATAGAACCTTTGAACATGACCAATCCAGCTTTGTCTTATAATGGGCGCCAGAAACAATTGGCGCTTCTAATATCATTTCATTGAATGATTTAACTTGTTTTTGTAGTTGAAGGATCTTTGAGCTCCTTGCGGAGGAGAAAGAAAGCAGAAAGTAGAATGAAGTCCAATGAAGGCGTAAATATGTCTTATGATCAAGAAACCCATACTTCAAAGAACGGTAAGTTGCTAAATTTGGAACTATTATGGATGTTAGGAACCTCCTTAGTTCTCTTCCCCTGTTTACGTATTTCTATCATTGTGAGTAGAATTCTTTCTTTTCTGATCAAAAACAAAAGAGAAAGGATAGGGGAATTGCTGATGGTCCACTTTCTTTCCACTTGTAACCCTAAAAATAGCATTTCTTGAATCAGGGGCACTGTTAAAAAGTTGGGACAGTCCTTGTTCAGGACCATCTAAGCTAAACAAGTTGCCAAGCTAGAGAGGTTCCTGAATCTCCAGAGTGCCCGAGTAAAGGTGTTTGGTTGGGGAAGTTGCAAACCCTTGTAAACTAGGACTCTGGTGAGTTTTAAGAGGAAGTCCAGATTTTGGTGAGAACAGTTGGACAAGGTATGGTTGAATCCTTCTTAATCTTTCCTTGAGCATCTGCAACCAAATGGGGAAATCATTGTAAGCCTAACCGGGAGGTCTTCTTCTGCAACCTGTTGTCCAAGTCTTGTAAAAATCTTGATGTATTTTAAATTAGATTTTAAAACAGAGAGATTAGGAGGCTTTCGTTTTCCTGCAAATGTATTTGTCGGCCCAATCCTGTCCAATGTTCATGAAATTTCATCGTTTGCAGCATATAATTCTGGCTGTTGTCTCAAAAATTGGGATTACATTTGGAGGTCATGCTTCCCAAAAAAAAAAAAAAAAAAAAAAAGAAGATTCTGATTTCATCCTTCGATCTCCTCTCAAGTGTGGCCTCTACTTTTTTAGTTTTAATTTAACATTAGCAATTAATTATTGCTTCCCAAACTTCGAGTTTTTCAGCTTAGCATAGGACTTCTAATGGTATTTAACCAAGTGAGATATTTGTCTCGTGCAATTTTTTATTAATAGGAGATTTGTAATTTAGAGTTATGTGCATTTTGATGTATGTTTATTAATAAAAATAACTGTGTTAATAGGACTTCATTTTATTAATAGGACTTCTAATGTAATTTTTTATTAATAAAAATAATTGTTTTGATGTGTGTTCATTTTGTATTTTGTGTCATGTTTATTCGACCAATGGTGGTTTTTATTTATTTATTTATTTATTTATTTTTGTATTCTGTTGTCTATTAAGTTTTGTTGTATGTTGAGTTATGTAGGTTGTTGAATATTCTTGTGACATTTTGATGATTTATTTTTATTTTTATTTTTATTTTTATTAAGAATTTCATCACAATCGGTGTCAAACTTAGATAAAAAAGTAAGACTGCGGTAAATTGATAGTAAGCATAAAATTTTTTATTAAATTAAAACAGAGACAAATAAAAACGATTTTATTTTGACAATTAACTTTCACCATTGGGGCATTTTTTATTTATTTTTTATTTTTTATTTTTTGATTGTTGTTGATATTTTTATTTTTATGTTTCTTGTTTTTCTGTAATTAAAAAAAAAATTGATGGAATTTAATTTATTGTTAATTTAGTTTATTTTTACTATATTTGTTAATTATCGTAAAAGTTTCTTGTCGAAATTCAAAAATGAGAAACAATGAAAATAGGATTCACCTACACACTTGGAATATAGAATTCTTAACTGCCAAATTAGGAGAATTGTGAAGTAATGGATAGAAGAAAAGTTAAAATTATGTGTATAAGAAATTAAGTGGGTAGGGTAGAAGACTAGAACAATAGTCTTATGGGTATAAATTTTGATACAAAAGTAAGGATAAAACTAGAAATAGTGTAAAAATAATTTTTCGTAAATATTTATGTGAGAATATAGTGGAAATAAAAAGAAAGGGAAATATAATTTTATTTGTCAAGATGGTTAATGGAAAAAATATAATTAACACAACGTATATATATCTAAATAGGTTTAAATGTAATTAGTAAAATATAATTTTGAAAAGATTTAGATAAATTTATACAGATAATACCTAGTACAGAGAAATTATTTATTAGATGAGATCTTATTGGATATGTAGGGGAGAATAATAAAAGATTTAAAATTATATACGGAAACTTTGGTTTTTTAAGCAAAAATGAGGTAAGAGAAACTATTCTAAAGTTTGCTATAGTATTTGATCTAATATTCATAAATATTTTTTTTAAGAAAAGAGAGTCGCACATATTTATATATAAAAGTGGGTTGAATGCTAATCAAATAAATTTCTTTCTCAGTAGGAGGAATGATAAAATGACTTGTAAGGATTGTAAGGTATACCGGGAGAGAATGTAACAATTCAGTATAGACTTTTAGTTATAGATGTGCGTATGCCTAAAAGGCCATATTAATATCGTCCGTTGGTAAAGTCAAAAATTAAATGGTGAAAATTGAAAAAAGAAAGAGAAACAATTTTTAGAGAAAAATTAATGCAATGATCAATTTAGTCGACCAATGATAATGCAAAAACTATATGGGTAAAAATGTCTAATACTATTAAAAGTATAGGTAGAGAGATTTTTGGCGTATCTAGAGGGCGGGCTCTAATTGGTAAGGAGTCGTGATGGTGGAATGAGAAAATTCAAATTATTATATGAACCAAACGGGAGTGTTATAGAAATCTTAAAAATATGAGAAATAACGATACATTTAAAATATACAAAAAAAATGAAAAAAATTATCTAAATCAAAAAATAAAATGTATATTGAATTGTATAAGAATTTAGAAATTAAAAATGGAGAGAAAGAGTTTTACAGAATTGTCAAGTTAAAGGAGAGAAAGGGAAAAGATGTAAATAGTGTTAGAGGTATAAAGAGTGAAACTAATAGTATACTTGTGAGGGATGAGGATATAAGAAAGTGTTGGATGGATTATTTTGATAATTTATTCAACGTGAATGGTACAAAATATATCGGCAATATCACAATACATGTAGAAGAGATCAATAGAGATTTCAAATATAAGATTTGTTTTCATAAAATAAAAGAAACCTTAAAAAGAATGAAAAATAATAAAACTATAGGATCCGATAGCATCTTTATTGAGATATGAAAATGTTTTGGGGAGGTCAGGATAGCAATGTTAACGAATTTTTTTAACAAAATTTGACAAATCAAGAAAATACTCAAAGTATGGAGAGAGAATATACTTGTACTATTATATAAGAATAAGGGGAATATACAAGACTACTCCAATTATAGAGGAATTAAATTTATGACTCATATTATGAAATTGTGGGAAAGAGTTATTGAGTATAGACTGAGAAATAAGCGTGTCTCAAAATCAATTTGAATTTATACCATGAAAATCTATTACCGAAATAATCTATTTACTAAGTCATTTGATGAAGACATTTAGAGCGTAGAAAATAAACATATATATGATATTCATTGATCTAAAAAAAAGCGTATGATAAGAGTTCAAGAGATATATTATGGTGGACATTGATAAAAAATGAGATTTCTATTAGACACATTAATTTTATTAAAAATATGTATGATAGAGCTGTCACCAACGTAAGAACTTGTAAGGGAGTAAGTAATAGCCTCACAAGAAACATTGGATTCCATCAAGGATCGGGTTTAAGTCCAATCCAATTTGTAATAGTGTTAGATAAAGTCACAAACAGCATCCAAGATGAAATACTATAGTGTATACTTTTTGCAGATGATATAGTGTTGATAAATGAAATTAGAGAGGATATTAGTGCTAAATTGGAGTCATTGAGAGATACACTAAAGTCCAGAGGATTCAGATTGAGTCGATGTAAAATAAAGTACATGAAATGCACGTTTAATGATAATCATAAGAACGATAAAGAAACGATTAACTTAGAAAAATAGGACATACCAAAAAGTGAACGTTTTAGATATATCGGATCCATTATCCAAAATGATGACAATATAGATGGAGATGTAAACCATAGGATCCAAGCGGTTTGGATGAGATGGAGAAATGACATCTGGAGTTCTTTGCTATTGCATGATACTACTACATTTGAAAGGAAAGTTTTATAGAATGACGGTAATACCTATACTACTATTAATATCGAATATTGAGTCATTAAACAATAACATAAAAATGGCTGTAATTGAGATGAAAATGTTAAGATGGATGTGTGATAAAATTAGAAAATATATAATTAAAAATGAAGAGATACACATTAAATTAAGAGTGAGATTAATTGTAGATAAGATATGAGAGTATCGCTTGAGGTGGTTTGGGTATGTGTAATGAAAACCCAAAGACACACCAGTTAGAAGAATCAAGAGGTTAAATATAAGAGATTTAATAAAATGATGAAATAGACCGTTAAAAATCTGGATATAATGTATTCACAAAGATAAGACAGTTAAGATGTTAACTAAAAAAATGATTTTGGACAGGAAGGACTAGCGTAGGAGAATTAAAATAAATTAAATTATCACTTTTCGTATTATAAATGTATTTAGATAGCTATTTTTTTCATATTATATATTATATATATATTCTAATCATCTTATATTTATCTCTAAAAAGGTCGATCTCAAATTTTGAGATTAAAATGCATATTGTTGTTGTTATAATTTAGAGTTATATAAGGAGAGTAACTTTTTTTTTTTGGTATAATCATGAAATAAATTAGTATCAAAATTTATTAAATATATTAATTGTCCATTTATATCTGTTTGTCTCATTTCATATTATTTTATATCTTGTGACACATAGCTTTGGTTATTTATATTTTGTGTGTTTTTAATGAAATTGTGGGGTTCACACTTTGAAATCTATAGTGGTTTTTCGATTAACACGTTAGATCGTTTAATTAATATTTAGATTTAAATTTTAAAAGTATAAAAAATAATGTTGAGAGAGTTTTCTTTTATAAAGGATTTGATAGTCAAATTGATCGAAATTTGAATTCGAATACGAATTGATCGAACACCTTAAAAAAAAAAAAAAAAATCCATACCGGTCTCCCGACTTGTGACCCGAGGACATGTCAATCTTTTTCTTATTGAAAGTATTTCCCATGACCAAATTACGCCCAATCCTATCATGAACTTCACCTTCCCATTTTCAGATAAATGCTGGTTGTGGTCCCGTATTGGTCCCCTTGACTTGTGGCCCCTAGCCCTGAAGGACGAGTCAATCTTTTTCTTGTCGAAAGAATGTCCCATGACCAAATTAGGCCCAACCCTATCATGTCATAATATATATATATTTTTTACTTTGTCTAAGCCATCACCCGATATCTGAGACTTTATCCTGACTAATCTGGATCGACCGATTGAAAGACCCACTTTCGTGGGGACGGGGTCTCCCAACAAAGGATTTTCTATGCTCATGCCGAGATTCGAACCCTCATATGGTTAAGGGGTGAATATGTCTCTACCTATCTACACCACCGTTTGTTGATAGAATCGAACCAGGAAGGGCATTATCATTTCCAACGCCTGTAACCACCAAGTCACTCCATGGGCTTCTATCATGTCATAATATACTGAAAGGAACCTTCACCTTCTCATTTTCAAATAAATGCTGGTTGTGGGCAGTGGGTATTGTACTTGTAATTTGATTTTCAAATTTAATGAAATTATCTAAAGGAAAAACAAAATAATAGCAAGACCTTTCATGAGGTTGCCTTATCTTTGAAGAACAAATGGAAGGGAAAATGTTTTTCTTTTTGTTTATGGCCTTTTCAATTTAATTTTCAAAGACATCCTAATTTATCAAGCTAGTTTATCACAATTTGGTTTGTCATATCATCGTAGTTGAAACAGTCCCTGAAAGTAACCATGTTTTAAGATAAAACAATAGTACCTATGGACTATGGATGCATCATATGAAAGGATTTTGGGCAAGAACCCAGAGGGTTACAGAGCATTTATGACTGATATTGGAAGCCGTTCTTGGAACCGGAAGTGAAGAACCCAATCTAGTGACCAATTATTCACATAAGCAAAAAAGCCTTCACATGAGGACTACACTATTCCCATTTTAGAAACTTGTGTGGGCTCATGTCACGAACACCTGATCCCATTATTATTATTATTATTTTTTTGCATTCAATGAGACTCGAACTCGAATCTATTACAATAGAGAATAAGAAAGATACCACTTGAACTACGACACATTGGCCGTGATCCCATTATTCTTCACCCATGAAATCTTGGCTTTAGTAAGCTACATAGAAACTTATGATAGTTAATTTTATGGCCATTAATAAAGCAAGTGTTGGGAGTTGGACAATAGGCATATGGCAGTATGTCCTGCCCATCCCTAATTTGCTCAAAAGTCAGTCTACTTCTCACGGGATGCAAGAAAACTTTTGATACAGTCGATAAGCTATAACTCAATTAGTACTATTTATTTATTTTTTAAATCTTGAATTCAAATTCCTCGGTGTATCCCAAAAAAAACAAAAAAACTTTTGATATAGATCTTAAAAAGGGGAAAAAAGTAGCAATTTTAAAAACAAAAACATGATAACGAAAATGTGAATTCATGTAACTAATTTCAATTAAATTGGGATTAATAGATAATTATAGTAATATACTTATGATCAAATTTTTTTTTGGGTGCATATACTTATGATCTATAAGGAGCTTTTAAATTTTATTTTTTTTTTAGGGTTAGTAAAAGAGAAAAAATGGGAGACGATTATCATTGCTATATCCATAGTTTGACCATAGTTTCTTCTCTTACTATGAATCGTTTGAATTGAGTTATGGTTATTGTTATCATCATTACTCCATAAAAATACAAAAAACACTCACTATATCCTCCTTAACTCAAAATAACTAAGTTGTATTTTTAGAAATCATTTCTGTCAGTGAAATTAAGAATCCATGATGTTGTAACTATAGAGATTATTTATTTGGACAACCACTTTAGTGGTGGAAACAATTAAGTACCTAAAACCTGTAATTTATTATAGATGTAGAATATGTGAATTATATCAATTATATTAAACGTAAACATACGGTCAGTTTAATGAGAAGAATATTAAAATTTTTTAATCAATAATTTAAATTGAAATTTTAAAAATAAAAAAAAATTATATTAGAAGAAGTTTTCTCTTCAAGAGCCCGATTATATCTCAAATTAGATTAATCATAATATAATTTTGAAAATCGATCGATAAGGACAAGAAAAAAAAAGACATAAATATGGAGCATCGGACCATTTACGAGGGTATTTGAAATTATTTATAAGCTGATCAAACTAACTTATAAGTTAAAATTAAAATTCTAATCATTTGGTAATTAAAATTTATAAAAGTGTTTATAAAGCCAAAAAGTGTTTATATATCAAAAAAAACAATAAACTGCTCCTATCAGTTTTTTTATTTTGGTGCTTTTAAACACAAATAAAATAAGTTATTTTGATCAATAAAAATATACTTTTACCCTTTATATTTTAACAAAAATTATAATTATGTCACAGACTTTATATTCTCATCTAATAATAGGGTTTCACTAATTTTAAGAAATCTCATTATGTCAAATTACATATTTTTCTGTAATACATCTTTCTCACCGTCCTAAAATTTTTTGCTCCGACTTTTATAATATATTTATGATTATGGACTCTATTGTAAACTATGCTAATTTAAATTATATATTTTTATTTATAAAAATATATCTAAAAATTATTTATTTCATTTATCTGTTTCTAACTGAATTGTTTTAATTTTTTTCTATCATTTAAATTATAATACTGTTTACTTTTAAAATATGTATTCTATAGTTATATAAAAGTATCTTATTGTCACTATGGTCTTTTATTTATTTTATATAGATTATAAATATTTATTTTACCAAATAGTTTATTACTTTTAAATAACATTTATCCAAACTGATAGTAATTTATTTTTTAAAAAAATTAAAATAAATTTATAAATTAAAAATTTATTTATAAACATTAAATACTTATAAATAAATTTTTTTAAACAATTCCAAACGGTCGTATATCGCACATTAACGCAGAGCAAGCTTTCTTTTTTTATAGCGTAGCGAAGGGTCGGCAAGGACACAGTGAGTGGAAGGCGGTGGACTGTGGTTGATCTTTTCTTTGCCATGGCCCCACCCATCTCCTGCGCCGCTATCATGCCCCGTTGCCATGACACAGAGCTTACTGCGGTTCCAAGCGGCACACCTTGAATCTGGCTCTGGTTGACATGACCTTGACTATGAGAAGATTCATTATCCTAGGGATTTGCTTTAAATAATTTGACTTCTTATAACATCACACAAAATTGTATTAAGCTTGCAAAATTGCATTATTATGGGTTTTTTTTTTTCTTTTTGTTTAATGATATTTTGAGCCGACATAAAAATTTCTTCATATATATATTTTTTTGAATTTCATTAGAAAATTCATAAATTTAAAACTATATAACAGTAACTCTCATATAAACTCAAATCATTAAAACTCAAATTTATTCTTTAAAAAAATTAACTAAATATATATTCTTAAAAAAAAAACTCAAATTAATCTTCCTCCATTGCATTGTTAGATTTAAACTTGAATATATATTATTTTATTATAAAAAGATCACAAAAATCATTAAAATACATATCACGAAACTAATATTTAAAAAAAATACTTGAATAAAAACTATTTACCACTAGTATTCTTACAAAATCTTAAACTCAAATATTTAATATAACCCGAGAGTACATATAGCTATAGAATTACATGCAGATATAACTCCTGAGATTCTCCCCATCTCATATGCAAATCGAGGGGAACACACTTTCAAATTCTCAAAGCTACCCTACAATACAAGGCAAGAAAATTGGTGTGCCTTTGGTCTTTATTTTTTATGCTAATAACTGGACCCTCCAATGTTTGTCATATGAGTTAAAGTTACCGGGAAAATCCCTATCATCACTCTCATAAAGGATATGCATTATCTTCTCTAATTAACCAAATAATAATAGTAGTAAAAAAATAAAAAAAAACCCAATTTTGTTTTCTCTTTCCCTCATCCCCTAAAACAAGTTTTCAAATAATTTTCAGTGCCTTGGAGAGACTCAAGGTAGATAAAATAAAAGAGAGTAAGAAGAAATAATGACTAATTAATTAATTAATTTATTTATTCAATTATGGGTGTGTAGAAAGAATTTAAGATAACCAAATAAAAAGTATAGTCATTCAATTATTACAGTTTGAAAAGCCTGAGTAGAAAAAATACCACATTTATACTTTAATCACCCTCTAATTGAAGAAGATATATATATTTAAAAAATTATTATATTTAGTATTAGCAACAGGATTAAAAGCAGCATATTTTAATTTTATTTAACAAAAACCTAAATACTTATGCTGAGAGGTTAGATGCAGATATGCATTATATTTGTATTTTATTTTATTTTTATCCATCAATATTTATATTGGGTCGATTAATTTAATTTAAATATTATAAAATTTATTATAAAATGAATTCTCTCATATATATATATATATATATATATTTACTTTTAAATTCAAAATCCCTGATTAAACCGACGACCGAAAAAAGTGCCTTAATCCGTAGAGCAGAAAATTCAAAATAAGAATCCTCAGCATCATCGAGCGATCGAGAGAGAGAGAGAGAGAGAGAGAGAGAGTCCTCCATGGTCTTCACCTAGTCTACTCAATATGTGGATCTACCGCTAAGTGGTATTAACCAGAGAGAAAATGCACAACATTTTAGAAAACAACAATTAACTGCTCCAGCGACACCACCTTGCACACTCACCCCAACCACTCTCTCTCTCTCTCTGTATTTATGCTTTTCACTCGTTCTCACACTCTCCATTGCCTTTAGCATTGTGGGGCTGCTGCAGAGCTCGAACAGCAGAAACCTACTTCAGATTTTTCTTCTTTTTTTTTTTGGGTATGTTTCTAAAATCTGTTTGATCCCATTTTTCTTTACCCATTTTTTGCAGTTGCATGTAGATCTCTATCTGGGTTTGCATTTTCTTTTCTTCGTTGGTTTTAAGGTTCTCTGTTTTTGGCTGCTTCTTTCTTTTCCTTTTTTCAATTCAATGTACTGCCTGAACTTCATTTCGCTAGATTCCAAGTTTGGATTCTCGCATAATAATTTTCAATTGAAGACTATCCGATGCTTGATACTTTGGATTTCGGTTTCTGAATGTAAAATTCTTGATTTGGTTACTTTGGGATTTCTTTTTTTTGGGGGGGAATAATGAATTCCTGTTTGGAGGGGTTACTTTTGTGGGAAAGAGTCTATTTTAAACAACTAATAGAATATTTTCATGGTCCCAACTCATAACATAATCATTCCCCCAAATGATAAAAGAATTTAAATTTTATTCTTGTGAATTATCGAATGTATTCTTGAAGTTTGTTGATGATTTATGTTGGACACCACTCAAAGTCAAAGAAAACATCCAGTTGCTCATGTTTTAGAGAATCTCAAGGGTATTACTCAAATCTTGGTCTATTTTTGTGATGGCCAACCTAATCAGATCCGGATTTAAGGGTTCACATCAGGGAATTAAGGAAGCCGGATAAGAGTTAAGGATCTGGAAAATTAAATAAATTTACTTGTCTCAGGGTTTTGGTCATTACCATGCGGATGTGCAAGTAAAATAAGAAAGCCAGTGACTTATTTATTTATTTATATATTTCCCTTTGGGGTTCATTAATATTGCATCGTGCAGTACGTTTTCTTTGTTCTTGAATTGGCACAAATTATTGAATAGAACAAAGAAATTGGTATAAGGTGCTCAACAGTGTAGGTACTTCTAATTTAGAAATATTTGTAGGCTATGCATATCTTGTTCCCTTTTTAATCCCCCCACCATCCTGTTATGATAGAATATGAAGCAATTTGATTTTGCATTCGAGGGGAAAAAAAAAAATTCTGTAGGGTTTAGACTGCTTCTTCTTCAGTTGCATTCTTATCATGACTTTAGGCAAGCGTGCCAAACTTCAAAAAATTTGATCAATAACGTTATCTTATCTATTTACCTCTTGTACAAGTAGTTGATCCTGGATATGTCCCAAAGCTACAGTTGACCAAATCTTTATCACTTGTTACAGGTACTTAATTGTTTAATCTTATATTGACCATAATAATCAGCTTAATTCTGTGTCTTTTAGTAAGAAGCTTTTTAGAGTTTGTACTTGTCAGATATTGAAAGCTTTTAAAATCCAAATTATCTAGTGATGGAGACCATTTCATTAGGAAGGTTGTCCATTTTGGGGTAAGAGCTTGAATTAATAAGGGGAGCTCTATTGTAAACATAGTATTGCTTGGAGCAATTCATGATACACTTAAGAACCAGCACATATTACTTACATATCTTCGGTCAGAATATTATGCTGCACTTGACTTTTTGACTGATTCACATAGCTATAATCTTGGGAATGCTTTGGTCTATGCCCTTGACATTATGGTTCTTGCTCAAGATTCTGTTACTAGGTTTTTCTTGGCTTTTTGTTTATCATACATTTTCTCCATAGAACAAGCTACGATCTCTCTCTCAAATGCTTCTTTCCTTGTTGCCATAATGTCTCCCCCCCAAAAAAAATCTGTTATCTGGCCTTCTTGTTCATGGTCTTAAATTTTGTCCTCAAACCCCTGATCTGGCAAAAATCCATCATGACAAGCTTCAGGAAAATCTAACCCATGTCACCTAGCATCAGCATAAAAAAAGAACTTTGGCTGTAACAATGGTGAAAAAGTCCACTTCTTTCCCTGCTTTTTCTCATCTAAATTTGGCTATGTATGATCTAATTTAGTGTGAATCCTCTTGTTTTCCTTGTTTTTCCTGCAGTAAACATATGTTAGTTCCCATGTTCATTGATTTGCCATTGTAGCTATAGAATCTCTAATTGTCTTGCATATGAATGAACTCTTCAGGTATATCCCAAGAACATAATTATGGGTGCCAAGCATAACCAATCCAGCCATAGACCACGGAGTCCTGTGTCTATATTTGTTGTCCTTGGACTTTGCTGCCTCTTTTACTTATTGGGAGCATGGCGGAAGAGTGGCTTTGGTAAGGAAGATAGCATAGCCATGAGAATAACCCAGCAGACAGATTGCAGCATCCCTACCAATTTGGATTTTGAGCCCCATCACAAAAGTGTTGAAATCATTAGTACATCCGAACCTAAAGCCAAAGTGTTTGAGCCCTGTGATGCCAAATATACTGATTACACCCCTTGCCAAGAACAAGATAGGGCAATGACCTTTCCAAGAGAAAATATGATATACAGAGAAAGACACTGTCCTCCGGAGGAAGAAAAATTGTGTTGCCTTGTTCCTGCACCTGAGGGCTATACAGCCCCGTTTCCCTGGCCTAAAAGCAGAGACTATGTTTATTATGCAAATGTTCCTTACAAGAGTTTGACTGTCGAGAAAGCAGTCCAGAACTGGGTACAGTTTCAAGGGAACGTGTTCAAATTTCCTGGTGGAGGAACAATGTTTCCTCAAGGAGCAGATGCATATATTGACGAGCTTGCATCAGTAATTCCGATTGCAGATGGCTCTGTTCGGACTGCTCTGGATACTGGTTGTGGAGTATGTTAATAAGCCAAATTAATTTTGCTGCTTTATCCATTCATTTCATTAAATCCCAATGGTCACGTTTTGAGCTAGTTTTGCATTTTTAAATTAATTAATTGCATTGGTTAATGGAATTGCATCGTTCAATGTACCCTTAAAACAAATTCTTCAACATGAGGTGAGTAATGATCACTCATATGGTAAACATTTGTTGGACAAATGATATTGCTTTTTGTTGTCCGCAGAAAGTTTTTTGAAAGAATTAAGAGTAAAGACCTGTATATACCTCTCACCATATCTGATATAGAACCTCTATCTGTAGAGCTACCCTATAATTTAGTCAAATTGTTGCTTAGAGAATACTGTCAAAACAGATTTTCTTCTAATGTGCTCAGTGGGTTACTTTTCATATGCAATGATTGATGGACTTATGTACCCAACCGTTTTATAGGTTGCAAGCTGGGGGGCATATATGCTGAAGAGGAATGTATTAACTATGTCATTTGCTCCACGGGACAATCATGAAGCACAAGTACAGTTTGCATTGGAGAGGGGTGTTCCTGCTGTCATTGGTGTTCTTGGATCAATACGTCTTCCATATCCATCTAGAGCCTTTGATATCGCTCAATGCTCTCGCTGTCTAATCCCATGGACAGCAAATGGTGAGTACCATTCACAGTTTACATAGACGGGAAAAAAGAAAATTGCCATAAGTATCAGCAAGTGGCATCTGGAATACCACCTTTTTCTCTGCTGAAAGCTATGAAAAAGCATATAAATGGGTAAATGGGGGAGGTTCTCTTTGATGCACAGAATCAAGAGGTGGAGTTATAATGCAATTTATTTAAATGCCCAGAACTAGAAGTTGACTTTTCACTTATCAACATTGAATGCAGATGGAATGTACCTTATGGAAGTTGATCGTGTCCTTAGACCTGGTGGTTACTGGGTCTTATCTGGCCCTC
This sequence comes from Dillenia turbinata, assembly GCA_037126225.1. NCBI lineage: Eukaryota > Viridiplantae > Streptophyta > Magnoliopsida > Dilleniales > Dilleniaceae > Dillenia > Dillenia turbinata. Next base: position 17,818,971 of record JBAMMX010000001.1, on the reverse strand, counting down.
CAATTAATTGGAAGACCTACTACAAAACGTGGAAGAGGTCCAAAGAAGATCTTCGGGCAGAGCAACAAAAGATTGAGGACTTGGCTGAAAGTCTTTGCTGGGAAAAGAAATATGAAAAGGGTGATATAGCCATCTTCAGGAAAAAACTGAATGATGAATCTTGCCAGAGAAATTCTGCTACTATTTGTGAAGCAAAGGAAGCTGATGATGTCTGGTGAGCCACTGCATTAATATAATTTATACTCTTGCTCATTCATGAAGTATAATCCTCAGTTGAATCCTTATATAGTTAGTTCAGACTATCTTACATTTCATAGTCAACAGCTTTCATGCTAATTATTTCATAGCCTCAGTGACTAATCTGTAGTTCCATTTAAGCTTTAGGTTTGACCCCTTGTTCCTGGCCTTACCATAGAATGCCTTCCCTTCTTGAGTAGCAGCAACAGGAATTCAAGTTAAATCATATTATAACCTTATGTTCATAGCAAGGGAGAGTGGATGCAGATAAAATGGATCGAAAAAAAGGTGGTTAGCGCCGAACATTAAATGTGGTAGTGTGGATTTATTCATTCTTGTTTATACTAAAGATTTGATTTTATTTTCTAATCAAGTTATGGAGACAAGTGCGTGGGGACTAATTATAAACCCCTCTTTTGTAGTGTTTAGATTTTTTAGTTTTAGATACATCCTACTATCAAACACTTGAAAATTTCTTCTGCATGAATTTTCACATGTGGTTTTACTAGATTTATATTATACATATTTAGATCGAGTACTAAATTTTAGGGATATTTTTTTTTTTTTTTTTTTTTTTTCTTTGAGTGTCAAGCTCCCACATAAGGTCAAAGACCTAGCTCCACAAGAACATACATTGAGATCTCAAAAGGACAAAACAAGGAAAAGCAAAAGAATCCTTTTGGTTTTGAAACACGGTGGTTATTGGAGTCAAAAACAATTTTTGGTGGAGAAAACAGAATGATGCTAGAGTTGGATGCCAAAAGAAGAAGAAGAGGAGGAGGGAGAAGAAGAAAGCTACTTAAATAGAAAAGGCCTACCAAAATAAAGGTGTCTCTAAGCATGTCCTAGCCTCAAATTTTATACAAGCATAAAGATAATTAAATAAATAAAGTGGGAAAATTTCAATTGTGCTATAGTAATGTTAGAAACATGTTTGACCCCCCTTAGTATTATCATGAACATGTTAATATGAGAATTCTTTTTTATGTTCCTCTGAGCTAAAATGTAAAGGAGCAGAAATTGTGTGGGACCAATTTTGAATCGGGGACTTCTAGTGTGTGAGACTAGTGTGATAACCAACTACGCCATCCAGAAAGTTTGATGTATGGATAGTTATATGTATATAGAGATAAATACCAAGCAATATCTAGAGTATAATAGTAACGTAATCAAATCAACTAAGCTTCTAAGTATATTTTTTCAATATAAGAATTTCTCTTTTATTTTATTTTTTTATATTTTAAAATTCTAATTTTTGAGGGCAAACAATGTCTTCGGCCTGAGTTTGAACAGATGACCATTGGTGTGTGAGGCTAGCGTGATGAACAACTACACCACCTAGAATACATGAATTGTTATGTTCTCACCAAATTAAAATTCATGAAGTTTATTTAAAAACAGATGCCAATTTTAAAGATTATTTGTGGTTTTGACCTAAATAAAATATCAAACAGTAGCTCAAGCATATGTTAGTAACATATTAGAATCAACTGTTTAAAACTACATTCTTTCAACATAAGAATATCTCTTTTATTTAGTTTTTGCACATTAAGATTCTAATTTTCGTAAAAAAATAATTTCCAAGACTAAATCAACCTGATCAAGCCAAGTTGTGGACGTATCTCAGATATGTCTATGACGACACTTCTTGATACTTGGACACTCACCAAAATGTTTTTGCCATGTCTTATTGGCATTTCCGTATAAGACATGCAGATAGCTCCCCTAAGTACTTCATAGCCTGTCCAGAAACCTAGTGTACCATGGAACTTGCCTTTTCTTGTATTACATATACCGAGCGACCATTGGTTGATTTCTCTTGCAGTGAAGATTTAAAACTTAAATGTACCAGCAGACAGAAATTATGGGCCTAAAATCTGAATGTTTAACTACATTTTTGTGAGTTGGTACGGGCCATGGTATGTTACTGATCACATGTGCATGAGATACTTCTTTTAGAGTCTTGGTCACACAGGATCAGATACACAATCTAGTCAATACAATTTAGCATGATGCGAGGCTTGCCTTTTACATGCTGCTATTATTTTGATTCCTCCTTTGCTCTGCTGATGTTCGTTTTCTGATGTACTAGGTACAAGAAAATGGAGACATGTATAACTCCATTTCCTCAGGTTAAGAATGCAAAAGAAATAGCAGGAGGAAAGCTGAGGAAATTTCCAGATAGGCTTTTTTCTATTCCTCCCCGAATAGCGAAGAGTCTAGTTCCAGACGTAACAGTGGAGTCTTATGAAGAGGATAACCAACTTTGGAAAAAGCGTGTTAGGTATTACAAGAGGTCCAACAGCTTACTTGGTACTTCAAGATATCGGAATGTAATGGATATGAATGCTGGCCTTGGAGGCTTTGCAGCTGCACTTGAGTCACCAAAATTATGGGTCATGAATGTTGTGCCTAATATTGCAAAGAACACTTTAGGTGTTATTTATGAGAGAGGCCTGATCGGCATATATCATGACTGGTATGATTTATGAGTCAGTTTTTGAATTTTCCCTGTCAAAAGACATCTAATTGCATGTTCCATGGTGTAGGATTTTTGACACTAAAAGATTAAACTCAACCTGAGAAACATTTTGCACTATGTTTCCTGTTAATGAAAATGCACAGCCAGCATACCTCCATATAGGGTCATTATTCCACCTTTCCTTGCAAGACAATGAACCATCAGTGTCAGAGGCAAAGTATAGATACTGGCCACAATTTTGTCAGAAACAATGTTTTGAATACTAGCATTTGGAGAAAAATGTAGAAATAGCTTCAGTTACGGTGAAATTAGCAATCTCACTCAGAATGTTTATGTAAAAGGATGCTGCTTTTTACATAATAGTTAATGTGAATAAGACAATAACATGAAGGTTGTGAATCCAACTGCAGATTTCCCAATATCTCAGCTTGTGAGATCTCATTGAAATTTTTGTTTCTTGTTATGTTTCAGGTGTGAAGGCTTCTCAACATACCCAAGGACATACGACCTAATCCATGGTAGTGGTGTATTCAGCTTGTATGACAAAAAGTGAGTATTATTTTCTTCCTGTCTATTGCCATTTACAGGTCAAACATCAAGTTCTCTGACTCTGCATCTTAGGTTTTGTGCCAAGCTCAACTGATACACTTTTTCGCTATAAATCTGCTTTAGTATTCAACTGTCTGAAGCTTTCACTTGGGAAGTTACTGTCTTTCTTTTACCTTATTAAATTTAGAGTGATTTTACACATTTCCTTAATTCTTAAACACTAAAAAAGACATTGATGCAGTAACAGATGCAGCTATTACCTTTTAATTTTTCTGATATGGCATTAGTACTTTACTCTGATAATTGGCATGAGGTATTAAGGTTTGACCAAGTGTGATATAAATGTTAAATCAGATGCAATCTTGAAGACATCCTTCTGGAAATGGATAGGATTTTGCGGCCTGGCGGGTTAGTGATCTTGCGTGATGAAGTTGATGTCCTAAACAAGGTTAAGAAGATTGTAGGAGGGATGAGATGGGAAGCCAAGTTGATGGATCATGAAGATGGCCCTCTAGTACCTGAGAAAATTCTGGTTGCTGTCAAGCAATATTGGGTCGTTGGAAGCACAGGAAACAACACCACAGATGATCGATAAGCTGCTGAATTGTTACGTATAAACTAAAACCAGGACTAAGGGATCAATTTGATTGCCCTGGGGCGGGACAAAAGAAAGAGTTCGTGTCCCCCGGCAAAGGGCAGTCCTTAATCCTATAGGTGAAAAAAAGTTGTGATTGTTTTGAAAGGGGGGGGGGGGGAATAAAGAGCATGTAGTTTATTTTAAGCGAGTGGTCCTTGGCTTTAGTTTTAGCCAGAACAATAATGTTCCATAAACTTGATGATAAATGATCATAATGAAATATCCACATTCATATTTACAACAATATTTCATTGTATGTGTTAGAATAAAACGTGACTCATACACGCAGCGGAAGCAATAAATATAATTTCGGAACTGTAAAAATTTGAGTTCGTGATATACCTCAATCAATGATGTAGAAGATAATTGGAACCGCGAATTTTGAACACAAATTTCTCGAAGTCGGGATGATAGTTACAATAATCGACCTATCACCGCAATACCACAACGATCCAACCCTTAATCCGGTGATTCGTAAACGATCGGAAAACTTTCAATTTTAATTGTTCTACGCAACAATTAATTTTCTTTTTTAAAAAGAAATTTTTTCTCTCTCAGAAAAATATGTCATTCACTCTATTTTTCTCTCTAAGAAAAATGGAATACTTTTACCTTCGTTAAATTGTCTCTTAAAAAAAAATACAATATTCAATTGAAAGATTTGTTTCAACGTTGAATTCAATTAGGAGAGTGTAAATTGGAAGTTGACTCTCATTCTAAAACTAACTCCCGTAGGAGAGTGGAGACAAAATAGGGGGAGTGGAGTATTGGGTTTAACCAACCCAATTTGAATTTCAAAAATTCAATTTTTACCAATGGTAATTTCTGCCCCACGTGGGCATCAACAAACATCTCCCACTTGCACACGAGGACATTTTACTTCCGTCATAAGATCACAACTCATGTAATCTATCACATCACCCTACAGAGTTTTCATACAGGGTTGGACGTCGTGCGACTAGCGAGAACACCTACAAACAAAAACTTTTGGATATACTTGTTAGGATGATCGAGTAGTCACCGTTAGTATCAAAAGAAAGCTCAAAGTACCCTAGATCCAAGACTGATTGCATCCATCGAACTACTTTCCTCATCGAAAGTAATCCCCAGATATCGCTCGACGATGTATCCACTTTATATTCAAATCCCTACATGGACGAATATAAAAGATCGGTCGGTAAATGCAACATAATGATGTAATGTCAATTGGTCTTCCTTTTCCCAAACTCGAATCTATCGGTCTCAACTTAGCTATTTTCCTAGACCTGTCCTTCATACCTCAATTTATCTTCTGGGCTATCGGTAAACAGATTAAAGTACCAAACACTGAATCAAAACCTCAAGAAACAGTCGAAAGTAGTAAGGGCACAAGAGATCCCACCCAGTGGATCTCGGGTCTCACACAGTGGAGTTTGGGGATAAATTTCAATTTATTGCCTCAAGTAATACAGCTCCCACTATCCTAAGTCGTCTTTTCACACGCGGTATGAAACACGTGCCACAGTGTTATTCCTCAATCTCTCCAAAGGGCATATGTCAGATTTCTCTAACATTGTACAGGTATAGGGACTCAGTCTACACATAAGACTTTATCTAGAGATCTCAGAGAGAGTACCTCAGAGACAATATCACAAGTCGCAGGTGATATCCGATATCTCAAACCTGGCTACTCACAGGCAACATGGATGTGGATACGTCCATGTCGGTCATATCACATATGACCTCATCCTGAACACATATTAGGGCGACTTATGTTCTAGCAGGGTCACTCTCAAAGTCTCTTACAGTTAGAAATCGTCTCATCCCCACTCACTCAGAGCCGGAGGTGGTCACTCGTGTAAGAGGGTCGACCTCGCCTGCCTGACATATCTATTATCACATCACAGAATATATATATGACAATAAAAGTAAGTGCATTAAATGAAAAATATAACACAAAAGTGACTGAATAATGCACTATAACCATATATATAGAAAATCAATAAGCATCAATGTCATCAATAAGTACAAACTGAGAAATATCAGAAAATGCCCAAAACCAATGACTCTCTATGCCCTAGAAATGAGTCTCTAGTAATGGGTTTGGTGAAGGGGTCAGTCACCATGCTGTATGTCGAAATGTACTTGATAGTCACTTCACCCTTCTCGATGATGTCTCTAACGTAATGGTATCTAGTGTCAATGTATTTGGTCATACTATGAAACTTAGGGTCTCGAGTGTAAGCGATAGCGGTCTGATTATCACAATAAATCATTACTGACCTCCCACTATCCGCTATAATCCCTAAGTCATCCAGTAGTCTCCAGAGCTAAACACTCTCCTGAACTGCAACTGAGAATGCCACGAACTCAGCCTCCATCGTAGATAGAGCAACACAAGTTTGTTTCTTACTACTCCAAGAGATGGCACCGCCATTGAGCAAGAAAGCAAAACCTGATGTCGATTTGCGCTTATCCAAACCGCCTCCCCAGTCGGCGTCTGAATACCCCACAAGGCGCAAATCACCTCTCCCGTAACACAAGGAGAAGTTTGCAGTTCCCTTTCGATATTGGAAAATCCTTTTCACTGCTCTCTAGTGATCCATTCCAGAATTTGCCTGATATCTGCTCACCAGACCAACTGCATAACAAATGTCCAGTCTAGTACACAACATTGCGTACATTAAACTTCCCACTGCACTGGAGTAATGTACTTTATGCATTTCCCTTACTTTTTTCTGAGTTTTCGGACACATTTCCAGACTCAGGCCTTCACCTTTGGCGATCAGAGTATCTATGGGATTACAGTCACTCATCTCAAAACGCTCGAAAATTTTCCTAATGTAAGTCTCTTGTGAAAGAGCCAACATCTTTCTCAAGCGATCCCTATGGATCTGAACTCCGAGGATAAACTCAGCTTCACCCATGTCTTTCATATCGAAGCTGGATGACAACCACGCTTTGATGGTCATTAAATACTGAATGTCATTCCCAACCAACATTATGTCATCCACATACAACGACAGGATCACAAAAGAGTTATCGGACCGAATTAGATAGACACAATGATCCTCCTCGACCATCGTAAAACCGTAAGATATCACATTCTCATGAAATCTTATGTACCACCGCCTGGATGACTACTTTAGGCCGTATATCGACTTCCGAAATCGACAGACCTTATCCTCTTGACCTACTAAAACGAACCCCGGGGATTGTTCCATGTAGATCTCCTCATCCAGGCTCTCGTTAAGGAAAGCGGTCTTAACGTCCATCTTGTGTAACTCTAGATCCATACTAACGGCAATCGCCAAAAGTAAACGGATCGAAATAAACTTGACTACTTGGGAGAAAGTCTCATCATAGTCAATGCCCTTACTCTGTGTGTAACCTTTGGCTACCAGACGGGCCTTGTACCTCTCAATCGATTTATCAGCCTTTCTTTTAATCTTGAGAACCTAATTGTTTCCAATGGTCTTTCTATCCTCAGGCAAGTCAACTAACTCCCAGACTTCGTTGACTCTCATTGATTCCATTTCCTCGTGCATGGCCTGTAACCATTGGTCCTTTGCTGAACCCTCGAGAGCCTTCTGTACAGTCCTCGGCTCTCCATCGTCATCGGGAGTCACAATGAGGATCTCATCCTCAATCGGGAAACGCGACGAGGCACTTGTCCCCGACTACTCCTACGAGGAGAGAGAGCCATCACACCTTCGGATGAACCGCTCTCACTAGGACCAAGATCCGTAATAGGGTCTTGAGTCCCGCCGCTGGATTCGGCTGAGCCACTAGGCTCATCCATCTCATAGAAGGTGAAGTCTGGATCGATTTCTCCTCTCTTAGGGAAATCACTCTCGAGAAAAATGGCATCACGAGACTCTATCTCAGTGACAGTGTCGTCCATATGTTCTCCTAGGAACACATGTCCCTTGGACTGTTTAGAGTATCTAATAAAGATACACTTCTTTTTTCATGGGCCTAACTTGCCGTACTGATGCGAGGAATCATGAACATATGCGACGCAACCCCATGGCCTCAAGTGGCTAAGGTCAGGCTGTCTCCCTATCCAAAACTCGTATGGGATGCTGACTACGGACTTCGTCGGAACACGATTAAGGACGTAGGTTGCAGTCAACAACGCATCCCCTCAATGGGAGATAGGTAAGTTGGCCTGCGCCATCATCGACCTCACCATCTCCAACAGAGTCCTATTCCTTCTCTCGACTACTCCATTCTGCTGAGGAGTAGCAGGAATAGTCAACTGTCTAGTAATGCCTCTATCGAAACAGAACTCTTTGAACTGCTCAGACAGATACTCGCGCCCCCGATCGGTTCTGAGAGTTTTCACCCTCATGTCTAGCTGATTTTCAACCTCGCTGATAAACCTCCTGAAACACTCTAGTGCCTCAGACTTGTGCGAGATCAGGTAGACGTAATCGAAACGCATGTAGTCGTCTATGAATGTAATAAAATACGTGGTTCCGTTTCGGGCTCTCACATTCATGGATCCGCAAATATCGGAATGAACCAATTGCAATGGAGTCCCAACTCTCATTGCTTTCCCAAATGGTTTTCTAATAGCTTTGCCCGCAAGGCAAAACTCACACACTGGTAATTGGACCTTGGTTAGCGGACCCAACAAACCGCTCGTAGCTAACCTGGTCATCCTCTTTTCCTCTATGTGACCAAGTCTACTATGTCATACATTCACATTATCCATTACACTATTAGATGTAAAAGCAATAGTAGAAGAAGAATAAATTTCATAAAAGGAAATCATATCCAGTACATAAAGTTCCTCATGGACTAAACCGGAACATATCAAAGTACTGTCATAAGAAATGGAAACTCTAGAGTTTCCCAAAAGTACAAAATATCCTAACAAATCCAAACACTGGATAGATACTAGATTCCGCCTAATCTCAGGAGCATACAAAACCTCATGAAGATATAAGACTTGGTCATTTCGCAGCAATAGCTTGCAAGTGCTAATCCCTTTCACTTCAATAAATGCTTCATTTCCCACGTATAGCCTCCTTGCCTAGGGACTCAAACGGCGGAACTCTACGTATGCGCTCCTGTCGCGAGCTACATGGTCCGTGACTCTTGAGTCTACAATCCACAAAGGAAAAGAGTTAGCGAGCATCACACTAGATGACACGTAACTCAAACCATATAAAGAAGAAGGACTTACCTTTCGCTCGCCACACTCGCGTGCAAAATGCCTAGTCTTGCCACACACGTAGTATTGGACCTTGCTCTTATCGAGTTCATTCTTTTTACTTTTCTGTCATCTGTCGTCGGTCTTGACAGGTTGCTTCTTCTTGCCTTGGCTCTTGGCCTTCTATTCATGCTTGCGCCGCTTGCGCCACTTGCGCTTTACACCTCGGGAGCCCTTACTCGACTCCGCAATGTTAGCATGAGCAGAAGAAGACCTAGCCACCTCTTGATGCTCCTCCTCGAGCTCACAATGCCTACTCACGTCTATGAAAGTACGAATACTCTCAGTGTGCGTGAGATATGTCTTAACCACATCCCAGGAGTCAGGCAAGGACTGGATCACACCCAGTACCTGAAGCTCATTAGACATCGGCTCCCCCATATTCTTCAGAGAGGTGATCATACTCGACATGTGCATTAAATGCTATTTCATGGTATGATTGTGCCTCTTCTTGTACGTGATGAATTTATAGGTCAGCATCCTCAACTTAGGAGCTGACGGGGCACCATAGTGCTCTCTCAGAGCATGCCAGATTGACTGTGCAATAGGATACTGCTCGTAGATCGGAATCAGCTCATCGTGCATGCTGCTAAGAAGGATCACCCTCGCTTGGCCATCCTTCTTTTTCCAAGCACGATACACCTTCTGATCCCGTCGTGCTTGTGCCGTGGTACCCTCCCCGGGGTCCACCATCTCGTTCTTAAGAACTTTCCCGAGTTCTTGTTCCTCGAAGACAAACTGAACCTTCCGGTGCCAAATATCATAGTTGTCACCGTTCAGTTTGTCTCCCTTTACGAGATCTAGAACGACAGTCTTTGTTGCAACCATGCCTTTGTCACACAGAAAAAGAGACATTAGCTTAGTTCACAATTTTATGTACCCTACAAATCACTAAAACCAAAATGACTCGAATACAGATCGCAAGACGAGCGTATGAGTCAACGGACACCATACACCACAATCCGGGATTGCATCTCACCATTCGGAATAGGATTCAGTACATAAAAACCCACAATTAATCACTTTTTATTACAAAATCCTCAAAAAATCAGAAAATTCTAATTTTAGGACGGCCTACGCGTCGCCGGGAGGGTTTACGCGCCTCCCGGACCCTGATGGCGTGTCTTACATGCCCCCATGTCCCGAGGAAGGCGCGAAGGCGCATGCAAGACGCGCAGCGCGTCAGGCACGAGCCTACACGTGCCTGGTGCGCATCCGTAAACGCGACTGACGCGCGGGCGACGCGCCTGACGCGCGCGGCCCACGTCCCTGGTCGAATCGGAATCCCGGACGCTGGTCGGGAACCGGAACCCGGTCCGGATCCCCGGTTCGGGTCGAGTCTGAACCGGGTTCGGGTCTGACCCGGTCAGATCCGACATCTCACGCGCCTAGGCGTTGTGCACGGACGCGCCTTCTCGCGCGTGTAGTGCACGCGCCTCTTACTGGGTGACACGCGCCTCCGCGCGCGTCTACTTCTTTTTCGCCTGAATGTCTGCAATTCGGGTTTCTCCGACCAATTTTCTGGAAATTTCACATTGCGGTACAAAATACATGCAATATATATATTAAAATGTAGATCTAACAGAGACAAACACATATCGACCATTTTTATGAACCGATTTGACCTAAATCTTGTCAAATCTGGGGTTGAAGGGTTCGGTCACTATTCACGGTCGAATGTTTCAACCAGAATTTTTTTTGGCTAAATGTGATCAGAAAATTATGAAAAAATTATTTTCGTGTTCTACGTGATTTGAGTAAGACAATGGTATAATTGGATTCACGAAACTCATTCTTGATTCGGACCCTAAATTTTATACCCTATATTTTTTTTATACCCAAATTTTATTCCGAAAAATTATATTTCTAACCTTGCTATGATACTAATGTTAGAATAAAACGTGACTCATACATGCAGCGGAAGCAATAAATATAATTTTGGAACCGTAAAAGTTTGAGTTTGCGATATATTTCAATCGGTGATGTAGAAGATAATTGGAATCACGAACTCTGAACACGAATTTCTCGAAATCAGGATGATAGTTACAATAATCGAACTATCACCGTAATACTATAACGATCCAATCCTTAACCCGGTGATTCGTAAACGATCGGAAAACTCTCGATTTTAATTGTTCTACGTAACAAGTAATTTTCTCTCTCAAAAAGAATTTTTTTCTCTCTCAGAAAAATATGGCATTCACTCTATTTTTCTCTCTAAGAAAAATAGAATACTTTTGCCTTCGTTGAATTGTCTCTTAAAAAAAATATAATATTCAATTGAAAGACTTGTTTCAACATTGAATTCAATTCGGAGAGTGTAAATTGGAAGTTGACTCCCATTCTAAAACTAACTCCCGTAGGAGTTCAGTGAAAACAAAATAGGAGGAGTGGGGTATTGGATTTAACCAATCCAATTTGAATTTCAAAAATTTAATTTTTAGCAATGGTAATTTCTGTCCCAGGTAGACGTCAACCAACGGTATGATTATTCTTGGGAAGTCATTTGCTCTCCTTTATGTTTAGGGCATGTTTGGTAGCCTGATGGAGAAGTGCCTTTTGACCTCCCAGCCACTTCTCTTATAACTGGTTTTTGCCAACGATGCCAAACAAACTCTACCTAATTTTTTTTTTTTTTTATAAAAAAAACTTAAAATTAACTGTGTTTCAAAAGTCTCTCACTTTGCAATATTGCATGATTTGTGATGAAACGGTCCTGAGATAGATGGGAAAATGGATGGATTGATCGATTATTATTATCCATTTTGTTTTTTTAAATATCCCTGAATTGTTCAACATTGAGAAGGTGAAAGTCCTGTCAATGTATAAATTGCTTTCAAAAATACAATTTTTGAATGACATCCACTGGGAAAATACAGATATGTATGAGTTGCGTGCATGAGAAAATAGGCCATGTTTAAACATGCCTCCATCCATCATTATTACCCATTTCAGCCCATCATTTTATTTATATGGATCAATCATTACAATTATTCAAATTAATGGAATCACTTGTTATATCTAAGTTCTTTATCCAAGTAAGGGAATCATTTTATTTATATCACTTGTTATATCTAAATTAATATAATTGAAAAAATTGTGATGAATCCAGAGAGAGAAGAGAGAGAGGGTGGGAGAAATTTTGGAGAGAAGAGAGATAGATTTTGAAGGAATTGACCATTCCTTCTGTGTCCTTTACTCTAAACTATCAATCCTTGAATCAATCATGAATTTTTCAATTCAAAATTCAAGATTATTTATATAAAAATTTAATTTTAAGTATATTTTTTATTTATATAATTTATAGTTGAAATTGATTTATTGAGTATTCATAAATTTGATTAAGGTAGTGAAGTGATTAGGGCAAAAAAAAAAAGATAAATCAGTATTATTTCATACAAATCTTTAAATAACAGATATAATATTTTAATAATTAGTAAAAACTATGAAACCGGTATTATTTGAATTCGATTTATAATAATATTTTTATAAATTAATATAATATCAGAATAATACTTTTATAGCAAAATTAATTGTTAAATGCAAATTTCAGCTATTTTATGTGGCAAAGACCAAGTTTTATAATTGAATTTCGTGTGTATCTAAATAGTGATATAAGAAAAAAGAAAAAGAAAATAATTAAAATCAGCATTCGAAGGTCTTGGAAGGGCTCGAAAAGTGATAGTGGGATGGGAAGGCGAAATTTGTCCCGTAGCTACGATCCCCAATACAAATAAAACAAAACAAAAAATGGTCAAACGATAAACGAAACGGCGTCGTTCTTGATCTGCCTCGTTTCCATGGAGATGCTTACCCCGATTCCACACGTTCTATTCTTGTCCCATGGCCTCTCGGTTTTCCAATTATACCCCTCGTCATAAGGTGAGGACCAATTTCTTTGTTGCACAAAAATAAAATGAAATGCATAAAACAATTCTCCATTTATACTTCGTTAGTTATCTTTGTAATACCAATGAAAAATAGAATTATTTTCTTTCTAAAATTAAAACCACTGGAATTTATTACACTTGTACTATTTTTTTTTGTTACAATAAAAATCAAATTTCGAATCATAAATCGGAGAAGGGGGACTGTTACAACTAGACCGTCACTCAGAGATATTTAAACTTGAACTATATATATATTTATAGAATAAGGTATTTGCTGACATTTTAGATAAAGTTACCTATTGATTTTAAATCAAATATATTAAATGTTCCTAAAGGAGCAATCTAATGACAATAGTTCCATTTTTTCCGATCTCATTATTTTGAATTCGATTTTTATTGTAATAAAAAAAATTGAATATATTAAAAATGAAAAATAATATAATAATATGAACTCTAGTGATTTATTGCTTCTATAAAATATTACAGTATATTGAATTTATATAAAGAAATAATTCTTTAGAAATAAAAAAGTCAAATATTTTAAAAATCAAATTATTTATTGATTTATTCTAGTGTGTAGAGGAAGAATAAGCATTTTAAATACTTTTTAAAAAATATTTTTCTAGATAAATTGTTATTATTAATCTGGTAAATGGAGTGAAGTGGGGAAAGTTGAATGGGCTCAAATATTAGCTATCCTCTAAAACTTTAAGGCAAAAAATAATATATATAATTTTAAAAAATTATCAATTTAAATATTATTGGTCTTTTAAAAATTATAGTTTTTGCTTTCTAAAATTATAATTTTAAATTTATATTGTGATTCGTCACGTATATAAATTTTTATTTTCTCCTTAACTACATTTACATTTAAGGTTAAAACAAATTTTGTATTATTTATGGTTGTTTAGTAAAATATAAAAATGAAGTATTATAATAAGAGTCACATTTGGTATAAAAGATTTGGTTGGACTTAGGGTTACAGTACACTCTACAAACTATATTTTATTTCTATGAATTCTTGTATACGATAGAAATCAAAATAAAAATCATTTTAGATTTTGGAACCGGCCAAACCGTTCCAATATCAACCATATCGGAGGACAAAACCGTCATTCAGCAAATCTAAACACGACGCATCGGTGCTAAAAATGGAGTGCCCATATCACAAGACACCATGCAAAAGACGAAAAAGGAAAAGGACGTCACCTTTTCGAGAAATGTTCGGATCTGATACTAAAAATAAAAAAAAAAAAAACTTAAAATGACAGATAAAAAATTCTAAATTTAGCACTTAGAGTTTTAAAAATCTATTACTCATATAAATAATATCATAAAAAAAATTTTCAAAATTTGATATATATAATATTATTTACGTAAACAGTAATATTTATATTGAATTTTAAAAATAATACTTTTTACGTGAATAATATCTTTTCAAGTATTAGATTTATTTTTCTTTTCAAAAGTACGTTGTTTTAAAATTATTATTATTATTATTATTATTTTTTATTTCGGGTGTCAGAACCGAACATAATTCTCACCTTTTCTTCTTTTCTTTTCTCTCTCTTCACTTCTTTCTTCCCTCTCTCTCTTTCCAACTACTGGTCCTTCTCTCCCCCTAACTCTGAATCCCAGACCTCGAGGTCTCATCACACGGTTGTAAGTTCTTCCATTTCGTTCTATTATAGTAATATTGATTTTCTCTCCAATTTTGATCACGAAAAAATCCTAATTTGTATTTTATGGAAAATTTCAGTTCCGGAAAACCCTAGTTCACTTAAGTTTCAATATTCAATTTGTTAATTTGAAATTGCGTGTATGAATGTTAGGGTCTTGTCGGAGAAAACCGAACTGAAGGATTTGTGACAAGAGGATAGATAAAATGGCGTGTAAAGGGTGCTTGGGGTGCCTGTTGAAGCTTCTAAACTTCTTGATGACTCTTGCGGGTTTAGCCTTGGTCGGTTATGGAATATATTTATTTGTTATCTACGAACAGTCTTCTGATTCGAGTCTTCTGAGGCTGTCTCCGGTGAGCGGAAATGAGGATTTGATTAAGCTTGGAAGGCCAATGTTAATGGCTGTGTCTTCTGTTTCCTCCAGTATTTTCGATGATTTGCCTGCTGCTTGGTATGTGGATTTTCCTTTTGGTGATAATTGAGCATGCGTTAATTAGTAGCTGTTAGAGATGCATAATCGAGGCTTAGTTGGACAAACCCGTTGTGCGTTTGGATTTTGGATCTCTTTAAAACTTAATCTATTAGTTGTTTTGATGATTAGTGGGTCATGTGTGTATTGTGTTGCTTTCCCAGTTGAAATTAGAACTGGTTTAAAGTTGGTGTCATTGTTTTGTAGCATTTTTGTTTCACTGAATTTAGGGTTGTTTTAATGATAATTGAGCACGCATATTGATTTTTGAATTGGGAACCTCGGATCTTTGGATTTTGGATCTCTTTGAATTTGAGTTTTTAGTTGGTGCTTAAATGAGAAGTGGCTCATGACGGTGCTACTCTCGCTGTAGTTTAGTTGAACTGTGAAATCTTTCAAGATACATTGCCATCTCCGTATTGCAGATGTATTGTTCCATTGTTTTATATTCTGTGGTTTCATGTGATCAAGTTTGTTTTGTTTATCTTACACGTGTAAATTGTATCCTAATCATGCGTGAATGCTTGTGTACAATAATCTTTAACTGTTTTTGCTCCCTGGCCTTCAATCCTCAGATTCAAAAATGTGTCCAGGCCTTGGTCAATAGTGAATGATCATTAATATTTAGTCCCTGAATCCAGGTGCATCCAGTTTGCCATACGTGCAATCTTCATATCATCAGTTTAAGGTTTTCTTTGGTTTAAGTTGAACTGCTTGTAAATCCCATGAATACTTGTTTTTGTACATTTTCCAGAATTGCTTTTGCTATTCTTGTCATGTTTCATAACATAATTTTAACCGCTACCCCATTGCTCTGTTCCTACATTTTTCTCTTCGGGACCAGAAATGCTTCTTGGATTGTTGCAATTGAATTTCTCTATCTGTTTTGCTATTCTTGTTAATGTGCTTCCATTAAAAAGCTGCAGAGCAAATAGTGTATGTTCACAGGCACACAAGGAATACTAGGAAACTTGACTTAGTGCCGGGGTGACACATTTATCTCCTCTTCTATTGCCAAATCAACGTTGGACCTTCATTCATCAGTATGTTGTTGAAGTGCTCATCTTTTCTTTGTTTGGGACTCAAACCTAACCCTATCTCCAAGTATTTGATTCCATTCCCATTCTCATTTGTGGTGGACAAGTCTGAGTTAAGTGGGTTAAGTGGGTATGGCATGAAGTTGCTCTCCTGATGCAGACTTTAGAATGGATGAAGAGAATGGTATGTGGGCATGTTCAAATTCTCTTCAAGATATTGGAGAATATTTTTGTTTATGGAGAAGCCCAAATATGTTTTGTGAAGTGCATTAGAAATCAAGGAGTCTAGGTATATAGGCTAGGTAAAAAATAAGTGTAGGATATAAGGCACACTTGGATTGGTCTAGACTAATTATTGACCTCTGAAAAAGTGGAGGTATAGTTTGTTTATTAGTTAAGAAAATGCACTAATTAATATTTAGAAAACATGCACTGCAAGTGATATACTATAGTACTGCCTTTTTACCAAGCATTATCTAGTCGATGCCAAGTTGATTTAATGAAGACAGATGCTATACCATGGGTTCAAGTTTAACATTCCTATGCATACACCTCTAGTTTTTCTTATCATTTCATGAGTTAAGTATGCCTTCTTTGTACCCAGCCTCTCTCCTTTGAAATAACAAAGACCTGTAGTCGTCTTAACCTCCTCTTACTATCTTCGCTAAACTCTCTCTCTCTCTCTCTCTCTCTCTCTTCCCTCTGTGTGTGTGTGTGTGTTTTTTTTTTGGACCTAGAAAGAGTCATTTTCTTTCTTGGTGGGAAAGCTCCTTTAGGTATTTTATCAGTACTTTCTTAAATTTTTTTGAATTTTTATTTCTCTTTTTGATGTTATATTCTTAGCGGTGGGTTTAGGCTGTCAGCTCTCTTGAATGGCAGGATACCCTGATTTATGACTTAGTACTATTTCTTTCACTTTGTGTCATCAATCTTATAGTTGAGAGTGGAACTGTCATGTAATTGATATGCTAGTTGGCTTACTTCTTTGTACATTATTATATTGAAGAGAGTGACAATTGACAAATCACTTAAAGTTTCCTTGATGGTTCTTTTAGATACCTTTAAATCATTTTGGAGTTACTCTCTTTCTTTATAGTCCTAGCAATCAATAAAAACAGCTTAATACCATTTTTCTCTGAAAGCACACCTTTAATCTTGTGGATCACTGTGTACTAGTAAACAGAGATAAAAATGGTTCTACTAGGCACCATGGTGTTAAGACATGCCAAGTCATGTAATGGAACTTTTTATTGCCTTTCTGAAATGGGCAATACATGGGTGATATAACATGACTGAGGTATGTGGATGCAGGAGTATTAGATGGACTGAGAGGTGCAAAGAGAAATAGGGAGCCAGAGGGACTGAGAGAGCCCCGGGGGGGGGGGATATCAAGGTTTGATTTTCTTCAGAGTCATAATCCTCTTTATAGAACTACAGCAAACACAAACATTTATTAATCTATGCCTATTCAAATCCCCTACCCAACTAATCTATTAATGGCCATAAAATCAGATGAAGTGAATCTAATTAATCATTTAAATAATACAAATGTCATAAATAAATTCACCATTATTGAGAACCACATTTTATTGGTCTTTGTCATGTGCTTAAATAATTATATTTTGTAATTGGTTTCATCTAACATATTTGGATACATTATTGTCAATTGATCATTTGAATAAATGCATCTCATAACAGGTATAGGCCAAGTGCGTATGTGGAATTTAAGATAATTAATTATGTACTTTCACTTTCGCTTCAAAAGAATCTCAAATGTCCTTTATTTCAGTGTACTAAATGTAATTTTCTAAAAATATCATATACAAAGTGTAAGTGAAGGAATATATATATGTATATATATTTTTTGGTAAGGTGCACACTCTTTTTTTTTTTTTTTTTTTTTTTTTTTTTTTTTTTTCTTTTTCTTAAAAGGTAGAAACTATTTTGGTTGTGAGTGGATGGCATTATAAACAAAAAAGAAACTAAAATAGAAAAGAGTCACACTGAACTTATAGTAGAGCCTTTTTGGGTAAATCTTACTCAATTAAACGAACTATAGGGGCATTATAAGATTATTATAACCTTAGAAATATATTCTACTTTAATCCTCATCATCTCCTTTTTGTAAACTAGAATTTTGCATAGTGTTGTGTGGAATTTTTTTCATGCCCCATCTTCCTGGCCGTTTTTTGTAGATTATAACTGGCTATCTAGTTAAAAATTTCTAAGCGTATTGGGGTTGTCTAAAATATGAGGGTTGAGGTCTTGGGCAAGGAGAGAGGTTTAGAGAGCTTGGGTTCAAAGACTTCTCTGCGGATACTTGAAGAGGGGCTGTTAGCCTATTAATGAGGGGGGGCCCTCTTGCCTATGAGAACTGGTGTAGAAGGCTTTTATGTTGCCACTGGTCACTTTTTCAACTTGGGAGTATGCTCCAGGGAGAATCTTGACCTAGAGCATGTTTTAGAGAAAAAGGGAAACTTGTGAATTGATGCTCTCTTTTGAATGAACAACTCTTTTTTTTTTTTTTGTTATATCAAGATTTGAATCCGGAATCACCGGGTTGGGGGGGTTGTCACTACTAGAGTGTCGTCCCTTTTGGAACTTGAATGAACAACTCTAAATCCGTGGATGTTCCTCTTTCTCATGAACTTGCCTTATAAGAGATCTGGTATATTATTTACTTTATCTTCATTCCTTATCTGCAAATTCTTTGCTTTGTGAGACATGGATGTGGTTGAATATAATATGTTGTGCTGCAAGAGGAGGGTTGTTAGGAGTCTTATCTTTTTATTACATTTTTGCCGGTGGAGGGAGCATAAAAGGTCTTCTGAGGGTGTTGTTTTGGTCTTTTAGAAAACTGTTACCTTGAATTGGGAAGAAAACTGCTTTGGTAAATTTAGGACATAGACCTTGGGGATTCACAGCAGTAACATGTGGAGTTGATAGGGCGTTAAAAGTGATTGATGCGAAGGGTTTCTCACATTTTATGAGATTTTTCTGGGGCTATAGGTGGAAAGCATTTGGTGGCGACGAAGGGAAGTTTTGATGTTCAGGTGTTCTAGGTTCATTTGTGGAGGTTTTGATGACAGCCCCTTCTTTGGTTCATCGGAAAGGTGAGCTAGAATTTTGTTGCAGAATTAACTTAAAAAGAGAGGAGTCACCCTTGTTAACAGATGATTCCTCTGTAAAATAAATCTATAAATATTTGGCCTCATGTTGTGACACTAAGGTTGGCCAGGAAAGTTCTGCTACTTTTTGTTTTTTGTAGTTGTTGTTGTTTTTATTATTAAATTTTTGCTTTGTATCCTGTACGATAAATTACGGGTGTGGAAGGCCATATGTGGTGTCTGAAAGAGGCTCTACTTTTTACACGTTATCATAGGGCTTTTCAAAAAGTCATAAATTTTTCTTTTACAAGTGAATGGTCATTGTGTTGATAAATATTAGTATCGATGCAGGATGTCCCAATGGAAGGGCCACAAGAGCTTACAGGCAAAGTTGATCATAGTGTTGTACAGTGAAGAGCAACTTTATTCTTTAAATCTCTTTTGCTTAATTTTGGTTAAGCTGGAGGGAGAGGATTCACAATTTTGAGCCACTTGAAAGACCTCTATCTAGTTTCACAAATCAATTGGTCAAGAACCCTTTTCTGGGCCTTCTTGAAGGGTGGATTTTTTTTTTTTTTTTTTTTTTTTTTTTTTTTTTTTTTTTAATGTTGATGTAGTTAACTTTGTAGAATCTTAATCAATCCTTTATGTTGTGAAGACCCTTTGTTCTTTTTAACAATTTTTTCTCTTTCTTATTTAAAAAAAAAAAAAAAAAAAAAAAAAAAAAAAAACTTGTGAGGGTGTTGAAAGGATTTTGAGCTTCTTTTTATGTTGCTTATGACTGTTCTGGTTTGCTTTTATATATGATTGGATTTAATGTGGACATCTTCACATTTGTATATCTCTTGCAAAATTCACTTATTGTAAGGTTAGATGCCCTTGGTGCCTTTTCTTATATTATTATTTAATAAAAATTGCAATATTTTGGTTGTAAATGATTAAGCTATTAATTGTTAGTATTTTCATAAGATCAGAGTTTTTCTCCAGTAGGTTCCTACTTCATTCATGTTCAGGCAAACATATCCAAAATAGCGGGTTCTACATTTTTGTTGTTTTTTGTTTTATTATTCTTACTTTAGAAACCTCGTTTCTCTCTCTCTCTCTCTCTCTCTGCTAAAAAAAAAAGAATTGCTTATTTTAAGGGTTGAGTAGACCTTGGCTGCAACTTTCATTTAATATATCATTCACTTCAGGAATATTTGAACCTTTTGTTTTGAGCTGCCTTGCTTGCTGCTTGCTGAATTGGTATGGGTTTGAGTTTACTTAATTAGGTTGCTGATCTATTTGAAGGTTTCGTCACCTGCATCATTGGCCTTTTGGAGCCTTCTATGTTTGAATTCTCAACATCATTTGGTCTAGAACATATGTTTTATGTTGGTCTTATGATCTTGGAGAGGCGTCCATGCTGCACTCGAGTTCGTGCTGCTTGATCTGTGTATATTAGATGACTTTATAGATTTGGACTTGACAAAAGTCATGATATTTTTGTTGAGTTTGAATTCTAGTTTTGGTAATGTTGAATACACTTTATTTTTGTGCTACTCAAACCCTGTTATGTAATTTTGACATTTTTGTCTGCTCTATGATAATTAAGCCCTCTGCATTGCTGCTCTTGTTGCAGGTTCATCTACTTGTTTATTGGTGTTGGTGTGGTTCTCTTTGTCATTTCTTGTTTTGGTTGCATTGGAGCTGTTACACGAAACGGATGCTGCCTGGGTTGTGTATCCTGCTTAATTAATATATCTCTTCCTCATTCATGAATGGTAGGAAAACTATATAATGGTTGACATGGATGAAGCTACATGAAGGTTATCATATCTAATTTCTGGCATAAATGTTACTGTTACTTTGTAGCTTTATGGTTGAAAATTTCGCGAAATATCCTTCTAAATAGACTATGACTCTTGTCCTTGAGATTGATGAACCATGTGAGTCTAGTCTATTTTGCTATACTACGAATTTAGTGCATTCTTATTCTTGTTGAATGCAAGCAATGATGTCAAAGTTCCATGATATTTGGAAGTTGTACTTTGTGTTGGTTATTTCTAATTGAGTTATTTGATTTCCTTAAGCTAAGTACAGTATTCAGTGCTGGTCATCTTGTTGATCTTAGTGGAACTGGCATGTGCAGCTTTCATATACTTTGACAGTAGTTGGGAATCTGTAAGTCTTATTGCAAAATTGGCCCTTAGCTATGAGGAATTGCTGGTGCATTAGTCTTCTAATTTTTGACTGTATTCTATTCAGGACCTCCCTACTGACAGCACTGGAGATTTTGATATGATTTATGATTTTCTGAAGGAGCACTGGGACATTTTCAGATGGGTTGCTCTTGGAATTGTTGTTGTTGAGGTAGGAACCTTGTGATGTTTTTTCTCTCATGATCATCAATTCAAAATTTTGCTTTAAATCTGAGGCCATCCCAACCATGTCCTTTCCTAGTTTTTAGGTCTTACAAATCATTTGTCTTTTTTTTTCCTCAAGTTAATTTGATCAAAGGTCCATTTTGTTTTACATCGCATGAAAATAGGGCCAAATGTTGCCTTCTTTTGCTCCTTAAGCATGAGGAAGTTTATGATTGCTAGCATACTTCTCACCATACTTGGAAAGCAAATATCTTAAAACAATGTGGCACAAAGAGCAGTTCTGTTTTGATGCATGTTTTTCCATTTCACTTTCTGTTCATTGACTACTTCATCTCAGATTTCTAATAGTTGGACATTTAGTTGAAAAAGATTTTGATACCAAACTGTGCAGCCATAGCTCCTTTTACACATGCATGGGGCACATCGTCTACAATGTAACTGCATATGCTAGGAGCCTCCTAGTGGATAGAAGGCGTTCCAATTGAGTTATACTTCTAAAATGCTGTGTAGCTAAAGCTAGTTCTACAAAATTTGTGAAGTATAACTCTAAAGCTATTTCTTCTTTCCATTTGGAGGTGCTCATGTACGACCAAATTGTAGATAGTGTCCAGAATATTCATATAAAGGGGGTGTGGCTGCTTAATTTGATACTATAATCATGTTCAATTTGAATATCCAACTACTAAAAATTTCAGATTGAACCTGTTCTATTGACATTGAAAGAATTATAGGTTGCTATTTCAATCATAAAAAGCAAAGCAACTTTAGTTGGCTTTTCTGTTCTTGCGTGAAACACAAGCCTCTCATTTCCCTTATGGTTTGAATTTCAACACCCTCCTTCCCTTGTGGTGGTAAAAGAAGAATTGTTGACCCCTTAACTGATGAGAATCTGTACTGTCATGTGTCATTTTGATAATTATTGAAATTTTCGTTGACGGCAGTGGCACGGATCCTCTTCTTGGATGCTCAATGAAGCTTAAGCTGGCTTAGTTAATGGCTTCTAGTGGAAAAAGAATAAATCCCAATTATGATACATGAAAGTGCAAGTGAACCGACAACACATCGAGAGATATTTTCTGTCATTTACATCTGTCTGAATCCCACTTCCTCCAGTTCAGCTAAAGTACTTAGTTTTGAACTGATCATCTGAAATACATCTGTTTGACTAAATTTCTAGTAGGTATGCGAGAGTTCCATAATTGAAACTCTTCAGCGTCACCGATCCTCTTCTTGGGTGCTCAGTGAGGCATAAACTGGCTTAGTTAATGGCTACTGAATCGCAATTATGATACTTGAAAGTGGAAGTGAATGGCATAACAACAAATTGAGTGATATTTTCTGTCATTTACATATCTTTAAATCTCACTTCCTCAAGTTCAGCTGTACTTGGTTTTAAACTGATCCTCTGAAATGCATCTGTTTGACTGAATTTCTAGAAGGTATGAGAGAGTCCCATGACTTTTGAAACACTTTGGTTCTTACATGGCTTTTACTCTTTTAATTTGAGAAATCACTGATCTGAACCTCACAACCCTGAACGAAATAATTGGAGGAGGAGAACAATAATGGAAATTTAACAATAGCAATTGCCATTGCCAACACATGTAGCGCACAAAGCAAGGGAGGAAGAGGAGAATCCCCATTCTATAAGTAAAAAAAGGTTGAAGAGAGTCAGGGTTAAGATGTTTTGAATGGCTGTATATTTCATATATATTGACGAAATAAAATTTAGTTAATTGTTTAGAACAAAATGTGCAGGAACATAGTTGTTCAGAACCTTTTTATGGAATTGCAGGCTCTACTGTTTTTATTGGCTCTTTTGGTAAGGGCAGCCAACAGGCCTGCAGATTATGACAGTGATGATGAGTTTATCAATCCAAGGCAAGGGGTCCGACAGCCATTGATCAACAGACCACCAGCTCCAGCCACTGGTGTACCTGTAGCTGGTGCCCTTGACCAACGTCCTAGCAGAAATGATGCGTGGAGCGCACGAATGAGGGAAAAGGTAGGGTTATCATGACATGACTTTGCAGAGAAGACGATTTAACCTTGAGCTTTCATTAGGTTAGATACTTGTGATTTTACTTGATAGGCAATTTTGAACCAATCATTCCCAAGAAGCTTCATGGTGATTTAATTTTTCAAAAGTGATGTATATGTTGTATATTACACGCACACACACACACACACATGTATATATTTCCTCTTTCTAGCCAAGACTTCTGGGTTGATGATCCGGTTCTATCTTTAGACTTTCCTAATTAATATTGAAATTTTCATATATTTGGTTTAGAACTGTGTTCTCTGCTATCTTATGTACAAACTCCCTTTACACCAAAAATATAAAGTTCTTCATTTAGTGATACATAATTTGTTGCTACAAAAATGACATTCAATTCCAGTTACATGCACAATGGGAGCTAAGCTTGTTGCTAGCCTTGATGACTTGTGTACTATACAAACTAATACTTGCAAATGAATATTGTGGCAAGTGCAATGTGGTGCCCCAACTGGTGGTCATATAATTAAAAGATTATCAGATGTTGACTCGCCTGATTTTGTTTACCTTTTCCCAGATTTATAATAGCTCAGTTTATGATATGTGCATCTTTGTATTGGTTGTGTATAAACCAGTATGGGCTGGATACCTCGGAGTTCACATATAATCCATCTGAGCAAGGCAGATACCTGCAAACTGCTGCACAGCCAGCTGAGGAAAGGAGCCGTTGCTCCATTTTGTGATAAGCTTATTCATCCGAGTGTGGCTCGTGTTCAAGATTGGTTGGCTTGGCTTTTGGAGACTCGTGGATACGACAATGGTGTGTTCTTTGAACTTATGGGAGACAATTTTCCCATGTGTTTAGATTTTGTACAATTCACTACTCTCAGGAGGTTTGCTTCTCCCTTTTCTTTGTTTCTCAAACATCTTACCTCCAATGTTTTTCACCATTTAGTGTGTAAAATTATTTGCTACTCTTTTGAGCCTCATCAAATTTTCTTGTCAGCTTCGATTCTAACAAAAGATGTTTGCTTCCTTTTGCCATTTGCACGACTGGTGCAAAACCTCGTGCAACTGCATGAAGTTGTGATTCAGTTCCAGCGTGGAAGAGGTATGGACAACCTTGGTGTGTTAGTTGTCACCTGTTCTTTTGTGATGAATTCATTGGACATTTCTGACATGAAAACATTCGGAATTTTGATTGGAATGTCTGCTTTGTTATTCCTATAGTAGTTCCTTGCATCTATCATAGAAATGTCCTAGTCACCTTTTCTACATATGATTGTCATCTCGTGAGGGGAATTCTTGTTTGATATTGTTGTTTTTGGACATTATAATGAACCATCCTTGTCTGTAAAGACTTTTGAGAATCTTAAACTTTAAGCCTTATACAGGGCATCAACATCCCAAGTGAGAATGTGAAACCTTATCCTGCCGTGCACTAAAAGTGTAAGCAAATACTGAAAATGTAATTGACATCTGCCTGGGCTTGTAATTTAAAGCTTTCAGAGTTTATAATTTAACCCGAGTTGGACAATTTGGATTTAGGGGTTATAATATTGGCAATTCATGAATATGCTTCGAGGGGAATTTGGATTTCTAGCCAATGACTTTAGATAAGGCGCTTTGATTCTTGCAGCTCTTTGTAGTGTTTATGCCATTTCGTTCAGGCTTAGTACAAAAGAGTTTGCGTGTACGTGTTTTCATGTGTCCACCCTATATTTAGGAGAAAACAGTGTCATGGATAGCTACTTGGCCATGAAGAAAGCTCGTTCATAAAAAAAAGGTTATTTTAATTATATGAACCATTTATAGGATATATATATATATATATATATTTACTTATTTTGCTATATTTGATGAGTTTTGAAACGAAAAAAGAGTTGTAACTATCAGAATTATCCTTTAAAAAAAAGAAAAAATTATCAGAATGATCATCTTAAATGAGAGAGAAAATCACAAAATCGAAAACTGTTTTGGGTTACATGCATTTCCTGTTTTGTAGTAATTGTGCTTGATTATATATGTAATTTTTTGAATCCTCAGACTTAATGTGTGGGAGAGGTCACAGGCAATCATGCATCATTTTCCTTAAGTTTCAAGTCCGAAGAAAATGATGCAAGGAAATAGAAAATTACCAACAAAGGCACATATCTTTGTTTGTTTTGATTGGAGGAGTTTTTCGGATTAACCTAAGTAATCTTCTTACACACTTCCCACTTGGTGGAAATAGTCATTTATAGAGATTAAGGTTTAATTAACTCCATGGTTTGACTGTTTCAAACTTAGAAGATTTGTCTTCTTCATTTTGTAGGAAAATGACAAAGTATTAGGTGGGACAAACTCCTGTGGTCCTCTATCACTCTAAAATAAAATAAACAACAATTTGTTGAACACGTGTTATCAAAACGTAGTTAAAAATAATTATAATTTATTACGTTTATAATGTAATTATTAAATTATAGATAACATAATTTAAAATATTAAAATTTTAATTATAATAAATTATTTTGATAATTTTAAAATCTTTTTTAACATATTTATGAATTTTTAAATTTTGAGACAAAAATGGGCCAATCAATTTTTTCTTTTAGATTTATATTACCTAAACGTACTCAGACCTAGAATCTCAAGGGAATATTTAAATCTTAAAAGTAAAAATGGTAGATGGAAATGACGAAAAAATACAAAGTAAGAACGTGTACAACTCAAATAACTTTTTGACTTTTTTATAGATAGATCACACGTCGGTTATATGAGAAAACGATCACACTCATTAATTTTTTTCTTTTATATTTAGAGTTAGTGCAGATGTCCATAACATGTGAATTATATTTTTTCACTGTATAAACACTTGTTATATTTATAATTAACTCAATATTTAAACTAAATTATTATTTAAATTAGCCAATGAATGGGATAAAAAAAATTATTAGGTAGAGTAAAAAGGTAATAGAAATAAAAGGACGACGATTTGTGGAACAAAAAAAAGGAAAAAAATATATGTAAAAAAAAAAGATAAAGAATTCAAGAATAAAAAAGGGTTCAAAAATAAACAGAGTAAAGATTTGAATGGAAAAAAAAATATCAAAAGAAGATAAAGGACTCAAGCAAAAAAAAAGAGAAAGAATTTGAAAGAAAAAAGGACTTGAATGAAAAAAAAAGTCTATACCTAGATAATATTAAACATATTAAATGAAAATTATAAAAAATTATATAATATTAATCTTCGTATAATATTTAAAAACAAATTTATTAAATATATAAGTATCTATTTAAAATTGAAAATTCAATAATTTAATTTTGAAAAATTTATAAGCAGTAATGTTTAATTTATTTTTTAAAATATAAAAAATAAAAAAATTTAAATTTAAATATTTAAATATTTATATAACATTAAATGATATTATGAAATATATATATTTAAATATTTGATATTTAAATTAAATATTAGATTGTAATACTAAATATTAAAATATTAAATATTAAATTAAAAATATATTATTTAATAATTTAATTTAAGTAAACTTATAAATATTAATATCTATTTTAAAATTTTATAACTATAAAAAATTTAAAATTTTAAATATTTATTTAGTATTAAATATATTAAATAAAATTTATAAAAATATTTATATAATATTAATATTTGTATAATATTAAAAAATGAAGAGATAAATATTTATTTAATATTCAATATATTAAATTAAAATTATAAAAAATTATTTATATAATATTAATATTTATAAGATATTTAAAAATGGAGAGAGAGGGGAAGGAAGGTGGGAGGGGGAGAGGGGAAGAGATAGCGAGAGAGTGTGACGTGGGGGGAGAGACAGATAGTGAGAGAGATAGAGAGAGAGAGAGAGAGAGTGAGTGAGGTGACATTGAGGGAAAGGGTGGAAGAAGTTGTGCGCTTGAATGCCTACGGTTGGTCGCTTGCAGCCAACAGTTTGAAGGAAAAAAGGGATCAGAAATATAATTAAAAAATCAGAAAAAAAGAAAAACCCACCCGGCTGACCCAAAATAAAGGAAAAAAAAAAAAGAAAAAAGAAAACAAAAAATGGATGCAAAAAAGTGTATGAAAAAAAAAAACTGGTCACGTGAGAGGTGTGGCCACTTACTTGAGCGACCACATGGCTTTTACTTTGTATTTATATTATATATAGATAAATGAAAAAATAGAAAATGGGTCAAAAAAAAGAAAATAAACAAATAAATAATAAAAACCCAGAAAAAAGAAAAAAACCCAGAAAAATGAAAAAAATAACCAAAAAAAGGTGAAAAAAAAAAGAAAGAATGGGAAAAAAAAGAAAAAAAATATACATATTAAAAAGTGGCAACCGCTCGAGGCCGCGGCCGGCTGGTCGCATAAAAAAGGTTTAAAATGAAAAAACTCATAAATATTAATATTTAATTTAAACTTTTTAAATATAAAAACAATATAATATTTAATTTGAATATTTAAATACTTATAAAAAATTAAATGATAATATGAAATATAAAATATTTAAATACTTGCTTTTACTTCATATTATATATATTATATATAGATAAATGAAAAAATAGAAAATGGGTCACAAAAAAAGAAAAAATTAAATAAATAATAAAAACTCATAAAAATGGAAAAAAGATCCCCAAAAAGGCATCTGGTTAAACAGTGAAAAAAAAACAAAAAAAGAAAAAAAGGGAAAAAAAGAAGAAAACATACATATTAAAAAGTAACAGTTGGGCACTTGGCGCCGCAGTTGGCCACATAAAAAATGTTTAAAATGAAAAAACTCATAAATATTAATATTTAATTTAAACTTTTAACTATAAAAACAATAAAAATATTTAATTTAAATATTTAAATACTTATATAACATTAAATGATAATATGAAATTTCAAAAATTTAAATATTTGCTTTTACTTCATATCATATATATTATATGTAGATAAATGAAAAAATAGAAAATGGGATAAGAAAAAAATAAATAAATAATAAAAATCTAGAAAATGGAAAAAAAATCCCAAAAAAGACATCTAGTTAAGCAGTGAAAAACAAAAAATGGGGAAAAAAAAGGAAAAAAAATTACATATTAAAAAGTGGCAGCTGATTGCTCGGGGCCGCGACTGGTTAGTTGCATGAAAAAGTTTTAAAATGAAAAAAATTAATAAATATTAATATTTCATTTAAATTTTTTAAATATAAAAGCAATAAAAATATATAATTTAAATATTTAAATACCTATATAATATTAAATGATAACACGAAATATCAAATATTTAAATAATATTTAAATATTTTATATCTAAATTAAATATTAAATTGTAATACTAAATATTAACTTATTAAATATTAAAATAAAACTCAATATATATATAGATAAAAAGAATAAGTGCATCCCCAAAAATAAAAGGTCATGTGAAGGAAGTGTGTGCCAAAAAAAAAGGGTCATGGGTGTGGTCATTTGCCTAGAACAGTCAGATTAGAGAGAGAGAGAGAGAGAGAGAGAGAGGCCCAAAAAAAAAGGCAGTTCGATGAGAGGGCGAGAGAGAGAGAGAGAGAGAGACGATGAAAGGACGATTATACCCTTCTACCAAACCCTGCCCCATAACGATCACGTGACTTGATGATCATCATGTGACACCACAAACCCGCTTTTTTTTTTTTTTTTTTTTTTTTGTTTAACGTATAGATAAACAAAATAATAAAATATAACACCATGGGGGAAAATGGGAAAACAACCACAAGAGTCAATCTCGAGAAATGGGTGCACTCACTTGGTGTGGTAGTGAAGTTTATGGTTATAATTATGTTTTAATCCAGGCACAATGATGCTTAAAAAAGAAAATCAAAAAGAATAAATTAAGATTTTTGTTTTTACAAGGATAGGTTTGGGGAAAATATATCAACAAATTGTTGGATGGTCTTATTTAATAAAAGTTGTTGGTAATTTAATAAAAATTGTTGGTAGGTTTTTTTTAAAAAAAAAAAATCTTTTTTTTTTCAATTTTACCCCTTTATTTTCTGTCTTTTTTTTTTGTTAGAACACCTTTATGTTCTGTCTTACAAAAACAAGATTTCAGCATTCAAAAACATTATTGGATGCAAAATACTCACATTTTTAATCTATAAATTATTATTATTATTATCATTGTTTTTGTACTTTTCTTTTTGTGCAAGTAGTAGAGAAAAGTTGATAGTTGCTAGTAAATTCGATCGACCGCTAGTCCCCAAGGGAATCACAACCCTCTTTCGTAATCCATGATTTGGGTTTTTTCATATCTCTTCTAACAAAAAAATAAATAAATTTGATCGCTGAACAATGGGCGAGCAGGGAATTAGTACAAAAACAAACTCCACACTGTTGTTGTCACATTAGGTTGGGGTTGAAAGAGTCCTTGGGTGGATCCCTCTATCTCTCTCTCTCTCTCTCATTGTCTATGACTGAGTGGTTGGCATAATCCTTACATGCAAGGCTGTAGCAATTTGGACTTGTGTTTGCTCTCTCTCTCTTTCTCTGAGGTTTCTTGGGGGGACTGAAGGGTGTTGATTGTTGATCATGATTTCCATGTTATGTCATGCACTTTGAGGGAATTGTATTATATGCCCGTTGCTATTATTTTTATCAAACGATGAGTTTTATTTGATTAATTAAATTTGAATATCATAAATTTTATTAAAAAATTAATCATTTTAAATTCTATTTCTCAATTTTCATAATTTGAATTTGAGACTTAAGATTAAGAGGGTGTAACGTTTTACCGTTATACCTATAAAATGTGGTTCAATTGCCATTATTTGTAGAGTGGCATTTATGAAATACATATAAAATTAAATAAATTTAATGCAATATAAATAAAGAGGAAAAAAAAAAGAAGTTTTAAAGATTAAAGTTTAGAGGAGACGAAAAAAAAAAGATAAGTTATTAGTGGTACTCCAGAAGTTATTTTTTTTTTAAAAAAAAAAAAGAAAAAACCCTTCAAATTTATTCAAATATTTAAATATTTACCTTAACTGTTTACATATTTTTTAAATAGCATTTAAACATTTAACAATATTTTAATCTAGAAATGCTCACAAAACTGAATTATTATTATTTTTTTTTTTTGGAAAAAACTGATTTCAATAAGAAAGCATATCTTGAATGTCAGTAGAATTCATGGAATCTAGAAGAGATGGACGGTCCTAATTTTGTGAAAACATCAGCACAACTATTATCTTTTATTGAAAGATACAAATAGAGACATTATGGGTGGGATTGAACTCAATATTGCAGGGATCCAAAATAGTAAGCAAAAATATGAGTAAATATATAAATTATAGAGGAGGAATGGATTTATAATGCCCTTTAAAAGCAATTACATAGAATGTGTGACCATCAAAACATTTGAAAGAGAGTAGCACACATGTTTTATTCGTATTAAGTTTTCAAGCTGTAATCATTCTTTATATATTTTTGCGTATATTGCAAGTAATAAAGCATAATAATACTTACTAGAAAATAATAAAAAAAAACTAATCTTATAGCATATATATTTTATTCGTATTAAGTTTTCAAGCTATAATCATTCTTATTTGAAATTTATATTTTGCATATATTGCAGGTAATAAAACATAATAATATTTATTAGGAAATAAATAAAAAGGATTTATTCGGTACACAAATTACTTTTCATCTTAGTGCGGGGGTGACAGAGGGTGAGCGAGTATGTATACAGTTATTCCTTTATAATTTTACAAAAAAACTATTTTCACTTTTCGAAACCGTGATCTCGAGGTCACCAAAGAAATAATTCAACCGTTACATCAAAATTCACTCTCAATATATTGAAAGAGTTCTGTCAAAATTTGGCCCAATAACACTTGAATCGAATTAATCGGAGTATAATTCAGATACCGATTGATTATAAAAAAAAATACAACCATATATTTTCTATCATTTTTTCATTTTATCTTGATTTTAAAAATGATAGAAAATTTATGCTTGTATTTTTTTTATAATCAATTCGTATATGAAAATCATAAACAACAATAACAATTTGAGTATTAATCTCAAAATTTAGGGTTGATCGTTCGAAAAACAAATATAAAATAATTAAAAATTAAAAAAACACACATACACTATCCAAATATACTTATAATACTCAAAGTAATGATTTAATTTATTTTAATTCTCATATGTCATTCATTTTTATCGGAAATCATTTTTTCAGTTAACTGTTTAGTTGTTATCTTTTTACTAATACATTACATTCATATTTTTAACAGTTTATTCCGTCGTTTCACTAAATCTCTATATTTAAACTCTCGATTCTCCTAATTTATACGTATTTAAGTTTTTGTTGCACATATCTAAATCAGCTCAAACGATACTTTCAGTATCCAAAATTATAGTCTAACTAATCTGATCTAAGTGTTATTAGGCTTAATTTAGACAGAAATCTCCGTATATATATTTTTATTTTTAAATTTTAAATCTAATATTTAATTAAGAAATCTACTACTATCAGTTCGTACTTGTATTTTTTATGTATGCATAGGGTATTTTACCGTCTCCATCAATATTGGTACTCATGAGATGATAGTTGTTGGATCCCCATCCAATGGCTATAAATAATTCTATCATTCATTCCGTGAGAAACAGCGGGTGTTGGCTCATATCATAACTGTTACTAACCTTATAGATACAAATATTTTGTCACCAAAAAAAATAAATACAAATATTTGTTAAAAGGAAAAATGCAAAAAATAAACCCAAATATAAAAAACCCCTAAACTTTCAAAAAAATATAAAAATCTCTCTTTAACTACGGAGATGTGTAAAATTATCCATTTTGCCTAGTTTCATTTATTTTTACTATTAAATAATAAAAAATACGTGTGTATATCTTCGCGATTCATATATTAAAAAGAAAAAAAAGAAAAACTTAAAGGGGTAGAAACCCGCGCCCCCCGCGCGGGCCTGTCGGTTTTTCGAAAAAAGGGGGGGGGGGGGGGGAGGGGGGGGGGGGGGGGGGGGGGGGGGGAAGCCCACAAAGTACAAACGTTGGCATTGCACTGCAGTCTCCTCAATCCTCCCCCAAAAACAAAAAAATGGAGATTAGGTCTGTGTTAACCGTGAGTTGTGCGGTACAGCTATAGACCTTTGGGTATGATTGCAGTCATGCCCAAAATTCATTGAATATCTTTCTTAGCCATGCACAGCATTCCCTAATTAAAAAAAATATATATAGATATTATATATATATATCCTTTAATTATTGACTTTCCTTTGTCTCGTATTTTTGTTAATATTTTTTAATATAATTTGCTTATATTTATTTATGATTTATCTAATAAAAGAGCTATTTTTAATATAAAAATTTAAATGGATGGGGACATTTCTATAGTGTTTTATTTTAGGTAAATCTATTGAAATGCGTCTTTTGAGGGAAAAAAAAAAATCATTTTTTCAAGGATCCTCCTAATTATGAATTGATTGAAAGATATTGGTGAAGCAATAAAATAAACATAGTGTAGTGCATTATGTCAACAAGGTGGTAGACCTGTTTCTCTTCTTCTACTCTTTGCTCACTACAAACTTGAACGCTGGCCCAATAAAAAATAAAAATATTATGTACCATTGTCACACAAGAGCCACACATGGCCACACAATCAAAATGCTAAGAAAGAAGCCAAATTAGCAACCACGATTACTTAACAATTTTTTCATAATATTTTTCTTTATCTTCCCATTATCATAAATTATATTTTAATTAATTTAATTTAAATATATATAAAAATTCTATTTAAGATATGATCCTTTCAAGGTATAATTCTTTTTTATTTTTAAATTCTCTTTCCATATTTCTTGTTCTCTGTGTGAAGTCATTTCATATCAGAAACTCAAACGAAAAAATAAGTAAAGAAATAGATATCATTTCATTAGCACCACATATAGTGCGGTGCGGTGGACCGTCCCTTCTCTTCCTTTGAAAGGTTTTTTGGTCCCTATTGAATCACCCCTTTTTCTCCCAACCCATCTGGCTTAGCAAAAAGAGAGAGAGAGAAATCTGAAAACACCCCCCGCCCTCCCTCTCTCTCTCTCTCTCTCTCTCTCGCTCTCAACTTTAATCAAAACTTTGCTTACTTTGTATGTCTAAAAGATTTATAATAAAATACATTTGTAACCCTTGTCAATTCTACCTTTTCTCGCCTTCTACCGTGTCCTCCTTTTTGGGTGTTTCTATTACTTTAAGCCTCGTTTGCATTAGGATTATTAAAGTTCAGACAACAGAAAAGGGAAAGAGCATTTCCATTATATAGTTTAAACATTTTCATATACCTGAGTATAAATTATTTTTTTCAGTGTTAAAGGTTTACCATGTTATTATTTTTCTCTGCTCATGCGTATTTTTGAAAAATTTTATGTTTAAAAATAAATTCCTCCATATATAAAAGAGAAGCTAAAATGATAATAACAAATGCTAATTTTCATTAAGTAAAAAAAAAAAAAAAAACAACACTACCAAAAGACTCACTCATATCACCTGGCACATCAATGAAAAAAAGGAAAAAAAATCGAACCCATCAATGTCAA
Organism: Dillenia turbinata; assembly: GCA_037126225.1. Classification (NCBI taxonomy): domain Eukaryota; kingdom Viridiplantae; phylum Streptophyta; class Magnoliopsida; order Dilleniales; family Dilleniaceae; genus Dillenia; species Dillenia turbinata. Next base: position 17,784,750 of record JBAMMX010000001.1, on the reverse strand, counting down.
TTCCCTCACGGTTGTCCGTGTATGCGTAGGTTCTTAGAGTAGAGGGCCAAGGTGTGAGAAGGATTGTGTACCAACCCCCAAAATTTTATTCTGTTTTTTTTTTTTTTTTCCTCTGATTTTTAGAATTTTACTCTAATTATTTCGAATCATACCATTAAAGCCCCTGAACTCTCTTCAATATGATTTATTCCGTCCGAAATTCGAACTCAACTTCTCAAAATAGTACTTAGTGACCACTAGAACAACATTTTGGGTTATTTTAGTTTAGTTTAGTTCAGCGTCGGAGATCCTTTGATCTAAACTTGTAAATTATTGTAGTATTACTATTTATGTTCTCTATTTAATAGGGCTTTATTAATGCATGTCCTCTCATTGTGCGGTGGGATCATGCCAAATCTTGGTTCTGAGGTGATGTCATGTACGGATAATCTTAAATTTTGTTAAGTTCCATCATTTTGTGTATTTTTGATTATCTTAATCAATGATATTTGGGTTCTGTTTGGTTTGCTTTCGTATTTTAAGGGTTTTTGATTTGGAGTGGAGCTAATTTGATTGGTTGGGGGGGGGGGGAGAAAGCTTGTGACTCCATTGTGGTCAGCTAGATTTGGTTGTTTGGAATTTGGTTCGTCTGAGGAGGCAATGTTTGTTCATTTAGTACTGGTTTTGTGAGCTTTTGAGATAATTTGGATTCTTAACCATTTTAAGGCAATTTTGGTAGGTTTGAATTTTGGTGTGTGTCTTCAATTTGAAGTTGCATTTCCGAATCCTAATGAGAAATTAGCTTCTGGGTATTTGATATTTTTTGGTTTTGTCTATATATTTGCAATTGAATTTTGCGTAGGTTGCACAATTTTATATTTTTGTGGGACTGTTGCATCAGTGGCTTATCTCACCCATTACCTACTTGAAGGTAATGGGTTTGGGGTATAGCATCTATTGATTTCGGACAATTTTTGTTTTTGTTATTGTTGAAAATGACATTCCTATTTTTATAGGACCTTTTTGGCTCTGCGGCGTCCTGAATTTTCAATAATATAATGTTTATGTTTCAAATGCAAAAAAAAAAAAAAAAAAAAAATGATGACCGTAGATGCAGGACCAGGGGCATTTCTTGCAAGTTGAGGTTGTGGATATCTGTTAAACTTGGCCATTCTTCTTTTTTCTGTCTTTAGCTCTACTATTTGGTCTTATTACGGATGTCCTTGTATTTTGGCATCAAATTTCCTACTGTAAACCTTGCCTAATTACCTTCTCAGATACTTCCCGATTAAAACACGGTTTAGAAACTGCGTCATAGTGAAGAGTTGTAGTATTGAAGTGCTTTTGTGTTACTTGATCAAGAGGAAAGATGAGAGCCAGAAGAGGAAGGCGCTCCGATGTATGATTTATTAATCTCTAGCACATTTTTTGTTGACCTTTTGTGTGATCTTATTTTTGAGCAGATGTTTTGTAACATGTTTGCATGTGTCACAGTCCTTTTGGCCTGCCATTGTAATGAAGAAATGGCTCAATATTAAGCCTAAGGTGTATGATTTTAGTGAAGATGAAGTTGACACTGAGACTGAGAGCGAAGATGATGGTATGGCTCTATATCTAGTTTCTAAAATACATGTTTTCAATTTTCTGTGCTTGAAGTACTTTGGGCACTTTCCATCCAGCTTCATCAGTAAAAGATTCAAGATTGCACGTGAGTGAAGATCATGCCCGTAGAACTCAGGGGAACTGGTCTCCATGCTCGACTCAAACTTCAGGCAGTATTTTAGATATCTTTCGGTGGTTTTGCTCCGATTGGACAAAGCCTTACTTTTTATTTATTTATTTTTCCTCCACTTCTAAGTAAATACTATATGGGAAAATCTATGGCCGTAATTGCTTAGTTGCTAATCGGAGATAATTTACCAAAACTAACTCGCATGTTGACATGCTTTGGTATACAATGTCTATGTTGTTACTTATTCATAAACTTATCTTCAATTTGATACATGTGTCTTTCAGGACCACCTTTGAAGGGTTATGTTTCCAGACACAAGAGAGGAAATTCAGAAACTCTTCATGTCCAGTACATAAACACCAAGGATGTGAGGTCTGGCAGTCACATAATATTGCTATCCAGGCTTTCTGTTTGTGCTGGCGATGCAATTGCTTAACAAAAACTGCTTATGCTGAATTTTCACTGGATATAATTTTGTGGCTCTCTGTGTTCTTCAGGGTAACAATAGGCACTTGGAATGTTGGTGGAAGGGCTCCATATGATGATCTTGATATCGATGAGTGGCTTTGCACCATTGAACCTGCAGATATTTACATTCTTGGGTGAGTAGTGCTCCAAAATGATTGATTCTTTTAATTGTTTCTGGCTTCACGGTGAGCTGATACACATAGTCCTCCAGTATTTGTAGGCACATGCACTCATTGAGCAGGGAATGGTCTTGGGTTCTAGTTATTTATTTATTCCTTGAACTTACTAATTTATGATTTCTCTAAGCAAAATGGCTTCGTCTTGATCGAGGATCAAAGGCCATGTTTGGTAAATTAAGTTTTTCTGTTTTTTTGCCTTCTAATTTCGTTTTTCCATTTTGATATTAAAAGTGGTGCTACTTTACATTTTTGATGGAATCTTCATACGTTGATCCGAAGCTTACCAGTAAATGAGCATCATGTCTTTGTAATAGTTGCACTTGTGTCCATCCTGACATGGACATCTGTCCATCTTTTGTTCTTAAATCCCTTAATTGATTATGTAATAGTAACAACCTTTATGTCTTGCAGTCATGCTCCTGTTGATTCTGATGATTTTTTGCATTTATATTCCTAAAATCAATTTCAAAGAACCTTTCATCATTCAGAAGTTTCTAAAGGACTCACAATGCATTTGATTGGATAAACCACTGTGATGTCTGAACTAATTTATGATTTACCTTATGTGGACGGATGTGTAAGTATTATAGACTCTAGTTTTAGTAACTGTGTTTTGTAAAACATTCAACACTAGATACATCATCTTGTCTATTATTTCATTTCGATCGTCTCTAAACATCTATGTGATTCAGAGTCATCGTATGATGACTCCTTGTTTCTCAGGTAGATGAATTCTCTTATTTGCCTAATCAAAGAAGGTGGAAAATTTTTCAGACTAGCCCCATTCTTGCATATTGCCTATATACTTTTTTAAGTTGGGGTTCATGTGAACAATGCATCATTCAGATCCTTACAGCTTCTCATTTCATTTGCTTTGAAAATGTTTATTAAGAAGGCCATTTTTTTAAATTAAATTGTGCAATTAATGTGGTATCTGTTCATTACACAGTTTCCAAGAAGTTGTGCCTTTGAATGCTGGGAATGTTTTGGGAGCCGAAGATAACCAGCCAATTCCAAAATGGGAAGCAATAATTCGCAAAACACTGAATAAGACGTCTGAACCTGAAAACAAACACAAAGCTTATAGTGCCCCGCCTTCTCCAGTGCTAAGGACTTCTTCTGCTGCTGATTTCCTTGCAGATGAGGTGAATGATCTGGTGTTAGAGTTAATAAGCAAGGAGACTGCTTTAGCTGGTAATGGTTACGACTTTGACAAACATGTAATTGACGAAGAAGTTGGTGCAGTGAAGAAACCCCAGTTAAAGAGAATATATGGTATTGATGTAGACAGTAGATTGGACTGGCCTGAACATTCACGGGATACAAGCCCTCAACTTACATCCTCGAGTCCGAAATTGAGAAGAGTATTTAGCAGCGCTGGAAGAATTGGTTTTGATTACATGGAGAATCCTATAGCATATAGTCCTAAAAAGTTTGCATGTGATGGTGGGCTACAACGATTACACCATAGTTCAGGAAACCTGGTATCATTATGGTTAGATCACCAAACCACGCCTGAAGCCTTTGATGCTCTCTCTGATGTTTCTGACCTGTTTTCTGATGAGGATGATGACTCTTTCTTGGAAATGCCAGAGGGACAATATGATACTAGAACTACTATAGATAGTTCAAACTCACATCCTAAATATGTTCGAATTGTCAGCAAGCAAATGATAGGGATATATGTATCTGTTTGGGTGCATAGAAAGTTGAGGAGACATATAAACAACTTGCGAGTCTATCCTGTTGGAGTTGGATTTATGGGCTACATGGGTAACAAGGTACTTGACAAAATCAAATTAAATATTATACCTTGATTGGCCTTCAAAATATCTGGTTGTTGATATTTGCGTGATATTGCATTTTGATAATCTAGAGTCTAACATACTTGATTTGAAATGGAAAGGAAACGGTGGTCGGCACCCTTTTCCTATTTAACTAGTTCAATTACCACATTCATGAACCTATTTTAGTAACTTCCTTGCATCATTCCAATGAATTGCCCCTCTTCATATCATAGTGTGGTATGATTAATATAGTTGGTGATTGAAGTAATTGCACTATTTCATAACCATGGTTTATGATGGAGCATATCTTACTAAATTTTTACTGCTGTCCCAGGGCTCCATTTCTGTTAGCATGTCACTCTATCAGTCACGTTTGTGCTTTGTTTGTTCACATCTGAGCTCTGGCCAGAAGGATGGGGATGAGCAGAAGCGGAATGCTGATGTATATGAGATCCTAAGACGTACCTGTTTCTCATCAGTTTTTGAATCTGACCAAGCACAGACTATTCTGTCTCATGAGTAAGTGTTAGTGATGGACTTACAATTTTTATTTCAAGTATATAAAGCATGCCTGTGTTATGACAACAGAGGCTTCAATATAACTATTTTTTTTTTTTTTTTATTTTTTATAAATTAAGAGTTTAATAATTTTATTTCTCTGAGATCTCATATTATTGGAATCCTGATTCTGTCTCCTGTGAGCAGTCAAATATTCTGGTTTGGGGACTTAAACTATCGTCTCAATATGTCAGACACAGAGATAAGGAAGCTTGTAGCAAGGAAACAGTGGGAGAAACTCATTAACCATGACCAGGTGAGTACCATGACACATCTTGTGTTCCTGCTAGCTTTGTAATATCATATTGCTCTGCATAACTTTGATCTGTGCTGTTGGATAATCGTGTCTAACGAAATAATGGGTCTTTTGCCAAGATAAAGTTAGACTACTGATATACTGTATCATAGACCAGATAAATTTGACATTGATAGAATTTAAAAAACTGGAAGCCACAAATGTGAATATTTATTGTTTTTGTAATTTAATAAAGTATGGTGTAATGTGACATGGATTTGTAACTTGTATGCAAATAGAAGTTGATCCAGATTGCTTGATCCTCCATCTTAGCTGGAATTGAATCTGCAATGATTGCCTTATTTTTGGTGTTGAACTCCATTTCCAACGTTGAATTCCAGTTTTCTGAATGTACTTTACCATTATTTGGTTTTATAGCTACAATTTAGTGAATGTTTTCTGAAATTTTAGTCTTCATAAGGGGGGATCTATTTCTCCTTATTCTTTTTTTTTTTTCACATTTGTAATTGCCCCCATGAGTGACTTGTGTAATGTTTATGAAAAACGTGCAAATTTTATTTATTTTTATTTTTATTTTATTTATTATCATTAATTTTTTTTTTTACAACTATGAAAAAAGGCATTGAATGGCTTGGTAATGCTTGTGGCAGCTAAACACAGAGCTCCAGAGGGCACAGGTATTTGATGGTTGGAAGGAAGGGGTGATAAACTTCCCACCCACTTACAAATATGAGTTCAATTCTGATAGATACGTTGGTGAAAACCCAAAAGAAGGGGAGAAGAGAAGATCTCCGGCATGGTAAGTAGATGCTTTCTGGAAGCAGCCAAAATATCTCCATGTGGAACTAAGCTGAAGAGGCTGAAACCTTTGAAGATTGTTTCAAGACCTAACATAGTTAGCTGCCTCTTGTTGATTAACGCAACCAAGATAATGGGCACCATTCACTGTATGTGCAGATTCCGTTTGCTATTGTTGATACCACTAGCGTTACCCACTAAAAGGCAGTCTTATGATAGATTTCTGTAGTTAGTTGACCTTATAGGACCAGGGTCATGAACAGAGCTCAATAGGTCAACCTGTTCAGTCATATAAGTGGAACAAACATCTCCACGGTCCCCACCAAGTACTTGGCATGAATAATGTGTCTCATCCAAATAGATTTTTTCCCCAGTGTACGACATTAAAAATCAAAGATTGCATCATAAATATAAAACCACTTTCTGATATGTCTGTGGGGGTATTATGCAGGTGTGATCGTATATTATGGTTAGGAAAAGGCATAAAACAACTCTCATACAGGCGGGCAGAAATAAGGCTCTCAGATCATCGGCCTGTCAGTGCAGTCTTTTTGAATGAGATTGAGGTCCTAGACCATCGGAAGCTGCAAAGAGTTCTCAAAATCTCCAAGCCAGCAGCAGTTTCATAGCTTTTTCTTGATGAAGAGGGGGGAGTTGGAATTTTAGAAATTGACAGGTATTCAAGCCCTCTCAATGAGATGAAAGACTGATCCTACTTTACCTGGCACAAAACTCTTCACCTCCACCTCTCTCTTACACACTCCTGTTGGATAATGCATTAAAACTAAAATTTTTGTTTGATCTTTTCAGGACTACAACTGAAGCTGGCCAGGACTACCAAGTTGTCTCCCCATAACTATAGCTCTTCATCAGTTAGCTAGTCCATAAATTATGTGAGAGGAGAGCCAAAATTTTGACTGATACCCAATAATAGGAATTATCTGGAACCCCAAATTTTTTCTTATACACACCTGTATAATACATAAACAAGTAGAACTACAGCACATTTGTATCATTTGGAAGGGGTTGATGTACATATTTAGAACGTGTCGTCGGAAAAAAGGTTGTTGTATGCAGTGTCTGGTTGTTTGGATTTTGCAATGATATTAAAACTACAATTAGACATTAATTTCTCACTTCACTTAGAACCCTTACCGGTGAGAATTTGAACTCTCGCTTGAGGTATCTATTCCTTTTTTTCTGACTTACAACATGGGCTGCCAAGTTCTCCTTTCTTGCATGAATAACTCTGACACGGATTTTTCGTTCAATGCAATTTTTGAGAGCAAGAATTGCACCTTTCATCTTTTGGTCTTCCGGTAGATAATCTGTACTCATCTTTCCTCGGCAGGTGGAAATGATGCTATTGAAATCACTCAAATTATCGTACTTTTCACAAGCAATGATACTTAGAAGCGATGATTTCTCCATTTTTCTTGATGCAATGTATCCCTGGTTCATAATGCCAATGAAGACGATACGACAGTTCTACTCTGTAAAAATATTTCTCTCGAATCTCTACTCCGGGGACATGCCCTGTTAGATCGAGATCTACGTTGAGGAATTTACCTCGGCGTCCAATATTTTTTGCCACCAAAAGGTCTATTCTCTTACACCTTTACCTTGTCCTTTCAATCTCTCTTGCTCAGTCACCAGACCATTGTTCGAAATGAAGTGATGATTTCTTGAACCTTTTCTTTAGCATTCTTGTCCATTGATTCTCGATGGGATTGTTTGCAAAAAGCTTAGGATGTGGTCTTTTGGATAACTCTAGGCATTGGAAACTTAGGATGCCTTTTTTCACTCGGTAACAGCAAGAGAGAAGCAATTCTTGAATTTACTGGCAGGGGGAAAATATGAATTCATTAGTTTTACTTGTCCATTGATATATTTATGATCCAGAAATTTGTTTCCCCGTTAACAAGCACAAAAGCATGTTTTTGAATCATAAATTTTCCGTACAGACAGAGAAGTCATATGGGTCTCTCTCTCTCTCTCTCTCTCTCTCTCTCCCCCCTAAATGCACTCATGTTCTTAATATGTGAAGTCACATGTCTCCTCGTATGTTTTGAGCTTTCTCTAATATTGGATTTGGTTTTCCATGAGTTTTTGTTGATTGAACAAAGTCAGTAATAATCCGACAATTAAATTGTACAACAATAGAAAACTTTATGATGTACTTTTGATAGCCAATTATGATCTCTCTCTCTCTCTCTCTCTCTCTCTCTCAGTTTAAGTTTTCTGCTTCTTGTTCAAGCTACCACAGTTTTATCCCAATTCATACCCATAAACCGCTAATTGTACCCCCATTACTCACGTCTGAAGTGGAAGAACTCTTCTGCCACTCCTGAGTACTAAAGAACCTACAAACCTCCAACATCGAGACTGCAATCTCTCTCTCGTGCAGTTTTGATGTTTTAGGTTTTAATAGAGTTAGTTAAGGTATAATAATTTTGATCGATTGATGCAGGCTACTGGAGACTCGCCTTAAGCTTCAGCGAAGACTTGTTTCCGGAATTGTTGAAGGGTTTATATGTGGAGATGAAGTTTGAAAGGCCAAGCAAGATCCGAGCTATCCGTTTACCCATGATTTGGACACCTCCATATAAAGAATTGTTTGTGGAAGACCACCTGAATGTTGATTCGTGTTGATCCCAATCTCAAAGATCCTCAACCCCCCCTGCATTTGTCCTACTAGAGAATTGGCTCTCCAGGTTTCCTTCATTCTTTCTTTGGTTTTCAATTTTTATTTCAAGTGATTTTTGAGTTTTGGGTTTAGTAGTTACTATTATCACACGTTGATTTGGTAGAATCGGAGGTTCTGATGAAAAAGCGCAAGTATGCTGGTACAATATCGGAGGCTGCCTTTCCGACCGAGACTGGAGTGAATTTAATGTTTGCAAAGGAACAAAAACTTATTTGCAAACATATGCATGAGTAACGGCTAACATAGAATGCCACGACATCAAATCTTTCCTTCCCCAATGCAAATTTGTAAAAAGGAACATAAAAAATCTGGTGAAGTGACACTGAAATTAAAACCATCTTTCCAGGTCTACAAAGAAGAGGGAGGAATAAGGATATTGAGAATGTAATAAATGGCCCAGAGGCCAGTCTTTTAAATGGTTAGTTTCGGAGAATGTTGTGAATGGAGAAGTGGAATTGGGTCTCTTTAGAAAAAAATTCTATTTGGCCGAGTCAAGTCATTACATGTGAACCGATGGAAATGATTAAATTTGAAGACAAGGCTCGAAGAAATAGGCCACTGCACGAGCTAGCATACACCGGCATTCAAGCCAGCATACCATAGCACGAGTAGACCAATACCAACGTATGGTGATGTATGCGGACCGATAAAGTCTCAATCTCTGGGAAACAATTCATATTTTATTCTTTTCATTGATGACTACTCATGAAAGATGTGAGTGTTTTTTTTAAAAAATAAGAGCGAGATTTTTTATGTGTTTTAAAAGTTCAAAACTCGAACAGAGAAAGAAAGTGGCTACCAGATCAAATCTTTAAGGACAAATAGAGGTGGGGAGTTTATCTCTAATGAATTCAAAATTTTATGTGAAGCAAATGGGATTAGACGTCCTATGACGGTGCCAAGATCACCACAAATTAATGGAGTCGTTGAAAGGAAGACCATGATGATTCTTAATATGGCTAGGACAATGTTAAAGAGCAAATACATGTTTAGGGAATTCTGGGATGAAGCTGTCAGTTTATCTTTCTAATAGATCACCAACAAGAAGTTTGGAGAAAAAGAATCCTCAAGAAGCATGGAGTGGAAGGAAACCAACCATGAGGCACTTAAGAGTGTTTGGGTCTGTTGTATTCGTTTATGTGCCAAAGCACGAGAGAACAAAGCTTGATGATAGAAGTAAAAAGATGGTGTTCATTGCGTGTGCTGAAGATACAAAAAGGTACAAGTGCTTTGACTCTAATAGCAAAAAATTAATGGTAAGTAGAGATATGAAGTTCGAAAAAAGCACATCATGGGACTGGAACACCAAAAATGGAGAGAAATATGAATTTTTTCCTTATTTGGGAGAAGAAGAGAATAGGGAACAAGGAGTCGAAGGTGAGGACACAACCCCTAATATGACAACAAGCCCAAGTGAACGGCCTCCAAGATTTCTAAGCATACACAACTTGTATGATGCTAATAAAAGAATAGACAATGAAAATTTATTTTGTCTATTTTTTAATGATGAGCCATTAACTTTCACAGAGATTGTAAAAGAGAAAAAATGGGTACAAGCCATGAAGGAAGAAATTTTCTAAATCGAGAAAAATAACACATGGGAATTTGCGGCACTTTCCTATGGTCATAGTGCAATTGGGGTAAAATGGGTGTACAAGATAAAGAAAAATGCCAATGGAGAAGTGGTAAAGTACAAGGAAAGACTGATTGCTAAGGGGTACAAACAACAATATGGTGTGAATTATGAAAAAGTCTTTGCTCGATTAGAGACAATACATTGATCATCGCCCTTGTAGCCCAAAACCGGTGGATTATACATCAGATGGATGTAAAATTTGCCTTTCTGAATGGTTTTCTTGAAGAAGTGTATGTGAAACAATTGGAAGGGTTTGCGGCAAAAGGCCATGAATACAAGGTGCTAAGACTAAAGAAGGCCTTACATGGCCTCAAACAGGGACCAAGATCTTGGTATAGTCATCTTGATAAGTACCTTAAAGAGAATGGATTCTCTAGATGTATTTATGAGTATGCACTTTACGTGAAGAACAAGAATGGAGATATCTTGTTCATATGCATCTACGTAGATGATCTAATACTTACTGAAAACAATCCATAGATGTATGAAAGTTTCAAGAAGGTGATGGCCCAAGAATTCGAAATGAATGATATGGGTCTCATGTCATATTACTTGGGGATATAGGTGAAACAAAGAGATAATGAGATTTTTATCCCTCAAGAGGTCTATGCTAAAGAGATTATTAAGAAATTCAAGATGAGGGATTGTGATACTGTAAATACTTTAATAGAATGTGGAGTGATACTCGTCAAGAAGGATGGAGTGAAGAAAACTGATCCAATGATGTTTCAGAGTCTTATTAGAAGTTTAAGATACTTAACGTGTACTAGACCTAATATACTTTTTTTAGTTGGAGTAGTAAGCCGATTTATAGAATGTCCAAGTGAAGAACACATTAGTGTAGCAAAAAGAATTCTCTGATATCTCAAAGGCACTCTTGATTATGGATTATTTTATTCAACAACAGATAATCCTAAATTGAAAGGGTACTACGATAGTGATTATGCTGGTGACACTGAAGATCGAAAGAGTAATACCGAGTTTGTATTTTATTTGAGAAACAATACAATTTCGTGGAGTTCAAACAAAGAACCCATAGTGACACTATCAACATGTGAATTAGAGTATGTAGCAGCAACTGCCAGTGCGTGTCATGCTATATGACTAAGGAGATTGCCAACAGAATTTTATTTTGAAGAACAAAACTCAACCAAGATCATGATGGACAACAAGTCAGCTATGGCTCTAGCAAAAAACCTGGTGTTTTATAAACGAAGTAAGCAAATTGATGCAAGAATCTATTTTATTCGAGAGTGCATTGCAAACAAGAAGATTGAGACAGAATATATGATGACTCAAGAACAAGTTGTTGATCTCTTCACAAAACCCTTTAAGTATAATAGATTTCAAAATTTGAGAGAGATGGTTGGAGTTATAAGAATGTCAAGTTTACACCAAGGGGTTGGAAATGATTAAACTTGAAGACATGGCTCGAAGGAACAGGTCACTGCATGAGCGAGCATACACCAGCGTTCAAGCCAGCGTGCCACAGCATGAATAGACTAGTTCCAGCGCATAGTGTAATGGCCTAACAGTTGGAAGGTCATGAGTCACTCATGCAATAACTACTATAATAAATATGTATTCATTATGACATATGAAGAGGCATGTAATTGTTGAAGTAGTTATTGTTAATTATTAGTAGTTATTATGATTTATTAGACATTATTAGGAGTTATTAATGTCTTGAGTTCCTTGGAGTGCAAGGACTTGTGAAAAGAGGCCTTTAGCCTCCCACGCTCTATCTATAAATAGGTCACCCCTCGAGCATTGTAATTAAATATAAATAAAGGAATGAATAGAAATACAATTCCTCTCTCATTCTATCTTTGAGAGAGAAAGTCTGATTTAGTTTGACATACAAAATATATGAATTAGGTAAAATAATGGTAATATTTGAAATATATACATTGGCTATATGACATGGTAATATTGCAAGGTCAACACATGAAAAACTTATGAATGTTGATTAAAGCTACATGAACTATTACACATTTTAGTGCTACATCCTAGTCACATTTCTGCCCTATTTTTTGTATAAATCTACAATCTTGTCATGCTTGTGTCCTGTCCTGCGTATGAAATTCTTCTTGTTCTAGTTTCTTTTGATGTTTGAAGAGGCTGTTGTATTCTCTTCATTGTAACATTTTTTCCTTCTAAAATATATTCTTGTTAGTTTATAGATAAACTATTTCAGTAACAAGTCTCCTCCCGGGAAAAACCTGTTCTCTCAAAATTTGATGATCAAAAGGATAGATCCAAGCTGCATAAAAAAAACAAAGGAAAACATGTTTGCATGTATTTCTTTTACCAGAAAAGAGTTTGTGACTATATCTATCTACAGTGCTTTATTTAACGTGTATTGACTCGCTCCCTGAAGAACCTGGGTTTCTTATCTAATAAAACTCCTACAGGAACTCTCTACAGCTCTCTTGTTCAAAGGCTTGATGAAACTTGAACTGTGTGCACGCACACTTGTGTGCCTCCAATCAATTTTCATACACTGTTTTCTGACAAAGTTCTATTAAGAAGTTGCCTCTCTTCTCTCTTTGCATGTTAGTAGCTTGCATTACAAACTTCTTGTGATGTTATTATTTGTTTCATTTTCCCATCAGATGTGGCTTTATTTTTTAATTCAAGTCCTGCTTGATTGATACAAGATACCTTTAAAGATGACTCCCTAAGGATAATGAAGGCCTTTGAAAAGAATGGTGTCCGTTGTCAGGTTTGCCAGGTTTTCTCTGTTCTTTCGTGATAAGTTGGACTCATACTTTTGATGCTTGACATGAAGGAGATTGAAAAATGTTGGCCTATATAGTTGCTTTACAACCCATCCTTTATAGGAGAATAAATGCATTTTAAGGCATTTTGGCATGATTTTGTTGTCTTTGATATAAGTACAACATAATGGAAGCATCCCCATAGAATAGTGTGAGTTATGAGGTGAAGAAGAAAATTATGCTACCATCGTTTGGTATATCTGTTAAACATACTTGCAAGGACACCTTAAGTTAGTGCTTGGAGGAATTTAAGACCCTTTCCTATTTTTCAAAAGTTTTCTCTGAATATGCCCCCTATCAAGACCTATGCCTGCATATCAAAGAGGCTATGGGTCTAGGATGATACTTGACCCCACCCCTCTCCACCACCACAGAAAGAAAAATGTATTGGAGGAAAGAAGAGGGATGGATCAGCTTAGAAAAATTGGTTAGAATATTTCGAGTTTCAAATTCTTTAACTTTTAACTAAGGATGTTATTTTATGAAAATATCAAATGCTAAAGGATTCTCCTACACATATACTCAGTCATGAGCTATCCTCTGGCTTATTTTGTGGCTCAAATATCAATTTTTGTGTTTTGCATATTGAAAATTTAGTGCAATTGGTGATAGAAAGTGCTGAATATTTCCCCCTTCCTTTTTTTGGGGGAGGGGGTTGGTCGCATATTTAAATGTGATCTAAAAATCGCAGGTCCATGTTTCTTAATTCTTGTTAGGTGACAACTAAATATTTATTGCATGAGCGATGCCTTTATCTCATGATATGCTTGCCAAAGAGTCATGGCATAATTTATATGCCGTTGGCACAATATTCTGTCGAATATCATTAAAAGAATAACAATGTTTGAACATCAGGGACAAGCATCCATGTAGAATTCTCTTTATTCAAACATTTGACTCACACTTGTCAAATTCTGGTAGAACCAACAGAATTTGAACTCAATAGTATGACAAGCTTGTCCATCATGTTTGTTCCGGCTTTAGAATTATGGACTTTGGTATATCAATTATATATACTTAGTTTATTTTGATTCACTAATTATTGTGTTTCATATAGCTAAGTTGAGAATTATGAACTTAATTTGATGTGTTGGTGTTTATGAAAGTAGAGATTAAATAGAGAGAAAGTTGTGGAGTTTTTAATGCAAAAAGTTATTGATACAACGACAATTTAGTCTTTTTTAAAAGGAGAAATTTGATTTTTTTTCTTTATTTACAAAATCTTATATTTTTTTGTTAAAAAAATTAGTTTAGCCAACAAATATTTCAAATGGAATAAGATAAAATAGAGGTATAAGAGGCTTCTCAAGCAGGCCTCCAATCTCTATGTTCCCATTTCAGGGCTTAATATCTTTTTTCTTTTCCCTTGTTGGATGCATGTAGGTGGTTTTGTTTTCTGCTACTTATTTGTGGTGATACTGTCAAAAATTTTGTTTCAAGAGTTGTGAAAGATTGGAATGAGATGTTTGTGAAGAAAGAAGGAATTATTCTTGGATGTTGTCTAACAGTACAAAGTGCTATCCTGATGAGAGTGCCAAAATTGCAGTGATTAATGACAATTCTTGATTAGGGTCAGAAGTTGGGACAGACTATCATATTTGTCAGTATAAGACACAGTGCCAGCATGCTCCACAAGACACTATCTCAATTTGGGTATGAAGTTACAACTATACAAGGTGCCCTCAAACAGAAAGATGGGGACAAAATGGTCAAGGAGTTTAAAGATGGATGGACACAAGTTCTCAAGTGATCTTCTTGGTCATTGCTTTGACCAGTCATAGATGTAGATTTCTTGCATTTCACATTTTAAATTTTCCTCCTGTCTTAAGGATGTATATGCGCTAATTCTTTTTTTATTTTTTGCAGGTGAATTTGGTTGTCAATTATGATCTTCCTGTGAAGCATGACAAGCCAATGGAACTTGACTGTAAGGTCTATCTACATAGGGTTGGTAGGGCAGGACGTATTGGCTGCAAAGGTAGGGTTCTGATTATAGATTGCATATTTTTGGTCTGTATCAGTTCATTTGTTTGGTTGGTTTGTTTGTGTCTGTGTGTGTTTGTGTTCTCTGTCTTCACTTATGGCAAAAGAAGTTATCATGATGGACTTTTGGTCCATTGTGAAGTGTGAGCCTACATTGAGATTTCAATCTAATTTGTTATAATCTTTATACTAATAAATATTACTGACCCCTTCCCAGTTCTTCACCAAAACTTAAAAACTAGGGACGATCCTCTGTCTCACTAGATTAGCCTCATGTGAACTCTGAAATATACATTATTGATTTTATCAAATTTGTTAAATGTTTTTTTTTTTTCCTTTATTACATGCCAAAGCTACCATACCAGGGTCTGTTGGATCATCCCCGCCCCCTTTTTGAGTGGGTGCTTACTTATATGACTTACATTTGTTGTTTTTCCTATTGGCATCAAAGTTGTGGCCGTTCACCTTCCTTCTATAACCAGGCCCTTGCCCCCCTTTTTTAATTAAACCTTTGGAAAAAACTAACGACTTTATTTTGAAGTGAACTTTGTGATCCTATTTGGGGGTTTTTGTTTAGAGTGATGACCATATCTTTTATGTGATCCTTCAGGTGCTGCTTTTAATCTAGTTTCTGACTATAGAGATGTTACAGTCATGCAGAAGCTTGAAAGACATTGCGGCAAAAGTATAGCTGAGGTAATTTCAGTGATTTGTCTTTATTTTCTGTTTTGTCAATTATGTATACGAATTTTGAAAAACCCCTCATTCTTTTTATGCATTTTCCCCTCCTACTAAAATAAAACCGAGTCTGCACATTTGTTTTAACTTGCCCCCATTTTCTTTTGGCTGTAGGTACCATCATGGGAGAGCGACCATGACTTTGAGGTTGGTATGAAGGAAGCCATTTTGCTATAGAATCAGTAACTTCTCTCTCTCTCTCTCTCTCTCACTCGCTCCAAACATAGAACTAAAATTGACTTTTATTTGTTTATATAATAATTTCAACCTTTTCAAATCAGTGACTTCCATCACTGGAATGTGCACACATAGTATGAGCCAAGAACCCTAGTTCTGTTTAACAACCTCTTGAGGGCTTACATTGGTTTTGATCCCCATAACTTTTCTTTTAAAACTAACCTCGCCAAATTTTAGCTTTCACAACTTTCTTATAAGAAAATAGATACAAAGAAAATTGAATCAATTTTAATCAGAAGTTTCTATTTTATTCAACTAGGTTCAAGCATATATGTAAAAAGACAAGAAAAGAAATGGTATCTTCTAATTTTTCCTAGTAAAAGATGTTGGGATAAAGACACTAGCATAGCGGAACATCCACTTATCGACAGCCAATAGAGTAAATATTGCAAGAAAAATAAAGAGAATAGATAATACCAAATTTACGTGAAAAACCATCTAGTGTAAAGGAAAAAATCACGAGACAAAACCGGATAAAAATTCATTATGAGAAATAAGTAGTTACAAAAGTTTAATATTCTAAATTTATGTCCAAAGCCTAGAATTCACAACAAAAAGAAAACGATTACAATAAGTTGTATATTTTTTAAAAAACACATAAATTAATCTAAAGAGAATCCAGTTACTGTAGAAACTTATCTCTCATGTTTGCTTTCTCTTTGAAGCAAGAAAACTCTCTGGCTCTCTCTCTAGCTCTCTATCTAAAGAAAAGAAGAAGCATTTTTTTCTACAAACTCTTCACTCTCCCAACATTCTCCTTCTTTTGTGTCTTGAGTGGCTTTTTCGAGAAGCTACCTCCCTCTTTTTTATTTTATTTCAAACATCACACAAGTGAATCAAAGCATTAAATGCTTTGAAAAACTTGTAATTTCATTTTCCAAAACACATAATCGAGAGACCCAAAAATAACATTCTCAAACAAATACCGAGAGACCCAATGAAAAACCGAGCAACATAATTGAGTGTCAAGAACTTCTAATGAGAGACTCTATTGAGAGACCATTACTGAGAAACTCTATCAAGAGATCACTATCAAGAGATATGCACCGAGCAATATACAAGTACCAAGAGATTTGGAAAAAAAATAAATGGGATTGGATAGACAAGTTCTAAATGAGAGCCTAACAATCTCCTCTTCTAGTCCCATTAGAAGGAAATGCATCTCTCGACTTGATCGTTTGAACATCAGTTTGGCCATAGAACTCAACCCAAACAAATTGCTACAAAGTTCAAATTTTTCTCTGGGGATCACCTTTGTCAATATACCTGTAGTGTTCTTATCAGTGTGGATCTTCTTCAATTTCAACATGCGATCCTCAATCATCGAACGCAGCCAATGGTACCGCACATCAATATGCTTGGTCCTTGCATGGTACATGGTATTCTTACTCAAATTCAGAGCAATTTGACTATCACAGAATACCACATAGTCCTTTTGACTCACCCCCAATTTATGAAAAAACTTTTTCAACCAAAGCATCTCTTTACCGGCTTTGGTAGTTGCAATATATTCAGCCTCTATAGTAGACAAGATAACACACTTTTACAATTTTAATTGTTATGATATGGCTCCCCCGGCAAAAGTGAATAGATTTCCTACTGTCAAGATCACCAGCCATATCAGCATCAGTAAAACCTTTTAGAACTGGTTGTTTTTGGCCAAAACTTAAGGACAATCTTGAAATACCTCTCAAGTATCTAGATATCCATTTCACTGCATTCCAGTCATCTCTTCTTGGATTAGAAAGAAATCTACTCACTACACTAGCTACATGAACTATATCAAATCGAGTACAAACCATAAGACACATTAATGAACCTACTGCCGCAGAGTAAGGAATAGATGACATGACATGTTTTTCTTCCTCAGTTACTGGACTAGATCTCTTACTCAACTTAAAATGAATAACAAGAGGCGTGTTAACTGACTTAACATGCTGTATATTGAACCGTTTGAGTACACGTTCAGCATACTTTTCTTGAGATAACCATAACTTTCCATCTCTCCTATCATAGATAATATCCATACCTAAAATTTGTTTAGTTGGACTTAAATCCTTCATTTTAAAGGGTTTAGACAAGTCACCTTTCAATTTGTGAATCATCTCAACATCTTATCCTACGAATAGCATTTCGTCAACATACAACAGGAGAATAATAAAATTGTTATTAGGGAATGATCTCACACACACAATGATCTACATCCGTTCTTTTATAGGAATGTTCCACCATAAAAGAATCAAACTTTCTGTGCCACTGCTTGAAAACTTGTTTCAACCCATACAAGTTCTTCTTTAATTTGCAAACCATTTATTCCTTTCCCTTCACTTCAAAACCCTCTAACTGATTCATGTAAATCTCTTCTTAGAAATTACTATGCAAGAATACAGTTTTAACATCAAGTTGGTCAAACCCTAGATTCAACTGTCAATCCTAGTACAACTCAAAATATATGCCTTTTTTTCTGAGCAACGCATTTCACCACCAATTAAGCTTTGTATCTCACTAATTTCTTTTCATCTTTCTTTAACTTCAACACCAACTTGTTTCTTAGCGGCCTTTTACCCTTTGGAAACTTAACTAACTCATAAGTGTCATTTTTTTACAAAAAAATTATTTCCTCTCACATAACTTCCAACCATTTCTCCTTATCAGGAGAGGACTGGATTTCTTGGAAACTCTCTGCTCCCCCTTATTAGTAAGCAAAATACACTCAGAACTAGGATACTTGGTAGATGGTCGACGCTTTTTTGTAGATCTCCTAGATTGAGATCCTTCACTTTCTTACAGAGGAGGTTGCTCCTTTTTCTTGGTATCCATTGTATTTGGTTGTGCAATGTCATCGCTAACATTTAACCCATTACTAATCATGGCTGGATCATTTATATCCTCAAGTTCTATCCTCTCTGTATCTCCACCATCTGTGGTACTACTAGGTGGAACTGTTATTGGTATCTCATCCTCATACTCACCAACACTTCGTGAAATCTTCACTTTCTTTTCAAAATCAGCCATAGTCTCTTGCTTATGTAAAACCACATCTCTACTTCTAACAACCTTTCTCTATTCTGGATCTTATAATCAGTAACCAAACTCTTCATCACCATAACCAATAAACACACAAGGAGTGACTTTACTATCCAACTATGACCTTTGCTCTTTTGGCACATGTACAAAAACTTTACAACTAAAGACCTTTAAATGAGAATAAGAAGCATTTTTGCTTATCCATGCCCTCTCTAAAATGTCAAAATCCAAAGGAACTGACGGTGATATGTTGATTAAGTAGCAGACTGTGTTATCTGCTTCACCCCAAAAGGATTTTGCTATGTTCTTTTCAGACTCAAGTGCAGAATATTAAAGATTGAAAGCAATCTCTGAATTTCATTGAATTAACAAGATCAAATACAAACTTAATTATTCAGACACAGACCTAAGGCTCCCCCTTCAGCTTAGAGCTGCCCAATAACAAGAAAAATTCCGTCCCTTGCTTACCACACTATTCCTCTCATTTATTCTCTGTCTGCAGCCTACGATTACTCATAACAAAATCTAGATTCCTTTAAGCAGTTGGTTGATGCACCCTTTCTTGCGTTAATAGACTTTCAACTTCTTGGATTCCACCTCAGCAGCCACTTGTTCTCCCTCAACCACCTCATTGTCCAAATGGCTTCCATCTGACTTGATTCTGGCTTTGATATCCTCCTTAGTAGTGTCTAGTTCCTCCCCTGCCTTCAAGTAATCTTCAGTGATCTCAATCGTAGCCTTGCCAGTCACTTGATCCTCCACAGCTTGCAATTGCTCCCTAACATTGCTCGCTGCTAAAAGTCCAACCTTGTCCTCAAGGCTGAAATTCAGAAATTATTCTAAGAATTTAGAGAGTTCAACCCAAGTAGCATCCTCTTTGGTGCCATCCTCCCAGCGGACCAGCAACTCACGCATTACCTGACCTTCAGTTGTGGTCAGTCGATCTTCCAATATCTTAGCTAGTTTGTAGGGGCGGACCGCTTCCTCTAGTTCTTGAGGTAGGGCGGATTTAGGTGTGTGTTGTCCTATCAACTACTTTAATTGAGACACGTGGAAAATGGGGTGGATGCGAGAGCCTTCGGGTAACTGAAGTTTATAAGCGGCAGCCCCTATCTTCTGCACTATAGGGAATGGTCTGTAGTATTTAGCAGCGAGCTTGCTGTTGAGGGTGCATCAGACGGATACTTGTCTGTAATGTAATGTCGTATTTTGAGGAAGATCAAATCGCCTACATTAAACTCCACATGTCGTCTATGAGTGTTGGCAAATTTTTTAATCTGTCGTTGCGCCCGTCTAAGATTGTGCTGAAGTTGCGTCAAACTGGTATCTCACTCTAGGAGTTCCTTTGCCACTGCTTCTACTCTCGTTTTCCCTGGAAGAAACCGATGCACGATGGGTGGAAGTCTTCCATACACCGCTTGGAAGGGGGACATTCCAGCAGAAGTGTGGTGACTAGTGTTGTAGCTAAACTCATCCCAAGGAAGCCAAGCATGCCATTGTTTTGGGTTCTCAGACGTAAAGCACCGCAGGTAGGTCTCAAGGGTCCTATTCAGAACTTCCGTTTGGCTATCCGTCTCGGGTGATAAGCACTACTCATTTTCAGTTTCGTCCCTTGCAAACGAGTCAATTCAGCCTAAAAATGACTTAGAAAGATCGGATCACGATCACTCACAATGGTTCGGGGAATGCCATGTAGTCAAACAATTTCCTTAACAAAAAGTTCTACCACTACCATGGCTGTAAAAGGGTGTCTTAATCCCATGAAATTACCATATTTGGATAATCGATCGACCACGACTAGTATGTAGTCTTTCCCTTGTGACCGAGGAAGACCGTTAATGAAATCCATGGAGATGTCTTTCCAAATCAATGTAGGAATTGGTAACGGTTGCAAGAGTCCCGTCAGAGTTCAAGCTTCATATTTTTGTTATTGACACACAAAGCAAGCAGCAACATATGTGAAAACTGGTTTCATCATGCCCCTCCAATATAGGTTTGTAGCCAGCCACTTGTAGGTTTTTAAAGCACCCGTATGTCTTGCACCCGGGGTTGCATGAAATTCAACCAAGAGGATGGGAATCCACTTTGAATTCTCGGGAATTACCACCTGATTGTTATACATAAATGTGCCATTGAGCAGGGAATATGGAAGGCGACAATTGGGGTCCTGCTATAGAGCTTGTTTAAGAGCAGGTAGCTTTGGATCTTTCTTGATTTCTGCAGTGATCTCTTTCCCATCTTCCCATAGTTGCAGGAGACAACAGCGCATTCTGCATCTTTATGCAACCGAGACAAGGAATCCGCCACTCGATTGGTGCTACCAGGCTTGTATTGCACCTGAAATTCATACCCCAGCTGCCTGAAAAGCCAAAGTTGCTGTGCAGGTGTAGTAATCCTTTGTTCGAGAAGATATTTTAGGCTCCTTTGATTCGTCTTAACAATGAAAGGTCTTCCAATGAGGTAAGGCCGCCAATGTTGGATGGCAAGGTCCAATGCCATCAATTCTTTCTCATATGCAGATTTGGTCAAGGACCTTTCAGAAAGAGCTCAGCTAAGAAGGCAATGAGACGACCATTTTGTAAAAGCACCGCACCTATCCCATGTCCGGAAACATCACACTCAATGATAAATGGTTGAGTGAAATTTGACATGGCTAACATCGGAGCACAAGTCATTGCTGATTGTAAAGATTGGAAGGTGTGTTGAGCTTCCGTCGACCAAACAAACGTAGGCTGCCCTTTCTTTAACAACTTAGTTAGAGGCCGTGCAATCTTTCCATAATCGCGGATAAACCTCTTGTAGTAGCCGGTGAGTCCCAAGAAACCCCGAACATCCTTTCGAGAGTGAGGAATTGGCCAATTTAGAATACACGATATCTTTTCCAGGTCCATCATCACACCGTCGTTGGAAAGTATATGCCCCAAGTAAGCAATACTTTGTTGATCAAATTGGCATTTAGATTTATTTTTCAGCAGTTGGTTTGTGTCCAGAACTTGTAAAGTGACTTCCAAGTGGTGTAAGTGATCCTCCCAATTGGAGCTATAGACTAGGATGTCATCAAAGAAGACTAAGATAAAGTTTCGAAGATAAGAGCGAAATACGTCATTCATTATAGCTTGGAATGTGGTTGGAGTGTTCATGAGTTCAAAGGGCATCACAACAAATTCATAGTGACCAGAATGAGTTCTGAAAGCTGTCTTAGGGATATCCGACTCCTTAACTCGAATTTGATGATAGCCGGAGCACAAATCAATTTTTGAGAAATAGGAAGCTCCATACAACTTGTCAAGCAGCTCGTAGACTACCGGAATAGGATATTTATCTGGAATTGTTGCTTTATTCAAGACCCTGTAATTGACACAAAAGCGCCAACTGCCATCTTTTTTCCAAACTAACAGAATAGGGCTAGAGAAGGGGTTGACACTTGGACGGATGATCCCTGCAGACAACATCTCTCTCACAAGTTTCTCTATCTGATTTTTTTGCTCAAAGCTGTAATGGTAAGGGTGTCCACTGACAGAACCATACTTAGGATACAATGGGATCTGATGATCTGTAGGTCTGGAGGGAGGCAGTCGACTGGTTTCAAAGAAGACATGCTCATAAGTGTGCAGTAAAGTGCTCAATTGTTCTTGTTGGACAGAAGTTAATGAGGTTGAGATAGAAGACTGAGATTCATTGTCAATGTGTAATTCCCATAACCAGACACCATACTCCATCTGAGAAATTTTCTTTAAAGAGGTCAATGAGGAAGGGGTTCTGAGCAATACAGGATCACTTGATAAGTAGACTGTCTGTCCTTCCCAAAGGAACTTCATGGTCATTAGTTGCCAATTGACTTAGACTTCCCCTAAAGTGGCCAACCAAGAGATGCCTAAAATAATGTCTACTCCCCCCCAGAGGAAATAAGAAGCAGTCAATTGATATTATGATACACTCCAAATCGATTCTCAAGCCAATGTAGACACTCGAAGAGACAAGTCGTCTCCCATCCCCTAATTGAACCCAAAAGGGTTCGGTGGGCTATATCTGAAGCCCCAATTGTCGTGCAGTATCCTCAGCCACAAAGTTGTGGCTTGCCCCACTATCTATCATAACAATTAAATTATGTCCAAGTGACGTTGCTTGAAGTTTCATGGTGTTGTGATGAGAAATACCTCCAACGAAGAATAGGCGAAACTCGAGGGAGGCAAGAGTAATGTCATTGGTGGTCTTAAGTGGCTATGTAGGTGGATCGACTGGTGCTACTTCCTCTGAAATAGGCAGTTCATCATCTCCAAGGATCAGAGCTTGAAGACTCTTGTTGGGGCAATTTTGGAGTGGGTGGTAAGGCTGCTTGCATTTGAAACAAAGTCCCTGTGATCGCAAATCTATTAGCTCTTGATGAGACATCTGCCAGAATGGACGAGGTGTAGTTGAGGAGCCAGTGTTCGAAGAAGAACCAGCGTTTATGGTTGTCGAAGAAGGCTGTTGGCGAGGAGTGGCAGGAGGGAATTAAGAAGGAGACGGGTTAAAAGAGAAATAGGTCCGGGTAGGCAGTCTTGGGTTAAGTTAAGGGTCGGAGCCTCCTTGGGTTTGGGTCGAATTGGTCCATTTGCCCAACCCGTATGTAAGTCAGTTGTTGTCACCTTTACCTGAGGAAGAGAAAGACATAAAAAACCCATTCTCGCATTCAATCTTGCGAGCAAGCTTTAACGTCTGGAAGAGGGAGAGGGCCTCGTGGGATCGGATGCGAACTCGAATCTCCTCTTTGAGGACATTGAGAAAAAACCCTAAGTGGATAGAAGGGCTCAATCCTTTGATAAGAGCAGCGTGGGAGACAAATTCATCGATATAAGAATCGACCGAACCCAGTTGCTTCGTAGAGGCCAAACTCTCAAAGGGATTCGCCGATAATCCGCCACCAAATCGATCGAAGAGCTCTGAAATTAGGTCTGGTCAGGAGAGCACAAGGTTTTGGGTATACAACCACTAGACTCGGTGAAGGGCCGGACCGTCCATGGAGAGTCGAGCCATGGCTACCCGCATCTCGTTAGTGACATGATGAAGGGAGAAGAATTGCTCTGCACGGGTGACCCATGCCGCTGGATCATGACCATCAAAGCAAGGAAGATCAATCCTTCGTAGCGCAGGTGGTAAATCATCAGCTAAAGGCATTTTGAATGGTGGTTGGGGTTGAGATTGAGGTCTGAGGATTAGAATTGAACCAATCTTGAACGATGGGGTTCCATGAGTGACATTCGAATGCGAAGAGGACGAGCCTGCTTCATCGCGTGCTTCGGCTTTCTGACGAAGGAGAGCAGCCACCAAATCCTCAAGCGAGTCCAATTTCTCCATCTTGGAGCGGTGATGGGTCATCTCATCAACCAGAGTTATAACACTCTTCCCTATCTCGGTAAGGCTCTTTTCCAGTGAATCAATTTTGGCTTCTATTCTTATGTGTGTCATGAAGAGTAAAATATTATGAAGTGAAGAGGATGTAGTAAAACTGATGAAGAAGAGAGGGGAAAAGGCGGCAGGTCGGACCAATTGCTATGTTCTTTTCAGACTCAAGTGCAAAATATTAAAGATTGAAAGCAATCTCTGAATTTCATTGAATTAACAAGATTAAATACAAACTTAATTATTCAAACACAAAGCCTAAGGCTCCCCCTTCAGCTTAGTGCTGCCCAATAACAAGAAAAATTCCGTCCCTTGTTTACCACACTATTCCTCTCATTTATTCTCTCTCTGCAGCCTACAGTTACTCATAATAAAATCTAGATTCCTTTAAGCAGTTGGTTGATGCACCCTTTCTTGCATTAATAGACTTTCAACTTCTTGGATTCCACCTCAGCAGCCACTTGTTCTCCCTCAGCCACCTCATTGTCCAAATGGCTTCCATCTGACTTGATTCTGGCTTTGATATCCTCCTTAGTAGTGTCTAGTTCCTCCCCTGCCTTCAAGTAATCTTCAGTTATCTCAATCATAGCCTTGCCAGTCACTTGATCCTCCACAGCTTGCAATTGCTCCTCCATAGCCTGCAATTGCTCCCTAGCAGATTTCGACAATTTAGCCATTCTCAACATGAATCTAACTCTTTTCATGATGGTGCGATTCATTCTCTTGGCCACACCATTATGCTGTTGTGTCCTAAATTCTATCTTCTCATACCTTATCCCATACTTTGAACGGTAAGTTTTAAACTCATTGGAGGTATACTCTCCATCATTATCGGTACGAAGGTATTTCAAGGGTAATCGTGTCACCCTTTCTACCATAATATGAAAACTTTGAAATCACTGCAGAATCTAATTTTAGTTTCTCAACAAAAATACCTATACCTTTCATGAAGTATCATCAATAAAAATGACAAAATATCTATTTTTACCAAGAGACTCAATCTCTATGGGACTACAAATATGTGTTCCAGCCTCTTACGCCACAAAATTTAGTGAAGTATCATCCTTAACTGTATTAATCTGCTCACTGCATACTCTCAACCAGGTCTTGTACATGCAGGAACATAGTTTTTCCTTTACAACTAGCAAAGTTTCTTTGAGAAGCTTCTATTGCCCATTCTTTTGCTGACTCTCAAATCCTTGCTTATTAAGAACATTAATTGAAAGCAAGTTCATCCTTATATCTAGGATATGTCTAGCATTCTGTAGAGTCAATGTGCAGTTGGTGTTAGTCTTGACAACAATATAACCAATTCCTACAATCTACGATACAGTGTTGTTTCCCATTTCGACAACGCCAAAGTCACATTCTTTGTATGTTGTAAACAATTCCCTTTAGGAACACAATGATATGCCACACTAATGTTAACAATCAATTCAAACAATGGATCCCTCATATGATTGCAATCGTTGGTGTACACATTGGGGACTAAATCCCTCCGTCAGTACCAACCATTGCAGCATTACTATCATCTAGAATATTTTTACCCTTTTCATCATTTTTCTCTTGCTTAAAGAGTCAATAATTCCTTTTAAAGTGACTAGTTTTCTTGCAATAGTAACACTTCACTGCCTCCTTAGACTTGGATTTCTTCTTGCACTTGCTGCGCCCTCTAGAATCTTGATCTCTGTTTTTAGTTCTACCCCTATTCTCTATGACAAGTGCTTGACTAATCCCAAATTCCATATTCTTCTGTCTTGCTTCTTTATTGAAGATGTTGTCCTTTACCATTCCCAATGTTATCTTGCCATTAGGAGCCAAGTAACTGACAGTCATAACTAATATTTCCCAGCTATGTGGCAAAGAAATCAAGAGAATCAAAATCTGTATCTTATCATCAAAATTAATTTTCAAGGCGGCAAACTGGTTCAATATATCCTGGAAGTCACTCATGTGCTCAGCAATAAGATTTCCCTCATTGTATTTCAAATTCGCAAGCTTTTTAATAAAAAAATCTATATTTAGGACAATCTTCCTTTCATATAACGTAGCTAACTTATCCCATGCAGTTTTGGCATTAGTCTCTATTGCTACATTATGAAATACACTAATATCAACCCACTTTCATGGTAATTGGTTTTACATACTCACCCAATATCGGATCGTGCAAATCCTTATAATATAAATGGTCTTCCATCATTGGCTTCCAAATAGAATAATTAGAAACTGTCAATTTCATCATGGAACCCATATCTTGGTTACTCTTCATGATTTGAGGCAAAATAACATAATGCTAATACCAGTTGTTGGGATATAGCACTAGCACAGCGGAACACCTAATTATCGATAGCCAAAAGAGCAAATATTGTAAGAAAAATAAAAAGAATATAGAACACCAAATTTACATAGAAAGCCCTCTAGTATAGAAAGAAAAATTACAAGACAAAACTAGATAAAAATCTACTATAAAAAATAAGTAGTTACAAGAGTTTAATATCATAAGTTTATATCAAAAATCTAAGATTCAAAAAAAAAAAAATTATAAGAAGTTGTACCTATTTAAAAAAATTCACAAATTAATCTAAAAAGAATCCGGTCGTCATAAAAGTTTAGCTTTTACTCTTACTTTCTCAAGCAAGAAAACTCTCCCACTCTCTCTCCTTGGCCCTCTATCTAAAGAAAAGAAGAAGCTTTTTTTCTACGAGCTCTTCATTCTCTTAGCATTCTTTTTCTTTTGTGTCTTGAATGGCTTCTTCGAGAAGCTACCCCCTCCTCCTCTTCTTTTTTTTTAAATAATTTCAAACATCACACAACTTAATCAAAGCATTAAATGCTTTGAAAAACTTACAATTTCATTTCCCAAGACACAAAACCGAGAGACTTGAAAACGACGTTCTCAAGCAAGTATTGAGAGACCCAATGAATAACTGAGAAACATAATTGAGTGCCGAGAACTTCGATCGAGAAACTCCATCAAGTGACCATTACTGAGAAACTCCATTGAGAGATCACTACCGAGAAACATGTACCGAGCAATGTATAAATATCGAGAGATCTAGAAAAAAAAAAAAGGCTCAATAGACAGGCTCTAATCGAGAGTCTAACAAAAGATTTTTACCGAGAAACAAGATAAGATTAACATTGTTTAATTTAGATTTTGGTCCGTAGAATATGATGAAATAGAAAATATAATAAAACCAAAATAAGAGAAGAGAGTAGAGATAAAACAAGACAAAAGGGGTTGGATAGGAGTTTTGAAAATATATGATAAAGTTGGATCCATGTATCTATTTTTGTTTCTTATGTAGATACAAAAATTTCAATTATTCTTATTCCCAACAAAGTAATTTTTAATTTTGACTCCTATGCAAACCAAACATAATATTTTTGTCCAATACTTTTTTTTTTAAGCACGTACTAAGATTTGAATTCAAACCTATTATAAGAAGAGGGGAAAGTGTCACTTAAGTTGAAATTTGTTGGCTTTGTCCGATGTTTCTTCATCGCGTGGCATACTCCAAATAAAACAATTTCCACAATTTCTCATTTTTCAATATATATGTATATATCAAAATTGATTGGTGGTATTGTGAATTCATGACCCTTCTCTTAATTAAAATGTCACCAAAAGAGAACATGCTTCCTTTTTAATCTTTTTAATCTAATTGTTTATAATTCTTAGCCATGTCGCATATTGAGCTTTAGCAATGGCGAGGTGAGATTTCTCGTGCCTATACCAATAATGTACTCCAATGATGGATTTTGATGATGCCCGCTATTATTATTATTATTATTATTATTATTATTATTATTATTATTATTATTATTATTATTATTATTATTATTTTTGGTTTTTCTCAGGAATCAAAAGTATTCTTAAAGTAAAAGATATGATGGTCATTCTAGTTTCTGGAGGGAGATGTGGTGGGCTATGCCGATTTTGATCAAGGTTTCCTCACTTGCAAGCACCAGTTTTGGTAACATATCCTTTTCGTTTGTTACCTTATGTCGTTATGACAATGACCTTTGCATTTATTGGACTTATTTTAATTAACTATGATTAAAATAATGAAAATTCAACTATACATAGATACATACATATCTATATATATATATATATATATATATATTCATAATAAAAGCAAAGTCTGATTAATTGGATCATGATACAACAAGACCAATGATTGATTGCCAATTTAAATTGGAATTGACAAGAGAGGAGATATTCAAATTCCGCATATATTGTGCTTCACAGAGGGGACTTTAGCCTTAATAATATCGCCTCTAGATGAACAAATAAGAACAAATTGATAATTGTGTTTTTGTGTGTGTGTGTGTTTTTGTGCTGTGCTGATATTATTCTTTATCATCTTCTTGTTACGAGAGAACTTATTTCTTTAATAGGAAATTTTCTCCTATTCGTAGACAATTATCAATTAAAAATTGTTTTGTCAGTTTGACACTTTTTATAGTATCAAATAATTGATTTTTTTTTTTAAATAATAAATAAAACAAAAAGTGTAGCACTTTTGGTGGCAATTCCAAAGGAAAAGAATGAGAAAACTCCACATGGCAGATTGACAATTTCAGACATCAAACAAGATCCCATTATATAAGAGAGCTCCACCAAGAGAAGACACTCATAAAGAGTAGAAATGGGGAGTGAAATTGCTGATAGGAAGGAATTTGGTGGATCAATCCCTGTCCAGAATGTACAGGACCTTGCTTCCAGGAACCTAAAGGCTATTCCAGATCGATATCTTCGATCAGGACTCATTGTAGATGATGTGTTCCTCGACAAGTCTCTCCAAATCCCAATCATCGACATGAGCATGCTTGTGGATAATCATGTTGCTGAACTGATGAAACTAGACCATGCTTGCAAGGAATGGGGATTTTTCCAGGTTTGAACAACTCTGATGACACTTGTTTTTATGTCATATTTTGTGATGCTTTAGCTTTATCTTTTGTATCATATATATCACTTGTCACAGTTGATTGGTCATGAGGTATCAGAAGAAGTGTTGGGGAAAATGAAGAGTGATATGATGGAATTTTTCAGATTGCCATTGACGGAAAAACAAGCTTATGCACAGCCCCCAAATAGCATCGAAGGTTATGGACAAGCATTTGTTGTGTCGGATGAACAGAAGCTTGATTGGGGAGACATGCTCTTTCTTCTTTCCCAACCAAACTTCTTTAGAAATATGAAACTTTGGCCAACTTCTCCAACCTCTTTCAGGTATTTCTTCCAACCATACCATGATTTTCCTTTCCCTTTGTAACCCCACCAAGTATAGCATGACTTCTGCAAAACTTTTAATCAAATACATTTTCTGAGGTATGCAAGAATTGTTCCCTTATATCTGCTAACCTCTTCAATTTTAAAATGAAATCACAGCGAAACCTTGGACAAGTATTCATTAGAGCTGCAAAAAGTAACTTCGTGCCTTCTTGGATCAATGGCTAAGAACTTGGGGATTGATCCTAAAAGGCTGTTGAACATGTTTGAAAATGGAACACAAGGAATTAGGATGAACTACTACCCTCCATGTGTGCAAGCAGATAAGGTCATGGGCTTGACTCCACACTCTGATGCTACCGGACTAACCCTATTGCTTCAAGTTAACGAAGTACTAGGTTTACAGATTAGGAAATACGGAAAATGGTTATCCATCAATCCAGTTCCAGGAGCTTTCATAGTCAATGTCGGCGACATAATAGAGGTGAATAAAATTGTACTTCAATGCTGTATCAGCCTTAATAACCCAAGCATATGAGATTAGTAATTATTTGTGATGTTTGTTATGAGGCATGCAGATAATGAGTAACGGAGAATACAGGAGCATAGAGCACAGAGCAGTTGTACATGTGGAGAAGGAACGCATGTCTATTGCCGCATTTCACAGTCCAAACATGAAGGCGGAGATTGGTCCAATATCAGACCTTGTAAAAGACAAGAACCCTATTTATAAGACAATAAGCCATGATGACTATGTGAGGCTTGTTGTGGGAAGCAAGCTTGATGGAAAGAGCTTGTTAGGCCATATGAAACTTGAGCAGTGAAAGTGAGAGATGCTCTCACCTATTTCTATCAACCTCTCGAGAGCCAATGTTCATAAGAACTGATAAGAATGCTATGACGAGTTAGTCAGATGACCGATCGGTGACCTGCATAATGGGCCAAGGTTATGCATCTACTACCTTTGTTTGGGCCCAATCCGGTGCCTCATGCCCAAGTGCATCATCATCAACGGTTCTTTTGGTTTTTATTATTATTTTTTTTTTGGTAGTCAGGGAGGCTCGAACTTGAAAAGAAGAAAAGGACCGATTCCAGTTAAACTATAGTTCATTAGTATCAACAACTCTTTTGTATTTGCCTAGACTAAACGATTTATGTGAACTTGATAACAATATGAATAACTTATCAAACTTCAAATTGGTGTCAACTTTCGGATTTAATACTTGAGAATAGAAAATATTATACCGGAAGAGTTGCTTCCTAAATAGGGCCCCCACAGACGCTCGAACTAGATTAATCAAAACATGATTTCGGATACTAATGATAGGTAATAAAAAAAAAAACCAAATTAGTGCTTCCTTTACAATGAGAGAGAGAGAGAGAGGGGGGGGGAGAGAGAGAGAGTCGTATGAAAGAATTGACATTCAAAAGAAATGTTTTCAGCTGTTTAACAATCTCAATAATGGCTATTTTTTATTACTTAGTTGGGATCCTATTTACATTTCATTGGCCCTTATTCTTACTGGGCTGTGTTTTTTTTTTTTTTTTTTTTTTTTTTTTTTTTTTTTGTTAAATGTCTGTATCTCATTTCCTCTCTTAATTTGAAAGAAAGATGTATACGCAGAAAAAAAAGGACCCAATATTCATAAATGGGCTTATCTTATGCCGCACCAGATCTCAGTTTGGGCCCAGCTCGGTGCTTCAGTCTCTAGATTAGACATAAGCATGGGTAGGAGTGAGCACTGTTTTATTAAAATAAAAAATATCGTTTTTTTTTTAATCATTTTTGAATGATTTATTATGTATTCAGTTGAGTTTTAAATAAAATCAAATTTTAATTTGATTTATTGGATAATTATAGATTTTAACATTTTTATTTCGATTAAACAAAATTAACCGAATTAATTAAAAATTTTATATTCTTTTTAGATAATTTTTATTTATATAAATATTATTACAATATTATAATTAAAATTTAAAAGAGAAAAAATATCATAATTAATAAAAAATTTTAAAAAAGAAGAAATCTAGAAATGAGAATGTACGATTAATGAAAAGTTTTCAATTTTTGACATTTCAGTTTCTAATGAAACTATTTTGAAAGAGAAAAATCTAAAAAGGAACTTGCAAAAATAATGAAAGTTTTTTAATTTTCACCTTTTGATTTAACTTTTTATTTCTAATGTAACAAACTTAAAAAGAAGAATGCCGAAACAATTAATGAAAGTTTTCAATTTTCATATTTTGATTTGATCTTTCTATTTTTAATGTGTCTCTTCTATTCTCAAACTTAAAATCTTAGGAGATGATACGGAGATAACCCAAAATGACATCCAATTTAAAGTTGTAGAAGGATCTTTAACCTTTCAAGAAGTTCAGGTTGTCAACCAAAATACGAAAAATTAATAATTTAGTTAATTTGGATAATCGAACCAAATTAATCACATAATTTGGTTAAACAACTTATAAATTTTTAGTTTATTTGGTTAGATTATAATTATAAAAAATTTATAATAGAATTAAATCGATTATTTTAATTTTAATTATTTTGATTATGATTTAACCAAATTTTCACTCAAAAGCATAGGCAGGAGCTGGCTCGATCCTACAGCCCACTTGGCATAATGACAATTTTGGCCAGACTATTTATCACCAGTCGGATCCAAAAATTTTTTGAACAGGGCTGAGTTATTATTATTTTTTTGGTAAGTGAATTACTTCTCGTATTTGTATTTTATCTGATTAATCCAATATGAATACTATAATACCCTCGGTGGTGAAAAAATTAACTCTCTTAAATCTTAATTCTCCATTCATATGAGTCGAACCCGTGATTAATCCAATACGAGTATTATAATACCCTCGATGAAGGGATTTACTCTCTTAAATCTTATTTTTCTATTCATATAGATTAAACCCGAGATCTATGATTAAGAGAATATAACACCTGATAATTATATCTATAGAAATTTGGTGAACAAGACCGGGACTTCAGGTCCTTTAAAGAATGCCAACTCAAGGGATTTGACCCAAAAATTTAATTTTAAAACATAATATTAAACAGATCAAATTGATCAACTTTTACATGTTAATCTATATCAGAAAAAGATAAAAAACAAAATCAAATTTAAATAATTTTAAATTTATCAAAATGTCTTTCAAAATAAATAAAAAATAAAAGTATAAATTATCACATAAAATTTAATTAATTTATTTTATAATTTATTTGATTTATTTATTTAACATTATTCAAATAAGAGGTTAAGCCCCACTTAGATCCGATTTTGTTAACATTAACATAATATTAAATATCTTTTGGGGCCAGTGACACCACACACACCTTTTATCGTCACTTACATGTAGCAGATGTGGTCGTAATTTTAACTTAAATGTAAAATCAAAATGAATCGAATTGTAATCAACAATTCAAAGAATTATCGACCGATTCACAAATTCAGGAATAAAAAAAAATAATAATAAAAAAAAATAAAAAAACTGTATTTGAAAGTTCGGCCTTGTTCTTTATTTTAAAGAATGAGGAACTGACAGTTTTTGACTTGAATCATTTGAGAATCGTTGATTTGAAATAATTTTTTTTTAAAAAAAATATTTTTAATTTATCCACTCTAAAATAAGTTATATTAAAAATTGAAAATATTGTTATTGATATAATATAGTTGTTAAAATTCAATAATAATAATGCATATGATATGAGTTTTATATTAAAAATCTAATATAAATAAATTATTTTATAAATTCATTAGAAACAATAAATATTTAAGTCTCATGGAATGTGACAAAAATATGTTTCAAATGTTCACAATCGAATCAATTAAAGATATCATCAACCAAGAAACACAATAAATTTTTAATTAGATATATTTTGTCATTAATCAATCACAAATTTTCATAACCCTTTTAAAAAATAATCAATATTTATTTTTTTTATTATTTTAATTTTTATAGTTTCAATTCTAAAAATAAAATCGAAACTTTTTGCAAATGGCATCTGATTTCTCTGAATCTCGAATCGAGAACCATAGATTTCACCCACGATTCCGAAAGCGTAGTCACATCTAAGCCATAGTTGCACAAACAGTGCCCTAAAGAGAAGCATCAACAAAACAGAGTTAAGGCAAAGCACTACAGGAAATTTTAACGACAAAATTTCCAACAAACCCTAATCCTGGTGTACCAAAAGTTTATTCAGACATTAAAAAACTGGTGTAAGAAAACATACATAAGACTTTGATAAAACATTAAAATCAACAGAAATAAGAGAAATTGCAGATGAGAAATGAAGCAATACTAATGAAAATTTAATGAGGGGCATCAGGTCTCCAAGGTGATAGCATCAATGAATGATTCAGACGCAAATTACCCATTTGTCAAATTAACTTTCATCATATGCACCCCCCAAAACCAAAATTTTAAAAAAAAAATTATGTTTTTGCAAATGTAGAGGAAAATTTTCAGAGTAAGAAAAGGGGAATTGAAGGAAAAGACGATCAGAACCTGTCGGGATTCATGAGTAACTTCACCAAATAGAATTTTCAGTGGATTGACAGACCATGAATTTTATCATCATCTCGTCTTTTCTACATTACCATTACAAATCCTAGATCAGATCGAGAGGGAGAGAGAGAGAGAGAGAGGATTTGTTAAACCTGATAAAGAGAGACGAAAGCTCAGAACTTCTTAGAGGTTTGTGTTGCCGTCACAGACCTGACTCGGAAGAGACAAAGTCTCTGGTACACGCATTAAAATTTCCTCACTGCTTTCATTTTACTACTCGATCAGACAAAGAACAAGGAAGAAAAGAGGAGAGAATCTTAGTGCTACGTCGATTCAACCCTGACTCTGGTGAACCGCGTGCGCAGATGACCGAGATGAAGGAAGAAACCCTAAAGCGCTGCGAGTAATGAGACGGGGCCAGGCCATTTTATAGTGAAAAAGGACGACTGCCCTAAACCCTAATTTCCATCGAAATTACATTTATGTCCCTGCAGTTGTATGCTTTTTCTGCCGTCATGGATTTTCCCTTTACTCTTTATTTTATTGCCCAAAATTCGAAGCCTGACATAAGCTCGACCGTCTACCCGCCATTTAGGTTTTGCTCCCAAAATAAAGAATAAATATAAACAAGTTTATTGAAATTTTTAATAACAAATTATTAATGTGAAAATGATTTTAACAAATAAATAATAATTTTTAGAAAAAATACATTATAAATTAAATTAAATATATAAAACCTATTGACCAACTCTAATTAAAATAAAATAAAAATATTATAAAAATTAAATTTTACTTGTAAAAATTTAAACTTAACCTTAAAGATAATGATCCTTAATATTGGTCTCAGGCTCAGGAATTTTCTAACAAAACAATTCCGACAACCAAGGAAAGCGGGTCCACGGGAGGGGCAAGAGTTGCTTAGGTCTTACTTGAAATTTTAATATCTGACATATAATTTACAAATTTGGTTTGATTTTTTTTTTTTCCCATTACTCAGCTAAACTAGTAAGAGACTAAGAGCTTCTCTTAAATTGATGGCTTCTAGTGGTGGATATAGACATTGGTTGGATCCCGATTGGCATGTAAAAGATAGTTCATGTGTCGAATGCATTTAGTTGGTAGAACGAGATATGCATTTAACTGATTTTTTTTTCTTTTCTAGAAATATAGGTATCGTAAAAATTATAATATAAAAGTTCAAACACTAAACTTTGAATAAAATATTTAAATAAAAATTTTTTATCACTGTTTGGCTAATTGTTCAAGTACATGTGAAAAAAAAAAAAGGTCATTATGCAAGATGATGCTTTGATTACATGGGATGATCCACCTCATGGTCTTAGGAATGGATTTAGTCATTTAGTTTTTAAGCTTAGTTCCTCTTTTATACCAAATAAATAAATTTTAAATTAAATAGAATGATTCAAAATTCTTGATTTTAATAAATATCGTAGGTTAAGTTTTATCTTCCCCCGATTATTAACTCCCAAGTTTTGTAAATGGGTCAAAATGGGCTTATTAGGGTAATTGGATTGAAACTAGACTCAAGTTTTATCATTTAGGCTAAGAGGATTAGCCAATGAATTAGGGTTATAATTAGAGATGTCACTGGGCATGCTAGGCCGGGCCCGGTCGCGTTCTGGGGCGGTTTCTAGAATCGTGGGGTGGGCCGGGCTGGTTGCTGTTTCAAGACCCGATCTGGACCAGCCCAGTCCGATGAACCTGAACCGTTGTGTTGGATCTGATCGGGCTGGTTTCGATTCAAGGTCTTTCTTTTTTCATTTCTTTTTAGCCTCCCATGTCTTTTTTTTTCTTTTTATCTCTCTCTCTCTCTTTTAACTCTATTGTTGGATTTTTTTTTTTAACTCTCTTCTTTTCTTTTTTTTTTTTTTAAACTCTCTCTCTCTCTGTTTTTTTTTTTTGACCTCTCTGGTGTTCCTTTTTTTTTTAGCTCTCTTATTATTTTTTTTAACTTTGTTTTTATTGAAATTCATTTTTTACCAATAAATAGATAAAAAAATTAAAGAGACATAAAATTTTTAGAATGGTTCCACCGAATTCGGTATTCGTCCACTACCAATCTCTTCACTTGGATTTTGAAATCCACTAATTTTTATGGTTACATTAATTTGATTTTTACACAAAAATGACTTTTTTCCTATTTATATAATGTTTCTTATACAAAAGAAAAAAATTATACTTCTTTTTCTTCTTCTTCTACTTTTACTTCTTCATCTTTTTTTGAGCTCTTGATGATAC
Source organism: Dillenia turbinata (assembly GCA_037126225.1). Lineage (NCBI taxonomy): Eukaryota > Viridiplantae > Streptophyta > Magnoliopsida > Dilleniales > Dilleniaceae > Dillenia > Dillenia turbinata. The sequence continues at coordinate 17,748,487 of JBAMMX010000001.1, read as the reverse complement.
CTTGCATCCTTTTTTTCGCACCATTTCAATCTTTAATGCAAATCAAGGATTACAAAGTGTAGTCCGTCAAATTTGTACATTTTTTGTTTAATATTTGACCACCTATACTAAAAATACTTTTCAATGACACTGTAGATATCGAAAAGGGTTAGTTTATCTTTGGCCACTTGTGTCAAAATTGGATAATATGATAAATTATTTATCCACTAATCTAATATATCAAAAAAATTATCATCATCAAAACTTTTTAAAGTAGATGTTTGTTTGTATAAAAATAATTCATTGAATATTGATGAAGAAATTCTTTATTTTTTTCCTAACATATGTAAATGATTAAAAGAAATTGAAAAAAAATCGAGTTATTGTATTAATACTACTACTACCTATATCAGTAGTATTTAAATTATTATATTTCATTTCATATAATTCAAACATGACTTGTAAAGTATGTGATATTTGTTATTTTAAATGTTGTCGGGTAATATGTATTTCCGTTGAAAAAGATTATGCAAAACAATCTATTTACGTTTCAATATCTTCAACTTTAACACTTGGATTTAAATCACTTGTTACTAAATATAAAATATGATTTTTTTCATAATATTTTAAAAATTTTATTTTTATTAGTTGAATAATGTCACTAAACCTGACTAAATATAAAATAAATTTTACAAAAAATTAGATAATATTAAATAAGTTATTAGATAGTAACTTATGAAAAATAAATTTATACATGTATAAAAAATTTCTAATAATTTAGTTAGTATGGTTACAAAATAAAAAACAGTATTATCAATAAAACTATATTTATAATTAAACTTTGCCAATTCATTTAAGATATTTATAAAAAAAAAAAATACACCTTATAACATATCATAAATTGAATTCCACCCAATTTCACATTCTACTTTAAATTTTTTAAATTTTTTATAATGTAATTGACATAATTGTCTCATTTCTTGAGTTTTGTCGAAGAGTTTCTAATTTGATGAATTAAATCATGAATGAGTTTTAAAACTAGGACTGTCATTTTTAAACAATTTCTAACACATAAATTTATAATATGACATGCATATGAAATATGAAAATATATTCCGTCTAAAATTGATTTTAAAGTTTGTTTTAAAATATTAACCGCATTAATATTAATCGAATTATTATCAAAAGATATAGAAAAAATTCTATCACTAATTCCAAATCATGAATAATATTCGTAATTACTCTAGTTATGTGAGTATCGGAATATGGATAATTCCAACGTTGAAAAGTTAAAATTTTTTTTTCTAAATTCCATGAATTATTAACTCAATGACATGTTACTATAATATAATATTCTTTTTTAGTTTTATTTTTTCAAGTATCTGAAATTAATGAAAATTTACATTGACTGGTCATAAATTGTACAATTATACCATTTTTTAATTCTTGATATCGATCTATTGACATTCTCCTACCGGATGCTCAATTACTTTTTTTATAACCCTATTGTAAATAATTTTGAATATTTTCTTCAAAAAGAGACATGCAACTATGCTAAATGATAATTCTTTTTTTACTATCCATTCTATCTGATCAATTTTTTTTTCGCATTATATTTAAATGTACCCGTGATATTTTTTCTTCCGGTGGCTATTTATGTTTGTCTTATTTAAGATAATTTATTCGGATGATTCTAATTAAATATCTTCTAAGTGTGCCTACCCTCTAATCATTTAAAAATTTATATTTTTGGTGATAAATTTTAAAAACTGTCTTTTGTTCATCAATATTTTTAATAAAAAATTCTCATACATTAATATCATCTTTTCTAGTGCGTATTGTGTTAGATTGTGTGTTATTAAATTGATTTTCTTCTAAAACATTTTCAATATCTATGTTTTCAGGAATTTTCTCTTGCAAATATGAAAATGGAGGGAGAGGAGATTGTTGGAAAGTTTTAGGAAAAAATGTAATGCAAATAAATTAATTAAGCAAAAAAAGTAAAGACACAAAAAAATTAAATATACCGACTTGATGGAGATCGCAGTTATTTTTCATCAAATCTTGAATTTGAACTCCTAATATTAAAATTTTACCAAATCTTGATTAATGTTATAGGCGGTGGAAATGATAAAATTGAGAATAAAATATGGAAATAGTGGAAATGGTGGAAATGGTAAAGTTGAGAAATGGAAATTGTGGAAATATGTTGAATGTGATTAGTGGGAGATGGAAATGGTAGTGTAGAAAATTAAAATTGAATTTGAGAGAGTGTAGTAATATTGAGAGAATATGAATGTGAAAGAGAATATGAAATTTTATTTTGAGAATTTTGGAAATGAAATGTGACATATTTATAGGAAATTTTTTTGATCTCATGGATCAAAATACCTATCAAAATAATTGTTTTATAACTATTAGGAGGGTTAAAATTGAAAAAAATTAAAAAAAAAAAGAAATGAATGTTGGAACCGACGGCTAGTTTGGGCCCAGGCCAATTCCGTGCTGGTTCAAGGCTCGGGTCGGGCCTATTCTTAGTTTCAGAAACCATTGAACCGGACCGACCCGCTATTATAACCGGGTTGGTTCTGTTTCGGGTTACTGTTCACTCGGTTTGACCCCTGATCCAGGCTTTTCTGGGCCGATTGGGTCAGTTTTCGAACCAAAATTGATCCGGTGATATTTCTAGTTGTAATTAGTTGATGGATGAGATACATTTTAGCAATGGACTGACTTTATATAAAATTTGATTGAAAACGAATAATATTAAAGAAAGTAATCCGGAGAACATTTTAATTTTATTAGTTGAAAAATAAAGAGAATATAAAGGTTATATCAAATCTAAGAGTATATTACTATCTGAATCTTATATAACAACTATGTTTATGTGAATTTAGACAAACCAAACATAGTTGTGAAGGTTTTTGTTATCCCTATATTGAAAGAATTAAGCTTAAGAAGTGATGTTCATGATTCGAATCCAACACATCGATCAATATTAGTTCGTACTTTATTTATTCTGCCATTTTTATTTCGTTTAATTTAGATTTTAATCATTATGTTTTCGGTTCATACGTTTTTACTAATAAATTTTTATATATATATATTTTTTTTGTCATATAGGGATAGCGAAAACCATAAAAATACATGTATACATAAAAATTTAAATATTAGATTTTGGAGTTCTTCACCAGTTGAGTGTCCTTACAAAAAGAATATTTTCTTTATTTCTTACTTTCATCGGCTAATGGCCCATTAATTAGGAGCTTATTTAGTTAACCTAATAACCTTGCTAAGAAACATAATCACTTTCTCAATTTATCATCTAGACTGAATCAAAAATTTAACCAATCACTCGACAATAACCCTACTTCTAAAAAGAGGTTTGAAAATCATAATTGTCCTTTTTCTATATATAGAATTTTTTTTCCAAAATTTTCAAACTTTATTTTTGAGATTTTTAAATTAGTTTTAGCTATTAATTATATTTCCAAGATTCTAAAGAAATTATTTCTGATAAAATCTTGTGTTTGGCCCTAGAATCATTTTGGAATAAAAAAAATTATAATTTTCGAAAAAGCATATCTCAATATATTCATTTTTCTAAATTTTGAGTTATTAAAAATATTTTATTTTCTTAAAATCAAAGCTTATTAATTTAGTTAAGCATTTTAGAACATTATTAGAATTAATTATGAAATTCAGAAATTATTCAGAAACTATTAACCTTAAATTTGAACATTATTTACTTTAATAATAATAATAATAATAATAATAATAATCTCCTAACTTAGAAATAGTATTTTGAAACTATAAAAATTTATTGAGTTAAATATGAATTTTAGAAAAATTTTTAAGAACTTTAGGTGAATAAAATTTGAATTCTTTTTATTTTTAAATAATGCTTTAAACCCTTAAATTTCTTTGAAAATTCCTGGTCCTTTATTTGGATACCCACGATTTCTCCTTTAATCTCAGCCTTCGATCCATAAAACCAATCCCTGCCATTGCTGTAGGATTAGAACCAATCTCAAGCACCAGATTGCATTGACAAACACAAGACTCCACCTCATATCCACCTCACCTTGCCATCTCACCGACTCTCTCTCTCTCTCTCTCTCTCGTCTCTCAGTTCGGCAATTGAGAGCTTTCTGAGCCGAACCCTACGGATGTCCAGGATTGTTCTGTTTAAAATTTTATAAATCCATATCCGAACTTGACCTGAGAAAGTTAAAAGAATCAAAACCCGAATTCGATCCAAAAAATTAAAAGTATCTCGGGACGGGTCAGGGCAAGTTCAAGCTCCAATTATAATTTTTTTAATATTTTTGAACCATTTTATATTATAACAAATACAAAATAAAATAATATTGATTATCTAAAATAAAATATAAAATAAATACCATCATACTAAATTAAAAATTATATATCATTATAAAAATTAATAATAACAATATTATAAAAAATTAAAAAAACTACATAAAGAATAATATATTAAAGTCATCAAAATCATCAATTTTTTTTTAACTAACGTGGGTTGACTCAATTAGATGTGGGATTGATTACTCTTAAGCATGATCGAAGTTCGACTTCCACTGGGAGTATCGGGTCCTCATGTGTATAGAGCGTTCCCCGTTAGGAAACTCACTCTCTAAAAGGAGCCACTGCAACGGTAGATCCGGATTAGTCGGGACAAAACCTCGAATACCGAGTGGTATCCAAGACAAGGTACAAAAAAAAATGTTTGATTTTTAAACAGTCCGAGTTTATAATAGATCGAATCCATTAGTGTTCAGACTCAACTCGTAATTAAAACGGATTTAAATAATAGACCCAAACTTGATCCGACTCTAAATAAACAAAGCTCGACCCTTCAAAATGAACTGAACCTAGACTACTTTTGGGCCAGTTCGGTCCAATTGCCAATCCTACTTATCTCCCACAGAGGCTACCGCTACCCCCAAACAGAAAAAAAAAAAAAAAAAAAAAAAAAAAAAAAAAAAATCCCTCCTCTCTCTCAACACTTCTCCTCTCTCTCTCTCTTCCCCCTACACTGCGCGTGATCACTTGTGCCAATGTGTCTCACTCCCACTTCTTCTCCAACAATTGCAACCTCATTTCTTCAATTTCTGGAGTTTTTCACTTAGATTAATACTCAGATTAATAGTCTAGCGTTATCAAAGAACCTTCGACACGGATTTTCATCTTCAATTTCAACTTAATCACTGGAAAACACCATCATCGTCGTCCCCTAGAGCCAGTCACCGCTAACAAGTATTGATATTGCAAATTAGAGGTCCAAACCGTCTCCTCTCTTTATTCTAATCATGTTTAATACCTGATTTCATTTTTTACACTGCCAATTGTGTTTAATTGTAAGCCACCATCATTTTTATCCCGTGTCCACCATTTTTTTGGATCACTTTCACCAGAAAATGCAATTTGATGCTCAAATTTACCTCTATTTTCATTCTGACCACAAGTTAAGCTTAATTTCAACTTTTGGAATGCTAATTGATGATACATGATTCAAAAGCTTATTATCATAGAACTTAAATCCATAATTAGTAGTTCACGGAAAGGAGATGAACTTCTCAATTGGGGGCGACACGGTCCATCCTTTTCATCCTCATTGATCAGATTCTCCTCGGTAGTGAGTTGATCAGTCCCAATACCTTCTCAATGCTTAATGATTGCTGCACAATTTATTAGGGTAATATTCACTTCCTCTTCGAACATGGAAATAATCTCCCATGATTGGGAAGGAGAATTTTAGTCGTTGCCGATAAGAAAAGAAATTCCTATGATAATATGAACTTTCCAAACCTATAGATTTGAGATCTTAAAGAATCATTCACTATAATGCCCATAATCTCAGGATACTTTAATTAAGAAACTAGGGTTTTAACACTCTTAGTACATACAAAACTCATACATAGAGACTATATATACATTATTTAACCAACTGATTAGGTACGCTCTCTTAATTTATACATAGCACACAAAGACATACGGAGTTTTGTTTCAATCTGTTTCTTTACTCAAAAACTGGTCTCTAACTTGAGTCTTAATGTCTTCCCAACTAGAGCCCTCCTCCTGTGGCCTTTTGTAGGTTGCATCGATCAAAATCACCAGACAAACAGTTATCATGTTCAAATTAGTAGAGTTATCATCTATGAAACCAAACCTATCTCCAACAGATTGGTACCGTCCGTAAAAACAGACTAATTTCCTGAGTTCCTATTGCAATTTTTTCTGTTTTACAATCATCGCATCAACCAAAAGAAAGAGTTAACTTATTAGGTCTTCACACTAAGTAATTTATTTTAAACTAATTTTTTAACAAAAAAATATAAGATTTTGTAAATAAAGAAAAAAAATCAAATTTCTCCTTTTAAAAAATACTAAATTGTGTATCAATAACTTTTTGTATTAAAAACTCCACAACTTTCTCTCTATTTAATCACTACTTTCATAAACACCAACTCATCAGATTAAGTTCATAATTCTCTAACTTAGCTATATGAAACACAATAATTAGTGAATCAAAATAAATTACTCTGTGTGAAGACCTAATTATTGGAAAGAGAACTTAAAATTTCCATTGTAATCAGCAAGGAGGAAGAAGGTAGCATGGTGGCCTCGAGCAAATCTCAACTTCAATTAACTTATTTTTATTTTATTATATTATATTTATAAAATTTTTTAATTAAAATAAAAATTTATAATAAAAGTTAAATTTCTCTTAAAAAAATTAAATTTATTAATATTTTAAAGTGATAACTTTAGATGATCATAGTTGAGCCAATCATTCGTGTTGATAACAAAAGCAAAATTCTATTATGATACCAGATGAAAAATAAATTTGGTCTTGGATGAGAACAAATTTCCTCTTATATGAAAACAGGCATCTTATATATATATATGTATAAAATTACATACCAATAAATTGTGGGCTAAGAGCCTATTACCGATCCAGCCATGACATGACAAGGCCATTTGTATTGATTATTGTTTTGCCCATGCAGAGAAGGAAAAGGGGGGTAGATTGCTTGGACTTGGAGACCAAAAGCAAACAAGGGAACAAATTACAGGGAAAGAGAAAGAAGCCCAAAATTTATCCTCCAGCTTGTAAAGAAAGTTACTCCAATTGGTCAACTTCTGAGTTCTTCTTTGGTGAGCCACTAAATACTCCAACTTAGTCTCACAAGAAAATACTACTAACCGAACAGTCACCATGAACCCTCCAAATGGTTTCACCCAAAAGATTTGCCACGGAAAGAACTGTTAACTGAGGGAAGTCATTCTTCTCCTTCAAAGGAATTGTGTTTGTGACAATCACTTCTTGGAACAGCCCACCTGATAATCTCTCTATCGCCGGAGGACTGTCATGAACAAATCAGTGCACATCAAGGATTGAGGAAGGGATAATTTTACACTGATATTTCTAGTTTTTGCAATGGAAAACCATGAGGACAATATCAGCCAAATGCAGAGTCCTCTAACAATTCAATTTATTGCTAAGTCATCATGAAGCCCAGAAAAGTCTGCTTTTCGTTTCCTCAACCAGTTGATGATCGGGAGAAACAAAAGTTTGAAAGATCATTAAGCATTCTGACTTCGGACTGACCCATAAGAAAAAGGTTGAACTAGGTATGGGGCTCCTTTTAATGGAAGGGAAAGCCTATGAGTGTCTAGTCCAGTAAGTTTATTCACGTCTCCACATTTTAAACTATAAAGCCATTCTCAGGCAGCATTAATATCCTATCTGACCAAAGGAAACACAAAGACTCAGACGGAAGTGCAAACCTCAACACAGCATGAGTGCAGCATGCATAAACATCCCTCGCCCCTTCTTGGTGTAATAGAGCTGCACCTTTTGAAATAGTCCCTACAGTACACCAAGAATTCTCCAATCATTTTATGAAAATATCATAGAAGGTAAATATTTTATATATCGTAAAAAAAATTGAATTGCTGAAAGACTCCACACGGGGGATGATCCCTCTGCAGTTGTCCACAAACTCTTCGAACCAATGTCTTCATTTGGAGAACATAAGCAATGCAAGTTCTCAGTGGCTATACATATAGCGTTTACATCGCTTATATCACAATTAACACGATAGATGCAATTTTACAATCTATAAGATGCTTACCAGCAGTGTCGATCATATCATCCACCATAATAGCAACTTTTCCTTTAACATCACCAATTAGATTCATTACCTAGAAAGTAAAATGAGCTTTAAGATTCATGATAAGAAACCCTCACAAAAGAAAAGATCTAAATGTAGAAATTTCATGATTTTCCCACTTCACAGTTCAACCCAAAAGGCTTGAAAATGTCAATTTACATATAAAAAGCATGAACCACCCCCTCTCTGAAACAATTTGAATTGAAGCAAATTCAATTTTTCATGTTCGCAATCACAAAATTAAGAAAGAAACAAAATAATCCCACATTAATGATTCCATTTTTTTTCTAAAGATTACCTGTAATTTTTCAAATTTAAAGAAGGAATATCTTTAAGTTGTTCAATATAACATTTAAAAGCATTGCTAGCTGAAATTACCTCTGCAACGTTGTGGCCATGGCGCCTTTTATCCACAATGGCTAAAGGTGCATCAGACAACTTTTTTGCAAAAGCACGTGCCCTAGCAACTCCTCCAACATCAGGTGAAACCACTACCAAATCATTAGAAGCAATTTTCTTGCTTGCAAGATAATCAAGGATCACAGACTGGCAAAAAATTACATATATTTTAAAAAACAGTAGAAGAAAAAATAAAACTCAAGGAATATGGTCTCCCAAAACCGTGAAAAACAAGCTACCTGACAGCGTACAGGGTCCACAGGGATATCGAAGTATCCCATCGATTGTCCAGAATGGAGATCACAAGCAACAACCCTGTGTGCACCTGCCTCTGTGATAAGGTTAGCAACAAGTTTGGCTGCAATGGATTCACGACCTTGAGTCTGTAAGTAAAGACTCAAAATTATGGATCTTTAAGAGAAGCAAAATGAAATATAACAAATAACAAACCTCTAACCAGGACCTACTAGAAAATCGTGACCACATAAATGAAACACAGAAAATTCATCACAATTTTATTATGCCACTCAGGCAAACACCAAACTAAAAAGCCAGCATTTCAAACCAGAAGGAGATTTAAGGCACCCATTCCCATTTAGAGAAACTAAAGCAACTTCTTACTTGGCTTGACTGATTCACATATTTAAGCTCAAGGCCCACAAAAGGCTCTACAGAATCTTAGCATGCATCCTCATTGTCTTTGGTAGTAAAGATATATCATAGAAGAAACATAACGATCACTAGAACTTTTGAAGCAACTGATTTCATAGAGAGATCATGAGTTCAAAACTTGCAGGCCCCATTGGACCTTTCAATATTTGACATGCTATAAACGGTAACACATTTGTATCTATCAGTTTAAGGTTTGGGTGCAATTGGCTGCATGACAATCAAACTCAAAACTAGAAAGAAAGAGAGATATCCAGGAAGAAGCTAATTAAATGACCTTGTCCACCGATATTTGACAGGAGTTTACGTACATTCTTGTTATGGCATTTCAATCTCATTATAAGTATCTCCAGTTATTAGTCAGCCAGATAAATGCAAGAAATCCAGTGCCCCTATCTGGTTCAACAAGATAGTCTTGGCTATAAAAATTGCCAATGAGCCAAGCATGATCTTAAGAATTCACAATGAGGCCATTTATAAGCAGTAAAATACACAAAAAAAAAAAATTCTAGTTAGACTAATTCCAAAATGCCATTTCAAGAACTTGCCTTTCTATCTGCCCTAGCATATCCAAAGTATGGTATTACTGCAGTGATAGTTTTGGCTGATGCTCTCCGGCAAGCATCGATCATTACCAAAAGTTCCATGAGATTCTCATTTGCTGGGGTGCAAGTTGGCTGCACCAAGTATACATCACATCCTCGAACACTCTCTTGCAACTGAACATAAATTTCACCATCTGCAAACCGCTTTATATTGATCTTTCCTAGCTCAAGGCCCATGCACCAAGCAATTTCCTAGTATATAGAATACATTGTTAGCATAAAGGGGTAATCGCAGTTCAAGCACCAAAATTTTTCATATAATAGTGAAGATACCAAGAACATTCCAGTTTAGGGCATCAAATCAACATCTGCAGGAATGAGGCAAATTAAACTTTACAGTCCATGAAAGTCACTAATGAACTAATTCAATACCTTCTATGATAAGACAGAAATCTCTTAAACTTCCCACAAAAATGAATAGAGATGTGAACTTTCACATGCTCAATTAGATCATACCAGATACCAAGCATGGAATCTAGTAATTTAAACAGATGTTCCTCTCAGAAGAGTCATTAATGTCTATTTTCAAGCATTAAGTTATACATTAATATTTTCTTTCTACCATCACGTATAAAAGAGAAACCTTTTGGTTTCTTATTCCATCATTTCAACACCAAATAAGTTTAGTTAATTTTGATTTAAATTTTAAACAAAGACATAATGTTGCATGCTTAATCTACAAACGGGTCCATCGAAAGAGACAGACATATAGCAAGTCCCTATTGCATGAAAGACCATAAAGCTGAGGGAAGGAAAAACTTCACACCAAGATTTCGTGCTCTCCTCAGCGGCAGATACTTTATTTCTGGAATTTTACCATTTTTGGCTGACTGGTAAGCTAGATGAGTGCAATATACTCCATATTTTACACAAGTCTAACGGAACACCTTGAAAAAGCATTTGCCTAACAGACAAACACCCAGTTTGAAAAAATATCTACTAAGGAAAAAGAAAAAGAAGAATTGAGGGGGGAAAAGGGGGATGGGGTTGGGATATATCCTTCTATGATGTTAGGGAAAATTTTCTAATACAGGGAACAGAGGGGATCCAATCCCTTCAAACGACTGGAGCATGCTTCCTCCAAAATTACTGCTACAGTTAGAAAACTAGAGTTTGGAGGAGGGACGCTTCTATAATTTGTTAGAAAAATTGTCCCCCGCCTCTCTCATTTACTCTCAAAACAAATGGAGGATGTTAAGTCATTTTCCAAGTTCGACTCTGGCAATGATGGGGAGAATGAAGGAATCATATCAAAGCACATGCATCGGTACGCAAGGAAATAATGAGTTTCATCATGACACAATAATAATAATTTCTACAAGCTCCTTGAAGATGAAGGCAACAACATCCAATTCTTTGATTTGCATCGTATTATCAAGTGACTGTGGTCAAAATTTTATTAGTCAACCTGATAGAATCAATATGGAGTGATTTCCCCATAGTTAAAGTGAATATATCTCCCAACTACAGGTTGCTTGACATCAAAACCCCAAAATTCTTACCTGAGAGAGTGATGGATTTGCAGAACCAGAGAATAGCCGCAGCTTGGTCAGTTTTCTGGAAACCATATTCTCCAAGGGCTTTGAGTCTAAAAATTTAGGCAATGTTTGCTCATTGATAATGGGAACAGTTGGCTTCCCATTTGGGGACTTCAATGGGTCGGACATATCACATTTCTACAACCAAAATTAGAAAACAAACAAATATGATTAATATTTTAACAACATCTGAAACTAAAACCAGACAAGAACAAAAAAATTAAGAAACTTTAACAATAAGGGTCATGGATTATGTAATCCACTGGGGACTTCAAAGATTCGGACATAACAATTTTCTAGGGGAAAAAAATACCCACATGAAATTAACATCATAGCAGCACCAATAACTAAAATTTGACAAGAACATAAACTCAAATGACGATAAAGGACAAGGATCATGGAATCTGTAATCCAATTTTCTTGGGTTCTCTCTCTCTCTCTCTCTCTCTCTCTCTCTCTCTCTGCAATCAGACAGTGCAATTTTAGCTGGTACAGCTCAAGTGACGTTGTACGATATAAATGGAAGAGTAAAACAATACATATGTTCTGAAAACACACGCAATTACAATTAAAAGACCCCCATTTCAGCGGCAAAATTCAAACTGTCGCTGTCACTTAAATTTAAGAAAAAATTCAAACCATTCATACATCTAATTCTACACAATTTCAACATACCAAACAATAAATAAACAAAATTATGAATTAAAAACTTTCACACCCTTAAGTTCTACACTCGCTCTCTCTCATGTAAACTACAGGGGAACAGGCAGAGAGAGAGAGAGAGAGAGACTTTCTTACAATGACAGCGTTGGAAGCGAAGATTCGAGGATGATCATTTCTGAAGAAACTGGGAGAAGCGAAAGCACGACAAGAGAAGAGAGAGGAGGACGAGGAAGCAGAATAGGAAGCGGAAGGAGGAGGACGGAGAGAGATAGAGGCCATTTGGCACGAAAGTAAATGAACGAGTCCTCCAAAAGAAACACGAAGAAAGAAAAGATTAGGGTTAGGGACTGAAATTAGGAAACAGAATTTGGGGTTGCTGAATTTCGGAAATATTGAACAGTTCTTCTCAAGCGTCTATTCTTCGCGTTTTTGAAAATTGGGCCCCCCATTTATATAGAGAGAGAGAGACAGCGAGAGAGAGAGAATGAATAAGAGGCCCTAAAGTGAAAAGTGGCGGTTAAGGGGCAGCATCGATACACGCACGCGCGCACACACGACACAACCAGTGCCTCTTGCTGTCCTGTCCGTAGGTTTTTTAATTAACCTAATTTCGTGGAAGCAAGGAGTCGTTACCCTTGTTGTCTTGCTTGGCCACCATTAAAACGTCGTCGTTTTGATCAAGATATGCACGTTTAACCAAACAAATCATGAAAGGGCAAGCATACCAATTTCCCAAGTACTCGAGGCCGCGGAAGGATTCAAACACAAAGACAACATCACATGCTTTTAATTTTCCAATTCCCGAGACAATTTGGTTACCTTTTTTTTTTTTTCTAAAAATATATTTTATTCATTTATTTTATCTATTATTTCTAAATTCAAAAAACCTCCTTTTTTCTTTACCAACGAGATTGTCTTAGAATCTCGTATCAGAGTTTTATCCACAGTATAAGAAATATATGTGTATTAATTTATATACTGCAAATTCAAAATAACGATTTAAAGATAAATATGAATAGATTCAAATATTTAATATTAAATAAATTTTGAGTCATTTAACAGAAACAAAGTTAAAAAAAAAAAATCTAAAAGTTAGAATGTTATAAAATGTCTAAAACATAATTCAAAAAAAAATGCAATACAAATAAAATGTCGGTTATCTAAGGAAAGAGAAGCTTTAAATATTCAATAATAAAGATGTTTTAAATATTCAAACGTATAATAATAATAATAATAATAATAATAATAATAATAATAATAAATATTATCTTTATTGTTCATATAATAGTAATAATCTTGATATTGTGGGAGTAGTATATAAAAAAATCATCAAACTAGACCTTGTTAAAGTTGTTGTCCATGGGCCTTTAATTCATATTATTATATGCCAATTCATATGCGAATGGAAAAGATAGATGGAATGAATCAAATGAAACCAAGATAAAATCAAGCAAATTTGACTAAAAACAATCCTAAACCTAAATCTTTTAAATTTCAAAAATGAATTTTGGGACTATTAAGAATATCAAATCTAACCTAATTAATCGTAATTCATAGTATGAGAGAGACAGAGATGAGATAGAGAGAGTAGCTAAGTCAATAGAGTTTTCTGCATAAAAACACAAAGTGAGCATATCAATCCGCAATGAGGTCCTCAGATGGATAGTCTAGTAGTCACAATTCCCTTCCCTTAATCCTGAAATTCAGGATTTAAATCACTGTATAATAATAATAATAAAAAATCAATCCACCGTGGGAATTGAGAGATTGTATTTTTGTTCAAAGAAAGTGAATGTGCCGCATCAAACCAATAGATCTTTTCCTTCCTCTTACTATATAAAATAAACGAATTAGGAATAAAATTTATCTTGTAAATTCCAAGATGATATTTCAAAATTATACGCACCAAGATGGTGTACTTGTAGTATGGTCGGTAATTCTTAGTCGTTATTTTTTGAGATAATTCCAGATTTTAGTGAAAAAGAAATAAAAATTTTATTATACCAATTTGAAGATGGAATGAGAAATATCGCATGTACCAACCATATATAGAAATGTATTGAAAACAATAAACCATACTCTCAAGAGAGCAAGTGATATGCAAAATTTAAATTTAGTATTGGATTTTGAACCCATTTTTTCAAACAATAAACTATGTTATTTATATGGGATTTGATAAACAAATCACCATCTAGAATATCAAAATAACGATTTTCAATTAGGTACATTAAGCATAGGAAATGTTCAAAATAAACCTTTGCTTGAAATACTAACATTGAAAGTATCGCTTTTCGTAATGATTTTGAAATACATTTTCAACTCAACCTAATTCTAAATCCAAAATAAGTAGATTTTTTCAATTTCAATATTGAAATACAGAGTTAAGATACCTTTTTTTTCCCCCCCGAAATGAGCCAATGCACCTACTAGAATTAAAAAAAAAAACCTATGGAAACAAGGATTTGGTCTAAATTAAGTTTAAGGAAATAAAAACCAATGAAATTTGTACGATGTGTGAAGCTAAATATTTCCCCAAATCATGATATTCACTTGGAATACTGATGAAAATTTGGGGACCTGGTCGACAAGAATTTACAACAATTAATGGAAATTGCAGAGGTTATATAGAATGATTAAAAAAAATAAAAAGTAAAAAAGGTTTCATTTAACTAACATCTTGATGTCACGAATGGACCATATCAATGTAATTTAATAGCTTAAAAAAATAATAATTGTCATTAAATCTCATCACATTTTCTAATTTCAAAATAAGAATGAAATCTTTTTATAAATTTTATATAATATTTCTGTCAATTTACACGTGTCTGTATCCAATTACACCATTCAATTTGAGCCCATGACATACATATCTTTTGTAATATTCCATTAGAGGATTTTTGAAATAGTTAGTTTCCTTTTTCTTTAATATATATATATATATATATTAAATCAAGATTATCATCAGATCAGAATCGACAAAAGCTTAGGAGCCTCAATTCCTCTACGACACGAGGTGAGAAAACAGATTCCAGATTGCACGAGTTTCTCGAGCAAAAATTTTTCCAACCAAGTTATTGAGACACATTTCCTCTTCTTGAAGTGAAATCAACCTCTAAACAATGCAAAGAATCTCATAACTCTCATGTTCACCACATCCTCATGCACTAAAAGCCATCGACTTCCTTCACTTTGACAATCTTTTTTATTTTCTTTACTAAAACTCAAACTTGCTCCCAAAAGAAAGCTCAAGGGGTGCCCCTACTTGGCTAGTGCACTTTAACAACAACAACAACCAAGCATGCATCTCATTAAGTGAAACCAGTTATATGAATTCTTCCATGCTATTATACTCTATTTCATATTGCACTTTGACTAAATTAAATTCATGTAATAATCATTTTATTCAATTACTTTGAAACTCTATAATATTGTTAATGTCATGCTAGATTTGATGGAACTTAGCAAGAAAGTATAAAAGCTCCAATTTTAGCTTAAAATCCATATGATATATATATATATATATATATATATATATATATATATATATATATATATTTCTTTTAAGAAAAGTTTTTTCCCCCCTTCATGCTTCAACATACTTTTCCATCCAAGATCTATTGCATTTGATGAAATTAAATAAGAATCTATATAAAACAGTCCATGTTATCAAACTAGGCAATTCTTAAGGCTTCAAGAACTAAAAGCATTAATAAAGCCCATTTAAAAAGAATTAAATTAATTTTTTAAATTTCAATCCTTTTAATAAAAAATAACTTTTACTTACAAAACCTTATATTTCTTTGCCAAAAAAATATATATATTTATTTTTATAAGAAATAATATAAATAAAATAAAACTTATGCGAGGCCAATTTGTATCTGTCAAACAGGGTTACTAAACCCCACTCTTGGTCAAACCTACCAAATATAAAACCTAGGAAATTAATTCAGTGCTACTCTGTGTGTGTGTGTGGGTGTGTGTGCATGAGAGAGTAACGAACAACAATCAGGATTAAGTAAGATCAAAATGAAACATGAGTTTCAACTGCTTAAGGATGGTAAGTCCAATCATTTCATGGGTAGATAGGGATACAAAAGAATCAAACGAAATAGTAGAATCTAGGTTTCATATTTAACATTTACAGAAGGCTAGCACTTGAAAGGCAAATTGAACAATAAAAATCCATTGAAGATGCGCCAACCATGTCACTTGTGGCGACAAACTGCTCCTACGCTAGGAGTTTCAACAATCTTTTCCGAAGTATCCTTAGATTTCACTACTTTCAACTTCTTATACAGGAGGGAAAAAAAAAGGCTCAGGTTCACACGAAAAGGAATGGAGACTCTCAACCCATGAAAATCACTTTTGCATGGAACTTCCATAATTAACAAGGAAAACATCCACTAATTAGCAGGCATGTCACCATTAAATTCTCTCCGCCCCATTAACCTCTTTTGCCAGTCTCCTGAAGTGAAGACTAAAAGTGGAAACCTTTCATACTAACCTCATTGTACTCGGGATATTTCTGATTATAACCGATCTGGCGTTCACCAATAACCCAAGCGCATGAAAGTTTTGAATTTGCAGGTTGATTAACATACTCAAAATGACAGCATTCCCAATCTAAATTTTCCATGGAAGTCATTTCCAAGCTTTGTTATTCACTTGCTTTAGGGGGCTCACGAGTCTGTTCAGGTTCCTGAACAGAAATAAGGAGAAACATCAGCTAATCAATCGTATCCTCTGGCATTGGAAATACTATTCTATATTGGATTTCTTATCACTTTTGCTGTCAAATTACCCATTATACCCTTACATACATGGTTACCAGATACTCATGGCAACACACATTACAGTACTTGATGCTTCTGGCTGGAATCTTATTAAAAATGGGACCATATGGATTGGTGCGGATAAATATGGAATTATTATCTCACGCCCATTATATCTTTTGCATAATTTTGATAAATACCTCAGAATATAATTCTGCTTTGGACAAGGACCTAAGCTGACAGCTTTCCATCTTTTCCAGCAACTGAGAAATAGTCTTCAAATGAGGAACACTGCAAGAATCAAAATGCAAATTAGCTGGCATGGCAGGGGAGAAAATGGGCAACCAACAATGAAGATGCAGCATATTATATCACTGGAAAGGCACGAACATTTCCAATATGGACATCAAAGTGGTTAATTAAGATTACTTTTCCTGATTGTAGAAGGTAGAAAAGTAAGATGTATGCACCTTGGAAATTTGAAGAGGCAAATTCTTTGTGGTATTATATCCTACTTTTGAAGAACCCTATAAGATCTTAAATTTATTATCATCAAAAAAGAGCTGGCAGTGTTGCAGGATGTATCACTGGGGCCACCTCGGGCAGGAAAATTAATAATTAACACCTCCATGAGCATCTAAATAGCAAATTATCCTATTTATTATTTTCCAAGTCAAAATAGTTACTCAAATCAATCTAAACCCTTGCCATTTGGATTCTGATTCTACAATCAGAGACATGGTTCTTTTGCAATCAAGATCAAGAGACAAAGCCATCTAATTAGAGTATTGGCTTGAATAAATTGACAAATATGAACCATAAAGTTAGAAATGAACACTCTATTTGAAAGAGCAATTACAATCTTTATTATTTGTTTGTCTTTTCTACACATAAAATATAAGTGAAAGATGTGAATTAATGCAAATCACCACCTGAAATAAGTATCGGAGCTTCTAAGCCTACCCTAGATGCTGTGTCTGCATTTCGGAAAGGAAATGTATCAAGTTCCCGAACCAATTCCCTGTATTACACTTGCACCAAACCAGGATGTCAGTGACAATTACCTATGAATGTTTCTAGTTGTTGTCACCTTGAATCATCTGAAAACTTGTCTTTCTTTCATTTACTGTTGTTTTTAGGAGGATAAAGGTAATAGGAACTAGATGTCATACCAAAGATTACTTCATGTCGAAAATTAAAGCGTTACAAGTAGCACCTCATGCAACAACTTCCAAACCTAATGGAAGAAATATTGTTCTTACTATCACTTCAGCTGTATAATGATGATGCTTTCTATGGGCAAATGTCTACCTTCACTGAGATAAATACTTCATCGGTTCACTGGAAATTGCAACTGGCTAGATGATAGAAATTCTTGTGCATCTTCCCTTTGACAAGAAGGGCAAGTAAATACAGGAGAGTCCACAAAGTAAGGGGGGAAGTTAGATATATGCCATCTTATCACTGCTCGCTGAAAAGTACCATGAATGCAACTAATGGTTCTTGATTTCAAGTGGAAATCCATTGCAACTGGCCAAATTGAGAAGTTCTTTCTCATCCTCTTTTTGATAAGAGGGAACCTAGAGCATGCAATTCACATATGCTAAGTCAAGGGAAAGTCATGTTTGTCATAAATGCATGATTCCCAAATTAAAATTGAACAGTCTCCAATATGCTAGGATACTTCCTCCATCTGATAAGAATTATCTTTAAAAGGCTAGATCCATCTTTTGGATTGGGAGCTTTTGGCAATTCACTTGGTACATAAATCAGTGTTGCATCTTACCCTCTGAAATTTTAAAATTGCACCCCTAGTGAAAAACTATGTGGAACATTGGTGGTCTACAAATTCTTCTCTGCCATTTCCTTAGAATAATCCTCTCATTCTGGAAGCTAAACAAGAGAAAATACAAACACTAGATCCCAGTAAGTTAATATCCATACAGCCTTTTACCTGCTAATATGGAAATCTTCAGAAATTGGCAGTGCAGATCGTCAAAGAAGGTCAAAATCAGACTTCTGATAAGCAGGCATCCTCCCATTGCATCTGATTCTCTATAGACATCATTCACATTTATCTCAATTGCATAAACAGCTTATTTACCATCTCATCCCTTCCTCTAACTTATCCAAGAATGTCCTTTCTTCAAACCTCTACTATAGTGTCACTTTTTTTTTGGGGGGGGGGGTGTGGAGGTGTAAAGCAGATAAATGCATAGAAAGAAGCACGAGGGGAAGTTAAAGCTTTTCACCCTTGGACACAATTTCAGCTTCTTGTCATATTGAATTAAAGTATTCTGCTTGTTTTTCTTCCCTTTACAGCATCTGTAATATTCGGCGACCAAACACTCCACAATTTGAATTTTAAGAAGTCATTTCGAGTAATATGATTTATTAGATCTTGAATTTTGATGAATTTCTTTTCATTTTCAGCACATCATGCAAAGAATCAGGGAACTATCAGCTATAAGGAATGACTTCATGATGATATAGATCCTCACCAGTTAATACTCATAGAGTTCATTGACTTATTGTTACTAAGGGAGAAGAAAATGTTGTTGAATGTGAAGCAGCATCAGGTGGAAAAAACTGTGGAAACCCAAACCATAACCCAATATCTAGACTTATATAGTACATTTTGATTTACAGAAACCATAACTAATAATAAGAAAATGAAATGAGAGAATGAGACAGTTTTCTAAAAATTTAAGATATATACCTGTAATGAGAGAGCGCAGGAGAGGCAGCCACAATAAAAAATAGGAAAAATGAAATCAAGTCAAATTTAATGATAATCATCATGCCTGCATTTTCAATGATTGTGCACATCTACAACATAGACAACACTTGAAATCTATAAAGGCCCCCGAAATATACCTTTGCAACCCATTTTCCATGTGTGCATCAAAGTTTGAAATCACACTAGGCATCTGCTCTAATACCTGCAAAATGCAAAAGAAAAAAAAAATAAAATCACAACAGAGCCCACAACTCATTCTCTTGTTGAGGGAGCCTCATACTAATTACCAATCCGAGAAACCCTACATACTTGGCCAGTATTCTTAATTGTTGAAGCCTTGGCCAGCAGGTTTTTGGGCAATTTAGTTAAGCGAGCCTGCAATTCGACGAAACTTTAACTTCACAGACTAAACCCGAATTTTAAAATCAAACCCTAGATTAGTGGAGGGAGAGAAACCTGAGAAGGAGAGGATTGGTGCATGAGATGGAGAAGATTGGAGGTAGATACGACGGCCTGAGAGATCTGATCGGAGACCATTGTTTTTGCCGTGTTTTCTCTGCTTGATTTCCCCTTTTTCCCAATTGATGAAGACGGTGTCGCCATTTTTTCCCCTTGCCTTCTCTTCTCAATCTCCCAAGCGATTAGGGTTCTAATTCGCTCTGTGTTCTTCTTTTTGGAATTATTATTATTGATGCCGGAAAACGGAAATTAAAAACAGACACAAAATATGAAAAATGACATCTATAAAAATAAAAGAAATAGAAATATAAAAATATAAAAATTTTTATACAAATATTAATTATTTTATAAAATATAATAAAATATGTTATAAAAGGAAGTTGAAATAAAAATAAAAATTTATATGAAAGAAAAATATAAACATGATAAAATTAAAAAAATCTATTGAACTCTTTCTCACTTTCTTTTTTTCTTTCTCTCTTAATCTTATTACATCAAATTCTTTATCAACTTATTTTCTTTGATTTTTTAGAATGGAAGAGATGATGGTATTTATAATCATTGAGTTGGGTAATGGATCAATACCTTGTTGCACTTATGTTGATATGTGCGGACACTTGACAAGAAAAGTGATACATGTCTTTGGTTGGTTGATACTTATCAATAATAGTCGATTGATACTTATCCATAGTGGTCGATTGATAACATGTGTTTCATAAACTGTCATATCTTGATAAATGCCTCATTATGATGAAACAATGGTGAAGTGGTATACTTCGATAGATATCTATCAATTTATTCAATATTGATAACACACTCTCTTGAATATCCATCACACAGAGAATATGTTTCGTTAAAAGTTTATTATGAAAAACCCCAGTGAAAAAAAAAATTCTAGTGAAAGAAAAAGATTACACTATTCTAAATGTATTTACTCCTCCTGTTGAGAATATCTCTTAAGATTTTTAAGTCAATACATTTGAATTCATTTCACCAATCTTTCGAATGTAACAGTTGGTAATGTCTTGATAAGTAAATCTCCTAAATTTTTATTTGATCGGACTTATTGCATATCAATTTCACAATTCTTTTGAAAGTTATGTGTGAAAAAAAATTATAAAATATGTTTAGTTCTATCTCCCTTGATATATTCCCTTTTAATTAAGCAATGCATGCAGCATTGTTCTCGAACAATATTATATGAATAACTTTATTGGAAGATGGTTTACAGTTTCTCAAAATATATTGAGTCATTAATCTTAATCAAATACATTCTCAGTTTGTTTCATGAATTACTATAATCTTATCATGGTTCGAGAATGTGGTAGTTATAGATTGCCTTGTGGATCATCAAGAAATAGTAGTACTGTCATATGTAAATAAATATTTAGTCTGAGATCGTGTTTTGTGAGGATCGAACAAAAATCCAGTATTAGTATACACAATCAATACAAGTTTAGAATTAATTAAATAGAATAAACCAAAATCAATCGTTTATTGGAGGTATCGGAAAATATGTTTGACCCCATTCCAATGTTGTCGTGTCGAAGAAGAACTGAATTTTGTTAATATATTTACGGTAAATGATATATCAGGTCTTGTACAATTAGCAAAATATATAAATGCTCCAATAATACTAAGATATGATATTTCAGGATCGAGAATTTCTTCATTCTTTTCTTGTGGTCTAAAATGATCATTTTCAATATCAAGTGATCGAACAATGATTGAAGTACTTAATAGATGTGTTTTATCCATGTAAAAACGTTTTAAAACTTTAGTCGTATAATTTGATTGGTGAATGAATATTCCATCTTCCAAATGTTCGATTTATAAATCAAGACAAAATTTTGTTTTTCCAAAATTTTTGATCTCAAATTCTCTTTTCAAATATTCAGCAGTTTTGAAAATCTTTTCAAGAGTTCCAATAAAATTCAGATCATCAACATATACCGCAATTATTACAAAACCTATTTCATATTTCTTAATAAAAACACAAAAATATATTGGATAATTTGTATAAACTTTTTTCAACAAACAATCACTTAAACGATTATACCACATTCGTCTTGACTGCTTTAAGTCATTCAGAAATCTTTGCAATTTAATGGAGTAAATTTCCTGAAAATTTTGATTACATGTTTTAGACATTTTAGATCTTTCAGGGATTTTGATAAAAATATCATTTTTTAATATCCCATATAGGTAAGCAGTGATTATATCTATTAAACACATATTAAGTTTTTCATATATCACTAAGATTACAAGAAAACGTAATGTAATCACATCCACTATAGGGGAATACGTTTCATCATAATCAAAATCTGGTCTTTGTAAAAACCCTTGTACTACAAGACGTGCCTTGTAATACACAATTTCATTTTTTTTTTCATTTCGTTTGCGTACAAAGATCTATTTATATCCAACGGGTTTTACACTTTCAGGTGTTTGGACTACAGATTCAAAAACTTTACGTTTAGTCAATGAATCCAATTCGGATTGGATTGTTTCTTTTCATTTTGGCCAATCATCTCTTTTCTGACATTCATTAATAGATCTTGGTTCAACATTCTCGATTTCTTTCATAATTTTGAGTGCAGCATTATATGCAAAAATAGTATCCACAACTATTTCAATTTTATCCCAACATATCTTTATTGTGGTGAAATTTATGAAAGTTTCCTTTATATACTCTTCCGGAGTTTGAAATTTGTGCTCTTTGGGAGTTATATCAGGCTCTGAAGGAATTTAGGTTTTATCATCAATAATTTCTTAAGATTTCTTATGATCATGATTGATAGATTTTCTTTTCTTTCAAGGATTTTTATCTTTGACGCCAAGAGCTCTACTACACTTTAAGCGTGCATTAAATTCATTTGCTACAGTACTAGTGGATTGTCCTGTAGGGACATCAAGTTTAATTGGTGCATTTTCTACAGAAAGGATTTCGTAACTCTTTTAGAATCAGTGAACACGTCAGGTAATTGATTTACAGTCTTCTGCAAATGAATTATTTTTTGAACTTCTAGTTCACAATTTGTTGTACAAGAATCAAGAGATTTTAACGGTAATATATTCCATAGAATTTCCCTTTTTAATTATCCTTGTCCTTGTCCTCCCATAATATTGGGAAATTTGTTTCATCAAAATGATAGTTTACAAATCTTGCAGTAAAAATATCACTTGTCAAAGGTTCAGGATATCGAATGACTCAATGTATATTCTCAATTTTCTTTGGGGCCACATCTTAGTTCATTACGGTGTCACTACAGAGACATAAATCACACATTCAAAAATTTTTAAATGGGAAATATTGGACTCATAATCAAAAGTCATTTGTAGGGGAAATACTCATGGTAATGTGTTGGTCTTAAAAGTATAAGTGCTACTGCATGTAAAATAGCATGTTCCTAAATTGATGTTGGGAGTTTAGTTCTTATTAATAATAATTTAGCAATCAATTACAACCTTTTGATAAACGATTCGTTAAATCATTTTGTACATGAACATGAGTTACAAAATATTCAACATTAATACCAATAGACATGTAATAGTCATCAAAAGTATGTTACGAGTATTTAACAACGTTATCTACTCGAATTGTCTTAATCGAATAATCTGAAAATTATACTCTTAACTTAATGATTTGAGTAAAAAATCTCGCAAGCGTCAGATTGCGGTTTATAGTAGATAAACATATGACCATCTTATAGATGCATTAATTAGTACCATAAAAAATCTAAATGGTTCACATGGTGGATGAATTGGTTCATATATATCACCATAAATTCTTTTCAGAAATCTAAGAGATTTAATTTCTACTTTGACTGGTGAAAGTCTTATAATAAATTTTTCTTGAGAGCTAGCAATAAATGTGAATTTATTTAATTTCAACACTTTTCGATTTTTCAATGAGTGATCATAAGAATTTTCAATTATTTTTTTCATCATAATCGATCCAAAATACCCTAATCGATCATACCAGATAATAAAGTCCTTATGATCAGTAAACTTCTCGTTTACTAAATGGTGTATTTCGACTGCATTAATTTTAGTATAGTATAAATCAGAAGAAAGAGATGGTATTTTCTCTACTATACATTTCTTTCCAGTAATAACAATTGTAATATACAAATACTCAATACTACTATCATTAATTGTCTCGATATGATATTCATTTTAACAAATATCTCTAAAACTTAACAAATTTTTTTTGAGACTTAGTAGAATATAGTGCATTATGTATAACTAATTTTATTCATTTAGGGAGATATATAATTGCTCTACCGGATCTCTCATTAATTTTGCAATACTACTTATGGTATTGATACTTGTTTCTCCCAACTTCAGGTTGAAAAAATAATTTTTATTTTTAAGTATTGTATGAGTTGTAATATTATTAATTAGGCATATATGTTTTTTACTTCTCCTACATTCCAAACTATTAGTAATATTTATATCTTATTTAAAAAGAAAATAAAAGAGATGAATAATTTACTTATTATAGAATTTTAAACAAATAAATCAATTAAAAATAATAAAGTGCATCATATTACAAAAGTGTTAAAACTAATTTATTCATTTATAACATACATTTAGATATTTTCATCATTGATCAGATGATCAATTTTTCCTTCAGATTGTTCAAAGAAATCAACCATATCAAAATGAATTATATCTATATTAGCATTGTTACATGGGTTGACAAAATTTATTTCCACATATTTATCTTTCTTTTTTAAAGAGACTTGATATAGCTCAACAAGATATTTTAGAATTCGGCATACATGTAAACAATGACCCTTGGCACTGCATCGGTAGCCGACATTATTAGAATCTCTTGAGAATTTCTTTTTTTTTTTCTTTTTCTTTCCATCACTATCATTCCATTTCTGGTGGTGAAGTTTGCCATTTTGATTTGATCTATCATTGTTATGATCATCGTTATTGTAATGGACACTTCCTTCTCGACCATGTTCGCATCCACGACCATGGCTACGACTGCTATCTCAACGTCTCCCATATTCATATCTAGTCGCATTCGCTTCAAAGAATGGACAACTATCAGTCGGTTGAGTTTCGTAATTTTTTATCAATAATTCATTATTTTGTTCGGCCACAAAGAGGCATGAAATCAATTCAAAATATTTCATGAATCCATTTTCTTGATATTGTTGTTGTAGGAGGAAGTTCGGGGTATGAAAAGTAGAGAAAGTTTTTTCTAACATATTTTCTTCAGTTATGTTTTCTCAACATAATTTCAATTAGGATATGATTTTAAATATTGCAGAATTGTAGTTACCAATAGACTTAAAATCTTATAGCCTAAAATGTATCCAATCATATCAGGCCTTAGGAAGAACGGTCATCTTCAAATGGTTATATCTTTTTTTTTTTAAAATTCTTTCACAACTTAAGAGGTTTTTTAACAGTAAAATATTCTGTTTTTAAACTTTAATCAAGATGATGCCGAATGAAAATTATTACTTTTGTACAATTTGGTCTATTAATATCATTTGTTTTGATGGTATCTTCAAGACCCATCGCATTTAAATGTATTTCAATATCAAGAACCCATGATAAATAATTTTTTTCAAAAATATCCATAGGCAAAAATTCGACTTAGTAAGATTTGTCATTAGAAAGAAATCAATAAAAACGTGCCTCAAAATCCTTAAACAGTAAGACCTCCTTTTCTATTACGTTCACGAAGATAGATTTGTGCTTGGTTGGTTTTAACTTTATATTTTGACAGAGTCTCGTACTGATAACGTATTATAAAAGGAAGTTGATACAGAAACAAATATTTATATCAAAGAGGAATTTGAACATGAGACAGTGAAAGAAACTTTTTGAGATCTTTCTCACTTTCTCATTTTCTTTCTCAATTAATCTTATTACATCAAGTTCTTTCTTAAGTTCTATTCCTTGCATTTTTTGGGACGAAAGGGGTAGGGGTATTTATAGTCATTGAGTTGGGTGATAAGTCAACACCTTATTGCACCTATGGTTGACATGTGGTAGATAATTGACAAGAAAAGTGACACGTGTCTTTGGTCAGTTGATACTTATCCATAATAATCGGTTGATGCTTATCCACAATAGTCGGTTGATATTTATCCACATTGGTCGGTTGATACTAATCCATAGTGGTCGGTTGATACTAATCCATAGTAATTGGTTGATGACATGTGTTTCGTAAACTGGTGAGTTATTAGTAGGTCGTATCTTAATAAATGTCCCATTATAATAGAACAGTGGTGAAATGGTATATTTTGATGGACATCCACTAATTTATTTAATATTCATAACAAAAAAATTATATTTTATAATAAAATTTTAAAATAATCAAATATATAATTATTAATTATCAAAAAAATAATATAAAAATTATTATTATAATTAAATAAAAAAATAATTCATTAAATATAGAAAAATATGTAAATATAAATAATATATTATGTAAATATTAATTAATTTAGTTTATTGAAAAATTTAAAAAATAAGAAATAATTCAGAAACGTTTCAAAAATAAAAAACATTAGTGTCAAGAAGTTTTCATGCATCATAAAATATAATTAAATTAATAAAAAAATATTTAATAGTCAATATAAATACATTGAATAAATTATATATTTATATATATTTAAAAAATTTTACTTTTTATATATACTTGAAAAATTTTTACTATTGTAATTGTTAAAATTTGACCAAAGAAATTTGAAACTAAAATTTATCATCTTGATATAATTTACTATGGTTCACAAGTAAATAAATTGATTTACTATTGTAATTTATCATCTTTAGGTTGGGGAGAAGATTTTACCTCAAGTTTTCTCCTTCTCTCCTTCTTTCAACCTTATGAAATGAAATTAAAAAAAAAAAAAACCATCCACGAAAACACACACAAAATAGAGGAAAAAGAAAATAAATATTATGTTACTCTTTTAGAATATCTCTATCTCTTCGGGTTTATTTTTTGATATTTAATCAATTATAAGTATCATCTTATAAATATAATTAATCAATTTGAGGTAGAACTTTTTATAATTATGTTAAAAATACATGATAAATAAATAAAATTAAATGCAAAATAGATGAACTCATTAATACTTCATCGTTTCCAAGGGAATAGTCTAGTGACAATAGTCTCTTTCTTCAATCCTATGATCTGAGATTCAATCCTATTGTAACAAAAAAAAAAGATTTTAGACGATTTTGATTGATTTGACTATTTTATGTATTCAACCACCGTATTTGTTTGGAATGAACCACCCTCCTCATGATTTCAGAGTACTTTTGACCACCTTCAATTTCGGCCTAGCCCAATTGGGTTGCAATTTTTTTAAATTGATTATTGATATTTAAAAGTTTGATCAGTCAGTAAATGTGAGACAGAATTTAAAGGCTATTCTCCCGGCGTCTGTTTTTTAATTTTTGAAATTCAAACTTGAGATCTAATTAAGAAAGTCCAGTGTGATCATTGGTATTGGGCTACATTTGTTTATATTTCTATTTTCGTTCTTTTATTTTTGAAAATTTTTATTTTAAAGTTTTAACATTGAAGAATTTACTTATACAATGATTCACATGATTTAAATAGTATTTGGAAAAAATGAACTTCTTTTAATTTGTTTCTATTGTATTCGTCCACTTGCAACATTTTCAATAAAAGTGAAAACTCTTTTTCTATTTGTTCTGTAAATAGAAATTAAAATTATCATATTCATAATCTTTTTAATTAAAAAATTCATCTAATTTTTTTAAGTATACCCTCAACTTTTCAATAAGGCCTTATAACACTATACTGACATCATCTCTCTAATTTAAATTTTAAATAAAATACAAATTTATCCATGGATTTGGCTTGAGTTGGGCTTTGCCATTGCGGAATTACCTACTATATGCCCTACATTTGTGTAGACATTATCCTGCAAGCAAACATGGAAGCCAATCCAATCCGTTAGGAGATCTTTAAGCTCTTAAAGCAAACTGAATGTGAAAAGACAGTTAATTTAGTGAAAAGATGCTAGATTTTTTAATTAAAATTTGGATTCAAATCTTATAAATGAGAAAAACTATATTGAAAGAACTTTTTCTATAGAGGAATCTGATAATAACTCGAGACGAATTAATCAGATTATGATTTTGAATATCGATAAAATCAAATAGTTTCCATTAGAGCTGCAGTTTAAAATAAAAGAATTTAAGATACCACTTAGGCACCATATAAATGCAACACTTGTTTCATCTAGCAACTCAAACCCATTAGATTATCCATCTCTCAATCTGTAATGAATTCCAAACATTGACTAGGTCACACATGATGCTTATCCTAATACTGGCATTAACAGCCACCCTAACCCACAAGTTCTTGGTCATGCAAAACCTCCCCTCAGCCCACAAGCACAAGTTCTTGACGGTAAAAGTGCCACTAGCCCTGATCAAGCATCTGCCACAACTACAGCTGAGGTATGGTTTGAGGAAATTGTACTTGGCCCTGATCAAGTGTCCGGCCCAACTTTGGAGGTTGTATTTTTTTTTTTTTTTTTGGTTAAATGGTTTGAGAAGATTGCGCTTGGCCCTGATCAAGCATCTGCCCCATCTTCACTTGTGATTAAGGATGCAACGAATTTATATGATTCAATTCAAGTTTCAGTTGGTTCAGTGACAAAAACTTGAGTTAAAAAATTTAAGAAAAGACTGA
Organism: Dillenia turbinata; assembly: GCA_037126225.1. Classification (NCBI taxonomy): domain Eukaryota; kingdom Viridiplantae; phylum Streptophyta; class Magnoliopsida; order Dilleniales; family Dilleniaceae; genus Dillenia; species Dillenia turbinata. The sequence goes on along the minus strand of JBAMMX010000001.1, from coordinate 17,719,761 downwards.
ATAACTTAATTTGGAGAGTTTTACAATAAGAAATTGGAGTCCAAATGAATGAATAACAAAAAAGGACCTTAATTATGTTCATACAAACCCAATTAAAAAAATAAAGAGTCTAAAACTACCCAAAATTAAGTGAGGACGAAAATAAAAAAATAGCAAAAATTTGATCAAAATAATTTGGTTTACTTTATTTTGTTTTGTTGGAGGTAAGTTGTGACTCCACAGATACCGGCTCCAGATGACTCGATCGGTTCTCGTCAACGGGATATGAAACCTGCAAAAACCGCCAGAGGGTGCTCCGGTGGAGGAGGTTCTGACACTCAAGTCAGAAAGAGTGGTTTTCGAATGTAAAGAAACAAACGAGAGTTTAGAGAGGGAGAGGTTCTCTGTGACTAGTGTGTCCAATGTGTAAGGCCGAGAGAGCATACATGACTTGAAGAGTTTTAGGGTCTCTTATACTTAAGAGAGTTGTATGCTTTTGGGGCGTTGTAACCCTACTTTCCTTATCGAGACGATCCAGAAATCTCAAGAATTTAATATTCCGAAATGATCGTCATCTTTATAATATGAGAATTTCCTTTTCTTGGGAAGATCCATTCCTTAGAATTGATAGAGTCGTTGGCTATCGGTCGGTCCTTAGGCCAATGCGGAGCGTTCGGGTGTTGACAAACCAGGAGTTAAGCACCCAATTGGGAAGGTAAATCCCACTCGACAAATTTCGTTCGATAGACGGAGTGACTAAGACCCTATCGCTCGAGAAATGAGGTGACTAAGCCCCTTCGATAGATTAGTTTAGTAGTCGTTTGATAATATTGGGTTGTATTCGCCCATCGGTTGGTAGTTGTCTTTTGTGGGCCTCCTGTGTGGGTCTTTTAAGTGCTAACCCTTCGAAATAGGTATTAGGCTATGTCCCATCATTTACTCCCAACAACTGGGCTTTGTTTTCCCTTGGGGCGGTGGTTTTGCCTCGAAATTCCTAGACTTTGGTACACTTTATAAATGCGCCCTTTTGTAATTTTCTAATATTCTATATTTCTTTCATGCCATTCTCTTAATCTTTTGCAAAATGTTTTTTTTTTTTTGAGAAGATCTCAAAAAGGTTCTCCTTTTTTGTAAATATTGCAGAGCATTGATACCCCATGCGGGTACGTTGCCCCGATAACGTAGATAAGATGCAAGAAAGAAGTCCAGAGAAATATATATCTCGGAAGTGACTTTGAATTGGTGTTGCCCAGCAAAGCGGACCGGATGAATCATACCCCCGAGAGCTGTGTTCCGATGTACAAGTAATGTGTGAAATACGGTTTGAGGGTCCCATACACGGGTCTATTAGCAGAGATCCTGAGATATATCCACCATTCGTTGCTCATCCCAAGTGCTTGCGTTTTGTGATTACCCTGATTTCTTTGTTAGGGTTTTTTCGTATTTGTTTTGATTTGAAGATTCTAGGGTCCCTTTTTTCCATGGTATGATGTAGCGCCCAAGGTTCTACTCGCGGTTGGTATAAACTGCAGACCCATTGGGAGTCTCGTTGGAAATTCTATTACAGTGAGTCTCAAGACACGTGCTAGATGCAGAAGTTCTTTTATGTGAGATTTTTGAACAAGAGTCTTCTTCTGGTACTTCAGAGAGTTGATCAAGCATCTTCGTTGAATATGAAAGTCCCAGACCTTCTTCATCACTCTTGTTTTTTGCGGTTCATTGGGCATTATTGTGAGTTTATTCAGCGACGTATTTGGATAGATTTTTTTAGTAGAGGACCAGATGTTATGTTGTCTGACCTACTGGTGGACGAGACAAGACAGATCATTGATAGGGCATAAATTGGTGTAATATTTACAATTGATTTTGTTTTATTTTTGAATAAATATTACACTAATTATTGTATTTTATTATATTTTATATATTAGGAATGATGGAGGAGACTTTGAAGAAAAATGAAAGAAAAGGAGTCAAAATTGGAAACTTTGAAGATTTTCAAAATCATTGATTTATTCCTAATATTTAGGGATAAATTTTAAAAATTTAACTTTCAAAGACTTTTACCTTTTAAGAAATTTTCTTTCTTAAAAATAGGGTTATTACTCTTATATATAGAGGAATTCTTCATTGTGTAAAGAAAAGAGCCCCAAGGGGGCAATCCCCCATGTCCAACAAGCACAAGAATTCTTTTTTAGGTTTTATCTTTTTTTTTTTTTCTCTTGGTGGCTACTCTTTGGGGGAACAAGAACTCACGGCTGCACATTCTCTACCATTATTCACGAAAAAAAACAAGAGGGTGGAGGCATCTTATTCTCTTTTCATTCCCTGTGGCTGCTGCTCTTTGAAGACACAAAGGATGGGTGCACTTTTTCTTTTCTTCCGACATTTGTTTTTTCAGTAATAAATATTTATTTTGTGAGTTTTTTTTATTATGTTTTCTTTTTAATTTAATTTTCTAGTTGAAGGGTTTTGAAATCTTGATTATTGATGATTGTGAGATTTTATTGGGCATATTAATTTAACATGTCATAGATATTTATTTAATTCCTACACTTCGAATCATGATTTTCTAGGGTTATTAAATAAATGATCAATATTTAATAGATCTAGAATAATCAACAACCAATTAAAAATAACAAGATTTGTTTGTTTTTAATAACGGGATAAATGACATTTATATCATGGAATTGAATAATCTAATTTAAATAAGTCCATGTTGAAATTTATTGATTAGAATTGGATCTCTCTAGATTTTAAAACTGTCGAAACACTAAATTCAACGAGGGTCTCTTGGGTTGTCTTTTGATTAGGGAAGTAATTAACGGTGGTATCTTGATTACCGAAAAAGTAAGGAGAGATTGGTCGTTTCGTGATACTTAACGGTTATAACCAATTTATTTATGTGTGTTGAAATCTTAAATAGATCGATGATCAATCACATGAAATCAAGGTGGAAATAATTCTTTTGACTAGAAAAAAATTGATTTTCTATTAATTTTTATTCTTTTATTTTTGAGTTCTTTATTTTTGGTTAATTAGTTTAGTTAATTTTTCGAACCCTCATATTTTATTTTTATTTTTATTTTCCTTAAAAGAATTAAATCTACAATTCCCTGTGGATTCGACCCTGCTTACCCTAAACTTGTCTTTGTGAAAATAGGTATTTTATTTTTGGTTGTTTAACAACACACTAAATTTTGGCGTCATTGTCGGGGAATGGTATTAAGTGATTTATTTCTTTTAAGTTTTGTTTTCTTTTTATTTTTGGGGACTAACCTTTACAGAGAACTAACCTTTGCCGGGGAACTTTATTTTTGGTCGTTTCGTGGTACTTAACGGTTATAACCAATTTATTTATGTGTGTTAAAATCTTTAGATAGATCGATGATCAATCACATGAAATCAAGGTGGAAATAATTCATTTGACTAGAAAAATTGATTTTTCATTAGTTTTTATTTTTTTGAGTTCTTTATTTTTATTTAATTAATTTAGTTAATTTTCCAAACCCTCGTATTTTATTTTTATTTTTATTTTCCTTAAAAGAATTAAATCCACTATTCCCTGTGGATTCAACTCTACTTACCCTAAACTTGTCTTTGTGAAAGTAGGTATTTTATTTTTGGTTGTTTGACAACATATCAAATTTTGGCGCCGTTTCTCAAACGGTTTTTAAGTTTTGTTTTCTTTTTACTTTTGGGGACTAACCTTTGCAGAGAATTTATTAGAAGTGTGTCAAAGATATAGAAGTGAAGGATTTTAAACACTCAGACATGGCCGGTCAAAAGACTTTAAGGGAGTTGTTATTTCATGATTTTAATGAACATACCTTTTACAGTGATTTTTTTAATATTGATACTTTTCAACAGTTTGGAATATGACAATATACTCCAAGGAAGGTTAATGAGGTAAGTTTTTCTTCGATCGATCAAAAATTGGACGCACTAACATATCTTGTGGAAAAATTTGTTGTAGGACAGAGACAATAGGTACAAATTTATGGAATTTGTTCAAAGATGAATCATCCAACCGATAAGTGCCACATTTTTTATGATGACCCATATTCGAACATCTATAATCAAGAATGGTGTAATGAACCATATTTCAATTATGGAAATTGGCAAAAAGAATTCTAACAACGACCACAAGTCAAATCTCAATTTTAGGCTCAACAAACTTTTTTGAGTCAACATATGTCTCTAAAAGAGATTGTCAAAAGTTTGGCTAACAGCACTTTATTAATTCAACAGGAAAGCCAACGATTTCAACAAGAACAAGAGCCAACATCCAAAATTTGGAAAATCAAGTATCACAATTGATGACAACCATAAGTCGATCGGAAAATTCATCAAAAAGTGTGGAAGACAATTCATCAAGAGTCGAAGAAGATATGAAAATCGAGCAAATAGAGAAATTATCAACAGCGAATGAATTCACTGAGGAGGTAAATAACGAGTCCAAAACTTTCAAAACAAAAATTTTGATTTTACTATATTTTTCTAGCAGATTGGCACAACCAAAAGAAGAGAAAGAGAAAAAGATTTTGGAAACTTATCTAAAAGAAGAAACCAACATTCCTCTCTTAGAAGTAATAAAACAAGTGTCAAAACCATTCATGAAAAATGTCAAGACAAAAATTGATGCGGATTTGGGTACTCTAACTCTTGAATTTGATGGTAAAGTTGTTATTTTTAATATTTTTGATATTATGAAGTATCCAAATGATTTTAAATCTATTTTTCATGATAGTATGGTGAAATTCATTGTTCATGATAATTTTGTGTAAAATGAATTGGATTTTGTTTTTAAGGAAAGTGTGACACACAAGGTTGCACAATGGAGCAAATTTCTTGATAACAAACTTCCACATTGGAAGCAAACATTAGTAGGCCATAAAATCCTTCATTTCAATTCAAAATTGAAGTTCATGACAGATAAGTTGAAGTCAAAATGGATTGGACTGGTCTTTGAACGAGGTTGAAATGAGGAGGTAATATCGAGTCAAAGACATTAAACAAAGGTGCTTGTTGAGAGACAACCCAATATTTTCTTTTATATTTTTTATTTCATATTTATTTAGTTTAATTTAGATTTGATTTTGATTTTTAGGTGAATAAATGCTAGAAAATTCGGTGACCAGAAATGCTCTGCCATTACGGCGTGTCCACGTCTTAACAAGCCTTCAATGCTGTCCAAGTTTTGCTAATACTCTCAAATGATCAAAATTGCACATGAATTAGGGCGTACCCACGTCCTAAGAAGGGGTTAATTGCTGCCACCAAAACTTTTTTTTCAAAACTTATTGGATTTGACCATCCATTCACCACTCCACCCTAGGGAAGTTTTTGTTCTCACTTTATCTTTTAATTTTTGTTTTTATTTGATACGATAATTAATTATTTATTTATTTTTCTCTCATTTGGCATATATTGGAGACAATGTATGATTTAGGTGTGGGGGATATTTCATGTGTTTTTGTTTGTTTGTTTTCCTACAATAGATTTAGTTTTGTTTCATTTTATTATTTTTCTTTTAAATAAAAAAGAAAAATTAAAAAAATTTTTTTTTTTTTTTTTTTTTTTTTAATAATTATTTATATCTTTAATAATTTTCTTTGAATGATAAGCATGCAAAATTCAACACAAACCCTATTTAAAAGTGAGGTTTTGAGGTTAAAGCGAGCAAATTCATTCTTTGTGCTCGGAATTTCTTTTCTTCATCAGTGATTATTACACTTGAATTGAACATTCTAGAACTTACAATATTATACATTTCGAGATCACAATTAGGGTTTCATGCATTGAAATGATAAAGGCATCTAGGTTTTACCCCATTTTGACTTTCGTAAAAGTCTCGACCCTTAATTTATAATCCTCTTAGTGAATCAATTTGAGTCTAAGACCCTTTCTTTCTTCAAAACCCTTCAATACAACACCATAACCCTATTTTGGCTTGCGTTTCAACCCCTTTGTACCAAGAATTTATATAATTAATTGCATGATTTTAGTTATATTTTTGTCTTATTGGGAAAGTGCTGATTTGAATGTTGATTTTGATACTTTCATTGATCTGAAATGAACATGGAATTTATGATTATGAAAGGAAGAAAGAGTTTGAGTTTTATTCATCATTTATATTGGGATACGCTTTTGTTTCAAGAAAAAAAAAAGAGCAGCAGCAAAAAAAAAAAAAGAATGAAAAAAGAAAGGAAAGAAAAAAACAGAGAAAAAATAAGAAGAAAACAAAAGTGCTGCACCTCTTTGAGTTCATTTCAATCATTGTTCGTGGGAATACTTATGATATTTTTATATGTATTTGATGGTTGGCCAGTAGAGTACATGTGGGTTTCAAGATCATATATTTTTTGTGTGCTATTTCCGTGAGGCAAAAGTATTTATTGTACAAGAAATTATGTAATTAATTGCATATTATCTTTGGTACATTTTAAACCCTTTATATAACCTTTTATCCTACCCTTAAAGCCAACCACGTTACAACCAAATGAAAAACCTTTAGATTGATGCATGAAATTCAAATTAGTAAGTGGTGGAGATTTAATATATTTGCAAGCATATGGTAATATCAATTCTAATGTGTTAATTTGAGTGTTATTGATATATCATTCACTTCATTTTGAGTGAATTTGAGTGAATCCTTAGAGAGAAATATTGAATCTTGTAGTTTTGATTTCATAAGAAATTGTTGGGATTTATTATAGTTGTTCTCATATGAAATACTGTGAAATACTTATTGTTTTGATTATTTTTCTAGTTTGACTCTCATGGCATATGTTGGTTTAGTAGTTTAGGAATAAAAAAAATATGTTGGTTAGAGTAGTTTTAATTTTATTTGAGTTAGGAATGTTTGGGGACAATCATCATTTAGGTGTTGGGGAATTTGATAGGACATAAATTAGTGTAATATTTACAATTGATTTTATTTTATTTTTGAATAAATATTGTAGTAATTATTATATTTTATATGTTAGGAATGATGGAGGAGACTTTGAAGAAAAAGGAAGGAAAAGGAGTCAAAATTGGAAACTTTGAAAATTTTCAAAACCATTGATTTATTCCTAATATTTAGGGATAAATTTTAGAAATTTAACTTTCAAAAATTTTTACCTTTTAGGAATTTTCCTTCTTAAAAATAGGGCTACTACTCTTATATATAGAGGAATTCTTCATTGTGTAAAGAAGAGAGTCCCAAAGGGGGCAATCCCCCATGTCCAACAAGCACAAGAATTCTTTTTAGGTTTTATCTTTTTTTTTTTTTTTTTTTCTCTTGGTGGCTACTCTTTGGGGGAACAAGAACTCACGGCTGCACATTCTCTATCATTATTCACGAAAAAAACAAGAGGGTGGAGGCATCTTATTCTCTTTTCATTCCCTGTGGCTGTTGCTCTTTGAAGACACAAAGGATGGCTGCACCTTTTCTTTTGTTTCGACATTTGTTTTTTCAGCAATAAATATTTATTTTGTGAGTTTTTTTATTATGTTTTCTTTTTAATTTAATTTTCTAGTTGAAGGGTTTTGAAATCTTGATGATTGATGATTGTGAGATTTTATTGGGCATATTAATTCAACATATCATAAATATTTATTTAATTTCCGCACTTCATAGATCATGATTTTCTAGGGTTATTAAATAGATGACCAATGTTTAATAGATCTAGAATAATTTACTACCAATTAAAAATAGTAAGGTTTGTTTGTTTATAATAACGAGGTAAATGACATTCATGTCATGGAATTGAATAATCTAATTTAAATAAATCCATGTTAAAATTTACTGATTAGAATTGAGTCTCTCTAGATCTTAAAACTGTCGACACACTAAATCTATGAGAGTCTCTTGGGTTGTCTTTCGATTAGGGAAATAATTAACGGCGGTACCTTAATTACCGAAAAAGTAAGGAGAGATTGGTCGTTTCGTGATATTTAACGGCTATAACCAATTTATTTATATGTATTGAAATCTTTAAATAGATTGATAATCAATCACATGAAATCAATGTGAAAATAATTCATTTGACTAGAAAAAAATTGATTTTTCATTAGTTTTTATTCTTTTATTTTTGAGTTCTTTATTTTTGGTTAATTAGTTTAGTTAATTTTCCAAACCTCCATATTTTTATTTTTATTTTTATTTTCCTTAAAAGAATTAAATCCACTGTTTCCTGTGGATTCGACCCTGCTTACCCTAGACTTGTCTTTGTGAAAGTACTTGTTTTGTGAAATTAGGTATTTTGTTTCGCCCCCCCCCCCCCGGACCTCTTTGGCGACACACCAATCACGTGTGACCTTTTCCATGGAGCGATTGGTTGATTTTTTCCCCCGTGTGAATGCTTCCATTCTAGAGGATGTTTCGATCAAGAGAGGGGACTGATACTTCTCCTGAGACTTGGTCGAAGAGATCAAGGGTTCGATCGTTTGGCCCGCCTGCTAGTGAGGAGGGACTAACGGAAATTGGAGAACATGAGTCCCCTCAAAAGCATGTTGAAGCAATGGAGGACCGGTCGACTACTTTGATGACGATCGTTGGTACGCCAATTAGAGACAGTGAGGGGAACATTCCGGATGAAGAAGTCCCTGAGGTAACAGAGAGTGCTCTGGCTCAGAATCCACGGTTGCAGGAAGAAACTTCAATGAGGCAAAACGTTTTTGCTCCTGTTTTAGGAGAAATGCTCAAACGGTCTCTCCAAATATCCCAATGTTCCTTGCATGATGGGGGAGATGAGGCTGACCTTCCGCCTCCTATTTTGGTTGAGTCATGTAATGGGTAGGAGGATGCTCTAAAGGAAGGGTCGGTTGTGGTTTGTATGGGGACCAACAGTATAATTTTATCGATCCGCGAGAGGCACTACATTTGGCCGAGCGGTTCGAGTTTCACCCTGAACTCGCGCTCCAGACAATATTTTCGGATCATATTGACAAGACTGCCCACTCTCTCTGTCTGAAGGTAAGTATTCTTTCGTTCGAGCTCCATCCTCCTTTGTTATTACATAATTCTGATTGTCAAGTGTGCTTCTTCCCAGACTGCGGCCTAACCGAATTCCAAAGGCAACGGAGGAAAAAGTCCGAGGGGCGACTTGTCCGTTTGAGCAACCAAATGCTGGTACTAAAAGACGCTCTGGAGAACAAGAGAAATGACACTGAACGGGAAAATGACAAGCTTTTCGAACGTCTTCAGATGGATTTGGCCTTGTCCCAAGAGCGTTGCGAGAAGTTCGAGGCTGAGGCGCGCGTTCATGAAGCGAAATTAGCGGCCCCCGAGACGTTAGCTTATCTCCGGAAGGAATCCCTTCAAAATGCCGAGCGAGAGATGACTGACCTCAAGATGTCTGTTTCCAGAGATGATGCTAACCTCCAGCTTTCTCAGCATAGATTGCTTGAGCGTTTGAGATGAGCCGAGGAGATTTTTCGACAGGTCGGCAGATATGAGACTCTACCTCTTCTTAAGGGGTCTGTCGAGAGAGTGATAACGGATCAGGACCCCAACCACACGGCCTCTGTTGTTCCTTCTAACCCTATGTAATCTTGTATTGTTCTGAAAAGATTTTCTTAATTGAGAATGTCTGCCCGAGAGTGCTGTTTGAATCATTTGTCTAATACTCCATCGAAGTGTAATGATCTTTCGCAAATGAGACCTTTAGAATGCCACATCCCATTCAGGGAGTCTCTGATTCATTCGTTCGATAAGAAACTATAGATAAGAGGGCCATGTTTATCCATTCGGGGGGTTTTATTCCATTTTGATGACACGTTCATTCGGTAAGATCAGGGCGACTTAGGCCCAACGGTCGATAGGAAACTTTAGATGTTAGGGCCGTGTCTATCTGTTCGGGGAGTTTTATTTCATTTTGATGACACGTTCGTTCGGTAAGATCAAGGTGACTCAGACCCAATGTACGATAGGAAACTTTAGATGTTAGGGTCGTATCCACCCGCTCGGGGAGTTCCATCCCATTTTGATGACACGTACAATAAGAAACTTTAGATGTTAGGGCCGTATCCACTAGTTTAGGGAGTTCCATCCCATTTTGATGACACGTATGATAGGAAACTTTAGATATTTGGGTTGCGTCCACCCATTCAAAGAGTTCCATCCTATTTTGATGATACGTACGATAGGAAACTTTAGATGTTAGGGCCGTGTCCACCCGTTCGGAGAGTTTCATCCCATTTTGATGACACGTACGATAGGTAACTTTAGATGTTAGGGTCGTGTCCTCCTATTCGAGGAGTTCCATTTCATTTTGATGACACGTACGATATGAAACTTTTGATGTTAGGGTCGTGTCCACTGGTTCAGGGAGTTCCATCCCGTTTTGATAACAGGTACGATAAAAAACTTTAGATGTTAGGGCCATGTCCACCCGTTCGGGAAGTTCCATCCCGTTTTGATGACATGTTCGTTCAATAAGATCAAAGCGATTTAGACCCAATGTACAATATGAAACTTTAGACATGAGATGATTCTTCCGTTAATCACTAAGAATCTTGTGTCCCGAGTTGTCACAGGAATGATCACTAAATGATGAGAAGGTGCAGAACCCTTTCTCAGGGAAAGTGCGTAAGAAACTCTGAATTGTATACCGGACAAACACTAGTGGGAACATAAGATTCATGCGAAATGCTTTTGCCATCAATCTGAAAGATCACCCCTTCTGGTATGTCGTGCAGTGGCCTGGGATCCTATCGGTTAAGTGGCTCATTCTCTCACGGTAGATTACGCCGGTCTGGGGAAGGTAAATTCATTCCTTCCGTACTAATGAATCTCTGTCGTCTACCACTGCGAACCAGGAATTCCAGCTCATCTCTAAGCCTCTTGCACTCATCGGTCATGTGACCATAATCCCGATGGAAATGGTAGTATTTGGAATTATCTTTCTTGGGGTCTTCCTCTGTGAAACAGGGGGGCCACCTGACGTACGATTTATTTTTAATTTGATATAAGATCTGACTTGGGGTCTCGTTCAGTGGCGTGTAGACATTAAACCTTCGTGAGGACGGTGCCCCCAGTTTGCTCATCTTTGGGGAAGGCTGGCGAAAAGATCGACTGCGTTCTTTTCTACTTGGACGGTTCTTTCACCGATCGAATGCCTCCGCTTCTTCTGTCGTAATGTACTTTTCGGCTCGGGAGTAAAACTCTTGAATGGTTGAAGGGGGTTTCTTTGTAATAGAGGTCTTCATGCTGGAGGAACCCAGGCTCGTTAGGAGAGCGGCTAATACAATGGAATGGTCCAGAGTTGGAACCTTTAACATCTCTACTTTAAATTTCTTCAAAAAATCTCTCAGGGGCTTGTTTTCTCGTTGCCATAATGATAGCAAGGAGGTAGACTTTCGCTTGAATCCTCAGCTGATTATAAAATGATCATAGAACTACTGTCGAAACTGGGTGAAACTCTTGATACTGAATGACAAGAGAGAATTGAACCATGCCATAGCATTGCCCTTGAGTGTAGTGGGTAAGTGATTGCACATTGCTTTATCTGACAAGTCCTTGGAGACCATAACTATTATGAAGTCGGCGGCATGGTCACGGGGATCAGTTGTTCTATCGTATTGCTCCATGGGTGGTAGGAGGACGTCTCTTGGCATCGGTTCCAAGGAGATCTTTGGATCGAAAGGTGTACTCCCGAAGAGTGGAGGGGGTCTCCGTCCTCTTCGCGCCTCTTTTCTAAGCTCGACGGCTATAAGTTACTCGATTTGTTTTTTCAGATCCTCCGGGTCGTGACGAGAGGTCACCGATGGTTCATATTTCATAGAAGGCACTTGTCACGGGGGACGTTCACATCCAGAATCCACTGCGGATGAGTGGCCATCTGGCCCAAGGGTACGGTTGAATCCTTCCAGTTGTTTGCTCATATTTTGGAGTTTTGAATCTAGTATTTCTATCTGGGGATGACTGTAACACCGACTTCGCGGTGCCAAAAAATTATACTATCGTTTCTAAATTAAATAAAATATTCTTCAATTTATATATATGAGAAATTTTTAATTTTATTGATTTTCGATTTTGAGGTTTTTAAATTTAATTTTTGGTATATTTTAAATACTTTTTCTGGGATTTGTAAAATAAAGTTAGTATACAAATATATATATGTAAATAATTATTTATTTATTAAATTATTTATTTACTCAATTAGCTATTTGTAAAATCTATTTATATAAAAATATATATATATAATAATAATAATAATAATAATAATAATAATAATAATAATAATAATAATAATAATAATAATAATAAAATTTGAAATTAGGGTATGAAACCCTAATTTCCCCTTCCCCTTTCCCCTCTCCTCTCTCCCTTTCCCGCGACCCTTCGTCTTCTCCTCTCCCCTTCCCCATGCCGCGCCACTGCTCCGCCATCCTCCGCCGCAGACGGCCGTCTCCACCACCGCATCCCTGCTCTCTCTCTCTCGCCCTCTCTTTCCTTCTCTCTCTCAGCTTTTCTCTCTCACCCGCAACTCTCTCCCTCTCTTCCACTCGCGATCTCTTCTCCACCACCGCGGCCCTCCACCGTGCTCGCCGCCCCTTTCCGCCACCACCCACGGCCATCCAACCACCGATTGTCTTGCTCTCACCATCTCTGTTCCCTCAATCGCTCACTCTCTCTCCCGTGAGCTCTCCGCCCTCTCCTAATCGCGCGACCGCACGCAATGCCAGCGCTCCCCGCCGCTCGCGCGACCACCAGCCCGGCTCTGCGACAGCGCGACCGTCGCGCTCTGACAGCCCCCAGTGCGCGCGACTGCAGTGAGCGACTGTCCCTGCGCGCGTGACTGTAGCGCTGCTTTGCCCTTGTTTGCACTGCACGAGCGCCCTGCTCTCTCCTTCGAGAGCCCACTGAAAATCTTGTGGCATCTTCACTGCATAGGTAATGGTTGGTCTCTCAATAACCCTAAAGTTTAATTCTTTAGGTGATTTAGTCTAACGGGTAGAAATTGTTTCAATTGGAAATACTACAGGTCCCAGCATGAACTGAATGGCGCACGGAAGGTAGATTTGTGGACTGCGGAAAACCCTAGGTGAGGGATTTCTACCTGATTTAGTTAATTGAATGTATTTAGGGTAAATTAGGATAAAAAGTGTTGTATATATGTAGGATGTATGTTAGATTCGATTTTATAATGCTTTGGGTGAAATTATATGTGATTATTAAGGCTAAGTATAGAATTTTAAATAAATTGAGTTGTTATAGATGATAGAATCGTATTGACTTGATTTGAATGACTACTCTTAGAGTTTAATTTGACGAATGCATGAAAATAGTCCAAATTTGGGAGTTAAGCCTAAGGATTGATGCGTTGTTTTATATTATAGTTGATGTTGCATATAGGTAATTCAATTACAATCTCTATATTATAAAAATAGGTTTCAATACCTTTAAAATGAGATATGGTTTGAAGAAATCGGATGTGAATTGAAAAGTGTATGAATTTTTAAAGAGTTTTCCATTTTGTGAGATTTAATTATTTGAGATTGGTTTGGATTTGGTTATTTACTTATAAATGGAATGATAATCGATGACATTGGAGTTTATTCATAAATTGGAGAATTAAGTTTTGTACAAATTTAGGGAAAATGATAAACCCTAAGATTAGTTGGAAATATGATGATTATTGTGATAATTTGATTAGGTTGATCTCTTTGGAGACTCAAGGAGTCGAGTTTGGTTTGATTGTGGAAATAGGGAGTGACCACCCTCCCTAGAATGTGAGTGGGACCCTAATCTCTTGCATGAAATGGTGAAAATCTGATTTTACCGTGTTTTAAATCAAAACATGCTTTGATATACATTGATTCGATGTGTGATATTAAATCTCAAATCTGTTTTGTGACTATTGGAGTGTCGTACTTATGTTTTTCTGCGATTATGCATCCATGTTTGAAATGAAATGAAATGGTGCCATGATTTGAGAAATGAAATGTTTTCTATTCTACCATTGCATCGGTTGTTGATTTGATATGATTTTGATGAAATGTATCTGGCACACTGATTTGAAATGTTTTGAGATCTGTGATATGGTTCTTATCTGCGGGACGTTGTGCCCTTGTGATACTGTGATGATGATATTGATGATTCCGTAGCTACGAAGCGACTTTGTAGAGGCACGAGTTGCCCGGATACGCTTCTGCAGGAGGTATCCGCAAACGTCCAGTTTATATGGTCATAGGCACGAACGGTTGAACCCTCATCGGGGGAGAACGTGTGTGATGCCACCGTCTAGCACCGGGCGGTGACCTATTGACCAGCCGGTTTATATATATTCATAGGCACGAACGGTTGAACCCTCATCGGGGGAGGACGTGTGTGACGCCACCGTCTAGCACCGAGCGGTGACCTATTGACCAGCCGGTTTATATATATTCATAGGCACAAACGGTTGAACCCACATTGGGAGAGGACGTGTGTGACGCCACCGTCTAGCACCGGGCGATGACCTATTTGACGAGACTGGGTAAGCAAGGAGCTAAGCCCACGGCCAACGTCGGGGTAGAGAGTTACTTTTGAAACACTTTGCATAATAACACCCCCGATGCGCCTGTCCTTGGTCATGGTAGACCTTTGCCAAGATCCTTTCGGCCAGCTCTGTGATCTACTTGATTTTTTTTTAAATGGATGCATATATGTATGATATCGTGTGACTGCATAAATGAGATCATTTTATTGAACATATCATGATTATTGCGAAACTTGAGTTATTGTTTACGAATGATACTATTTGACACTCCAATATTCACCCACACTATTAGTGCTTGAGATTAACCCCCTCACTCACTGAGTATTCTTCCCCGAATACTCACCCCTCCTCTTTCTCTCCCCAGATAGGATTTTTGTGCTGGAGCGACATTTCAGAGTATAGAGTTTGGTGGATTTGGGTGATTCAGAAAGGTGAGATCTTAAGTTTAAATTGAAAGATGAATTATGTATTTTATTGTCGACCCTGCGTGGTCTTATTGAGGTCCGTAGTTGACCGTGTACTTATTTTGGGATGACTGTATAATTTATGTATGTTTATTTACGGAACTCTCATATTTCATTTGCATTGAGGTAATTGTACGTATTTGAATGTTACTTGGGAAGTTTGTTATACATTTGTATAAATTAGGTCCGCTCAGTGTGGTGGCTCCTCATGCTCTAGTTGGGCATGACAGTAGAGGTCTGTGTTTAGGTCTGCTAGGGATTTTATAGCCTTGCGTTGTTCTGAATGTTGGCTGTGGGAATTGATTGATTTTGGAGAGGCCGGGATGGCCATTTGTTTATTTTATAGCATGATTTGAATTTTACAGGGTTAAACAGGTTATTTGTACATGGGAGACCTCCAATATATGGGGAGGTTCTGCCCAATTTTCTGTAAAAATTCAGCCAGCATTCAGTGCAACGGGCGGCTGTTCACGACTCCGGTTCGGGGCGTGACAATGACTAACTTGTTTTAGCGCAAGGGCCACGATCTGCTGTTCTTGAGTCGCAGGTTGTAAGACTTGCTTCGGATGAGATGGTTGGGAAGAAACCATGAATTGAGTGATCGGGCGCCAGAGGGAGGACAGGTTCGGCGATATTGCGGTGCGCCCTTTTATAGTGGGGGCGGCTTTCGAGGATGCTCTGGTTTTCGGAGGCAAGGTTGTCAATCTTACGGAGGTTGCTTTAGTTTGTTCCCACGGATGACACCAATTTGTTGGAAGTAGGTTATGACTCCATAGATACCAGCTTCTTGATAACTCAAACAGTTACCGTTGACGGGATATGAAACCTACAAAAACTGTCTTAGGGTGCTCCGACAGAGAAACTTCCGACGCTTAAGTTAGAAAGAGCAGTTTTCGAATGTAAAAAAACAGATTGAGAACTTAGAGAATGAGAGGTTTCCTATGACTAGTATGCTTAATGTGTAAGACCGAGAGAGCGTACCTGACTTGAAGGGTTTTAGGGTCTCTTATACCTGAGAGAGCAGTATGCTTTTGGGGCGTCGCAATCTTACTTTCCTTATCAAGACGATCTGGAAATCTTGGGATTTCAATATTCTGAATGATCGTGATCTTTATCACATAAGAATTCTTGTTTTTTGGGGAAATCATTTTCTTATCTGAAAGATCCTGGAAATACTACTCTTTAGCGGGGAATCAGAGTCGTTAGGGTGTTTTGACCTTTCTTTAGGATTAATAGAGCCGTTAGCTATCGGTCGGTCGTTAGGTCAATGCGGAGCCTTCGGGGGCTGATGAACTAGGGGCTAAGCACCCAGTCGGGGAGATAAATCCCACTCGGCAAATTTCATTCAATAGGGGGTGACAAAGGCACTATCTTTCGGGAGATGAGACAATTAAAGTCTTTCGGTAGATCAGTTGAGTAGTTGTTCGATAATACTGGCCTGTATTCGCCCATCGGTTGGTAGTTATCCCTTATGGGCCTTCTATGTGGACCTCTCAAGTGCTGACCCTTCGAAATGGGCATTGGGTCATATCCCGTCAAGTTTCTTAATTTTTTCTTTGTAATTTATATTTTAGTTTCCTAATTTTTGATTGTTTAGGGAGTTACTAAATTTTTAATTATCATTTCAATCTTTACCTGTAGTCTATAAATAAATCATTACATATTGTATAAAAACACAATTTTTGAGATAAATAAATATTATTTGTGAGGGTTCTTCACATAAGTTTTGTTCTTTTGAGAAATTTTGAACTTATTCAATATAGGAGTTTTATGTAGTTTTTTGACTTATCAATCTAGCATTTGAACCATCTAGATTGTGGCGTCATTCGATCCATCTTTATATCAAGATTTTTATTTTAATGAGAAACGAGTTTAAAATTTTATTCCTTAGATTTTCCCTCCTTTAAAGTAACGGATTGAGATATTTATTTCCACCAATTCAAATTTATTTGTTGAGACAATTCTTGAATTACATTAACTTGTTCTTGAGTTTTAGGGTTTCTATATCCATCAAGTTTACATCAGTTGGTATCAAAGTAATTTTGGGTTACCATTCGAATTGTTCATATTTGTCTATTATTTTCATATTTATTTGTTCTTATTTATGTTTTGGTTTTGAGATTATCTTCAATTTCAATTTATCACAAAAAACAAAATTCTTTATTTGTGGGTTTAATTTATTTTTTGGTATCTTTCATCCTCGATTTTTTTTTTCTCATGTCATAGTTTTTTTTTTTTTTAAAGGCTGTGAAAAACTTGATTAAAAAAAAGACAGCTTCCAATTTTTTTTCTTTCTTTTTGTTGTTTCTTCTTTATTTCTTCTCTTTCCTTATTTATTCATATTCCTTATTTTCTTTCTTTATTCATTCACCTTTCTTATTTATTCCATTTCTTATTTTTTTTTTCTTAATTTGGAATTTTTTTAAATTTGCGACTTTTCGTATTTCTCACTTATTTTCCTTAATATTTTTCTTCTTTGTTTCTCTTGTTATTCTTTCTTTGAATTTCACAGCACAATTATTTTTGAATTAAATTCAAAGAGTTGTTAGTTCATTAAAATGGTAAGAGACATGATCGATGAATTAAAATCATTGAGACTTTTCCTAATCAAAATGCAATTGTAGATGCACTTTCGCAAAGTCGGTGATTTAGGGACAAATCGTTGTCAAGAAGGGGGAATGATACGAATATTAAGGTTGCAAGAAATTTGCAGATCCAATTCAAGTTCCAGTTGATTCAGTGACGAAAGTTCGAGTTAAAAGATTCAAAAAAGAGCTAAATAACTTAATTTGGAGAGTTTTACAATAAAAAATTAGAGTCTAAGTGAATAAAAAACCAAAAAGAGTCTTAATTATGTTCATACAAGTCAAATTAGAAGAATAAAGAATCCAAAACTATCCAAGACCAATGAGTGACGAAAATAAAGAAAAAAATAGTAACAAAAACTTGGTCAAAATAGTTTAGTTTACTTTATTTACTTTATTAATTTTTTTATAATTTATATTTTAGTTTCCTAATTTTCGATTGTTTAGCGAGTTACTAAATTTTTAATTGTCATTTTAGTTTTTACCTAACATATAAATAGGTCATTACACATCGTGTAAAAACACAATTTTGGAGAGAAATAAATATTATTTGTGAGGATTTGTTACACAAATTTTGTTGTTTTGAAAACTTTTGAAATTATTTAGAATAAGAGTCTTGTTTAGTTATTTGACTTATCAATTTAGTATTTGAACCATCTAAATTGTGACGTCATTCTATCTATGTTTATATCAAAATTCTTGTTTTAGTGAAAAATGAGTTTAAAGTTTTATACCTTAGATTTTTTCTCTTTTACAATAATGGATTGAGGTATTTATTTTCACCGGTTCAAATTTATTCATTGGGACGATTTTTTGACTATATTAACTTACTTATGGGTTCTAAAGTTTCTATACCCATCGGATTCACATCAATCTGAATATGTTCTATACTAATATGAAGGACAAGTGATCAGACACCTGCTAAAGATTGACACAATTCGGATGTCCAACACATTAGCGTAGGCATTGGCAAGGAGTCTTACTACCAGTCCTGTAACATACGTTCAAGGAACAATGTTGCTTGGCTTGGTTGACAATAATGCCCATTGTACCAAACTTCTTTAGATCGACTGATATGATATTTTATTTTCTTAATCAGAGGTCTCGAATTCAAATATTGAGATGAAGAAAAAAATTTACGAGAGTCAATCTCTCAATAGGTCTTACAGTATTGAAATAAGTTAATTAAGTAAAATCTGAATACCAGTCGATAAAAAAAAAAGAAAAGAAAAAAACGGCCGGTGTGCAATATTTGTCACAGAAATATGCACAATAATGTAGTGGGGCTAATCTTTCAGGAATAAATGTACAATGGACTTGTCCTGGGCATTTGATTTTGCACATCAGTGAGAACATTTTATAGCAGGGAATCAAACGATTAGCATGTTCAATGAATAATACCTATTCGGTCTATCTCAGATGGCACGTAGCACCTGTGGAGCAAAATGAACTATTTGCTTAGGTAAAGGGTTTAAATTAAAGATATAGGTCGTTACTCCATCTTAAAATGCAATCTCTGCTATGAACAAATATTCCATGGACAATATAAAGTAAGATGGGGATGCGGAAGACAAAGGAAAATAAGTCTAGAAAAGTAGGGTTAGAGAATAGCATGTGATTTGCTCTACCTATTGCCCGTGTGGCGGCTGGACAATGGTGTTACATTGGTGAATTAAGCCATGGAAGGCACTAATACTTTGTTTGGGCATCAAAACCGATCCATGTGAGGCTTCAGTCTAGCTCCGATGTGGTAATTGGACCATGATTGACCCTGCTCCAACTTAAGTGAAGCTGGTCCATTATGGACGATGAGTTGACAAGGTGAGTAAATAATCAAGGGACACATTTTCATATACAATACACTCCAAAGTGCATTCACTCTTAAGGCTGAACACAGAGAATTTGAGATTGCTGACTCGTGATCCTGCTCGAGTATAGTATATACTTATGGCTTACTTGGAAGAATGACACCCTATCTCTCAAGAGGAGTTTATAGAAGCCATCTATTCGAGTGTAATTTATGCGTAGTTAGATCAGCTTCTCCTCATCTTTCTATTGAAGGAAATGGAACCTAAGACAAGCCCAGATAAATAATTGGATTCTTATACAAGAAGGATGCTAAGTCTGGAGGAGGCTGCTCCTATGCACTCCTCTTAGAAAATGGTATAACCTGTAAAAGAAGCATGTCAACCGCTGATTTAGTTTAATTTTGTTAGTATTTCTGTGTTACCAATATTCAGGAAAATAAAAACTACAGTCATTACACCTGTAGGTATAGTCAAGAAACCAAAATAACCACTACTTCGGGTTGAACCATATATAATCCCACCCCTTAGCACTATAGAGTCCATCTACTGTCCAGTTTCATTTCACTTGAATGCAGTTTGCTATTCAGGTCTACTTAGTTTTCTTCTCCTACTTTAACCTATCAGGAGTAACAACTTCTACACATTCCCATTGTGATGAACCTCAAAAGCTCTTGATGCCAAAAACCGGAATGATGCAATGAAAACAATTTTGTTTCACAGTATAGTGGATACCTATGGAAATTGCTCTTTAAAGATTCTCGCATATAATATCAAAGGCATCAATAATAAAGGTGAGTACATCATATTTCTGGGGATACCATCCACAAAAAATATAATACATCAACAACTCCAAATCCAATCACCTTATCTTTTAGCTAATAAATCCTACTAAATTCCAAAAGAACATAAGAGTGCAAGTGGTAGGTCTATCGCATCACTTAAAGGTGAATTAGAGTGGCTCCTAATCAACAGCAATCTTTTAAAAGTTTCTCCTTTTTTTTGGGGGGGGGGGGGAGAGTTGAGATATATGTCTCCATCGACAGTATTCCAAGAGGGAGGTTTCTCTAAGAAAATTAAACCCAATTAAATTCTAATTAAAGGTTATCAACTAGACTGAAGTTACATACAGCACAAACAGAGAAACTAACAACAACCTCGCTACAATGCACTAGTGTATTGTAGGCTTTTTGAAATTGGAGAAATTTATGTTGCATGTAGCTGTTTGATGAAATGATAAAAGAGAGATATATTTTTAATTGCTATTTGATGCTTGTGGTATTTGGGGTTGGGAATATGGAGGCTGCAGGGAAGTTGTTTAGGAAAATGCCATCTACCAGTGTTTCAAGGAATTCTAAGGTTGATGGTTATAGCAGCATAGGGAAGGGAACGTCCCTATTGCTAGGGATATTTGTGCTTTTCACTGTTGACTATGACATGGCTCAACCTGCCTCTCAACTTTGCTTAGAGTAACACGAATCTAACCTGTTAAGTTAAGCATCTGTTCAGGGATTTTCCACTCTAGCCCCTGCAAATCCCAAGGGAAATTTAAACTATTCTACAACAGTATATGCTAGTTGTGTTGCCACATCAATAGTGTAAAGCATTTCATATAAAAGATTATAACCCAAGAATATATACATTCAGAAAAGAAAATTAAACTAGCAAAAAAGAAAACTACATTCATAAAGAAAAGGAAATCAAAATCAGATAAAAAGGCAAACTTGTTAAGTTGAAGCCGCCTTAATAGCTTTTTGCAACTCACTTTCCACATCACTAACCATCTTACCAGAAGTCCTCTTTGCTTCTTTCCTACCATTTTCTTCTGCAGCACTCCTCTTACTCTTCCACCTCTCGAATTCACCCGAACTCTCCATATTAGGCATTGCATTGTTCTTCTTCCTATCACTCCCTCCGCAATGACCATTCAACGAATTTGTGACACGAATCTCGTCCAAAACCCTCTTCATTTCCCTGTTCTCTCTCTCCAAAATCTCAATATCTCTCTTCACCCAAAAACACATCCCCTTTAACAGCTCCACTTCACTTGCATTACCCTCATTACTCTTCCTTTTCTCAACTTTCACTTCTTCCACAATCCTCTCAACCCCAATTTTGTCGATTGTCAAATAAGGCAACTTTGTTTTCTCTGAAAAATTCAAACCCCACCTGCAATTCACAACCACCCTATTCGAAACCGGCAAAGATGTTCTCGCCAACACAGAAAAACCAGACAAAACCCCATTTTTCCCACCATAGGAATCTAACTTTATATCGCTCCATGTCAATGGCCTCTCTGGCCCAAACCCAATTCCCCCATTCAAATTCAACCCACAATAAGAATCCACATTTGGGATATTTTCAGAATTGGGATTAGGGTTAGGGTTTGTGCTAGGGTTAGGGTTAGGGTTAGGGTTTGGTGAAGAGAGGGTATTTTTGCGGAGAGAGAAGTCTCCAAATTGGGGCTTGAGGAGAAGAGAGAAAGATGGAGATGGGTTTGGCGAGAGGAGAGAGAAATTGGCAGAGATGGTGAGAGGGGAGTTGTGGGGAGAGCCAAAGAGGCCAACCCCAGATTTTAGAGAGAGAGAGAAAGGAGGAGAGGAGGTGGAGTTTGGAGAGGGAGTGTAAGAGAATTTTAGTGACGGGCCGGAGGAGAAGTTGGTACGCAGATTGAAGGAGAGATCGGAGGAGTCGCCGAGAACTATGCCGGAGAGGAAAGGGAGGGTGAAGACCGACACCGGAAGCTTTGCTTTGATAAGGGGTGTCTGGTTTTCTTCTCGGACTTTCATAGAAAGCCTCATCTCTCTCTCTCTCTCTCTCTCTCTCTCTCTCTCTCTCTCTGTGCTCTGTGTCCGGTGTGATGGAGGATGGAGGGGAGCGGAGGGGAGGTTGGAGATGGAGAATTGGTAGAAAGGAAGTTCCAAGAGCGTGGCCTTTTTGATGGATCTTTCTTATTTACTTTGATTTCCAGCCACGAGAGGCCTAGTACTTCACTTTTTTCTTTTTTTCCTCTTTTTCGTAGATAACGAATTCCTACACCTTCAGATCACTCTATCGTGATGCTGAGTTAAAATCCTAATAATAATAAAAAACATTTTAGAAGAGTTAATCTCTGATTCATATTAATCAAAATAATATAAATATCATTCGATAAAAATCAACAAAAAAAAAAAAATCTGGCCAGTGAGCAAAGTGTGTGTGCATGTTTCTTATTTACCATGGCAATCTTATAATTGTCGAAACTGTCATTTAATTAAATTGACGAGTTAATTATATATTTTTTTCTTTTAAGCATTTTCTGGGTTTAACCAAGGTTCGGCTTTTATTTATAACTAAATAAAAATAAATTTAATTTATTTAAAATTTAAATTCATTAACTCTCTTTATTTCGAAAAACCTTTTACTTGGAGTCGAAGAGAAAAGTATATAGTTAATTAAATTCCATTGGTTGTAAAAACGACTTTTGAGTTTATTTATAAAATTGTTTTAAAATAATATTTATAAAAATGTTATCTAGAACCTACAAAGTGTTGATCAAGTTTTATTTTCAATTAAACTTCGTAATTTTTTATACTATCTAAGTAATAAGAGTTGAAACTAGAATTAAATTTCATAACTTTTATGAAATTAAGTTGGTTTTGTTGAATATGGATTTCGACTCTACAAATTTCAATTCCTTTCGACTCGAACAGCTGGTTGTTGAGGTGATCTGAGACCTACAAAAGATTACCGGAATGTATTCTGACAGGGAGATTCTGACACTCAAGTTAGAAAGAGCGGTTTTCGATTGAAAAGAAGCAGCAAAAGAGCTAAAGAAAGTTAGTCTCCCTATGACTTGTATGTCCAGTGTAGGATTCTCTGAGAGCGTACCTAGGTTTCGGGATACCGATGGCTTATATATGAGATGTTGCAAGAGCCATGTAGACCTGAGGTGTTGTAACTCTAGTTTCCTTATAGAGAGATTCGAAAATTACAGAGCTTGATAGTCAAAATATTCGGAAGATTAATGATCTTTACCATTTAAGAAGTTTCATGATATAAGAGGATTTCTTCTCTTATTGATTAGATTCCAATGGTTTCCTACCTTATAAAGAGATATGTTTCGTGTCGGAATAGGAAACAAAGACCAATATGAGATTCAATTGAATATTACTTTTGGATGGTGAGAGTAAAAGCGGTTGATCTCTAAAGGAGTCATCAATCAAGGATTGAGTTATGACCGTTCAGGTGTACCGAATGCCTCTATGGATCGGTCAAACCATTCTCTTTGGGAACTAACCGACCGATCAATTAAGATGAACCTGATGGTATGCCCTCATCATGTCGAGCTGTGTCTACCATTCAAAAATATTGATCCCGGTCTATTAACACGTCTAAGCATTCAGACCTCTTTAGAACATTGGCTTTATAAAGTAAAACATACTTTGAATGGATCCTTAGAACGGATCCTATCATTTGCCTCCAACTCATGGCGTCGTTTTGCAAAAAAGGCATCATGAGTTATGGATGTTCACGAGGAGTTGGAAAGGTGTGAAAGCATTAATGTCACACGTGTCACCTCAGAAGATATGAATCGTCATCAATATGTTTAACGTAATGTAAAATTAAGGTGAATCCTCATCCTTTCTCAACCATTCCGTCTTCCCTTGATTTAATTTTGAAGTAAATGCGACGTAGGCAGTTGAGGAGATTTAATTCTTCCATTTATTTTGCATAATCTTCATTGAACCGTTTCATCTGTCTAATGATTTGCTAAGATCTTTCTGTCTTATGGCTATAAATAGCAATAGCTGGACCCCGTGTTGCGTCAAGAAGAACTTATGCATCCCTTTTGTCTGAGAGTTCTTTCCTGTCGAGAGTTATCTTCCTGAACTTTAAGAGATCCTTCGATGGAGTGCTTTCGTTGGCAAAGCTCAGTAGTATATATTGTTCCTGTCAATGCGAGGTCTTGTAAAAAATGGGGCTAGGGACATGAGATCTCATCATGTCGTTTGACTCTCAAACACCATGATAGGCTCCATCCAGGTTCCTATGGGGGTTCTAGATCTCAGTGGGGAGATTAAGATAAACTCATTCTTTGGGTTAACCTCATCGTCTGGCTTACGTTTCCTCAGGTCGGACGATAGGGGATGCTGGTAAAGTGTAAGGAGTTGAGGATGGTGGAAAGTTTGAATTATGATGATATCCTGATGCGTCCTCACAGTTTCTACCTCGTACCCTCTTCTACTTCTTTCGATAGTTTTTTTGTCTGAGTTTGGCTGTATGTAGGTTTCAGGTCTTCTTTTTCATTTTTCTGCTTTTACTGTTTTTATATTTTCCAATGTTGTAGAATGATCGGGGCATTATAGTCTCTTTGTTCAGGAACAATACTATAGACTTCTCATGTATTTCTTTTATTGTGATCGATCAACTTCAGGAACTTGTAAAGTGTATTCATCTATGTAATTTGATACGTTTTAGTCATATGGAAATAAAAGATGAGTTTTAATTCTACTAACTTGTTGATCTTTGCTTCTGATTGAATTTCTTTTCATAATATTTGTGTGCCCGTCCGAATGGCATCACTATCAAAGTATCCATGCGATTTACCTACGAGTGATTCGAAGGATGATACTCATATCTGTTCAATCGGTATGACAAAGTGTGCTTATCTCATTTGTAGGTTCAGATCAATTCCATCGATAGGTCAGGGCGGCACAGGCCCATTGGGTAAATAGATCCCATTAGTAGATCAAGGCGACTTAAGCTCGTTTGGAGAGATAGATCCCTTCGGTAGATCAGGGCGATTTAGACCCATTCAGGAAGATAGATTTTTTCAGTAGTTCAGGATAACTTAGACCCGTTCGGGGAGATAGATCATTTCGGTAGATCAGGTTGACTTAGGCCCGTTCGAAAAAATAAATCCTTTCGATGGAGTAACAACCAATAGGAACGGAAATTATAGGAAATGATCGATACAATAGTTGATAAGAAAAAAGCATAGGGGTTTTACTTGACAAGAGGTTCTTTTATCCATAGGAGGCGATGAGATTCACTGATAGTATATATGTAGACTTTCCAAATTCCAGGTTCTGGATACAGTTGATCCGTCTAGATTGCTTAGGCGGTAGGTTCTCGGATGAACTACGAAACATATCTGATAGGGGCCCTCCCAGTTAGGGGTGAGTTTGCCCCCGAGTTGAGGCTAACCGGTGGCTTTCACTTTTCTTAGCACTAATTCGCCAAATTTGAACGTTTGGTTTTGGACTCTTCAATTATAGTACCGCATCATTTGTTGCTAGTATGTCGCCATTTGAGGCAATGCAAATTCCCTTATCTCTGGGAGCAGGTCTAACTGTTCTCGTAAGGCGAACTTGTTTCGTTCGGCGTCGTACCGAGTTACTCGAGGTGAGTGAATCCCTATCTCCACTGATATGACAGTTTCGCTCCTATATGTTAAACTAAACGGTGTTTTGCTAGTTGCTCTTCATGGTGTAGTACGGTATGACCAGAAGATACTGTAAATCTCTTCCGTCTATCATCCCTTGGCATCATCCAATATTGTCTTTTGCTCTTGAAGGATCGTCCTGTTAGTTATCTTAGTGAATTCGTTGGTCTGTAGATGTGCAATCGATGAGAACCTATGGTCGATCTCGAGTTTGTTGCAGAATTCACGGAAACTAATATTTTCAAACTGTTTCTGTTGTCCGTGATGAGGATGCGAGGTATACAAAAACGGGTGATTATATGAGTCCACACGAATGATTGGACTTTAGTTGCAGTTATCTAAACTAGAGGTTTGACCTCCACCAACTTGGTGAAATAATCAATGACCATGATAAAGAATTTTTGTTATCTGGTGACAGTGGGAATGGTCTAAGGATGTCCAACCCCCATTGGGCAAATGGCCAGGAGCTTGTTATGGACTAAGCTTGATCGAAGGTAGTCGTGGTATCGAAGAAAAACGTTGACACTTGTCACACCTCTTGACGTAATTTTCGAAGTCGACCTTCATGATCGGCCGGTAGTACCTTTGGTGTAAAGCCTTGTGAACTAGGTTTCGAGCCCCCAAGTGATTGTCGCATATTCTTTCGTAGATCTCTCGGAGGATGTAGTCTCCTTTGTCAGGAGTTAAACATCTCAAGTACAGGCGAGTAAAAGACATTTGGTACAAATGTCCATCAATTATCACATAATGGACGACATTTCGTTTTAATCTTACTACTTCCAATGGTGAATTTGGCAATTGGTCGTGTTTTAAGTAAGCTTCTATTGGATCTTTCTAACTGGAAGGCTGGTCCATTGCATTGACCTCCTCAGGCTCGTCGATGCTAGGGTGTGGTAGACGGACTATTTGACTAGAGGCAATCGAGTCTGAACTGGCTAGTTTATAAAGTGTATTAGCTTGTGCGTTCTCTAATCGAGGGATTTGTTGGATGTCGACATTGTTTAATTTATTCGTCGTCTCACGCAGCTTACTCAGATATTTAGCCATGGTTAGGTCTTTAGTTTTATAGACTAGACCCCTTCGATTTGTTTGACGATCAATTGGCTGTCGATAAACACTTGAACATTTTGGCAAACACTATTCAGTCTGACGTATAGATGTGAAGCTGTCGTACCCATGGAGAGAGGTATTCATTCGCTCTGGATAGATCAATACTGTTGAGACACAGAACGAATCGGCTTTGCAAGAGCAGTTAGATCTGCTTCCAGAGCTATAGGAATTCATGTCTACTTGGATGGCTACATATCAACCGCAAATGGTTTAGTATTACAACAAACGGGTTAGAAGCAGAACGTTCAAACTAGGCAATCTAGTCTTAAGGAAAGTGGAGGCTACTTGTCAACCCCAGCTAGGGGGCAAGCTCACGCCTAACTGGGAAGACTCTTATTAAATACGATCAGAAGTTCGCTCGAGAACTTATCGGCTTAATAATCTAGACAGCTTGGCTATACTCAGAACCTGGAATGTGGAAAACTTACACATCTACTATCAGTAGGCCTCATTGCCTCCTTTGACCAGATGAGTCTCCTACCAAATAAGGTCTTTATACCTTTCCACTTCGTTCTCTAGTTTGCCTATCGATCGATTACTTAAAGAATGTAGCATGCCGTCAGTAAGGGAAATAACTCTCAAACAGGTAGGTATGACCCGTCCTATTGATTGATTTCCAACGAACATAATGTGTTGTCAATGAAAGAAGTAACTCCCCGTCAGGTAGATATGACCTATCCGAGCAATTGATCCCTAATGAACATAATATGTCATCAATGAGGGAAGTAACTCCCTGTCAGGTAGATACGACCTATCCAAGCGATTGATCCCTAATGAACATAACGTGTCGTCAATGAGGGAAGTAACTCCCTATCAGGTAAGCACGGCTCATCCTATCGATTGATCTCTAACGAACATAATGTATCATTAATAAGGGATGTAACTTCCAGTCGAGTAGACACGACCCAACCTATTAGTTGAGTTCTCTATCAAGTGTCCTATCGATTATAGCGTATCGACTAAGGGACATATCTCCTTGCTAAGCATGACCCATCCAATCAAACAAACATGCAGACAAAAGATTAACATCACTTATTCAGGCATTTGATCCCTACCGGTAGAAATTCAACCAAGATAACGATTGTCAAGTAAGTAAAATAAAATTCTTCTTTTATTTCAAAACAATGAATACATATCATGGTACATAGACAGACGGGGTTTAGAAGTCCTTAAGCCGGACTGAACTACATAAAAAAAATACATGAGGAATCTGTAGCATTGTTTCAGGACAAGAGGACAGCAGAGGCCACCAATGATCGTCGAACCCCCCAAACAGTAGAGTTGGAGAAGACAAAGATTGAAGATCCTTACCGACAGAAGCAGGTAAGGAGTTTGAAGGGGTGGGAGATAGCCAAAAAGAGATTGTAAGGATGTATCAAATTTCAAACTCTCTGTCATGTCCAATCTCTCACCACCTCTCAACCCCTCTCATCACCCGATCAGAGGAAATACTAAGGAAATACCCCCGAACATCTATTGTACCACGCATCGGACAATGGTCCTCACCTTAAGAAGAGAGATTCCATCATGGAATACTCCATCCTCTTCAAGGTCAATAACCCTAATGAGAGCCTTGATGGTTTCCACCACGACATTCAAATATCGAATGGCATGACGGAACCTCACACCAACAGCTCCATCCTTAGTGGAACCTCATATCGATAGAAACATTCTAAATTGCAAATCTTTCTGGCTCAAAACCAATTATTGGAAAACCTCTCAAAAGAACAAACTCTCTGTAAAAAGATCTCGCCAAATCAAAAGTACACAAAATCTCGCTGAAGCAATGTTGGGTCAGACGACCCCTATTTATAGCCGAAGGGGCATGATTTTCGCGATTTTCGATAGATGGAACAATTTAATGAGAAACATACGCAATGAATGAGAAACTTTAATCTCTTCAACTTCCCATGAAACATTTATTCCGGAGCTATTTACTCAAAAGTTGGGCATATTTACATCCATGCGACGTTTTAAGTACCAACCTCTTAACCTACTCCTTGTGACGTATCCTTCGAAATGATACAAAGAGTAGGGTCAAATGATGATACATAACCAAAAAGTCTATGGTGCTCTAGAGACTCATAGTGAAACTCATAGTTGCACGAGAGACTTCTGGTCCTCTTGGTACACGTCAAGGGGATTCTCCTATGGACTGCCACCTAATCGATACCTTGATCCATTCAGCACCCTATGTTTATAATCAACAAAAGGCAATATTTAATTGAAATTCATATTTGAGTTCATTTCCTAATCAGTAGTTAGGGAAGCTTCCTAGACATGGAATGAGATTTTTAAAATCAAATCGATAAGGAAAGAGTCTCCTCAGTCTGACAGACTTTCTAAGTGATAAAGATCTTAAAGCTTTGTGAATATTTGGTCTCGAGATCTCAAGGTATCCATACAAGGAAACTAGGGTTGCAACACCCCTAATACACACGATGCAAGAAGGGCCAACCTATAAATGCGTCCAATAGGTCATCACTTAGGTACGCTTTCTGATACCCTACACAAGGCACACAAAGTTACATAAGGCTTCCATTCTCAGCCCTCTCTTGCTCAATCTGTTTCATTTCTCTAAAAAATTGTCCTTTCTGACTTAAGTGTCGGAATTTCTCCCATCAAAATTTTTCCCATCGGAGCACCCTTTGACGATTTTTTACAGGTTTTACCCCACCATTTGGAGTAGTGATTGGACCTCTAGCTCAAGTCAAAAAAGTCAGTATCCATGGAGGTGTAAACCACCTCAATAATATGAATTCAAAAAACTGAGTGACATTGTTTTTTCCCTCAACCCCTCCATCCCCATGCATGAAGACATTATTGAATTTCGCTCGATTCTGAGCATGCCTTGTGTACGCAGGGCTTGATGGATCCAAAGGAATTCTTCCTCTTATAATTTCTTTTTGTCCCTTCTATCTCTAATATGTATAATTTCATTTTTTTCATTCCTAATCCCAAGTTACACTAAGAAAATATATAAATATGTATTTTTATAATTCTTCTCTATATATTCTCCCAAGTAAATTAGAGTCCTTGCACTTTCAAACTTAGATGTTTCTATTTTATACCATTTTGACCTAAAAAATATTATTTTCTTAAATTATTATGCATGATTTGGTTTCTGCCTCTTGCGAGTTTGTGTCCGCAGGGGCTTGGGTTTGCCAAAATATATAGACCTTATATTTGGGCCAGTCGAGCTTGGGTACAACCCAATGCCCAATGCTTACGTGGTGTCCTTTGCATCTTTAGGCTTTTTACTGTCTCACAATCAACAATGATTATTACATTTTCTTTTATTCAGAATTCAAATCTTATATAATCTAAAAAAAATCTTTAGATTTCTAAGTGCTGATACCCCTTAAATAAAACTTAAATTTAAATTTTATATATAAAAAAAATGTCGGAAAGAATTTAATCGGATCTAGTTATCGAATATATGTAGTGTATTTATTTATTATTATTTTTTTTTAAAAAAAAAAGGTCAATACCCCATGCCTGAGCACGCATACATAGGTTAAGGCCCAAAGCCCACGCGATATTGGTGGGCCCAATTTTATAATCATGATGAATTGAGAATTTAGGTTTGGTACATATTCTCTTCTAAGAATTCTTGGAGATTAATTTCTCACTCACTTATATTTTTTAATCATGTTAATGTACTTATATTAGAGTACAAAAAACAACAAAGTCTAAACCTAAATATTAGTAAACTAAATAGCAATCCTAACACTTTAATATATTGACCACTTGCTTGGAGTTACGGTCTAGGCTTCTTCCAAAAGGTGAGAGGCGATGTAATTTTGATTTGGACATGTATATGATTTTAGAGAATAAAAATTAAATAAAAGTTTTTAAATTTCATTATCATGAAAACCGAAAATTGAGTTTTATATTAATAGATGATGAAATAGATAATGGTCTGCAATTTATAAGAAATAAATGTTTGAAAATATTTATATAATTTTTATTAAACAATAATGGCTTCTCTAACAAAACTAAATACTAGAGAGATAGAATTTATTTTGGTATAATATTTAGCAAATGAGAAGTTTCATTGGAAACTATTTATCTTTTTCTTTGTAGTTTCCTTTTGCATGCTACACCACTACCAACATGGACTTGGCCCACATGACGCGAATAGAGATGACAATAGATCGGTTATGGTTCGAATCATGCTAATACCATATTTGACCCTAAATTTTAACTATAATATCCATATCCGACCCTAACCCGATTCGGATTAAAAAATCAAAAACCATATCCAACCATACGGATTTTTTAAAAAATCCGATCCGACCCGATCTACTACATATCTTTAAAAAACCGATCTGATCTGATCTTAAACCGACTTGTACCCGACTGATACCCGATCAAAACTATAATCTAATACATTTTTTAATTTAATAATATTTTTTCAATAATAAAAATGAAATTTATAAATTATAACAAACTATAAAAATCTTTTTATTTTATTTAATAATATTATATTAAAATAAAATTTTATTTTATTATAAATTATAATCGAATCGGATTATTTATAACATAAATCCGAATCCGAACCGACCTGATTACTTTAATATTATAACCCGACCCTAACCTGATTTTTGAGGAAAAAACTCGATCCATTGGATCAGATTTTTTGGGTATCCGTCGGATAGGATCGGATATTGTCATCCCTAGACGCGAAAGACAAAGTCGGCCAGAGGGAAGTCGTCCCTTTACTTGTACAGTAGCAAGTGGGGACACATCGCATGTTGCACGGTGTGTTACAAAAAAAATAGTTAAAATCAATTATAATTAGTAAGTTTATAATAAAATTATCAAATTCTGAATAGGATAATCCAAAATGTTAAGATTTCGATTGTAATAATTATTTCGATAATTTTAAAATCTTTTTTAATAGATTTAAGAGTTTTTAAATTTTGAAACTAAAACTATTTTCCCTCTGAAAATTTTTTTTAAAATTCTGTCAATAGTGTCATAAAAATATTAACATAGTTTAGGGACAAATTAATTTCAATAAGATAATATCTAAATTTTACTTTTAAAACTTATATTATCTAAACATGCTCAAATCTAGAGTTTTTAAAAGATATTTAACTCTTAAAAGTAAAATGACAGGTGGAAATGGTGAATAAGTACTAAGTAGAGACATATACAGACAACCTTTTGATTTTTTTAGAGAGATGTCACATATTGATCATGTGATAGAACAACCAAATCCATTAACTTTTTTCTTTTATACTTAGATTAGTTATTTCCTTGCGTTAACATGTGAGGTTCCCACAAGACGCAGATCGTATCTTTTTGTTACATAAATACTTAAATTTATAATTATTTCAAAATCTGAATTACAAATAATTTTTTTAACATTTTGAACAAAATACTTGAACAAAAAAAAATTGGGTCAAAAAATTAAAAAAAAAAAACGAAGGACCTGAATGAAAGAAAAAACAGCGCAGAAGTGGGGCAAAATTCCCAAAAAAAGGCGAAAGACTTCAGGGTAAAAAAAAAAATTGATCAAAAAAAAGAGGAAAAATCTGAATAAAAAAAGGATCTGAAGGAAAAAAAAACTGTGGTCTAAAAATAAAGGTACAATTATCCAAGGGCGTCAACACTTTGTGAACAGTAACATCTATCGGCACAGGGTAGAATAAGGGGATGTTTAGTTAAAGGATATGAGTTTCAGAAATCAGAATGAAACCCATATAAATTGTTTGGATTAATGGAATGTAAATGAAAGTATAGGAATAAAACCCTTAAGAAATGAGTTTTATGAAATCTAAGTAAATTAGTAGGTTTCAAGTGCAACCCATGGATGAAACCCAAAGAAAACAAAAATTGAATATTTTTATTTTTCCTTATAAAAGATAGATTAAAATAAAAAATAATTTAAAAATATTATAAATTAAATTATTTTTTCAAAAAAAAATTAATTAAAATATTAAATTTTTTAAATTAAAAAAATATTATTTTATCAAAAAAATTAATTAAAATAATTTTAAAATATTATAAATTAAATTTTTAATCAAAAACAATTTTTTAATAAAATAATTTTTTTAATCAAAAAAATTTTAAAAACAATTTTTTAATTAAATAATTTAAAAAATTTCTGATAAATTAAATATTATAAATTAAATTTTTTTGATAAATTAAAAAATAATTTAAAAATATTATAAATTAAATTATTTAAAAATTTTATAATTTTAAAAAATAAAAGTAATCTAAAAATTGACAATTATAATTTCTAAAATTTATGATAAAATTTTTTTTCATTGTTTTCTCTAAGAAAAAAAGATTTAAAATTGAAAATGGTCTAAAAAATTGTAAATAAAATTTTTTTTCGTTAAAAATTTTATTAAAACTATAATTTTAATTTTAATTTTAGAAATTAAAACAAAATTTTAAAAATGTTAATTTTAAAACATTTTTTATAAAGAACAAAATTGATAAACAAATGATTTTCATTTTAAAAGATATATAAACCAAATATCAATAATAGTAATCAAATCCATTTCAGAATTTGAACCAAACAGTTAATATCGAAATTCGATTCTGATTCCGATTCCTGAGGTTTTTTATTCCGATTATAATTCCGATTTCTAAGTGCAAACCAAACACCACCTAAAAAACCTGGTGTAAAAAAAAAAAAGGAAATAGTTGAACCCAAAAAAAAAAATAGTCCCAAAATAAAAAAGGAAGGACCGGAATAAAAAAAATAAAAAACAATGCAAAGTGGGGCCCCAAAAATGAAAAGGAGAAAAATCTATACATTAAAAAAAAAAAACTGGGTCAAAAAGTAAAAAGATTAAGGATTTGAATGGAAAAAGAGGACCCTAACGGGAAAAAAAAAAAGAGGGTAAAAAAAAGGGGAAATATTTGAATGGATATCTAAACATGCTCAGATTTAAAGTTTCAAAAGGATATCTAAATCTTAAAAATCTTTAAAAAATATTGGTTTAAAAATAAAAAGACGACCATTTTGGTCTTAAAAGTCTTAATAGTAATATACAATATATTTGTTGATAGAAGAAAATGTCAAAAATAAAAAGACGAAGGATCTGATGAAAAAAAAACTGTAATCTAAAAATAAATGGACAACTATCTGAGCATGTTAGAATTTTCTATAAATAGTAATGCTTAAGGAAAAAAATAGTGGATAAAAAAAGGGGAAAACATAAGTGGGAAAAAAAACTGTGATTAAAAAATAAAGGGTTGACCATCCGAAAGTATCAGAATTTTCGTGTTAATAGTAACACCTTGCATATATTTGCTAGCAAGAACAAAAAGGTAAAAAAATAAAAAATAAAAAATAAAAAGAGGAGAGATCTGAATGGGAAAAAAATGTGATCTAAAAATAAAGAGCCGGTCATCTGAGGACATCAGAATTTTCTATGAATAGTAACAGCTAAGGAAAAAAAGTGGGTAAAAAAAAAGGAAAAATGACCTAAATGAAAAAAAAAAAAAAGAAGAATGACCTAAATGAACAAAAAAAATGCATTCTAAAAATAAAAGGATGATCATCTGAAGGCGTCAGAATTACCTGTAAACAGTAATGCCCAAGAAAAGAGATCGAATCAAAAAAAGAGAAAAGACCTATACGGAGAAAAAAAAAAACTATAGCCAAAAAATAAAGGGACAACCATCGAGCAGTGTTAGAAACCTTTTTGTGAACAGTAACATCAAAGGATAAAAAGGGTCAAAAAGAAGGAATGATCTAAATTAAAAAAAAAAAAAGGTCAAAAAATAATGGGATGACCATATAGGCACGTCCGCATTTTTGCAAACAGTGCCAAGTGAAAAAGGAAAAAAAAAATGGTCAAAAAAGAAGAGGAAGGACCCAAAATTTTTTTTTTAAAAATTATGGCCTAAAAATAAAGGAACGATTATTAAGGGGGAAATCTTCTATAAATAGTAACATCCAAGGAAAACGGAAGGTCCACAAAAAAAGAAAAAAAAAAACCAAAAAAGAAAAAAATGTAAAAAGAAAAAAAAAACCCCAAAAAAGGTACCTGACTGAACAGCAAAAAAAAAGACCAAAAAAAAAGAAAAATAAGGAAAAGAAAAAAGAAAAAAGGCACCCAGTTGACAAAAAAAAAAAAGAAAAGAAAAAAAACCAAAAAAAGGCACCAGACTAAACAATGAGCAATAAATAGTGCCCGTCGCATGTTGTCACATGAAGAACGACCACATCCAAGCTATTTTTCTTTTATATATAGATACAGAAGAAAAAATCGGGATCCCCAAAACAAAACTAGGCAAAAAATAAAAATGAAGGAAGACCCAAATGACAAAAAAAAACAAAAGATCAAAAAAAAGAGGAAAGACTTGGTCGAAAACAAAAAAGGACATGATGCAAAAAAATTGGGTTACAAAAAAAAAGAAAAGAAAAGGAAATATTACGTGGGAAATGTGGTCACGTGCTTGGACGACCATATCTAAGCCATTTTTAAGTGCTAGGTGAAAAAAAAATGGTCTATAAAAAAAGGAAGAAAGACTCAAATGAAAAAAAAAAACTGTGACCTAAAAATAAAGAGACGATTATTGAAGGTGCTAAAAATCTTTTGTGAACAGTAACCATCTAAGAAAAAAAGAGTCACACGAAAAAAAAAAAAAAACTAAAAAGAGATAAAAAAAAACCTAGAAAAAACGAGATAAAAAAAAACCAAAATAAAAGCACCCGGTTGACCTAAAAAAAAAAAAAAAAAAAGGAAAAAAACCCAAAAAGGAAAATAAAAAACTCAAAAAAAAGGCACCGACTAAACAGTAAACAGTGTCCCGTGCATGCCGATCCAAACCCCTTTATATATATATATATATATATATATATATATATATATATAGAAGAAAAAAACCAGAGTTTCAAAAATAAAATCGGATAAAAAATTAAAACGAAGAAGAATTCAAATGAAAAAAATAATAATAAAAAGAACGAGGACTTGGTAAAAACAAAAAATGATTTGGTTTAAAAAAAAAATTGCGAAAAAAGAGCGGATAAAAAAAAAAAAAAAAAAGGAAATGGTGACGTGAGGGTATCGTCACGTGCTTGGAAGACAACACCTAAGTCCCTTTTAATTTAAACAAAGATAAGAAAACTCAAGATTCGTATGGAGGGACCTCTCTCTCTCTCTCTCTCTCTCTACTCGATGATATGGAACCTATCTCGATCATCATATCAATAT
Source organism: Dillenia turbinata (assembly GCA_037126225.1). Classification (NCBI taxonomy): domain Eukaryota; kingdom Viridiplantae; phylum Streptophyta; class Magnoliopsida; order Dilleniales; family Dilleniaceae; genus Dillenia; species Dillenia turbinata. Next base: position 17,683,738 of record JBAMMX010000001.1, on the reverse strand, counting down.
TTGCCCTAACTTTTAAAGTTGTTGATTATGTGTTCCCCCGGAGTAAAACGGAGTACCTGCGAGACTACAAAGAAAATATGATGAGACTTGAGAACACAATCGAGAAGCTGAAAAGCACAAGAAAACTAGCTGCCAGGGTAAATAGTAAGAATTGGGTTGTGGAAGCCGAGACGCTCATCATGGAGGCAGATCAACTTTTAGCAAGAAAGGATGTGGTGCGCAGAAAATGGCACCAAGTTTGGATTGCCAAAACTCGTTCATCATATGAACACAGCAAGAAGGCCAAAATGATGGAAGCTCAGGCTACAGAGTTAATTCAGAGACTACAAATAGAGATTGCCAGATGCACCAACAATGGTGGTGCCCTTACAGTTACGATATATTCCTCCACGGCCGCCATTCTTACGATTGCTGTTCTGGGTAGTGGTATAATTTTTCGTTTTTGCTTCTTGTTTGGTTTGGTTCACCTGGAAAATCAGCTGCTTCTTACTTGTTTTGGTTCGCTTCGAAAATCAGCTGCTGCAAATGCTAGGTCAATCTGTTTTTGGAGGGTTTATTACTTTGTCTTTGGATTGGTTAATAATTACTTCATAGATCAATACTTTGTATGAAGTGCAGATTTAGCGTAATGTTAGGGTCTTTCCATTGTATTCTGTAGATCAGAGGAAGGCTGTCTAGATATTCTTTTCCTTAGAGTTCATAACGTGGGAGTTTCGATACTGAAGATCAATACTTTGTATGAACTATGACTGGGGTGATAGCTTTCCAGTCGATTTCCATTTTGGATCCAACTGGGGTGATAGCTTTCTAGTCGATTTCCATTTTGGATCCAATAATTTATGAACTTCACGTACGTTAAAAGTCCATTTATCCTCAATCTTCTGATCTCACTTCAAAGCATTGACAGTGCTTCTTCATTCTCTTCCCGTTTGTGTGTTATGAATTTTAGAATTGTGGATTGAATCCATGTTTATCGAACAAAATTGACTTGTGCAATTATTTAGTAACATGAGCGATAACTTCACTTAGATGGGACGGATCAACTCGATCCTACAATTGACTTGTGCCCGGAGCAATTTCTTTATATTAATTCACTGACTATGATTTTTGTTGAATGTAACAGCTGATGGCAAAACCAATCAGTTTCTACGATCATGTTCTCAAATGGTGAAAAAATGTTTACCTGATATTCAACTAAATATTGTTTGTTAAAAATGCATAAGAAGAAAGAACACCTCAATTTCCTAGCTTTTTCCACAGTTGTTGAACGATAAGCAAAAGGATAAACCCGTCACCACTGAGCTTGGCTCAATGGCGTCGGGGTTTTCCCTCCTTGTCCAAGGGCAAGGTTTGGAACCCCATACCCCTCTACCGAGGATGGACTCGTCTTCCGCTTGAAACCTGTCCATCAAAGACAGTGACATGCATGGATGATGAAATCGAAATAATAGTAAAAAGAAGAAAATCACACTTAAATGATTTAAAAAAAAATTGTAGTTCAAAATAAACTTCAGCTTGATCTGGTTAAGAAATTAAAAGCATGAGGGTTGTTAATTGTTTGGTGAGAATATATCAGGATATATATTCTAACTAATATGGTCTAAATTATACATCTATTGTTTGTTCAAAAATGCATAAGAAGTAAGAACAGTTCAATTTCCTATCTTCTTTAAGCAAAACGATTGACTTGGTCTTCCGCACCAGTCTGTGTCAAGAAAAGGCAACTTGCATCAATGATGAAATCAAAACAATAATTAAAAAAAAAAAAAGGATATTTCTAAGTGATTGGGGAAAGAAGAAGAAGAAGACGATATCAACTGAGTAATATGAAGATATTATAAATCTATATTAATTATTAATGGTAAAGAGTAAATTTACTCTTAAAAAGCAAGAAACTAAGGTACATAAATGGAGATGTTCTCTTAATGCCCTACCCCTAGATATACCCGTCTTCTTTCACATTCAGCTGTAAACAAGAGCACACATACCCAAACCCTCCGTAAGCATAACATAGACCTGTGCGTCTAGGTTGGTGTTGTGACACAATACTTTATACCAAGTCGAAAAACTGAGTGACATTGTTTTTTACCTCAGCCCCTCAATGCCCATGCATGAAGAGATTTTTGAATTTCGCTTGATTCCAAGCAGGGAATAATGAATTCAAAGGAATTCTTTCTCTTATCATTTCTTTCTGTCCCTTTCATATTTAATTTTCATAATTTCATTTTTTTATCCCTAATCTCAAATTACATTATGAAAAAATATATAAATATATATTTATAATTCTTCCCTATATTATTACTAACCAGATTAAGAGTCCTTGCGTTTTCAAACTTAGATACTTCTTTTTAAACCATTTTGAACTCAAAAAAATATTATTTTCCTAAATTATTATGTATGAATTATGGTTCAACTGACATCGTTTTCTCTCTCTCTTTTTTGTAATGGTCTCGACTTTGACTCTTTAAAAAAAAAAAAAAAAAAAGACTTAGTGTCCATAGGGCTTGGTTTGACAAAATATGTAGGCCTTATATTTGGGCCAGACGGGCTTGGGAACAACCTAAAGTCCAATACCTACTGGAAGTCATTTGCATCTTTCGGTTTTCAACTTTGTACAATCCAAGAGGTTACTACTCTTCAGAAATATAACCACTTGATCTTAGCCGAAAGGCCGAGAAAGGTGTTTCAGAAATATAACCACGGTCGACATCATTGATCGCTAAAGTCTTCTTGATCCAATGATTACTCTAATAATAAAAATATTAGATTCTTTTAATTAAATTTTTAAATTTAAATCTTAAAAATTAAAAAAAAAAAAACAAACGCCACGAAAACTTGTCTCTTAGTGGACTCGACAGGTAACTCAAGTTAAATTAGGGGAGACCAATTTCAAATTGATCAAAAGCCGCATAGCTTCTCTCTTGGTTTAAAAAACTTAAAATTAGATTGACTTTTTAAAATAAAAATTATAAAGATAAATAATTTAGCTTTTTATAAAAGAAAAAAAGTTTGAATTCTATTTGAAAAATTTTATATATATATTTTTGTCTTTTAATTTTATCTAAATTATAATAAATAAAATAAAAATAAATTAAGACAAATTGAGTTTGAAAGGGTTTTGTGTTCAGAAATGTAACTGTTGTAGAAGAAAGGAGAAAAAAATAACAGTAAGTTACCTAAAAAGAAAATGTTGTGAGTTGTGAAGGAGATTTTTAGCTCATATTAGTTAGTTCAGAATGAAAATTGAATTATATGACAAGTTACCTAAAAATTGAATTATGTGAGTATTCTACTTATAAAATTGGGTTTGCGCCGGTGGAATGGACCAAACAATGTCTTCAATTATGGGATTCAACATCACAAGAGCGCAGATCTTGACTTCAATTATCAATTTCATAACGTCATCTCACTTAGCATTGCATGTGTGTGGCTATGGAATCAGTACCCAAAAAAAAGGGTCTTCGACATTACAGTATTATTTAAAAGAATTTCTTATGATTAAATATCTAAAGGGAAAATCACTCATATATATAGAGTGTATTACATGACATGCGTGGTTAATTGAATATTTGGCAAGAGTTTTTAGTAATAATTCTTCATGATCTATCATATATTAATGCTCTTATGTTATAGTAAGATAACTTCATAATTTACATAATTCATGATAACAGTATTTCGCAATCACGGACACAAATCTCTTTTACCATGAATATTAGATTACTAATTATGATATAAAAATATAATAATTACTTATTATTTATGTTGGAGGTGGGTTATGACTCCACAGGTATCGACTCCTTGTAGAATCGAATTGTTGCCGTTAAAGGGATGTAATACCTGCAAAAACCGTCGGAAGATATTTCGACAGGGAGACTCCAACACTCAAATCAGAAAGAGTGATTTTCGAATAAAAGAAACAGACTTCGAGCTCAACGGAGTGATTCTCTATGATTAGAGTGCCAAATATGTAAGACCAACAGAGCGCACCTGGATTGATGGGTTTTGAGATATCTTATACATGCGAGAGTCGTGCGCCGCTAGAGGCCTCCAACCCTACTTTCCTTATCGGACCGATTCAGAAATTTTAGAAATTCAATATTCCGAATTGATTGTAATCTTCATCATATGGAAGCTTTCGTTTCCTGTGGGGATTCTTCCCTTAACTGTAAAGATGTCATTCTCAAGTAAGAAACTGGATCTAATAAAATATTTTAACCTTCCTTGGAATCGTTGCTATCGATTGGTCGTTCGACCGATGAAGGGTCTTCAGAGTTTGTTCGCTTGATGATCCTTCAATCGAGTGCCCAATCGGGGTAATTGCCTTTGCTAAATGAATCACGTTCGGTTGGTAGGGCGACTGAGCTCCTTTCAATCGTGGGATTTGGACGACTGAGCCCCTTCGATAAATGGTCGTAAAGAATATTTGAACATTGATCAGTGGTTATCCTTTGTGGGCATTTTGTGTGAGTTTTTTAAAGGCTGACCTCTCCAGCTGGGCCTGGGACTAGTCCCATCATTTGCCCCCAACTCATAGCCTTCTTGGTAAATAAGCGCCATGAGTAGAGACTTACTAGGATGAGGCGTGCTTAATATATTACAGAAGCGTAGGGATGCTAGGTTTGTCCTATTCCACTTTCTTGCCACGAACGCGAGTGTGTCTCCTCGGAAGTGACCCCTTCATGGGGAATTGAAGACAATTTATTTATGCATTTATGACAGGCTATGCTTGCTGATCCGTTTCACCTTCCCTGAATTAATTAAGGCTTGTTCCTCCGCTGCTATAAATAGCTACATCGAGTGCTTATCCCCTTTTGTAAAGAATTGGGGTTTTTCTTCCTCTTTGAGAGTTTGGCCAAGAGGAGCTCTTTTTCGAGAGTTGCCTTGTGAGGCACTATGGTATGCGAAGTCCCTTGGCTCGAGTAATTTTTGCTGGAATGAGATCTCATTAAGGAATGAGACCACCGGAATGAGATTTCATTATGTCGGCCATTGTTCGGTTGGCATAGTGAGATCGTCCATCATCGATGGGGGTGCATCTTATACTGCCTTGGATGATCTATCCGGGTTCATCTCTATCATCCAAATGCGGTGGGGATGTCTCTCGTACCGTTTTTGGTTGGTAGGTTAGTTCGGATTGTTTGGGGTTGCAAAACCCGAGCTCAGCCTTCTCTTGTCTCTAGCGTTATATTTATATTTGTACTCTCCGGCGTAGGGTCCGGGAGTTTTTGTATTTCTGAGTAACCCTGTTATGTATTTCTAGGTGTAGTTGGTCCGTCCCAGGGACTCGCATATGTAACCGAATGTACTTTTTACACAAATGTGAATGAAAGATTATACTTTAATTACTCGAATTTTGTCTTCGTTCTCTTTTGATCCATTGTCTGGTTATATGTCTTTCTTCAACCTTCGTTAGGGTTGATCCATTTTTGAGGTTCCCCACTAAGATACTGAGCAACACCGATCTTCAAAACCATTGGATGGGTGGTCGGTTAAATTGGGGGGTCATGCTTCGTTTATTCGGCAGACTCCACGTGACTCGTATGGATGATAGGAGTTGGGCGACTTAGACCTTCCGGACGATAAGAAAATTTTAAATAGAGGGATCACGTCCACCCGTTCGGAGAGTTTCATCCCTTATTGATGTGTACGAACAATAGAAGTTGAGCGACTTAGACCCTCCGAACAATAAAAAATTTTTAAATAAAGGGGTCGTATTCACCAGTTCGGGAAGTTCCATCCCTTATTGACGACACGTACAAATAATAGGAGTTGGGTGACTTAGACCCCCGAGCAATAGAAAATTTTAAATTGAGGGGCCGCGTCCACCCATTCGAGGAGTTCCATTCCTTATTGACGACGCGTATGAACGATAGAAGTTGGGCGACTTAGGACCTCCGAGCAATAAAAAATTTTTAAATAGAGGGGCTGCGTCCACCCGTTCAGAAAATTTCATCCCTTATTGATGATACGTACGAACGATAAAAGTTGGGCGACTTAGACCCTCCGAGTGATAGGGAGTCTCCAGATTCTCTCCAGACTAAATCTTCTGACTGTTAGTTCTGAGCTTACTAACAGTATATGCGTAAGTTTTCCGAATTCCAAGTCCTAGGTACTGCTGATCCGTCTAAATTATCGAGGCGATAAGTTCTCGGTCAGACCACGAAACGTACTCGATATGGATCTTCCCAATTAGGAGCGAGCTTGCCCCCGGGTTGAGGTTGATCGGTAACTTCCACCTTCCTTAGTACCAATTCTCTGGATCTGAACGTTTGGTTTCGAACCCTACGATTACGATATCGTGTCATCTGTTACTGGTAGGCCGCTATTTGTGTCGATACAGATTCTCGTAGCTCTGGAAACAGGTCCAGTTTTTCTCGCAGGATGTGTTCGTTTTGCCCGGCGTCGTATTGAGCTACCCGTAGTGATTGAATATCTATCTCCATGGGTATGGCTGCTTCGTTCCGTAAGTTAGACTGAAAGGTGTTTCTCTCATTACCCTTCGGGGGTAGTGCGATATGACCAGAAGATACCGTAAAGTTTTTCAACCCACTGCCCCTTGGCGTCATCCAACGTCGTCTTTAGTCTTTGCAAGATCGTTCGGTTGGTTATTTCAGCCAGCCTATTAGTTTGTGGGTGAGCGATCGATGAAAATTGATGTTGAATCTTGAGTTTCTTGCAGAACTCTCAGAAATGCTGGTTATTGAATTGCTTCCCATTATCCGTGATAAGGACGCGTGGTATATCGAACTGGGTTATAATATGGGTCCACACGAAGGACTGGATTTTGGCTGTCGTGATCTAAACTAAGGGCTCGGCTTCCACCCACTTGGTGAAGTAATCCATCGTTATTATCAAGAATTTTCGTTGTCTCGTGGCTAGGGGAAACAGTCCAAGAATATCCATACCTTACTAAGAAAATGGCCAAGGGCTAGATATAGGATTAAACTCGGTGGAGGGTAGCCGAGGCATTAAGGAGAAGCGCTGGCGCTTATTGCACCATTTGATGTAGTTGTCGGAGTCGACCTTCATAGTCGGCCAGTAGTACTCTTGACGATGGCTTTATAGACTAGATTTTGAGCACTCAGGTGATTACCACATATTCTTTCATGGATTTTTTGGAGGACATAATCCCCCTCTTCGAGAGTTAGACACCGCAGATATGGGTGAGTAAATGAATTACGGTAAAGGATCCTATCAATTATAGTGTAGTGCGCTGCCTTTCGCTTCAGTTTCACTGCTTCCATCGGAGATTCTGACAGACGATCATGTCTTAGGTATTCTTCTATGGGATCTTTCCTACTAGGAGACCGATCGATAGAGAGAGCCCCTTTGGGCTCGTCATGTATACCATTCGATTAGAAGTAACCAAATCAAAACTAGCCAATTTCGATAGGGTGTCAGCCCGTGTATTCTTCGACCGAGGGATTTGTTGAATGTCAACCTTATCCAATTGTTTCATCGTCTCACACAGCTTGCTCAAGTATTTAGTTATGATTGGGTCTTTGGTTTCATAAACCCCTTCTATTTGTTTCACGACCAACTGACTGTCCGTAAATACCCTGACGTTTCGCACTCCCATGTTAATGGCAATTCTGAGGCTCATTAGCAAGGCCTCGTACTCTACTTGGTTATTAGTGGCCTGGAAATCGAACCGAAGGCGTATTCTGTTTTAAAATCGTTCGGTCCCACTAGTATAAGTCTAGCGCCGCTTCCTGAGGAATCTGATGATCCATCGACATGGATGGTCCACTATGGGATCAACCACTTTTCTTAATGGTTGAGAGGCTATTCTTCGAGTTTCGTAGACAGGGTATATTCGATGATGAAATCGGTCAGTGCTTAACCCTTTATCGCTGGCCGTGATCGATACTGGATGTCGAATTTACCAAATTCTACACTCCACTTGATAAGCCAACCAGAGGTGTCTCTCTTTTAGAGGATTTGCTTCAGCGGTTGGTCGATGAGCACCACAATAGTATGGGTCTGGAAGTATGGTTGAAGGTGCCTTGTTGAAATGACCAAAGCGTAGGCTATCTTCTCGATTAGTCGATAGTTAATCTCATACTTTCAATATCTTACTAATATAATAAACTGGTTTCTAGGAAGCGGATTCCTATCTTATCATCACAGAGCAGAGTGCTCGTTTGGAGACCGCCAGATATAGGCAGAGTTCTTCCCCAAGGATGGGCCGCGAAAGTAGTGGTGGTTACGTTAGGTATTCTTTTAGTCATTCAAAGGCTACCTGACATTCATATGTCTATTTGAACCGTCGAGATCTTTTCAACGCATCGAATATAGGCTTGTATTTCTTACCGACCCTGAACATGAATCAGCTTAAAGCCGCTATTCGACCAGCTAAACGTTGCACGTCCTTTAGTGTCTGGGGAGGCGCCATATTTAATATCGTCTATATCTTCTCAAAGTTGGCCTCTATCCTTCGATCGGTGATCATGAAGTCTGGAAACTTCCCGGAGGTGATCCCAAAGGTACACTTTGTCAGGTTCAACTGCATGTTGTACTGTTCTAATGTCTGGAAGGTTTCTTCAAGATATACTACATGGGCTTCCGCAGTGACAATCTTAACTAGCATGTCAAAACATAAATTTCAACGTTCCTACCTAACTGGTCTTTAAAGACCGTATTGACTAGCTATTAGAAAGTGGTTCCAATATTTTTTAAATCAAAGTGCATGACCCGAAAATAATACGTGCCGAATTCGATGACGAATTTAGTCTTTTCTTCATCCTTGGGTGTCATTCTGATCTGATTGTAACTGGAATAGGCGTCCATGAAACTCAATAGCTGGTGGCCCGATGAGTTATCTACAAGCTTATGGATATTGGGGAGTGGATAACTATCTTTCGAGCATACTTTATTGAGATCGGTGAAGTCTACACTCCATTTGCTATTGGTCTTTTTCACCAAGACCACGTTAGTTAACCACTCAAGATACTTGACTTCCCGAATGAACCTAACCGTTAGTAGCTTTTGAACCTCTTCTTGTATGGCGTGTTGGCGTTCGAGAGCGAATACCCTCTTCTTCTGTCTCATTGGTTTGAAATTAGAATTGATTGTTAGCCTGAGCTATGACGGATGGATCTATATCGAGCATGTCTTCCGGGGTCCAGTCAAAGACTTTGGAATATTGTTGTAGACAGGCAACTAAAACCTCTTGCAAGGAAGGTGATAGGTTAGTCCCTATCCGGACGGTTTGACTGGGGTCGCTTGTTAAAGGGATCTCAGTCGTTTCTTCGCCTGGCTTGAGTTTTGATTTTGGCTCGGTACCTTCCCTAGGTTCTAGGGCATTGATTGGAAAAACTTTTTGCGCGTCTTGAGCCGCAAAGAGGATATAAAGATCAGGATCGCTACGTATGGTGGCTACCCCTTACGGTGTTCTGAATTTCACTTTCATGTGTCTTGCGCTTGGCAATACTTCTAATTCGTCTTGACTAGGCCTTCCGAGGATGGCATTGTAGAGAGAGTAGAGTTTCACCATATGGAACATAACCTGGGCGGTCACATGATTGGGGGATTTTCCGAGAGTCACGGGAAGGTAGATAATACCTTTGGGATAGGTGATCTCATCTGAGAGTTCTCTAAGGGACCCGGTTGGTGGTAAGAGTCGAGACGAATCAAGACCCATTCGGCAGAAGGCGTTTCAAATGAGGAGATCACAGTCAGCCCCCTGATCAACGGGAATCCTTTTTACAGTGTAGGATTCTATCTTGAGGGTAATGATGATGGAGTCATCGCGGCGGACATCTACCCCTGACAAATCATCATTTTCAAAACGTGTGACTGGCCTTCTTCTCTTGGCTGGTGCTGCGCTGGGGGTGATCGTAGTAGACATCGTCACGAGTTTTAAAAAAATTAGGTTGTTTCCCACGGACGATGCTAATCTGTTAGAAATGGATTATGGCTCCACAGATACCGACTCCTTGTAGACTTGAAAGGTTGCCATCAAAGAGATATAATACCTGCAAAAACCATCGGAGGATACTCCGACAAGGAGATTCTGACGTTCAAGTCAGAAAGAACGATTTTCGAATAAAAAAAACAAACTCCGAGCTCAAGAGAGTGATTTTCTATGATTAGAGTATCCAATGTGTGAGACCAAAAGAGCGTACTTGGTTTGATGGGTTTTGAGATATCTTATACTTACGAAAGTCGTGTGCCGTTAGAGGGCTCCAACCCTATTTTCCTTATCGAGCCGATCTAGAAATTTCAGAAATTCAATATTCTGAATTGATCATAATTTTCATCATATGGAAGCTTTAGCTTCCTGTGGGGATTCTTCCCTCAACTGTAAATATGTCATTCTTAAGTAGGAAACTGGATCTAATAAAATATTTTGACATTTTTTGTAATCATTGGCTATCGATCGGTCGTTCGACCGATGAAGGGTTTTTAGACTTCGTTCGCTTGATGGTCCTTCGATCAAGTGCCCGATCGGGATAATTGTCTTTGGTAGATGAATCACGTTCGGTTGGCAGAACGATTGAGGTCCTTTCGATTGGGGGATCTAGATGATCGAGATTTTTTGATAAATGGTCGTAGGAAATATTTAAACATTGATAGGTGGCTGTCTTTGTGGACTTTTTATGTGGATCTTTTAAAGACTGATCCCTCCAGTTGGGCCTGAAATTATGTCCCATCAATTTATATTTTTTATAATATATTTAGATTTTATTTTTATATACATGTTTTTAAAGAGAGGAAAAAAAAAGTGTGCAGGCCAAAAGCACGTGCTTAGTTCGAATCGATCGATGGTTCGAAAGACAGAGAATTAGAATATGCCGTAGCTGTCGCCGGATCAACAGACTTGCCAATCTGTTGCGCTTTTTGTCTTCTACGCGCAGTTCAATTGCGTGATTTTCAAACTCTCTGAGTTTTGATCGACACTTGTCAGTCAAACTAGGCCCACAGAAACATGTCTAGCCAAACACTTCATGCCACGTGTCCCTCACTCCTCAGCAGCATCCAATCAGCCTTTCCCTCTTATTTAACCATTTGTTTATTGTGTTCAATGTGAATTTAAGCGGGCAGACCATGGAGTGCTTTGAAATTAACCCCACGTGCCCCAGGTGCCGGTTCTTACCAGAACCGGACCGGAACTAAACCAACAAATATTTGTGGTTTTACTTTTAAAATCGGAATTGCTTAGTCATTGATTTAGTTTTGGTTCTTTTTTTTAGAACCATAATTGAAATCTTAAAAAAAAATAATTAATCTTGATTTTTACCTTTCGAACTAGAAAAAAAATCTTAAAAAAAAAACTATAAAACTGAAACAATGAAATAAAATCGTGAAAAATTCATAAAAAAATTTATAAAATCACAAAAAATTATAAAATGCTAAAACTAAATAAAAAATAATACCATTTTTATACTAAAATGTGAACCGTCCAGTTGTAGAACTAGAACAAAACTATTATCACTGCTTTGGTTTCGATTTCTTTTTTCATCAAATTTGAATTTGGATCATGATTTGATTCAAAATTTTAAACATATATACGTATGTAGTATAATTTTTATCATAAAAATATTTTATTTATTTAATATAATTTTTAATTCTAAATGTCACAATCGATATAAGTATCAAAATAATAAATTAAATTCATAAACTCCTAATAATGTTTATCAAATGAACAATTAACTTAAAATTGGCTGGTCAAGATAAATAAGTCACTTGATCTATTTAAGATTGACTATTTATTTAAATGATATTATTAATTATCGTCTCTTAATGCCACAACAAAAATTGACAAAAAGACTCTCGCCATTAGTAATAGTAGATCTAGAGATCTAGTTTTCCTGATAGTATCTAATATTTGAATCTAAATAATTACTTTAAGGCATTTATTTATTTTATTCATTGTGCATAATTTATAAGTTCATGTGATATGCGTTTAAAAAACAATTATCGAAGTTTCATTTTATAAAAAAAGTGATAATTAATTCTTTTTATTTTTAATTCGTAAAAAAACTTATATAAGTTTAAAGTTATATAATTAAAACTAATCTTTATCAATAGAATTATTAAAAAATATTAGACAAACAGTTTCTATATTATACATGTTTGTGTGAATATAAAATAGTTTAATAACTATTGTGAAATGAATTTTTACATATATTTTGTTAAGATACCAAACCGAGGAGACGAGATCTATAAGAGTAAACACAAACTAGTGAAAAAAATTTTAAATTCCTTACACAATCTTTTTTATATTTATTTGGTTAAATATAATTTATGGGGTTAAATTTTATTCAATGTTGGAGTATTAGGTGGGAAGCTCCGCTATCTTCCTTTCCTTGTAAGACCTGATATGTAACAAATAAGTCCAAACAACATGCATCGTAGTTTTTTATTTTTAAGAGATAGTTGAGTAATCATAATCTTCTTCTCTTAATTCGATAATCTTTGATTCAAATATTAATATAATAAAAAAAATTATGTATTGTAATTTTGTAGATAATCACCTAACTAACACTTAAATCTATGGTTAAAGTTCTAATTAAATAATTTAGAACCTCACTGAGCCTCTCGCCATTAATAATATGCATAAAAAATGATGGATACATATTTTTTTAGGCATTTCTTTATACAGAAATATTAAAGACCTGGATTCTATTTCTTTACTATTTATTAATAAAATAAAAAATATTAAAAATATAAAAAATCATTTTATAATCAAAATATGATAGATGATTTAAATTGGTTTTATTTAAATTAGTATTTTTTGTCAATAAATTAAAACATAATTATACTAAAATGATAATCGAAAGAATTCTGTTATGAATAGATGCCGAAGAAATTCATATGTCACAATCTAACACGTTGTTATGTAATTGAGGTGATTAAATTGAGATATAATTAGAGTAAAGTCTTGCTTTATATTATGTAAAAACGTATCACAAACTATAATAAAAATTTTATTATATAAAATATTGATAAAAGTTCTATTAAGTAATTCTAAGATTTAAGGCGAGAGAAAAAGTTGCTCAATTAGGTTAACTAACAAGGCCAATTCGACAATCCACTTGCTTTTTTTAGAAATATTTTTATCAAATAAATATCCATACTATTACTATCCATTGATTATTGATTTATTTATTATAATTTTCATTATTATTGTTTTAAAAGAAAAACTCTCCAAGATTCACGCATGCGCAAGTTCTAGGGGTCGCTGAAAACGTTTGGCTGACAATTGAAAGCGATTTGAAGACGAAACCAATGGGGCCCCAAACAAGGTGCCACTCCTCACGCGCTTCGAAAGGCTCGTGCTTCTCCATCGTAATTGTCGTGTCGCCCATAAAAAACACAGAACCGGTCTGTAGCGAATGAAGTGAATCAGCAAAGACTGCTCTCTCTCTCTCGCGATCGAACGGGACTCGCTCTCGTCCTCGAGTCTTCTTGAACCCACAAACCTCGCCCTTTATAAACTCTCAAACGGCCCCCCAAAAAACCTAAGAACTCTCCCTGTCTCTCACTCACTACTCCCTTTCTCTCTCTAAAAAGATTTTGGGGGTGAAATGGCGACGATTAATTTTCCGACGACGACCAAGTGTTCGGCAGATCGTCTATCGTCGGCTTTCAATTTGAGCGAGTTCTTGTCGGATTCAAGATTTAGAAGACGATGCAACGCTCCGAAGCAGCAGACTTGTTTCTTTGTTCGATCGGTGAGGATTGAGGAGAATAAGAAGGAAGATTCTCTTTCCGTTAACGGTCCTCTCAAATTCGTAAGTCTCTCTCTCTAGTATTTGATTGGATTCATGTTTAGTTGTTGCTTTCCATTGAGACATGGTTGGTAATGTAATTAATGCCTTGCTTTTAGGGGATCATAATCATAGTGATTAATGACTAGTTAACTAACTAATTTAGATCGAAACATTTGTCACTCATTTGACAGGTGTTACGTTAATGTAGTTCCATTTGTATTGTTTGTGAATTCTAGGATTATTCCATTCTAGAATATTTCCTAGTATTTGTATTGAGGTCCATTTTTGGGTGGATGCTATGTAGTTTGGCAAGTGGCAAGGAGCAAGGTGTTCTACTGGTCTCTAAATCCGTATGGTTCAATTCAAACCCTTTTCACGGGTTTCTAACGTTTGATGGATTCATCAGTATATACCTAAAATTAAAAGAAAAAGGAAAAAGACGAGTGGAAGATCATATATAATGGAAGTTTGGTTTGTGGGCTACTGTCCTATTTGATGGGTTTAGCGGTCTACACTTAAAATTAAAAAAGAGGGGGAAAAAAGAAAAAGACTAGTGGAAAATCATCTACAATGGAATTCTTTGATTGGGAAATTAGTTATAACACCGGAAGTGTGCTCACATAGAATATGCTATGGGTTTGTCTGGTGCATGTAGTTTATGGGATATCATATTATTTTGTGAGTTTACTTGTCTTCACCTAAAATTAATAGAAAAAAGAAGGGAAAAAAAACATGTGGAAAATCATCTTTAATGGAAGTTTTTGATTGGGAAAATTTATTAAGACACTAGATTTGCGCTTATGTAGCATATTCTATGTGCTTGTTTGGTGCACATAGCTTGTTGGATACTCTGTTATTGGATGAATTTACTTATGTTCACCTAAAATTAGTAGAAAAAAAAAGGACAATCGTTTATAATAGAAATTTTTTTGATCGGGAAAATTAATTAAAACACTGAAAGAACAAAGAGCATTTTGATTCAAATACCACTTCATTGAAGGAAGAGCACAAAATGCGAGTTTTAATAGCCTAGACAAAGACTCTACAAATTCAAGGAAGATATTTCAACAAAGTAATTCAAATACCACTTCTTTGATCAATTAAGTCCGGAGAGTTCTGCGTCTTTGACATTTTTGGAGAACTCAACTCCATTTTGATTTGAAATGAAATTGAAAAGTCAAAAAGGATGGAGCCAAAGAAAGAAAACCATTTAAGATTTCACCTCTTAAAGGGAAAATTGATAGATGGTAATTAAATCTGTTCTACCAGGATGTTCTCCTCTGTAATTAATTTGTCCTGTAAATTTGTGAAATAGATGTACTTTCTAGCATCATCTTGGGTCTTAATTTTGTGTTGACATCATGAATTCATAATCTAGAGTTATTTGCTGGAATGGGGGATGACAGCAGTTTGGTGAAGTATTGTACCATTGATTTCTGGCCGATCTACTCCTTGCTTCTAGCTTCCTTAAGTCTGTTTTGTGAAGGGTGAGAATCAGAAAGAATCTCATGCCTTGAATAATTATACAGCTCACCTTAGTGTAGCTCTCTTTGTAATTTGTTAATGACCATCTTGATTGGGGAGCTATTCTCATTTATGGTGGCACCGTATAATAATATATTGTGATCATGCCTCCTGATTTTTCCTTGTTCAGGACAAGTTGAATGCCCCTTTTCAGTCCAGAGAATATGCTGTCGTGCAGTCAAAGATTAGCCCTGGTGCTCGAAGAAAAACGAAGATTGTGTGTACGATAGGTCCTTCCAGTAGTTCACGTGAAATGATATGGAAACTGGCAGAAGCTGGAATGAATGTGGCACGTTTAAATATGTCACACGGGGACCATGCATCGCACCAGAAAACCATTGATCTGGTTAAGGAGTACAATGCTCAATTTGATGACAAGGTTATAGCCATTATGCTGGATACTAAGGGCCCGGAGGTTAGAAGTGGAGATGTACCCCAACCAATCCTCCTTAAAGAGGGTCAGGAGTTTAATTTTACCATTAAAAGAGGAGTCTCCACAGAGGACACTGTCAGTGTGAATTATGATGACTTTGTAAATGATGTGGAAGTTGGGGACATTCTTCTGGTTGATGGTAAGTATAAATACCTACTTATGTCACATGCACTTAATTATTGCATTTGTAGGTTTTATCTAATGTTTTTGCTCCTTCAATTCAGAAGCTAATTTGTTCATAGCTCTTGATGGAGTTTGAATTGATCAGGCATCTATAGAGGATTGTAGTTTGGGAGAAAAAAAATATCAATAGCTGATTGGTTACAGATAAGTAATGAGTGTTAAGGTTGTGTATGTAGCAGGTGCAGTTCTAAATTGCTACATTTATGTTGTCTATACACTTATGCTCTTGTATAATGGTGCTTGATTTATTTCATTGGTTAAAATATTAATAGCTGATTGGTTACAGATATGTAATGGGTGTTAAGGTTGCGTATGAAGCAGGTGCAGTTCTAAATTGCTATATTTATGTTGTCTATGCACTTATGCTCTTGTATAATGGTGCTTGATTTGTTTCATTGGTTAAATGTCCTATGCACATGCCACTTCTCTGAAAATATATTTGCAGACTACTCATAACCTAGCTGGATTCATGTGAATTGATTGCCTACATTACTATCTCCAAAACAAGGGCCATCACCACCTTTTTTTTTTTTAAATTTGTTTTATTATTATTTTTTAAATATTTATATGTCTTCATTATCATATTATCATTTATACTATTATAGCTAAGACTAGTTTTAGCAATTGAGCTGGGCAGGGCTTTGTGAACTATTTCAAAAGGTCAAAAATGTTGATGAGAAATGATTGAAATTGTTTCAAATTATGCCTCTGGCCAACTTATAGAGCCGTTGGAGTTTACCTGACATATAAATGACAATGAATTCCTCTGGAGCTGCTTTTGTTAGACGGCTTTAGGGATATCTTATCCTGAGGAATTGCTGCCAGTATCTTGGCATCATCTAAGCTCTTCTGCATTTCGAGCATTTTCAATTTTCAATTTTCGATTTTTATTTTTCCTAAGAATCTGCCTCACCAGTATGTTGTCCTTGTTATTCTGATCTTGCTTGGCTTAAATTATATTATTCTTCTTATTAAAAACGTTATTTATTCTGTAGCAACAAGAATAATAATATATGACATCATTATTTTGTTCTGATATAGAAATATTATCATGCTAAAGTTTAGTGTTGGTTGGTTGTGAATTACACCTAATCAGATTTGTTCTACCTCTCTTGTCAGGTGGTATGATGTCATTAGCTGTGAAGTCAAAGACAAAGGATCTGGTTAAATGTGGAGTAGTGGATGGTGGTGAACTAAAATCAAGGCGCCATTTAAATGTCAGAGGGAAAAGTGCAACTCTACCTTCAATAACAGGTCATTCTCCATAATGGCGATGTGTCATGGAATTCACAATTAAATTTACTTAAATCGCTTTTGTTGACGTAGCACGGAGTGTCCAGCTTTCATCTGTCTCTTATTTTTAGTCCTCTTCTTTTGTACAGATAAAGACTGGGAAGACATTAAGTTTGGGGTAGACAACAAAGTCGATTTTTATGCTGTTTCCTTTGTTAAAGATGCCCAAGTGGTTCATGAATTGAAAGACTATCTCAAGAGTAATTTCTTGTTGGGCCTTTTTCAATGTTTTGTGATAGCTACAATTTGTGTTCTCATAAGAAAGCTTCTTGATTCTATTACATGTCTTTCTGCAGGCTGCAATGCAGATATACATGTTATAGTGAAAATTGAAAGTGCAGATTCTATACCAAATCTTCATTCAATTTTAACTGCATCAGATGGGGTAAGTTTCTTTATGTCCTCATAGTTCTCTGAGTAGATCATTTTCTTTCAACTATAATGGAAGAACCTGAAATGTTATGGAGAAAATACCTTTGGAATGTACCTGCCAGAGCCCACACCCTTCAAGCTCCTCGGGAAATGCATAAAGGGAATAACCTTCATAAACCATATATATATATATATATATATTTACACAAACAATCCACTAGTTCTCTTAGGAGGGGGATTTGATTTTTAATAGCTATATGGATCCAAGGAGCTTTAAAGCCCATGTTCTTAGCCTGTCCATGGTTCAAATTATTTTTGCCTTATTAATGATTGGAAAATTCTTCCCAAATATACAAATGCCCCCATTAATATTTCTTTTGATATGGTGCATGCATATTTTTAAAACATAACTGGGAAGAACTGGATTTCTCTTTGGGTTTTTGAGAAGTCTATTTTATTTGTTTGGTATTTGTATGGAGAATATTCTTCGTAAGATTTAATGCTTGCCAAATCACGGTCTTAATAGATATTGTATGACTTCGTAACCATAACTTACCATGTGATTGGAATATTATTGATTGGAGTTCCAGGAAAGTTCTGAAAGAATGGCAAGCATTAAATCAATTGTCAGGAAAAGCATGTTTGTCCTCAGATGAAGAAATTATACCTGAACACAAATAATAAAATTCTAAGGCCCAAGAATTCTTGATGTTATACTTGTGAGTTCTTGTACAACCATTCGTCGTTGAATATTGTCCAATCAAAATTGTGCATGCATGACCTTTAAGAGTCAATTTTAAAATCTTGGGTCTTTTAAGTAGATCTTTTCTATCTTCAGATGGCTATCTCTATCACCCTCTGGCTGCACTCCTGATTGGTAACTGTTACTTATGTGTCACATTTGTGATTTGAAAAAATTTTTAGAAACAAAATTTTCAAATAGTAGCTTGAGATTTGCACCTATGTTTTTGGTTGATTGAAAAGTTGCCTTCAAATAATATGATGAGATTTAATGAACTTATCTGAATATTATACTAGTTGGTTGCTCATTTCTGGTCTTGTTTGAGGCTAGGTGTTATCTCCTATGACAAAGTTTGTCTTTATTAATCTTGTTGTTTGGTCAGCCAGTGGTATGTACACTTTTCCCCAAGTATTTGGATTACTGAATCTTTGTAAGGTTCATTTCTTTCCAAGTAGAGGTGTTATCTTCGTACTTGATATACCAATGCCTTTATTGAGATGCGATGGGGATGGATCTTATGGTTTCTCTGCCAAAAGTGGTACTAGCATCCTATGTGAGATGATATTCATTATTTGATGTTTTCTGATTGTTGGTTGTTGATAGGCAATGGTAGCTCGTGGAGACCTTGGTGCTGAACTTCCAATTGAGGACGTTCCTTTATTGCAGGTATTTTCTCTGAAAAGTTTTGCTTCATGAATTTCTTTTAGCATTCTTTCTTATTTCTTCTTTTCTTTTTTTTTTTTTTGGGGGGGGGATCGGAAGTTGGGATTTTTTCCCGTTAATCTGTATGTTGGTGGTATAACCACATTTTGGGTTAAATCGATACCCTGTTGATACTTTGGTGATCCTGTCCTTCTGATTTGTCATTCTTGTTTATGCTGCCAAAAGAAAAATTGCAACATGGAAAAGTAAGCAGCTATCTTGTCTTTTGGCATTGAAGTCACGAATGAAGAAATTGAATATTGATCTTGCAGTAGAATGTCATGAATTTAAATCCATTCTCTCTCTTCCTAGAAATACTTGCAGGATACATTAACCCATCTCATGATTTCCAAACATTCATGTTTCTTACCTCCAATTGAAATTATGTCATCTAACTACCTTTTTTTTTTGGTTGGCCCATGATAGCATCTCGAATCCCCTCCTTTAGTATAAGGTTTCGGTTATATTTTTACCCTCTTGTGCTTTGCAGAAATGCTATTTTTACACCCCATGGATTTCAAAGTTTTTCACTTAATTATTTGATTGGTTGACCATATCTAATTCATCGTTGAAGGATAATTGAAGATAATTAGTACTAAGAAAGTGAAATATGGGGTTGAACCGAAATGGCTGGAGGTTTGATATTTTCTAGAGAGTAACAGATGAATAAAAGATTAAAATGGTATAAAGAAGTTTCTTCTTCCCCATTGAAGTTGCAGTTTGCTATATGTAGAAGCTATTTCTCTTCCTCGATCAAAAATGGAGGTTGCATCATCCACAAAACATTCTTCCTTCAGTTATTTTATCCACAAAATCTCTTTTTTCTTGTTTTAAAAAATGTGCTATGATGCGTTTGTTTTGTTCCTCAATTATTTAGTGCATTGCACTTAGAGAGTTCCAGGCTCTAGCCTTGATTAGATAATCTTCTCTCTAATAAGCAACTTATCAAATATAATTTCACATAAATAATTTTGCCATAGAAAGGCATTTGTTTTATACATTATCACTATCTTATACATCTAGATATTGACAGTTGGCAAAGTAAAATTTTACTTAGATGTAAGCCATGTTTTCAAATATGTAGAAATTTGTGCGGATGAACAGAAGTCATTTTTATTTTATTTTCTTGTGTCCATTCATTGTTCGTACAGAATGAGTTCCTTTTTATATCATGTTGTCAGTTTTTGTATATATTGTATATATATACAAATATTCTGTAAATAATTTGGTGCAAAGGATCATTACTTTACTGGTTTTGAATTTAATTTGGTGAAGAAGATAATGAATGAAATGTCAATGTAATTGGCTTCATTGTCATGTTAACACTGATATTAATTTGGTTCTTCGAAATTAAGAAGCTAGGGGAGGTAGGAATAAATTGTATCCCTATTGTTGTTTCGGAAATCTTATGTTCTCAAATTCTTGTGGTGAAATGGAATGCCAAATCTGTATAATTAACTGCTATAGGTCCTCATAATCCCTACCGGTCGTTAAAATTACCGCAAACTAATTCTGGAAATCTATGTAACTCTGTGAAGTTTCATGGTTAAATAGGAGGATATCATCAGAAGGTGCAACAGCATGCAGAAACCAGTGATAGTAGCAACAAACATGCTGGAAAGCATGATTAATCATCCAACACCTACAAGGGCTGAAGTCTCAGACATTGCAATTGCAGTACGAGAGGGTGCTGATGCTGTCATGCTTTCAGGAGAAACTGCACATGGGAAGTAAGTTCCTTTTGCTCTCATTGTGGCTTATACTGCTTGTTTTCTTCTGAACCCATAGTTTGATATCTGTATTTTCTTCTATGATTCTACATCAGTTTTCATTTTTCCCACTTGATGAATCTTAATATGTTATATTTAAATTAGTTGAAAATTTTGTTCAGATGTCGAGCATCGGAAGCTGAGTTTTAGTTGTATACAAAATTGTGATCGGATTTAATGAAATCCATCTTGGGCCTTGGTGGTCAGAGGGCAAAAAGATTTTTCTAAAATGGGCTGTAATTGAGATGGGTTGATTTGTTTTAAGGTGTTAGCCGAGTGGAAATCATCTTTGGCTGAGTTTCAACTTAACAATTCCTTACATGTTTTAGGATAGGTGGTGGCTGGGATTTTTATTGTCATGAATAGTCTCCATTGGAATGTTAACGGATCTTTTTAACAAAATTTGACAAATTAAGAAAATACTCAAGCATAGAGAGTGAGCATAGTTGTACTACTATACAAGAATAAATGTGACATACAAGATGGTTCCAATTGCATGAATTAAACTTATTAGTCATACGATGAAATTGTGGGAGAGAGTGATAAGAGTATAGATTGAGATGATGGATAAGTATATCTCATAATTAATTTGGAGTCATACTAATGTTTAGAGTATAGAAGAGAGACTTGCATATGGTATTCATTGATTTAGAAAAAGCATATAATAAGGTTTCTAGAGATATACTATGGTGGACGTTGATGAAGAAATGGATCTTCTTGAGATACAATGATCTAATCAAAGATATGAAAGTTGTTATCAATGTAAGAATCTGTGGGGGTTTAATCGATAACTTCCTAATTAACATTAGGCTTCACCAAGGTTCGACATGATATTTGCTCTTTTTTGTAATAATGATAGATGAAATAACAAAGAGCATTGTATGCTTTTTGCTGATGATATAATAGTGGTCGATGAAATTAAGAAGGGTATTAACGCTAAATTGGAGTTACAGAGAGACAGTAGAATTCAAAAAATATAGATTGAGTTGATAAAAAACTGAGTATATGAGATGTACGTTTGGTGGCAGTCATTACGATGATGGAGAAACGATTAAGTTAATCGAACAAGATACACCAAAAAGTGAATATTTAAGATACTTTAGATCCATTCTTTGAAGTGATGATAACATAGATGGGGATGTGAATCATAGGATCGGATTGGATGAAATAGATAAGTGTATAAGAAGTTCTTTGTAATCGTACGATACCATTACAGTTGAAGGGAAAACCAAGCCATTAAACAATAATAAGAGTATAAAATGACTGTAGCTGAAAGGGGGATGTTCACGTGGATATGTGGTAAAGTTAGAAAAGAGAAAATTAGAAATGAAAAGATATGTATTAAGTTGAGAGTGAGTTCAATTGCAGATAATATGAAAGAATATTGTTTAAAGTGGTTTGAACATGTACAACAAAGATCTAAAAATGCACCAGTTAGGAGAAGTGAGATTTTAAATGTAGAGAATTTAGTGAAACGTTGGGGTAAGCTATTGAAAACGTGGATGCAATTTATTCATAGGGATATGAGTGTCGAGGGTTCATTATTATTTAGGTTTCTAAGGATTTTTTCCCCTCCTTGTTCCCATATTGGTCTTAAACGGCCAACTCTAAAATTTAAGATTAAGATTCAATTTGTTGTTGCTATAGTCTCCATTGGAATAATTCAGAATGAAAAGGTCAGTGGAAGTGATGTAGCTCAAGAATAGCAAGAATAGCATTTTATTTATTAGTATTCAGAAAGATTTTCAAATTTTTTACTTTTCTATTAATTGTGGATTTTTTAAGTTTTAGTAGTTATTTAGTAAAAAGTTTCTAAATTTTAGTTTTGGTTGTATTTTGCATCTTTTTTATTTGAATTAATTTGGAATTATTTAGGAGTTTCCTGATTTTGGTTTTGATAATAGTTTTCCTTTCCTCCCCTTAAGGTTAGTTGTATATTTAAGACTTGTAGCCGTTATTTGAGGACAATAATAAGACATCGAATATTTTAGCAGAATTGCTTTGAGTTCTCTCAAACCTAGTAGGTGTGATCCTGTCTTATTTTAATGAGTGATTCCTAGAAAGCCTGTGTGTTTTCTTACGTTATTTTACTTTTCTATTTTGTTATTCATCATTCCAGCCATAAATTCATGCACCATGAAGACCAAATATGAGGCATGCATTCTAGTTTGAGCTTTAGATCATGGAAAAGGGTCGGTTCGAAAGGACATCACTGTTGGTCACTAAAGATGAGGTGAAAGAGCTACATGCTTTAGAAAAGCTGCAAAGGTTTAGTAAGGGGAGTAATTCAAAGCAAACAAGCTTTATGCGGTCAAAATGCTAGTAGGGAATGGACAAATCACGGTGTGAGAAGAATAAGGCTAAGGAAGCTAGGGTATTTTAAGGATATTGGAAGGATTCAAAGGTTTAGTAAGGGGAGTAATTTATAAGCAAATAAGCTTAATGCAATTAAAATTCAGGTAGGGAATGGTCAAATCACCATACGAGGATGAGGATGATGATGTTGGAAGGATATTGGAAGTACATAAATTGAAGGATGAGGATGAGGATGTTGGAAGGTCAAATTCAGGTAGGGAATGGTCAAATCACCTGACTTAGGGAGAGAACTTGATTTGACAGCAATCCATTGTCAAGGACATTCTATTTCCAATGGTAGTGTCATCTTTGAATTTGGATATGATGGATGAGGATGAGGATTTTCAAAGCAATGTGGAGTTAGAGAAAAGATTGTCAATGTAGTATATTTGCAGCCAATGTGAATATTAAGCTTTATCCTATGTGAAATGAACATAATATTTCCTTTGGGGATCCTTTCATTGTTTAAGACTACGCTGTTGGGGGCACAAAGGATGATGGTGGTGATAATGGCCTTGATAGAGGGAATCATGCCAATGTTTTCTCTAGTTTTGTACTGGGGGAGGATGATATTTATGTTTATTAACTTCAATTTGCTGTTGATACTCTTCTTTTTTCTAAAAGAGGATAATAAGGGTTTTAGGGATATGATCACTTTGCTTAACATCTTTGAAAGAGTTTCTGGGTTTAAAATTAATATGGCCATTAGTGAACTTATTGGGATTAATGTATCTAGTGGGAATTTTTAGTTGTACGTGGATGGGGTGGTGTATCTCTTATTTTGGGGGTTCTTTTTGAAGTAATCCTAAAAATTCACAATTTTGGGATTTGGTTATGGATAGAATTCGTAGGAGATCAGACGGATGGAAGTGAGGTTTCTTACCTTAAATAGGCGTATCACTCTGATCCTTGTGTGTGTGTCTAATGTTCCATTATATTTTCTTTCCTCTTTTTAGGATTCCTGTTAGGGTAGTGGATAGAATTGAGAAATTGATGAATGATTACCTATGGTTTGGGAGGGGGTTCGCTAAGCAAGATCATTTGGTAAACTGGCATCATGTTTCTAAACCTAAGTTTGAGGGTGGGATGGGTCTTGGTATCATGGTTTTCAAGAATATTTCTCTGATATGCAAGTGACTTTGGAGATTCCCCTTCAAATCTAATTCCCTTTGGATTATAAAGAGCAAGTATGGTATTCGCCTGAATCAAATGGATGCTAATGCTGGAGGGAGAGTTTCCCATTGTGGTTATTGAAAATTCATCTCTCATTTATATAATGACTTTTCTTCGTTTACCATCCTTTAAAGTAGGGGATGGTTCTCATGTTCATATTTGGAGGATCCATAGATTAGGAATTCGTTTTTATCCATTTTCCCCTCGCCTTTATAGGTTGTCCAAACTTTTTTTTTGCTCTTATCAAAGATTTCTACAATAGGGGTGATCATTTGATCTCTTGAAACCTTTTTTTTTTTTTTTAATAATCTTAATGATAGAGAAGCTATAGAGTTTTCTTCTTTCATTTCTCTTTTGTAGGAAAATAGACATCCCTATGATATTTTAGATACTAGGATTCAGAATCTTGATACTTTGGTTGCTCTTACTTGCTATTTTTTTTATTATCTTATTAGTCTTCCTCAGAACTTTCATTTTCTTTTAAATAATTTCATTTGGATGACAAAAGCTCCTGGCAATGTTTGAGCTTTTAATTGGTGTATCGAGCTTAAAATAGTTAATTCCAATGAACTACTCCAAAAGTGGAGACTTGTATAGCTATCTCCCTGAATGCATGTGTCATTTGTTATAACAGCTCCAAGAATAGAGGCACTTTTTTCTACATTGTCTGATTTGTGCCTGAGACATAGAACCATTTATTTATGGTATATGATAATGCTTGGGTTTGCCGTAGATGCCTTTTGGATTTGTTTATCATGAGCTTTGGTGGTTTTAGAGGGAAGAAAGATGCCCATTTGTTTTGAAGGTGTGCTCTTTTGGCTTATTCTTTGGTGTATTTGGAAATAGCAGAATGCAAGGATACTTTGAAATCAGATGATTGACTCATGTCTTCTATGAGATATGATTGTTTTCTTCACTTGCTTGTGCGTTCATGCCTTTGGAATTTATCTGGAGTATACCTTAGAAGAGTTGAAGAGAGATTGTGTTTTAGCCCTTTGTTCTAGTTTTTGCTTTTCTTGTCACTTCTAAGGAAATTTAATCCTTGGAAGACTTTTTACATTCAGTCCTTTGTCTAATATAATTCTCTTTTTCTATAAAAAAGAAATGACCTTAAAGGAAATCTATTCTATGAACCCATGGCCCTAGTAGATATCTTTGGTTATCAATTAGTAAGGATAGAAGCTGAAGAGTTTTGAGTTTCTTGAGCTTTCTTGGACTAGTAAGGATAGAAGCTGGTAAATCTTTTCAGTTAGGAGGTTTAAGAAACAATTTACTCTAATGACAGGGAAAGATGGATAATATTTTTTGCGGGGAGAGGAAGGAAAATAAAAGAGGTTATAGCTGTGGGGATAGGTGAATGGTCCTGCTGAAGAAGTCCTCATGATTAAAGTCCCGCTTATATGTTTACTTACTAGTAAGGGGCTTCGGTGATGATACTATCTTTATTGGAATCTTTGTGGGATTTTTAGCATTATCCTTTTTATTTTTTCTTTTTGATTTGGGGTTTTGTCTTACTCTTGTTTGAATTGCATTTATTGTCATCCCTATAAATTTCTCTTTTTATTTTGTAGAATCATCAAGATATAACCACCATTCTGGTATTTGCTTTACTTGTATTAACGTCTTTAACATCTGTGGGAACTGAAGGTACCCTTTGAAAGCTGTTAAAGTAATGCACACTGTGGCCTTGAGGACTGAGTCAAGTCTACCTTTCAGCAATGCTCCACTTGGTCTATCTAATGCACCCACAGTAAGTTGCTTGTGCTGAGAATTGGCAATCTGAGTTAGTCATTGCCATGGTCAACAATATTTGGTGCATAAGTCATTTCACTGATTTTGAATCTCTCTGATTATAACATAAATGTTTTTACAGAGCCACATGGGTGAAATGTTTGCCTTCCACTCCACCACTATGGCCAACACCCTCAAGACTCCCATCATTGTCTTCACAAGAACAGGATCCATGGCTATTCTGTTAAGCCATTATCGTCCTACCTCTACAATTTTTGCCTTCACTAATGAGTAAGTCCATGACTGCATCACATACAGCATTATCCAACAGGGTTCCATTTTGATTTTTATGCATTTCACAGCATTGATAAATGACAGTTTTTTGATAAATGTTGTTCTGCTTCTAGTGTCTTATATGCATTTGGAACATTTCTCCTTGCAGAGAAAGGGTGAAGCAGAGGCTGTCACTTTATCAAGGTGTGATGCCCATATACATGCAGTTTTCTGATGATTCCGAGGAAACTTTCTCCAGAGCACTAAATCTTCTAGTTGTAAGTAGTTTTTCTTGCTTATTTTCTCCATCAGAAAAATAAGTTGGATCCTTACATTTTCTAACTTTTTTAATTCTTTCCAGACTAAGGGTTTGGTGAGGGAGGGCGAGCATGTTACTCTTGTTCAAAGTGGAGCGCAACCAATTTGGCGCCAAGAGTCTACTCACCATATCCAAGTGCGCAAGGTTACTGTATGATTCCATGCACTTCTTCAGGAGCCTTTCATTTAGTAGAAAAATTAATTTGAGGTTGTTAGGATCTTAATATTATTTAAGCCTTAATTAATAAGAACACGTGTTATACGTACAAGTTAAAAGGATTTTTTGTATGTCTAGGAAACCACAAAAGTTTGTTTATTGAAAATTCAGTTTAGAGCAACCAAGGTGGTGGTCTGGTTGAATTTGCAGTTTTCATCTGTATGAACTCAGTCTATGGCAAGAACAGAATGAGAAATTATCACCATTACCGATTTCATCTTTGCCCAAGCTCTTATATGAATTCGTTTGGGTTCAGCTATGGGTCATCCTTTGCAATTATACTCATGCAAGTTTTCACCTTTCTTGTTCTTGGTTTGAGAATCATAACATACTGGTCTTCTAAGCTTGTGTTTGTGACATAATGCCCCTGTGCTCTCCCTGTTGAGTAGTATCAAATGTGTGCAGAAATGGAGTCCAGGTGTCACTTGCCCTTGATATTGAACTCAGATTATAAGTTAATCTCATTTTGTACCCTTATTCAATTGCAAAATTTGTGTTCTTGCAAGAGTTGTCCTTGTAAATTTTTAGATGTTTTATAGTTGTTTACTCTGCATAGACATGAGTTTGTTTTGATCTTTGTAGCAATAAGAGTCTGCTTCTGGAAGTTTCTTCCTTTGTAGATGAGATTTTATTTTTAGGTTTGTGTCTGTTATCTTTAGATTCTCAGCCACCAAAATTTCAGTTGAAGATCGAGCATTCACCACAACTCCCTTTTGTCCATCACCTGAAACAGGAAACATGATATGTTGTATGACTAATATGCTGTATTTTAGTTTATGTCGATGAAGAAATAAAAATTCAGTAATGTTTCAGACAATTGAATTCCTTGTTCTGAAATAGATACTTTTACTATTTTCCAAGATAGATATTAATAGTACATACATCAGGTACAAATTCAGTTCCCTTTTCTACCCCCAAATTCCCATAAACTGTTTTTAGACATCATCACTAACATTAGAACCAACAAATAGATCAAGGATGGGCATTCCAAAAATCCTCAATGCCCCACCCTTTTGGAACAATTCCTGTCATCTATGCTGCCTGGCTTGGTGATCCAAAATGAAAAACTTACAAATACCATAGCTATTCTTGATCTAGAGAAGTCGGGGCTAGAGATTTTTGTTGGGAAGGGCTTGTTCCTGGTGTACATAAATAGAGCCACCTGTGTTTCACAGAACTCTCCACAGGATGTTTACAAATACTGCTAAGCTCCCTTCTTTATTTTGATATACTCGTGAAGTAGAACTAACTTTCCTTAGACACATTTCTCATCCCCGTCGCATTTGTCTTCCTTAGACACATTTCTCATCCCCATCGCATTTGTCTTCCAGCTTGATACATTTATACCACTTAGCACACGCAATATACACAACTAAGTCAATTGTGGTCAAGCCGGCTAAAAGGAAGTAAAATCTATCCAAGTGACCCCTGTTGAGATTACCTGGGATCCATCCTGGCATGTTATCAACTGTTGAGATCTTCATAACTATGGACACTAGCAAGCTACTAACATAGTTCCCTAGGGAGATGGATGTCATACAAAGAGCACTACCAAAACTTTTTAGGCCATCTGGTGTTTGTGCATTGAAGAACTCTAGTTGTCCCACATACATGAAAACTTCTGATGCTCCTATTAATGCATATTGAGGGACTTGCCAAAATATGCTCAAGGAGCTCGAGCCTTCACAGTGGGGGCAGTCTTTTTTAGCATACTTTAGTCTATAGCATTCCACCATTCCTGCGGAAAGCATCGCTAGTATTGCTATAACTAGGCCAACCCCCATTCTTTGAAGCTCGGTCAGTCCCTTAGTGTCTGACTTTCCTTTAATCCTACTAACAATTGGGTCAAGAACTCGTCGATAGATGAAAATGAATAAAGCCACACTAAGAATATCAAAGCTAGACATGCTTGCCGGAGGGATTCGGAAGTTTGAGAAGGTGGTTCTCATTGCTGCACCTTGTACCACAAACAATGAGGCCATTTGTGTGAAAACCACCGAATACAGGATAGTGCAGAGCCAAATAGGGAGCAACCTTAGTATGCATTTAACTTCTTCAACTTGTGTTACTGGACACAGATGCCATGGATTGTTTAGTCTCTGCTTTTGATCATCGAAATCCCTCGATGAGATGTATGCTGCTCTGTCCAAGAACCTGCATCATGTAGATCATATTTATTTGGCAAGTGCGGCTTTGTAATAGGTATACGATGAAACTAGACTGATCTAAGTAAATGATTCTGCCTTTTCACTTACTTGAAACCATGAGTGTGGAGTATCCTTCTACCATTGTTGGTGATCAAGTCCTCGTATACATCATATAGCTCTTCGTCACTTGGTGGCATTTCAACCCTCCATTTCTTCCCTGCGGCAACAATGACCTGGCAAAACCTGGAAAGGGGGTTACCACTTGGCTTGAAGTGTCTGTATCTTGGGGTCCCAACAAGAAACAAGAGCAGCGCTACGAAGGCAGAGAAAGTGGACACCCAAAACCCTAGAGCCCACATTCCTTCGTCCTCAAAATAACCTAGTATCGTGTTCGAGAAAAGTGAACCAAGGTTCAAAGCTAGGTAAAAGTAGCTGAAAAAGGCCACTTTGTGGTGTCCCTCCTTGACATCTTCTTCATCAAATTGATCAGCACCAAATGTAGCAATGTTAGGTTGATAACCTCCATTTCCTAGGGCAACTAAGTAAATAGAAAGGTAGAACAATACAATCCCCAGGTTCGACTGAGGTCCACATGGTGTTGTGCCATCCCCACAACCTCTAGGTTTGAGCAAGAAAAGGTACGATGATAGCGATGATGATGCCAGACCCTGTCAGGAAACCACATTCTTAGATCGTGTAATACATAGGTTTGCTTTAAAACCACGAAGAGGGTGAAAAACTTACTATGACAAAGATGACTTGAAATACCATGCATGTTTTGTATCTTCCCCAGTAGGAGTCACTTAGAAAGGCACCAACAAGAGAGCAGATATAGACAGTTCCAGTCCATTTGCTAACATTATTAGCCGCATCTGCATTGTTCTGCTGCAAAACCCTGGTCAGGAACAGCACCAAGTTCACTCCAACTCCAAAAAATGCCAGGGTTGCTAGTCCTTGATTAACTGCAGTACACACACAGTCAGTTCCTTATTTCATTCAAAAATTTACTTCAAAATAGTTAGGCATATCAGCTTCACTCTTTTTAAGTAATTAGATTTATTTCTGGAATTGGTAGAGCGATAAGTCATAATCATAAGGTTCTTGCTCTGTATGCATGTGCTATGGTCCTAAATCTATCCCACGGTTACACTTGGATGCATCGATGATGAGTATCAAGCTTTACACATGCGCTACCCTAAAATTTTACATTCAGCAACTTGAAAATTACATTAATGAAAATCTGCAGATATGTTTACGATCTTGGGGATATGTAATTTTTCATGTATATTATTGCCAATTGAGAAGATTTTTATGCATCTGCACGCATACTAATTAGCTTGTTTGAGTTTTGTTTTTTTGTTTTTTTGTTTTTTTTTTTAAATTCTGAATTTTAATACATTTTTTTTCTGTCTGAGCACTTGGAAGTTTAGAACGAGCCCCTTAGCTAAAAATGGTCTTTTTTCTTTTTAATAAGCAAATTAAGTTTGTTGGTTTTCCTAATCATGGTTAAGGATGTGTACCCATGCAGGTGTAAAAGGTTCCTACAGTGGTCATCTCAGGTATCTATCCTAATATTAGTTGGGTTTGTTTTGATTGTTTTTAGGTATCCAAGTAGCAAGTAGAATTATTAAAATTTTCAGATTTTATGGGTCTCTCATTTAAATGCAGAAGAAAGCGTGTGTAGAAAGCTAATATTTGGTATGAAAAATGAAGAAAGGGATGTAATTGCCTAATCATAAAAAGTTTCATTGTTATTCTGGGTCTCTTTTTCTATTTTTTCTATTTTTTTTTTAAATAAAAATTTAAGTTTTGCTGAAATTTAGATAAATAATATTTTTAAGTAGGAAAATATTAAAATTTGCAATTGAGTAATAAATTTTTGTGTTATTATTATTATTATTATTTCTATTCCACATACATATATATATATATATATATATATATTTTTTTTTTTTTCTGGGGCGGGGTGGTGGAACCACAGTGCTCGGGCTTCATACATCTGAATCCATGGCAAGTGTCACCCACTCTCCGTCATCCATTAATACGATGATGATTACGTGTCGGGTACGTCTTTGATCTATTTGCATGTAATGTAAAATTCTCTCTCTCTCTCTCTCTATGATGGATGCAGTGGAGTGTAGTCGAGGGAAATGGATTTTAATACTTGTGGTTAGAATTTAAACTGCAAAACCTACACGTTCCCTCACTGATTTGTCGTTTTCCTCAACGTGGAATTCAAGCACGGATCGCTAATTCTAGCCCACTAGTTACTTCTTCTCTACCCCATTAATTATGAATAATTAATTTTCAAAATTTGACCGTTACAAAAATTTTATTCATAATTTTTTGAGTCCCATAATTCAAATTTTAAAATTATATATATATATATATATATAGATCGGGTAAGCCAATTAAACGAATATCCAATAAACAATATAAATCAAGAAAATACAAAAAAAGAAACCCTCTTCATAGACTTATTTAATTTTTGATAATTTTGAAACCCAAAAAGATTTATGGTCACCAAATAATTATGAAAATATGTACATATAGATGTATGTATCTAGGTATTTGTATTTTACATGTCTTCTTAGGCCTTTTTAATATTTAAATAGAAAGAGTATACTATCAATTCAACTGGTACTATCCTCTTCTTGTTAAATGTTTAAACTTATATCTTTTCTATGTATGTAAAAAAATAATTAGAAAATTTTGCTAAAACATGTAAATTGGATTTCCATAATTTTCCTCTGAAGAGTAGGTGGACTTGTCTTGCTCCTTTTAACATAAAATTCCTTATTAAGAACATTACAAGTTCCTCCCCCCCTTTTTGGAAAAATTGACATAATACTACGTTTTTGAGGGCCGATAATTTTTATATTCTTGAAGATATAATTATAATTTGGAAAAATGAAAACGTTTTCTACTTATTCTATCTTAGAAAATATTACATTTGAACATAAAGTTTCGTTTCCCACTTTTTCATGTTTTTTTTTCTTTTTCTTTTTTTCATTTCTCCTAAAAATTGAAATATTACTCTATTTCTGGACAATTCCATTAAAAAAAGAAAAAATAATAAAATTTTTACACTACAAAGGCCAGCTAATCTCTACCAACCTTTTCCTCTAATGTTTTGGAAGATGAAAAAGAGCATGATTCATCCATAGAAACATGGGAGATGTTAAGGGTACAGTTTTCCGCAGGCAAGAGCTTGGTGGGGGGGTCTATGGACCTTCTGTTTGGTGTGCTTAAAGTGGGCACCTTTTTTTTTTCCTTATCTATCTTTATAGAGAGAGAAAAAGGAAATGTAAACTAAGCTTACAGTTTAATTTGGTTGGAATCTATACACTGGGATCCTTTTTCATTAATGGAAACGGGTAGATACTAGTTGTATACTAGTTATTGTATGTTTCAAGTGTTTGCAATATGGTTGGATCACGCAATGATCTATGATTCAACCAGCACCCTTTCATTTTTTCTTAAAATCTTAAATTCTAATTTTTCCTATATACTAATAAAATATACTTATATCCGATTCATTTCTTCACTAATTTCCCATAAATGATAGCTTCCCAGCAGTTGTATCAGATGAACTTAAAGAACTAAAAATAAAAAATTTAGATAATATCTAGGAACCCCTTTTCTCTTTTTCTTTTCATGAACCAAGAATTTGGAACTTACAGAGAATGACAATTCCAGCAACCCATTGTCCAGTTTTGGCTCTAATAGCTGGTCTTCCATGTCTATCCACTGTTCCATCAAGTGTGCATTCCTCCTCTTCTTGTTTGATCATTTTACACTATCAATTTCACCAACGAAATTCCAAAAGAAAAATGTCAATTTGAAAGTCATAATAATGGTCATCAATTGTCCAACACTCTCCCAAAAAAAAAAAAACAAAACAAAAGAAAAATACATGGATGAATGTGATTAAGCTCTTTAAATTAGTACTGGCAAGTGAAAAGCATGGACTAGCCTTGCTTTGATTCATTGAAGATTGCTTAAGAAATGAGAGTGTTGTTTTTTGACGTTGGAGAGAGAAAATTACAATACAAACCTCCTTAGACACCTGTAGGCAAGCCATTGATGATCTTGAGAAAGAAAGGGGCTTTAAAGAGGAGGTGATGGCTGCTAAAACCTAGACCAAGAGGAGGGAGAGAAGTGAGAGAGGGGGTGTGTGTGGGTGACTAAATACTGGTGGGGAGAGAAGACTATATATAGAGAATTCGGGGATGCGATCAACGGTTGAGATTTTAAGATGAAATAGGAAAGACCCACATGGCTAAATCAACCCAAATAATGGAAGATGCAATTTGTTTGGAGTGATGTGACTGGGAAGGCCAATTTTTTTTTTTTTTTGGGTGTTTTTGTCTTTTTACAAAATACCCTTTGCGTAAATATTGATTAGAGAAAAATGGGGTCCTCTCAAACATCTTCATGGCTTCTCATTGGGATGGTCTTTTTTCTGACAGAATTTCTTGGTTTCTCATTTTACCATGTTAGGAGTTTTGTGGTACACATGCGAACAACTTTAGCATGTCAATATCAGCCCCCAAGTCGACCACTAGCATATGTTCAATATAAATTGTTGGAACGGTTGGTTTTAGATTTCGTGATTAGCATTTAATTGGGTATATTCACCATTATTAGGAAATTATTCTCCTCATGAATAATGTTATAAATGAATGGACATTATTCATCTAGAATTCTTGATCAAGCTTTTTTCTATTTTCTTTTCATACATAAAATAACTTTGAAATTGATTTTTTTTTTTTTTGTTATATATGAGTTATAAAAATCGTAAAAATATATGCACTCATGAAAAATCGAATACTAAATCTCGATTTCTGAGAAGACACTTGAACAAGAGCTTTTTACTATTTGGATATACCTATTAGGACTAAAATCTAAATCTTTAAAAAGAAAGGAATGATATCAGTTTAGTTATAAATCACTAATATTCTTGAGTTAATTAATATTCATCTGTCTAATATTTTGACTTCAAAATAAATTATCTGGTTATAAGTATTTAAAGACCATTCGTACGTGAGTTGAGAAGTTTTTAACTTTAAAAATCTAAATCTTCGTATGTTTTTTTTACAGATGAACATCATTTAATTTATAAATCCCACATATTATGTGATGTCTATCATTAAATAAAAAAAATACATAAATCTAATCTTAATTTTGATTGATAAGATAAGATAACCTAATAATTTTATAAGTTCACTTGTATCCATGCTTTAGACAGAAATAAAGGTGCCTGCATAGCCTTTTATATCAATTCAATATTTATGTTGTTTCAAAATAATACATAGGTATAATTTTATAATCAGAATAAAGTTATAACTTAAATCGAATATTTTATTGTGAGAAAATATTTTTATAATTAATACTTAAATGGAGTAGTAATGCTGATTACTCTTATCTCTCTTTTGACTATATATATAGGAAAAAGAAAAAATTCTCATGATAGGAATAAAAAGATGACTCTAGTAAAATAAGTGAGCTATCGAATGGAATATATGAATTAATCAACTCAACCTTGTTATGGTTTGAATGGAACATCTTCTTTTAACTCAATTATTTTTGTGAAGGATATGATTCTTGCAATATTATCCCCATATTTATTTTGATTTCTCCCCTAGTGGAAACATTTGCATCATAAAGACATCTCTCTCTTTATTGTGGGACATTGAATAATACTATATATTATACATTTATCCACGTAACCTCAATTAATGCACCCTTTTGAAAATACCTTTTTTTTATGGATCGATATTTAGATTTTGTTTGATTAATTCGGTTCATTTATTGTGGGGTGTATTAAGGGATTAGCTCTTTTAAATTTTTTTTCTTCATTTTTAATATTTGAATTTAAGATCTCTGATTAAAGAAATAAAGTGTCTGATCACTTAATACAAAATAGTTTTAGTTGAAAATACCATTGATGCCAAGTTGCTAAGACATTTCCCTCTTCTCTCATGATATGCCTCGTCGCCTTTAATTTTTTTTCTTCAGACATTTTACTGTAGACAAGACAAAAGCTATATTCGTAAGCAACATATCATGTTGGTGGGATTGGCATTCTCTGAAATTCTTTACAAACTCTCTCATTAGATTCAGATTAACAACGTTGTGCTTTACAAAGCCACTTGACATGAAAATAATCCATCTGTAATTGTCTGATTTTGTGTTGCCGGCCTGTTCTTAATAGTTAAAATTCCATTATTGTGGACTTCTTTTTTTCCCAAAAAATATTCTTTTGGGAGAAAGTATTTTCCAAAAACATATTTTCTAAAATTTTGCAGATACGTTTAAAATTACTCTTTTTTTTTTTTTTAAAAAAAAGGGTATTTTATGATTAATAAAATCGCAACCTGCAATTCTTTGCATGCTTAGAAAATAAAACCTAAAAATCTTTTTTTTTTGAATTTATTTTCTAATTTTTGAATTTATTTATTTATTTATATATTTTTAAAGAGCAATCTTGTTTATGTGCGCACGGTCAAAAAAATGTAGGAAAAGGTGTTTGTGTCCTCTCCTCTTTACTAGAATTCCTCTAGATGCCGATAAAAGACGTATCTCAACAACCATTTATACGAATTTTCTATATGGTGATGACAATTTTAAAATTTTGAAACATGATCATAGTACTAATGCATAACAGCCGGAAAGTATTCATGCATTAGGAGATTTAGTACAGGCACTTTCATTTTCTTTAAGTGTATGGAGACAACAAAGGACTCCTGGGAAAAGTGAAGGATCATCTCAACTTTCATTTGTTCTTTTAAGAACTCAACTACATTAAACACACACAAGTGAATGCTATGATCTGACATGAATTGGGATTGAGTCTGTAGTCCACATTTTGAGATTCCATCTACTCCACCATGGAACCAAGTCGTATAGGGTCATAGCCTAATAAGTTATAATTCTCCTGTTCTTATTAAAGATCTCAAGTTTGTGCCTCCCCAATGTAACTGAAAAAAGAAAAAGGTCCGAGTCATAGTTCTATGGTGACGCAGACTACAAGACTCGGTTCTATGCTCCTATATAATCTATACCATAATTTGTATTTTTGACCATGGATTGAATTATATAATCTATGTTAGATCATATAATTGGGTTTCATAATCCAATGGATTATGTTTTAAAATACGTAATTAAAACCACAAAACCATGTTAAATCATAAGATTTAGTTTTTGGTGTAAACTAACCGGTATTCAAAATTATACCCGATTTTAATTCGATTCGAATGTAATCAGATTCAATTTAAGAGGAGTTATCCCAACTTAGTTTTTTTCATTCTCAAGTTTTAAATCCGAGACTTGATTAAAAAATCTAACACTCTTACCCACTATATTAAATCTTAAGATTTAAGTCTATGGATTATAATGCTGGTCCACATGTCCTACAATTCTTATCAATTCATAGGATTAAATCTGTAGTGTGTAGTTGAGATTGTGGGAAATGATCCATTTAACAAAGGGAGGAACACCTTCTGGACAACCCCATAGGCTCAATCCTCTAATTCTTAGTTAAAACCATGGGACTTGGTCCATATAACTAAGAAACGCGGTCCTGTAGTCCATGCCTGAACCATGGTCCCATAGATTCAATCTATTCGACTATGGAATTCAGTCTGTTCAACCACGATCTGCCACATCAATAATATATCATATATGCATACATACATATACATATATATATATATATCATATACATACACACATACATATATAAGTATATGTATGTGTGTGTGTGTGTGTGTGTGTGTGTCTATATATATGAATTGATATGAAGACCAAAAGTTCATTAAATTATGTAACTTACCAATTCTTATAATTAACTTTAGGTGGTGATGATTAATCTCTCTTGGAAGCTACGTTCTGTCAAGAATTTGAGAATAATGAATAAGAAAATAATAATTAATTTAAAAAGATAAATGAAAGTATTAAGAGTTGGGAAATTTTATCACATTCATCTTGCACTCATCATATTACGTGAAACCCTAGTTTTAGGGAAAAAAATAATTAGATATAAATGAACATCCACCATAATTACATGATTTTTGTTATCTTTTTATAATATTTACTTCTGTAGGTGAATATTTTTCGTAAAATTATATAATTCTTAACAATAATGGAGAGCAGAAATGGAAATTTAATTACTCAAACTAGACTTCTAGAGTGAGAATTTCCTCCCTTTTCTCTTAACAATAACCCAAAAAAAAAAAATGAGAACTTTGTTAGTAAGGGATAAATTCAATGAATAAGGTATGCAGGGAAAACTGATCTTCTCTGCAGTTCAAGCTAAATAGCTGTCCCGCAAGCATGCAAAAGAGATAGGAAAAAAGGAAAAATAAAATATTCAAAAGGAAGCATGTACAAGAGAAAATTGGCTAAAAGACAAAATTTCAGACAAAACATTAATCGGAGGAAGAAAGTGTTTTTCATGAGTCCCAGAAAGTCTCTCAAGTAAAACATATGGAACACATGCATATTGTAGCAAAATTAGAAACTAGGCAGACTAAAAAATAAAAAAGAATAAAGAAAGAAAAACTGATGGAAAAAAAAAAAATCTGTTCTGCTAGATGTGATCTGTGAATCTTTTGTGATTCCATATTGACATGAAATAGCTATTTGATGTGAAATGTTAGGTTACTTCAAATGACAAAAAAAAAGAACCCTTGAATTCTTCTCTTCTTTCCTTTTCTTTTTCTTTCTGTTTTTGTTATATACCCTTAACTGGATAATAAGTCCAGACAAAAGCCATGCTAGGAAAAACTGGATTACAACTGTGAAGCATGGACAAAGTCATCTTCAACCTTCAAAAATGAGGTAAAAGGACGGAGAAAAAGAGGGAAAAAGACAGCGTAACGTGGGATACCACCACCACCACTACCGCCACCATCACCACCACCGCACTAAGCTTGCGACAAGCGCTTAGAAGACTTCATGTTCCAAGTGGGGAAACGTCATCTGTCTTTAATTTCATGTCATTTTTAACCTCAGTTCAACACAAAGCCAAAGCCTACATATGCCAACAACCAACAACAACTATAGTCTTTGTAACTTCGCATCAACACTTACATTATTATTATTATTATTATTATTATTATTATTATTATTATTATTATTATTATTATTATTTTCCCTGTGACTGTGAGATGCAATTGCGCGTATTCTGTCCATGCACTGACTTATCTGCACTGCACCAATCTGGGTTAATAGAGAACAAATTTATCTATCTTCTATAATAGTAATACTAACCATGACACCACCTTGTTTGCTTTTTCTAATTTTTTAACATAATTTCTGCATCAGTGGAGTCAGATTTCCACTTATGAGCAAGGAAACATCGGTGTCAATTCCTTGGGATTCTTTTTGAATATTCAACAATGGAACAAAAATTCAATTGATGATTGAACGGTATAGAGGCAGACAACGACT
Source organism: Dillenia turbinata (assembly GCA_037126225.1). Classification (NCBI taxonomy): domain Eukaryota; kingdom Viridiplantae; phylum Streptophyta; class Magnoliopsida; order Dilleniales; family Dilleniaceae; genus Dillenia; species Dillenia turbinata. Next base: position 17,645,332 of record JBAMMX010000001.1, on the reverse strand, counting down.
TTCCTCTAGCCTTCACAATTCACTCTACTAAAAGTTCATTGGTTTCTCCTTTGATACGCTATTGATGCCATACGTAATACCTAATTTTTTTCACTGTTCACATGACTATATTCAATTTCGCTTATCAAATCCGTCACTTAGTCTATAATTTTCTCCTTAGCAATTTTACTGAGTTTATTGTAAAAGAGGTTCATGATTGAGACTCATCCGGTGACCTGTAAAGCTTTTGTTTGCCACTATAAAAATGGAGAAGCCGAACTCACGAGACAAGTATTGTGATCATATCTTGTTTTTGGTAACTTTGCACCACAAAGTTTATTGGCAATGGCCTCCATAAATTATAGGATACACATACATTCATACATATATATATATAAATATATAATTTTTGGTAGGGTCATGTAAGTAGAAGAAGATGCAGTGCAGGTACTGAAGCAGAGATAAGATTAAATATTATTATATGTATTAAGTTGGTGTAATTATGAATCACTAATATTGCGCATGCATATGTTTTTGCGTCATCAAATCTTGTTTTGGAAAATTACCTGGCTACAAATGGAAACTTTGTCACCCTTTGATTCTTCTGTTTACGCGACAACTTCCCCATTCCTCCTTTTGCCTTCTGCACCCGGCAATGACCTAAATCAATCACTAACTTTTTGAGCCATTCAATCATTGAACAATTTTCTCTCTTTTATTCAGCTCTAAATTAGCTTGCGATGTCTTGTCACGTACGGGACACATTCAGCATCCCCACAAGCTAGGTCTAGAAAATGTAAATAATCAGAACATTGAACATTCATCAAGGAGTGGAAATGTGAAGATTTTAGTATTTGAGAATAGGAGAAGATTTTATAATCTGTCTGAGACTCACTCCCATAACAGCGAAGTTTAATAAGGGTCAAATGTATACAGTTTTACTGTATATACAGAAAGTCTATTCCTGTGACATTATTGGGAAATTTATAAACCTTCAACTACAGATGCATAATTTCATGAAGTGCACACAGCTAGCTTGCTATTGCTTGATATCCGAACTTAGGTAAGTGTGATATTCAATACCATATCATAAAAGTTCGCATGGACATCCAATGATATGACATGCACAGAGCAACGCATGGAAACTTGTAATGGATTCTGATGGAGAATAAAATGATTCGATTGTAAAGGTAGAAGTTAGCTGGGCAGTTCAAAGTTTATTTTCTGGGGAACCATAAAGGAAAGCAAATCCCTTTACGTCTTTAATTGGCCTAACAACAAAAGGACGTGGCATAGTTTTCTCCAAAGTTTTTTAAAGATTTATATAGTTTTCATCCATAAGAGGGAATACAATCACCTTCATATACAATGTGTCCTTTGTTCAAATCTTTGATGCAACTCTTTGTGGTCCTATTTCGATAGGTTTTTATTTTAGGATTCGATGAACGAATTAATGCGGGAGATAGATTTGTGCAACATCTATATTACTAGCTCCTTTAGGTGTGCGTGTACAGTACAAATATCTATTATTATCTTCAAGATATCTTTAGATATGCACCAATTGTCTTATTTGAATTATTTTGCTTTAAGAACTTTAGATTTGTTACATAGAAATTACGAAAATCATGAAAATATATAAGTTTATAAAGTTTCAAACACTTGATTTCAAGAAAAAATACTTGAGTTAGAATTTTTTATCATTTGGGTGGCTATATATAAGACAACGAGACTTTGTCTAGTTGTGAATGTTTTGCTTGTTGTTTTACTGGTTGTCACTTAGATTAATTTGGGATTTAATAGGAAAAGTGGAAGAGACTTTTTCTCATAGACAATGGTGACTTTCTTTGAGAAAAAAAGAGCATATAGTTGGGTTATCATTCGTAAACGATGGTGTGTGATCTACAGCTTTATGATCATCAAATTTAATATGTAATTCACTTTATGGCTCTGTCTATTTTTTAAATTGGCAAAGGAAGATTGTGTTTCATGTTCTAATTTTACCTTTTCTCATATATAAAAGACAAAATGTTCCAATTGATGTGAGAGAGAGAGAGTGGGGGAAGGGGAGATGTATTGATTTAATACTTATATTTAAATATTAAAATACAAAGTTTAATTTTTCACAATTTTATTGATTTAATACTTCTAATTTTTTAATTCTTTTAGTATTGACTTGGCTCAAAATTAAATTTCAAGATAAATCTAAAATTATATAAAGTTTGTCCTGTTTATCTAATTTTCACGTCGGTGTGTCTAGATTCATCTCTCTCTCCCTCTGTGATAAGATAACATATAAATAAGCAAGGATGATGATGATGATGAATCCAACAATAAATGTGATTTAGCTTTTAAGCCAATTGGATTATATAAAACCTAACAAAGCAAGTCCAACACTCCATGATCTTGACTCAACCACAAAAGTTAACAAAAACCATTTTTCTTATGTGCCCAATCTTTCTTTTCCCTCATTAATAATAATAATAATAATAATAATAATAATAATAATAATAATAATAATAATAATAATAATAATAATAATAATAATAATAATTAATGTACCACTCTCACGAGTTGTACAAATGTGTGTGTGTGTGTTTTTTTTTTTAATTTTTCAATTTTCCAATCCCATGAATTAAATAATTAACCCGTAATATTACATGTGCCAAAAATTGTTGATGAAATCACCCATCCAAAGAGTTTGGTTTTGTTGGGCAGCCAACATTTAAATTTAAAAAAAAAAAAAAAAACCCTTTTAAAAGCTATATATGACTTTTAACAATATAATCACAACCCTTACAAGAGATGACTAGCTTAGCACTATAATCATATGTGTATTCCCTTCCCCAGATGAAGATCAAGGATTCTCACAAGCCTTTTTCCAACATCTCAAAAGTCACCACCTACCCCATAAGGACTTCATTTTACTTATATAAATCATGTAAAAAGGAAGCTGCAAAAATAGATAAAAAAATAAATAAATAATCTTTGTTTATTTAAAAGTTCTTATTTTGCCTATTGAGGCTGCTTCGTAGTTCCTTGAGGCTGTAGTAAGAGGGTAACCCTAAAACATAATATGGGACTTTTACAGTGATGCTTAAAACTAATATATGGTTGTTTGGTTTTCTTTTTGTAAAATTTTTTGCAATACTATTTGTATTGATATTCATAATAGTTGGATCCTCATCTAGTAGAGTACCATTTTTTATCAGATAAAATTGTGAAATAATCGGTGATTATTAGATAACAGATCGTAATGTCTCAATACAGATGGAGATGGCAAAAAAATTTTCTTTTTGTGTAACAAAAGCAAAAAGGGTGTTCGTTCTTTCTTTGATTAACTTTTTTTCTTTGTTTCGTCCGACAATTTTACGTGCTCATTGTGGAAATTTTTAGGTTCTTCTACAATTGGTTTAGGGTTGCACTATCTTTTTATTTAAGGGTTGTAATTTGTGAACTTATGTAGTGTTGTTTTCCCTAGTTAATCACTGAACAATATGCTAAAGAAATCGATGGTGGGTTTCTTTGTCCTTGGCATAGCAATTATTAGTATTATTATTATCTTCTTCCCCCCTCCCTTTTCCGGTTGTAACTTGTGTTCTCAAATGTTGTTGTCCCTAGGGCAGCATCGAACAAAATATTAAATGAAATGAAATCAATGGTGAATTGTTTGTCCAAGGTTTTTATCTGTTTATCCTTTTCTTTTTTCATAAACCACCGGTATCCAATAATTACGATAATTTATAATATAATTTTGATGTAATTAATAATCAATGCACACTAACGATTTATAAATTTAGTGACAAAACATTAGACTTCTTTTATCAATATTTTAAGTTCGAATCTGGAGAATGAAAAAATATATATTGGAAGAGTCAATTCATCCCATAATTGCTCGAACTTGATTAATTAGATTTCTGAATACCGATGATTAAGTAAAAAAATAAAAATAATCGGTGTCTATTTGAGTCATATTTGTAGGCCCATCTTCAAGACCTTTTCATTGTATATTTTTCGGCCCAAAGGAGCCCCTACGTGGGCCGCAAATAAAATGAGCCCATCTGCCCGTAGAAGACGGAGTGCGCCGTGCATCATTTCATTTGAAGGGAGCGCTTGTTTTGTTTTCTAACCTATTCTAATATTTATTTATCAAAAATAAAAAATAAATAAAGTTTTTTTAATAATTTTGAAATTTATTATTGGATTAAAATTACTTTTATTGAAATAATAATTTGCATAAAAAGTAAAGAAACAATACTAAAGATTATATTTAATTTTTTTCCGAATATATAAAAATAAGAGTATTCCTTTACAATAAATTCAAATAATAAATTCACCCATTATCGTAAATACAATATCAAAACTAATATATCCCCAAGGGACAGTTTAGTGTTCGCAATTCCCATTCCCCAATTTGATGATATCAGATTCAAATTTTGATGTTAAAAAAAATGTATTTAACTCTTGGTATATAGTTGAAAAAGAAAATGAAACATAACTTAAGAATGCAACACAGTCGGTGCAGTTAATAAATCAAAATTTAAATTTTAAATAATATGAGAATTCCAAGATTATTCAATTCATTTTAGAAGAGCTTCAAGTAAAAAAATTTTATTGAATTGAGTAATAAGAATTAGCCAATCTCATTTCCCTTCAAATCCTATTAAAAAAAAAAAAAGACCAACTCAAATTAATAGAAAGTCAAGTAGGGGAAATTATACCTTAAATGGGAGAATAGTCTTCCTTCGAGACAAGATCACTTAGTTTAGAGAGAGAAATTCCCAACCCCCCCCCCCCCAAAAAAAAGCTAAAGAGAGAAATTGGCAATAAATCATATGGGGTTGAGGGTACACACAATCCTGACCTTTTTAGGTGAAATGTTAGACCCGGCACTCGTATAGGTCTTTTTATTATTATTATTATTATTGAAATTTGAATACGAGATTTTAGAAGAAAATTATGACTACTAAGTTATCCTCTTTGAGAATACTTGTATAGGCTTTAATGCATGGGACATGCCCAATTAGAGGAACCCCTTTGTATTGATTTTTTTTTTTTAATGACCAATTTATGAAATTTTTAATGACCAATTTAACAACACATATCCCTTGAATTTTTCTTTTAATCATTTTGTAGATATTTCATTTTAACCCCCCAAATGTAAAGGGAAACATGAAATTTTGTCCCATTCTTCATTATCTGTTCAAGCCTTATCTTAGTAAAGGCAAAATTTTAATGCCATCCATAGAAAAAGGTTACCTGGTCAACTAGCTGCATTCGCCAACTCTGATTTCTAATTGCATTATTTTTTCTCTAAGGGACCAATTTGACTATAGCAGATATTGTCATGAGGTCAAAATATTATAATTAGAATGTAGAAAACTTGAGTATTATTATTTTTTTTTAAAAAAAAAAATATTGATCGATACCTTACAAATTATATACATTGGACAAATATACTAAGTTTTATTCATTAGAATACAATTATGAATATTATCAAATCTCACGTCGATTAATTCAAAATTCTGGGTATAATCTATAAATAAGAGAATTTTTCAACCTTAATGATTAATTATGAAGATGGAAGTTAAATTTTATACTAACATGAAATTAAAACTATCTTAAATCCAAATTCATTCCAATGAACTCAAATTTATATTTATTGAATCATATATAGATTATCCCAATTCCCATATATATATATATATATATATATATAAAACATTTATGTTTAATAGTTTAATACAATTACGAAACAAATCAAACCATAATTTCTAATAAGACAATTGGTCCAATCTAAGGGCTTCCGTTGTCGTACTCTAACTCATACTAGAGTTCTAGAGAACCCCTAAAAGAACACGAGAAAAGCAATTGTTGAAACTTGTTTGTTTTATTGTCGTACATCCTAACAAAAACACCATTATTTGAGTCTTTACGTAGAGATGATGGCCAACTGTGATATCTCATTTTTCTATTTGAAGTTGGACAAAAGACCCAGAAACAAAGGATAGGAGTCTCGCAAACTTCCAATAACTACTTCTGTCTGCGAGTTCTTTCTATCTTTGGCTGATAAGAACCGAGAGCAGAGAGTGAGATGGTTAAGAGCTCCCAACTCTAATACCATAAGTTATATCATATAGAACCACCGTCGCTTTCGTCAACAAGCTCTTAACCATTGCGATTGTTTTCGAATGAGATGGTTAAGAGCGATAGCAGCACTCTAGGTGTCCTTACCTGGTAGGGTAAGGCACGGCCACCCTAGTGACAACTATTCACGGATGAGAGAAGAGTTAAATTCAATATATAAAAATATAATACAAATATTATAAAAAAGTGTCCTTAATGTCCGTTTGATAGAACCTTTTTTTGGTTTCTAGAAAAAACAAAAATTAATAACTTTTAAAATTAAATTAAAAGTTATTTGGTAATTCTATTTTAAAAACAAACTTATTTTATAATTTTTAAATAAAGTAAAAAGTAAAAAAATTAAAATTAAAAATTAAAAATTAAAGAAAAAGAGAAGATACGAGGGTAAATAAATTTATAATATGGACATATTTGAAATTTTATATTACTTAAGTGAGAGTATAAACAGAATAAAAAATTAAAAATCTATATTTTAAAAATAAGAAGAAATAAAAACTCATCCCATGAGCTTTTACTTAAAAGACACTTTTTGAATTTTTATTCATAAAAAAAAAGCCATTCTTTTTTTAAAAATTTCTAAAAAAACACATTTGGTGAATTTTCTCCTTAAAAAAAAAAAAAAAAAAAAAAAAAAACCTCTACCAAACGGGATCTTAGAGTCAAAATATTATCATATAAGAAAAATAGAAAATGAGTTCAAACTTAATGATCTAAAAATATCATAACTCACTTTACTAATTCTGTTGGTTTAATGATGCATTTAAACTCACCAACAAGACACTTATTTATACTAGAAAATTAGAGAGTTGTCCTTGTAAGAATATGATGTGGGATAGAAGTTTATATAGAGAGCAAGGGAGCGTTGTATCTTCAAGAAATGTGATGTGGGACATAACCATCTTACAAATCTCCATTTTGGTATGTCTCAATATCAATAAATAGTAAATATATTTCACCTTAGGACCTAATGGGCTAATCATGAGCAATGAATACCAACCAAGTTCAAGTTGCTTGAACTTACAGACTGAAAGAGACTTTGTAAACATCTTGTCAAGATTGTCCTTAGTATTGATTTTCTAAACAAGGATCTTTCCTTCAGCAATAATATTTTGAATGAAATGAAATTTTACATTGATATGCTTCGTTCTCTCATGATATATTTTCTCTTTAGTCAAATGTAGAGCACTATTTTAGTGTTATCAGAACCAGATCGACTCACTGGCTGGATTGGTTCAATTGGCCATTCAGAGCTTTCACGGATTGGTCTGATGAAAATACCGTTTTCACATCCAACTTTAAAAATCCACATGTCAATTGTGGGTGAATTGTGACCTGTGTGACCCGCGGTTTAGACAAAACCTGCATGTTTTGTTTTTGAAGATTAAAAGGAAAAAAAAAAATTCTTGCCATCTCTGATGAAAATGGAATCAACCACTGTAGACGACTAGTGGCTATCGCTTGAATCGATGGAGATGGACAATGTTAACTCGGTTTATTGATGAATTGTCTTCCTTTCTTCTTACCCGAACAACCATCGTGACAATGCAACCTGAAATCCGGTTGTTCGTCCTCGTTCGGCTTCGCCTATGAATGCTTTGATGTTACAATAGTAGTTGATGGCAGTGGGAGGAGGATTGGGAAGGTTGGGTTCGGCTTTCCGTGAAGGCCTTGAAACGAGAGAGAGAGAGAGAGGAGAGCACTTGGGAAGGGTTGGGTTTAGGTTCCTATGAAGACTTTGAAACTGGAGAGAGAGAGAAGAGAGAAGAGAGTGCTTGGGATGTGTGAGTTCTATCACTAAAATGGGGATTTGACTGTTGCCTTGAAAGTTGAAATGAGAGAGAGAGAAACGAGAAAGAGAGGGAGAGAGAGGAGAGTGCTTAGACATCTTTATACTTTTCGGTCCATTTTTATGAAATTGGGGAGGGGAAGATATTTTGTTATTTTATTTTTTTTATTATTATTGATTTTATATTTGTTAAAATTTTATTTTTAAATTTTTATATAAAAATATAAAATTAATATATAAATTTATTTTAAAAATTAATTTTATATATAATTTTAATTATTATTATTAAATCTGTAGTTCAATCACATTGACTCATGGTTGAATCGGTTGAACTACAATTTTAAATTTTATAGGTTGATTCATGGTACGATTCTGATAACATTGTCTTGATATAGACTAAACTCACCATACAAACTCTTCAAGCACAAGACTTCTTTAATTGCCACGGCTACCACCATATATTCTACTTCCATAGTAAACAATGCAACAATAGGTTGTAAAGTTGTTTTTCAACTTACTGCACAACTGCCAATACAAAATAAATATTCTAAAAGTGATCTTCTTATATTAATACTTTTGACGTAATCAGAATCTACAAAATCAATCAAAATGTTATTGTTATTTTTCAACTCCAAACAAGCATTTGAAATAACTCGCAAGTGTCTGAAAATCCATTTCACAACCGGACAATAAGTCTTTCCCAGATTAGACATATATCTGCTAATAGCACTAACTGTATATGAAATATCCGAACGTGTACAAAACATTGCATACATAATACTGCTAACTGTACTAGAATATGAAAGCTATGCTACATAATCCTCCTCTTCGATCGATTGGGGTGTCTGAGTAGCAGATAGTTTAAAATGTCTAGCAAAAGGAGTACTCACAGACTTAGGATCTTTCATGCCTAACCTTTTCATGACTTTCTCAAAATAATTATTCTGTGTTAAGAATAATTTTCCAATTTTTTGATCTCTCTTAATCTCTATGCCAAAAATTTTCTTAACTATTTCTAAATTTTTTATATTAAATTCGCTACTTAACTATAATTTCAAAGTAAGCATTTTTAATAAATTCTTGACAACAATAAGTATGTCATTAACATAAAGTAACAAATAAATGAAAGAATCATCATTTAACTTCCAAAAGTAAATATAACTATCATACATGCTTCTCAAATAACCACGACTTATCATAAAGAAATCAAACCTCTTATACCACTATTTTAGAGACTAAATCAACTCGTACAAAGATTTCTTTAATAGAAATGGCTTCTGAATAAGTAGATGACTCACCTACCCCATCGTTTTCTTTTACAACTGACAAAACATATGCAACTAAATTTGCATATCTTTATGGTGGTCGAATATCCCTTTTGGGTCTATCCTGGCAATGGAATATTCCTCCTCCTTTGAAATATCTTCATTAATAGATTCTGGTATATCTACTAATATTGGTTGAATTGAAAAGCCTATTTGAGGAGGATCAAAATTGCTAATCTCAAGCTCCACATGCTTTTGCATACTATTATCTGTATCACAAGAACTAGAGGACTCTTTCTTAGAAGATAACATAAATAATTCATCAAAAGTAACATATCTACGAATTACAAATTTTGGGGACTTGGAATCAGGACACCACAATCTCTATACTTTTACCCTTGAAGCATATCCAAGGAAAATGCACCTTTTAGCACAAGGCTCTAATTTGTCATCATTCACGTGCATGTATGCTAGACACCCAAAAATTCTTAAATTAGAGTAATCAACAGGAGTATCTGACCAAACTTTCTCAAGAGGTTTAAAATTAAGAGCCACAATTAGAGCAATATTGACAATATAGTATGCCATATTAATTGCCTCTGCCCAAAATTTCTTTGCCAAACTTGCATTTGAGAGCATACACCTTACTTTCTCCAATAGTGGTCTGTTCATTTGCTCGGCCATACCATTTTGCTGAGTGATCATTCTAACGGTGTGGTGGTGAACAATTCCTTCATTTTTGTAAAATTCATCGAATTATTTATCTGTCTATTTTTCAATCAAAACTTTCCATTGCTTGAAAGTTAGGTAAATATCATTCTTATCTTTAAAAAAATAAACTCAAACCTTTCTTGAAAAATCATCAATAAATATTTGCACATACTTGGCACCACTCTTAGATTGAACACGAACTGGTCTCTACAAATTTGAATGAATGTAGTCAAGAGTACCTTTTTTTTAATGAATCGTAAGTGAATTAAAGCTAAACTTTTTCTACTTCCCAAAAACACAATGTTCACAGAATTCCAATGACCCGGTACTCTGGCCACATAGAAGACTCCTTTTGCTTAATATACTAAAGCTTTTCTAACTCATGTGCCCTAAATACATATATCACAATTTATGATGTCGAAATCAGACATTGATGATGAGATTGCAATTAAATCAATAACAGTAGATCCCTACAAAAGATACAATCTACTAGACCTATAAGATTTTATAATAACAAGAACACCACTAAACACTTTCATAACTCTACATTCAACAGTGTATTTATACCCAAAAGCTTCTAGGGTGTCTAAAAAGATAAGATTTTTCTTTAAATTAGGAACATGCCTGACATCAGTGAGTGTTCTCATAATATCATCATGTATTTTAATTCGGACTGTAATCTTGTCAACAATATTACAAATAATATCATTGTCCATCAAAACAATTCCACCATTAACTGGTTCATAAGTAGAAAACAAATCCTTGTTGGGATACATATGATAAGAATAAACTGAATCTAAAATCCATTCACTTTTAAGTCTTGTCCTATCATCAGTTACAATGAATATATTTTCATTATTCTCATCTGCTGCAATGGTAGTCTCGGTGGTTTTAGTGTTTTTTTATCAGATTTTTCTTTTTATTTGGACTTATTTTTCAACTTAAAATAATTGATCTTAATGTGTCCTAATTTGTGACAATAATTGTATTCCAAATTTTTATACTTGAATTTAGATTTGGACTTAGATCCATTACTGCCAAATTTTCTCTAATCAATTCTGTCCTTAATAACCAAGCTTTTAGCTTAACCACTATTAATTTCCCTAATAATATCCCTATCTATCTACTTCTTAGATTTTAAAGTAGATTTAATTCCTAATACGAAATAATTTTTTTTACAATAAATCATAGTATTACGAAAATATTTGAATGATTGAGAAAGAGAACAAATAATAATAAAGTCCAATCCTTATCATCAATTTTCGAATCTATATTCTCTAAATCCATAATAATAGAATTAAATTTATTAAGATAAGAGAGTATAGATATATCTTCTGTCATACGAAACATATATAGACTTTGTTTTAAATAAACTCTGTTATCGACTATTTTCTTTATATACAAAACTTTAAAGTTATCACACTTAGCCTTAGTTGTGGTTTTCATAACAATCTCTCTTAAAACCTCCTATAAGAGATTCAAAATAATCTTAGATCTCGCTTTTTTATTCGCCGCAGCAAAGTCTACATCTGTCAGACTAGCTAATTTTGTCTCTACCCCTTGTAATGCTAAGTCAACTCCATTCTCAACCAAAATGGCCTTCATTTTAAGTTGTCAAACTTTGAAATTGACATTAAAGGTCGAATTTCTCGACAACTATTTTTATTATTATCATGTTGAAAAAAATTATCCAAAAACTACATCTGTCAAACTAGCTAGTTTTGTCTCTACCCCTTGTAATGCTAAGTCAACTCCGTTTTGAATCAAAATGGCCTCCATTTTAAGTTATCACATTCCGAAATTGACATTACTGTCGAATTTCTTGACAGCTATTTTTATTATTATCATATTGCAAAAAATTGTCCAAAAACTTTTTCAAAAAAGTTTTAATGCCAATTTGTTAGGAACCGAGGGCAGGAAGTTAACCAAAGGTTTTTTGATAACCTAATAGACAAATAATAAAATAAAATAAAAATAAATAGAGAAAAAGAAAATATAACAAAGAGACACAAAATTTACGTGATTAGATAAGATAGATCTACGTCTACAAGCGAGAGAAGAGTAAAATTCACTATAGAAGAAAAATAGTACAAATGCCTTAGAAAAGTGTTCGTAAACTCAAAATACTATCATACAAAAGAAATAGAAAATGAGTTCAAACTTAATAACCTAAAAAGATCATAACTCACTTTACTAACTCTATTGGTTTGATGATACTCTTAAACACACCAACAAGGCACTTATTTATACTAGAAGATTTGAGTGTTACCCTTGTAAGAATCTGATGTGGAATAGAAGTTTATATAGGGAGCAAAGGAGAGTTGCATTTTTAAGAAAGGCGATATGGGACAAAGCCATCTTACATTGGCAACATGAGAGACTCATCAAGGAGAATGAAGAGATAGTATCATTTTTTTTGTTCCCATTATCGGTATGCAGAGCTATATTCCGATTAATCCAATTTGAATGTCTGCATGACCCTATTAGAGGGTGACCTTCTAGCGTAGTTTTTGTCATTCTCAAATTTCGAATTTGAGAGTTGATTAAAGAATTTAATACCACATTCCACTAGGTCGACTATCCGATATATAATCATTATCCTGTGGCAATGGTAGCCAGGAGACCAAGAGAGGGATAAGAGGAAAATGAAGAGAGAGGGGAGGTGGAGATATTTTCACTTATTGCCCTAGCCAATGGTGTGGTTAACGCATTATAGTAAAAGGATGGCTTCTAATGGAGCATGGCCCAAAGGCCTATTGTCGTGAGACTTGAGGCCCTTCGAACTGATAGCCCAACGGACATGACGTACTAAGCCGAGTCGTCAATATGGAATTTATCTCTCAGACGAGTAGGTATGGCCTACCCTCTCGATACTTACCGGTCAGCTTCTTCTCGATAGTTAGCTGGTCGATCCCTACATCTTTTCTGTGCTCGATATCACTATTTGGCTAATGACAATATTCATTTTCTCTTAAATCACAGAGACAACCTCTTGTAATCAGAAAGAAAACCTTTGACTGCTGTCAATAAGGAAAGAAATCTTTTAGTGATTTGAATTTTTTTGAATAATAGTATTTTAAATTTTTAGGAATCCTTCACTATGATCCCCATAATGTTGGGATACTTGTATAAGAAAATTAGGGTTTTCACGCTCCAAATGCATACGAAACTCATATACGAAGACTATATATACATCACTAAGCCAACTAGCCTGGTTTGTTCTCTGAACTTACACATAGCACACAAAAGCGTAATAAAACTCTCTTTCAGTTAGTTTCTCTTTTTGAAAACCACTCTCTAATTTGAGTGACGGAGCCTCCCCTACTGGAACACCCTCCGACGGCCTTTTACAGGTCCCATCGATCAAGATTATCCAATTGTCCATTATCCCATTCGAGTCAGCAATGCCATCATCTATGAAGTAAGATCCATTTCTAATAAATAGTCCATGGGAATAGACTAGAAAGAAGTTTGTTCCGCACTTTATCTTGCCAAATATCATGCTTCCCAAGAGAAGGACTAGAACCACATACAAAGCCATGACCATAATAGAAGGACACATGACTACCCTAACAGACACTATCCAACCAGTAGCGCCAGACAATTTTGTTGAGATTCCCGCTATTGTCAACCAACCTGAAACCCAACCATCGATCATGCAATGGAATCAACCGATTCTGTCCCCTGCTCCAGCCTCTCCAGAAAAGACCATTCGACTCAAGATAGTAAGGCTCGAATCCAAGTTATAAGGCATGAGCAAACAGTTGGAGGAGCTCAACCGTGTCCTCAAACTAGATGCATAACACTCCTCTCACAGGTCGGGTCACATACGCCCATGAAGGCTCAAACCTAGGGAACACTAGGAGCTATCGGTGACTTTTCGACACAACCCTGACGATATGAGAAACAGGTCAAAGAACTCATGGCAGATGAACTCAGACATGTTAATATGAGAAGAGATGAACTCGCCCAATACACTACCAGTCTCTTGCGATTGACTCCAAGGTCTCTACAGAACTGATGCCTTGTAATCTACTTTTCCCTCTTATGGAGAGGTATGATGGCACTATAGATCCCTAGGATCATGTGGCTCACTTCGTGACTATAATAGTCTCAAGAGACATGTTAGATGCGGTCATATGCAAGCACTTTCCTACGATCTTGAAGGGCAATGCGCTGGAGTTTGAGACACATTTTGTGATTAGTAGAGGGGCCAAGAGGAAGTTCACATCCATCCTCTCGTTGTGACGGAGGGGTGACGAGTCATTGAGAGACTTTCTCAACAAATTCAAAACTGAGATGTTGAAGGTTTCGGGGCTAGACTATTGTATTGCATTAGCTATGTTACTCATTAGGTTGCGACCATCAGGAATGTAAACATCCATCATGAAGAATCCCTTGTCCATTATCCAGGAGTTTTATGCTCACGTAGAAAAGTACATCGCCGTGGAGGATATTGAAGTGTTCGACAAACGACGAAATCAACCAACTCAGAATGAATACAACCGATTATCTCGATAATTCTCATCTAAGAGGGCTGACAAGGACCTCCTAAACAATGAAAGTTCACAAGTTACACTCCTCTGAATGAGACACCGTGTCAAATTCTGCTTCATATTCAGAATAAGCCCTACATCAGGTGCCCCCTCGCTTTATGAAAGATGATTTGAGAAAGGACAAGATGCGATACTACTACTTCCATTGAGACTACGACCATTTGATAGACGAATGCAGAAAGCTTAAGGATGAACTCGAGTTTCTTTTTTGAAGTGGTCAGTTCTAAAGGTTTATAAGTGCTGAAAGGAAAGACTTCCCTCCTCAGGGCTCACAAACTGCAAGGCGAGAGAGTGATCAAGGCGAGCAACCAATTCCAAGGAAGCCCGCAATCTACCAAATGGAGTAATTCTCCAAATACAAAATTAATTCGATCCCTCAGATCCTTATCTTTTAACTCACATCTTAATAGCACTATACGACCGAGGATATACATGATGGAATGAGACTGGGCAGATGGTGGCCCCAATTTTTCATAAGGCCGAGCCATCAGGCTCCATGTCCAAAGGAGTCCTAGCCACACGTGCCGAAAAGCAGCCTACGAAGAAAACACGAATGATCAATTTCAGCGATGACGATCTGCTAGGAGTTGATCCAAATTGACATGATTCCCTTGTCGTCACCGCAAAGATCGAACAATACGATGTAAGGAGAATTTTGGTGGATCAAGAGGCTACCTGTAACCTCCTCTATTAGAATGCTTTTTAGCAAATGGACTTTACCCAAGTACACCTACAGCTTCATGCCGGACTAATCAAAGGATTTTCAGGTTAATGAATATACCCTAAAGACACCATTTTGCTTCCCGTCACCCTCGGGACTCTGCTTGATCATGCAACAATTACAACAATATTCAACGTGGTCAAGTTACCCTTACTCTATAATGTCATTCTAGGTCAGCCTGCTTGAATGTCTTGAAGGCACTGTTAAACATGAAACATATGAAAAGTCAAGTTCAAGACCTCTATCGGCATTGGAATGTTGTCCTATGATTCGGAATCCCCGATGTGCCCTCTTAAGTAATCATGAACCTCTCTCTATTATGTTTACTTTCATTAAATTACTAGTTAAATATCTTATGGCACATAGTCTTACTACTTGTTCTCTGATTACACTATGATTACCTCATTCATACCGACTTGCTTCATTAATCTCTTGCAATGAACTGATCACATCGAGCAAATGTTGTCGAGCGCATTTAACCAAACGGACAAGCCGTCAACAAGAGATTTATCTCCCCGTTGGGTAGGCTTGGCCCATTCTATCGAACGAATGTGTTGTCAATAAGAGATGTATCTCCCTATTAGGTAGGCACGACTTACTCTATCGAACAAACGTGCGTCAACAAGGGATATATCTCCCTGTTGGATAGGCATAGCCCACTCTATTGAATAAATACACCATCAATAAGGGATGTACCTCCTCGTTGGGTAGGAATGACCCACTCACTCGATCGAACGTATGTGCTATCAATAAGGGATGTACCTCCCTGACGGGTAGGCAAGACTCACTCACTCGACCAAATGAACGTACCATCGATAAATGATGCACCTCCCTGATAGGTAGGCATGATCCATCCTTTCAAATAAACACACTATTTACAAGGGATGTATCTCCCCGACAACACTCTATTGGCTATACGAGAATGCAATCAATACAAAACACTTACTCACGATGAAACAATCAAAAGTTTTATTACTTTTTCATAGTCGAGAGTACATAGAGGAAAAACTAAACCAAACAAGAACAGAGATCATGATTAAGGAGGGGTAAGAGACGGAAGAGCCTGGGACTTTAGGTTGGCATGAGCGTCAGCCACTACTTCTTTGTCCACTACTTTTGGGGGCACCTCACCCACAGGAACAAGTGCAAGTTTGGGATTGGGTGGTTCAGAGCCAACACTCTAAACATCTGGGGGCATGGCACTGAATAGCTCTACTCAATGGATAATCTCCTTGGCATACTGAAGATTTTCTCTCCATTTCCATCAAACACGCGCATACTGATCAATAGTTCTTGGTATAGTCTCCCTCAACTCAGCTATTCTCTGCTCAATAGCTTTCAAGGACCGATTGCCCACCTCGGCTAATATCTTTGTAGCCTGAAGTTCTGCCTCCTACAACTTCACCTCCGCCTCTAGCTCTTCACACCTCTTAAAGACCATCTCGTACCGTTGGGGTACCATGCTCAAGTTAGCTTTTAGACGCTCCACCTCCTCATTTTGAGCATTTAGAATGGCTACAAATGCTCTTTTTGCCTCTATCTCCCTCTCCTTTTGTAAAAGGGTATCTTGCAATCGAGAAACCTCTGCACCCATCTGGTCGGCCCGGTGCTTTAGATGGTCTATCATCTTCTCTCTTCTTAATCTCTAAAACTCTCCCAAAATGATAGTCTGCATAGAATTAAAAAGGTTACGAACAAAAACCAAGGCGATAGTAAATTACTTTCTAATGTAGTCATACCATAGTTTTATCGCCTTGCTCAAGAGACAGCTTGCTCTGTCCAAATCAGAACAATAAAAATCCACCGGTTCTACTATCTTCCTCGCCTCACTGCCGTTAATATAACTGTAGCGGTGGTCACCAGTGCTAACTGTTATGGTCCCATGCTTCCTCTGTCCCCTTCGATCATCGAATGATGAAACAGAAATGAAAGGTGGGAGAGCAACTCTCCCGAACATCTTTTGCTTGTCTAATATTAAAGGAAGAACAGAAGAAGGCCCTGCTTGGGATCCCCAGTTGGCCCTAAGGGAACTCCTTCAGCATCCCCTATAACTTGTCTCTCTACTCATTCTCTTCCTTCCTTAGGATCCTTAGAGACATGGCCATTAATTTCTTTATCTCCTACTCTCTCTCTCTCTCTCTTCGACTCTTGCCCTATTCACCTCACCACTTCCCAGTTGCTCCATCAAAACCTCCACATCTCCTTGAGCCTTAGGCTCGTAGTTCTCGGCCTTGACAACCCTCGACACAATCGAAGAACCCTGTATCTTGTTCTCTCTTGCGGCCTCACTTGATGAGCTTGACATTTGAACTTTCCTCTTCTTCCACATTAGGGACGAAATAGGAACAGCATCAACGCCTGTGTCAGAGGAGTCCTCCACCTCAATCACTTCTCTCTTCACATCAGACCTTATCGACTTGTTGGAAGTTATTGCCTCAAGGTCTTTCTTTTTTGGAGAAGAGAGAATGTTCACAAGCTCTCTGTTTTTCTTCTTGATCAGAAAAGGCCTCTCAATCTTCCTCTTCTCCCCCAACAAAAGGCTCGTTAATGCAAACATCTCATTGTCCAGGAGGGCCTCGATCGAAATACGCCTCTTCTTGATGCTATAGTAACTGCCAATAAAGCGAATGAACCGCGAAATAATGAGAAGACTGAGGGGTCTTTTACCCTAAACATGGCTCCTCATTGGCCCTCGGCAGTGTGGGCATAAAATCCCTATTCAAGAACTCCATGAAGAAATACTTGTACATTCAACTCTTGTCGATGGTCTATTTATACAAAAACTTCTGGTCCGATTCTAGTTGGTCTATAAGTAATACCAACCTTCTGTAGAACCCCCATGGCTATATCTCTTAAGTAAAAACGCGGATGTCAAAATTTCATAGTTGAAACGGAGACGGTAGAAAATCATTAACAACATCATAGCTGTTACTAAGCTCCAAGCATTGGGAATCAACATCGTCAGAAAAATATTCCAACAGAGCAAGACTCAAGCGATATAACCTATATATGAAACCTTCCAGCTGTACCTGGCACATTATTTATATATTGGAACATGGCCCTCTGATGCCCTGTTGGCTTGTTTTCGTCAGTAGCGGACAAAAGGACGTAATTGTCTCCTAACAACATGTCATTCTGGATGCCCCATAATTCATCTTCTATTATAACACTCCTAATGTTGTTGATACCCGGATGAGCTTGTGACCATAAGCCCTTAGCCATCTTCAGTTCGATTCTTGCTCTTTGAGTATTGCTTGCAAATTTCAAAAAGATTAACTTGTGAGTTGCCTTTTTGTGCAAAAGTTAAAACTGTCAAAAAGAAGACATAATAGTGCACGAACCAATTAGACGCCATGTCTTATAAATTGTATCGGAAACGATTCGTGAAGATCAAAATAACATGTGTTGCATTTATTGTTTAGCACTAACATTCTTTTGAATTCTTATCATTTAATACTACTTCTAAAATCCTTCTTACGGAACAACACCTGGAGTTGAGAGCAAGTGATGGAGCATGGTCTAAAGGCCCATTATTGTGAGATTTGAGGCTCTCCAAACCCATAACCCAATGGACATAACGTATCAAAGTATGTTGTCAATACGGGATTTATCTCCCAGGTGGCAAGGCAAGGCCCACCCTCTCGATACTTACCGGTCAAATCCTTTTTGATAGCTAGCTGGTCGGTTCCCATATCTTCTCATTGCATAGTATCACTATTTGGCTAAGGGTAATATTCACTTTCTCTTAAATCGCAGAAACAACCTCCCATAATCGGGAAGGAGACTCCCTTAATCGGGTGAGAAACCTTTGATTGTTGTTAATAAAGAAAGGAATCTTTTGGTGATATGAATTTTCTTAAATAATAGTATTTTAAAATTTTGAATATCCTTCACTATGATTCTCGTAATCTCATAATACTTTCTGATAAGACATAGCCCTAGGCCTAATTAGAAGGGCCAGCCCTCGAAAGACCCACCCACAAGGCCCACAAAGAACAGCTACCAATCGATATTCAATACGACTATCTACCGAAGGGACTTAGTTGTCCGGATCTCTCGAACGATAGGGTCTCGATCGCCCTGCCAACCGAACAAGATTCATCAAGCGAAAGTAATCTCCTTGATCGGGTACCTAACTATTGGTCTATAGAACGAATGGACCCTGAGGACCCTTCATCGGTCGAATGACTGATCAATAGTCAATAATTCTAACGATTCTAAGAAAATGTCGAAACATCTCCAATCTCCTACTTAAGAGTAGCATCTTTAGGATCTTTCAGTTAATAAAAGAATCCTCCCCAAAAATAAAAGAACCCATACGGTAAAAATTACGATTAATTCAGAATATTGACTTCCCGAGATTTTCGGATCGGTTCGATAAGGAAAATAGGGTTGAAGTACCCCGACGGTGTACGATTCTCGCAGTTATAAAATATCCTAAAACCTTCCAAGCTGGGTATGCTCCTTTGGCCTTACACCTTGAACACTCTAATTACAGGGAACCTCTCATTCTTTGAGCTTTCAGTCTGTTTCTTTACATTCGAAAACCGTTATTTCTGACTTGAGTGTCAGAGTATCCCCAGCTGGAGCACCCTTTGACGGTTTTTACATGTCTCACATCCTTTCGACGGTAGCAGTTCGAGTCAACAATGAGCTGGTATCTGTGGAGCCACAACTCACCTCCAACAGATTGACGTCGTCTGTGGGAACAGACTAATTCTTCGAAAACTCGTGACGATGTCTACTATAATCACCCCTAGCGTAGTGCCAGCCAAGAGGAGAAGGCCGGTCATAGGCTTTGATGATGATGATTTGACAGAGATAGATCTTCGTCATGACGACCTCATAGTCATTACCCTCAAGATAGAATCCCACATCGTGAAACTCTACTCTCCTTACAACGCCATTCTCGAACGGCCGAGTCTAGATAAACTAGAAGTATTGTTAAGTACAAGGTACATGAAGGTGAAGTTCAGAACACCGCAAGAGGTCACCACCATACGTAGCGATTCTGATCCTTATATCTTCTTTGCGGCTCAAGACATGCAAAAAGCTTTTTCAATCGATATCCTAGAATCTAGGAATGGTACTGAGCCAAAATTAAAACCCAAGCCGGGCGAAGAAATGGTTGAGATCTCTTTAACAAACGACCCCAATAAAACCGTCCGAATATGAACCAACCTATCACATTCCTTGTGAGAGGCCCCAGTCGCCTGTCTACAACGACACTCCAAAGTCTTCATATGGACCCCGGAAGACATGTCAAACATAGATCCATCAATCATAGCCCATAAGCTAACAGTTGACCCTAATTTTAAACCAGTGAGACAAAAGAAGAGGGTATTCGCTCTCGAATGCCAACGCACCATATAGGAAGAAGTTCAAAAGCTATTAATAGCTGGGTTCATTCGGAAAGTCAAGTATCCCGAGTGGTTAATTAACGTGGTCTTGGTGAAAAAAGCCAACTACAAATGGAGAATGTGTGTAAATTTCACCGATCTCAACAAAACATACTCGAAAGATAGTTATCTGCTCCCCAATATCGACATGCTCGTAGACAACTCTTCAGGACACCAGCTCTTGAGTTTCATAGATGCCTATTCCAGTTACAATCAAATCAAAATGACACCAAAGAATGAAGAAAAGACCAGCTTCATCGTCCAGTTCGGCATGTATTGCTATCGGGTCATGCCCTTTAGCTTAAAAAACGTTGGAGCCACTTTCCAACGGCTGGTTAATACGATCTTCAAAGACCAGCTAGGTAAGAATGTTGAAACCTATGTTGATGACATACTAGTCAAGAGTATCACCGCAGAAACTCATGTTGCAGACCTTGAAGAAACCTTCCAGACATTGGAACGATATAACATGCGGTTGAACCTGGCGAAGTGCACCTTTGGGATCGCCTCTAAGAAGTTCCTAGGCTCCATAATCACCGATCGAGGGATAGAAGCCAGCCTTGAGAAGCTAAGGGCGATATTGGATATGTCGTCTCCCCAAACGTTAAAAGAAGTACAACGTCTTACTGGTCGAATAGTGGCTCTGAGTCGGTTCATGTCCAGGGTCGCGCGAGAAATACAAGCCTATATTTGATGCCTTAAAGAGGTCTCAATGGTTCGAATGGACATCCGAATGTCAGGCAGCTTTTGAACGATTAAAAGAATACCTGATGAGTCCATCACTACTTTCGGGGCCCATCCCCGGGAAGAACTTTACCTATATCTTACTGTCTTCTCGAATGAGCACTCTACTATGTGATGGTAAAGCAGGAATCCACCGCCCAAAAACCAGTCTACTACATTAGTAGGATATTAAAGGAGTACGAGATCAACTACCGACCGATCGAGAAGGTAGCCTACGCCTTAGTCATCTCAGCAAAACACCTTCGACTGTACTTCCAGGCCCATACTACTATTGCGGTGCTCACTGACCAACCACTGAAACAAATCCTCCAAAAGAGAGACACTTCCAGTCGGCTTATTAAGTGGAGTGTAGAACTGGGCAAATTCGATATCCAGTGTCGATCGCGACAAGCAATAAAGGGCCAAACGCTGGCCGATTTCATACTCGAATGTACTTTGCCTACAACGTCTGAAGACCAACCCCACAACCATCGAGAAGAGTAGTTGACCCCAGAGTGGACCATTCATATTGACGGATCATCAAATTCCTCAGGAAGTGGCGCCAAGCTTATACTAGTAGGAATGAACGATTTTAAGATAGAATACGCCATCCGGTTTGATTTCCAGGCCACCAACAACCTAGCAGAGTATGAAGCCTTACTAACAGGCCTTCAGATCGCCATTGATATGGGGGCACGGAACGTCAAGGTATTTACGGATAGCCAGTTGGTCGTGAAACAAATCGAAGGGGTTTATGAAACCAAAGACCCAATCATGGCTAAATATTTGAGTAAACTACGTGAGACGATGGAACGATTAGGCAAGGTTGACATCCAGCAAATCCCTCAGTCAGAGAATGCACGAGCTCACACTCTATCGAAGTTAGCTAGTTCCGATTTAGTTGTCTCTAGCTGAACAGTATATATTGAAAGCTTACCACATCCCAGCATTGACGATCCCAAAGAGATTCTCCTTATCAATGGTCCCCTAGTTGGAAGGATCCCATAGAAGAATATCTAAGATATGACCGTTGTCGGAGTCCCCAAGGGAAGCGATAAAGCTGAAGCGAAAAGCCATTCACTACGCAATAATTGATGAGATTCTTTACCAGAAGTCATTTACTCACCCATATCTGTGGTGCCTAACTCTTGAAGAGGGGGATTACGTTGTCCAAGAGATCCACGAAGGAATTTGTAGTAATCACTTAGACACTCGAAATTTAGTTTACAAATCCCTTCGTCAGGGTTACTACTGGCCAACCATGAAGGTCGAATCTGACAACTACGTAAAACAATGCGACAAGTACCAGCACTTCTCCTCAGTGCCTCGACTACCTTCCACCAAGCTCAACCTAATATCTAGTTCCTGGCCTTTCACTCAATGGGGGATGGATATCCTCGGATCATTTCCCCCAGCCATAGGACAACGAAATTCCTTATAGTAGCGATCGACTACTTTACCAAGTGGGTGAAGGCCGAGCCTTTAGCTCAGATTACGGCAGCCACGGTCCAGTCCTTCATGTGGGCTCATTTTGTCACCCGGTACGATATACCACGTGTTCTTATTACAGACAACACGAAGCAATTCGATAATAAGCACTTCCAGGAGTTATGTGAAAAACTCGAGATTCAATATCGATTTTCATCGGTTGCTCACCCGCAAACCAACGGGCTGGCTGAAATAACCAACTGAACAATCCTATAAGAATTAAAAA
Organism: Dillenia turbinata; assembly: GCA_037126225.1. Lineage (NCBI taxonomy): Eukaryota > Viridiplantae > Streptophyta > Magnoliopsida > Dilleniales > Dilleniaceae > Dillenia > Dillenia turbinata. Next base: position 17,622,334 of record JBAMMX010000001.1, on the reverse strand, counting down.
CGATGCTAGATGATGCCAAGGGATAGTGGACCGAAGAGCTTTATGATATCCTCTGGTCATATCGCACTGCACCCCGAAGAGTAACAAGAGAAACTCCGTTCAATCTAACTTATGGGAGCGAAGCGATCATACTCGTGGAGATAGGAATTCACTTACTTCAGGTGGCCCAATATGATGTTGGGCAAAATGAAAGTACCCTGCGTGAAAGATTGGATTTACTTCCATAATTACGAGAATCCGCATCAGCACAAATGGCGGCTTATCAGCAACAGATGATACGATATCACAATCACAGAGTTAAGAACCAAATGTTCAGACCAGGCGAGCTAGTACTAAGGAAGGTGGAGCTACTGGTCAACCCCAACCCGGGGGCAAACTAGCTCCTAACTGGGAAGGCCCACATCGAGTGCATTCCGTGGTTCGACCGGGAATCTATCGCCTCGATAACCTAGAGGATTGACAGTGCCTAGGACCTGAAAGTCGGAAAACCTACGCATATACTATTAGTAAACTCGGGAATTATTTGCGGCCAGAAGGGCCAACTCAGTAAGAACCAAACGATTTCCCTCCTCTATCACCAGATCTTATCGTTCATACGTGTCATCAATAAAAGATGAAACTCCCTGAACGGGTGGACACGACCCCTCTATCTAAAAAATTTCTTATTGCATGGCGGGCCTAAGTCACCCAAATCTTATCAATCGTACGTATCGTTAATAATGGATGAAACTTACTAAACGGATGGACACGACCCCTCTATCTAAAAATTTTTTTATCACATGGCGGGACTAAGTCGCCCAGATGCGATCATTCGTACGTGTCGTCAATAAGGGATGAAACTCCCCGAACAGGTGGACACGACCCCTCTATCTAAAAAATTTTCTATCGCATGACGGGTCTAAGTCGCCCAGATCTTATCGATCGTACGTGTCATCAATAATGGATGGAATTCCCCGAACGGATGGACATGACCCATCTATCTAAAAAATTTCATATCGTATAGTGAGTCTAAATCGTCCAAATCCTATCATTCGTATGTGTCGTCAATAAGAGATGGAACTTCTCGAATGGGTGGACACGACCCCTCCATCTAACGTTTCTATCGAACGACAGGTTTAAGTCACCCAAAATTTATCGTTCGTACGTGTCGTCAATAAGGGATGGAACTCCCCGAACGGGTAGACACGACCCCTCAATCTAAAAGTTCCCTATCGCATAGCGAACTCAGATCACCCACTTCCTATTGATCGAACGTATTATCAATAAGAGATAGAACTCCCTGAACGAATGAGCGCGACCCCTCAACCTAACTATCGAACGTTTGGTAGTTCGAAAGACCGGTATTACTCAACATCTCAGTATGGAGCTTAAAGCTAGGAGCTGATCTACTCTGACGAGAGTTGAAGAAAAGTACAAGAGAACAAAAGAAAACAAATACAAAACTCAGGTAAGTAAAGCATAACCTTTTATTTATCCTTATGCAAGAAGTACACTCGGTTATATGAGTATGTATACAAGTCCCTAGGTCGGACTGACTACACCTATAAGTACATAATGGGGTCACTCGAAGATACGAAAACCACAGTCCCTATGCTGGAGAATACAAAAATAAATGTAGTGTTAGGGACAAGAGAAGACTGAGTTTGGGTTTTGCAGCCCCCAAACAACTCGAACTCAGCCTACCAACCGTAATAAGATGATGAAGGGGAAGCTGGATAGATCACCCAAGGCGATACAAGACGCGCTTCTGTCGCCGATGGATGATCTCACTATGCCAACCGAATAATGGCCGACATAATAAGATCTCATTATGGTGGTTCCCCTCCTTAATGAGACTCATTCCAATATAAGTTATCCGAGCCATCGAGCTCTGCATACCAAAATGTCTCACGAAATAACTTTCGAAAAGGAACCACTCTCAGCAAAACTCTCAAAGAGGAGGAAAAACCTCAATTCTTTGCAAAAGAAAACAAGTACCCGTCATGGCTATTTATAGCAGTAGAGAAGCAAGCTCTAATTAACTCAGGGAAGGTGAAACGGCTCAGTGAGAATAGTTTGTCATAAATGGAGAAATAAATTGTCTTCAATTCCCCAGGAAGAGGTCACTTCCGATGAGACACACCTGCGTTCGCGGTAAGAAAGTGGAATGGATTAGGACGAACCTAGCACCCCTATGTTTCTGTAACGTATTAAGCACGCCTCACCCTAATAGGTCTCTACTCATGGTGCTTAATTACCAAGATGACCATGAATTGGAGGTAAATGATGGGATATAGCCCTAGACCTAATTAGAAGGGCCAGCTCTCGAAAGGCCCACATACAAGGCCTACAACGGACAGCTACCGATCGATGTTCAATACGACTATCTACCGAAGGGTCTTAGTCGACCGAGTCTCTCGAACAATAGAGCCTTGATCGCTCCGCCAACCGAACAAGATTCATTAAGCAAAAGTAATCTCCCCGATAGGGTACCTAACTATTAGTCTATCGAACGAATGGACCCTGAGGACCTTTTATAGGTCGAACGACCAATCAATAGTCAATAGCTCTAACGATTCTAAGGAAAGGTTGAAATATCTCCGATCTCCTACTTAAGAACAATATCTTTAGAATCTTTCAGTTAAACAAAGAATCCTCCCTAAAAACAAGAGATCCCATACGATAAAGATTACGATCAATTCAGAATATTGAATTCTCAAAATTTTCGGATCAGTTCGATAAGGAAAGTAGGGTTGAAGCACCCCGACGGTGCACTACTCTTGCAGGTATAAAACATCCTAAAACCATCCAAACCACGTACGCTCCTTTGGCCTTACACCTTGAACACTTTAATCATAGAGAACCTCTCACTCTTTGAGCTCTCAGTTTGTTTCTTTACATTCGAAAATTGCTCTTTTTAATTTGAGCATCGGAGTCTCGCCCGCCGGAACACCCTCCGACGGTTTTTACAGGTCTTACATCCTTTCGACGGTAGCCGTTCGAATCAATAAGAAGTCGGTATCTGTAAAGTCACAACCCACCTCCAATACTTTCATAAAAAAAACTAGGGTTTTAACGTCTCGAATGTATACAAAATTCATACACAGAGATTATATATACATCATACATAGCACACAAAGACATAACAGTGATCTCTTTCAATCTTTTTCTCTTTTCAAAAATCGCTCTTTAACTTGAGCGTCAGAATTTCCCCGTCGGAGTATCTTCTAGTGGTATTTTGTAGCTTTTCGAAAACCACTCTCTAATTTGAGTGTCAGAATTTTCCCGCCGGAATATCTTCTAGTGGTATTTTGCAGGTTTCATTGATCAAGATTATCCAATAGCTCGTCATCCCATTCAAATCAATAGAGCTATCACCTGTGGAGTAAGACCCACCCCCAATTGTTTCCAAAGCCTTTCTTCCACAAGATAAAAAGAAAGGGGATGATTAGTGTAGCAAAGCATGATTACAAGGATTCCCTAATCCTATAAATGTTGAAATTAACTTATACTATTAATACTTAAAGCAGACAACTAAAGACCAGACCATTACCTTCGTGCCATTCAATATCAATTTAGATTTGGAATTTCCAACATATTCCAAAACCAATTTCTTTTGTCAAAAGCAGAAATGTTTAACTTTTGTAATCTATTAAGGTAAAACATAAGTGACTTTGGGCTATTGACTCTATTCTTTGTCCTTATGCGTCCGGAAACCATTGAGAATGAGTTTCCAATGATCTTGTCTGTTTTGGGTTAGATTTAAAAGATTGAAGAGATAGGATTAATTATTCACCATTAATAATTAAAGTAAAAAGTGATATCAAGGAGTTAATTTTTAAATTAAATTTTATAATTAATTAAATTAGATTAATCAAATTTTTATATGATTATAAAAAATGAAAAATTAAGTAAAACTATCACAATCGTTGGTCCTAGTTAAATGGAGTTCAAAAGATAAAAATAGGGTTGTGTTGCTTCTCGTGTGGGAGGGGTCAGACTATAATCTTGCCTCTGAAAAATTCACTCAAATTGCTTTTGGAAATAAGCCGAGTTTGAAAAGAAACTAAAAACTTTTAACCATACTATATATATATATATATTACAAAAAATTCTTTTTACATTAAAAAAAAAAAAAATTCGTGAAGACATGCCCTTTGACCTTTGGAGGCCAGTCTTTTTTTTTTTTTTTTGGGTGAAAAATCGATTTAGACCCATACGATTAGAGCTTACAGTTAAATATGAGATTCAAACAAAAACAATAGTGATAGATTTTTGATCGAATAAAATTTTTATTTTAATTAAGAATATTATAAATAAAATAAAATAATTATTATAACTCAAAAATTGAGAAGAGAAAGGAAAAATCTCTTCACAACTATGATTTGTAAAGTTTTAATAATGGTTCATGATTTGTAAAGTCCAACATCATGGTCTTTAAATAGATTCACGGGACAACAAGGTGCCCTTCATCTTACTTTCTTTCTTCACTTTAACATTTTTCTCATCGTCTTCCCTTTTTTTCTACTTTTCGCAAGTGATTCAATTATATAAATAAATCTCAACACATGCAAGAATTAAAATTTCTGTTGATATAATTTTAATAATACTATCCCCTAGCAGTAGAGTTTCCTCACTTCTATCATATCTATTTCTTGATTCAATCATGTTTTGTTACATCTCCTTGTATCAAAAAATAAAAATAAAAACTATTTCTATACTTTTTTTTAATAAATAAGTTGTTCGATAAAATATTTTTTATAAACTTTATTTTTAATGAAATTATCATATAAGGTATACATATAAAGTATAATTTTTTCCTTTCATCATCGATTGATTAAAATTCATCTATCTATATTTTAAAAATAAAAGATATAAATACTAATAACTAGAATAAAAATAAATTAATTATTTTTTTAAACTATTAAAATCAAACATTTATTAATATAAAATCATTTTTATATAATATAAAGAAATAAAAAATACAAAAATAATATAAGTCATATATTTATGTACACTCAAGTCATATAAATGAAATAAAAAAATATTTATGAACATATTTGAAATTTATAAAAAAAAAAATTTAAATCTACCTAAATCGTAGCATTTATGAACATATTTATGACATGAACATAAAAAAACAAGAGGTGAACGAACCCCAACATAAGCACTATGCCCTATTTCTTATATAAATTATAAATATATCAATGTCATGTGGGTTTAGTGTCACGATACTAAATTTATTTAACTAAAATCTAGAATTTAAATATTAAAATAGAAAAACAGGAGTCAAGAGAGTAACTCTCTTAATTAGACTCTACAACTATTTGAATTAGATTAATTTAATTTTTAAATATCGATGATCAAGTATAAAAAAATATAAATTATAAATATATGTTGAGTTGAGTTAAAAATCTCTGCTTAGAACTATAAATAAGTTAATAAACTGAATTAACAATGAACTACATTTAATTTAGGCATAATTAAGTAAACAAGATAATTACTTTGAAAATATATTTAGACATAATAGTCTAAAAATAATTGTTGAATTAATTAAATGAGTTATAAATAAAAATATTGCTAGATTTGTTTAGAGGTCTAGGAAGTGTGACTCAAATGCGAAACTAATGTTAATTAATTGTTAAAATTTTATGGCTTGAGTTACTAAATCTTGTGTTATTTTGATAATTAGAACATTTTTATTTGAATTGACTATGTGTTCCTTTGGCATAACTTTTTTATTTTTTATTTTTTATTTTTTATTTTTTACTTTTCATCTTCTTATAAAAGGAAGTTTAATCAAATAAAATTTCATCTTCTTATAAAAGGAAGTTTAATCAAATAAAATTCATTCTCTTTAAAAGTAGTTTTTTTTTTTAAATAAAAAATTTGAAAAAATAACATTTAAGGAGAATCTTCTGCGGGGAGCTTTTTTTCTCCTTTATTTTAATAATCCAACTTTTCCAGAATAATAATTTTTTATTCCACTATACCTCACTTGAATAATACCAAATAATAAATATATTTATACTACAAATATGTTCATAAATATTATGATTTGGGTGGGTTTAAATATATATTTTTTTAATTCCAAATATGTTTATTAAATATTTTTTATTCAATTTATATGATTTGGATATTTATAAATATATGATTTGGGTGGATTTAACTATTTTTTTATAAATTTTAAATATATTCATAAATATTTGTAATTTGGGTGAATTTAAATATTTTTTTTATAAATTTTAAATATGTTCATATATATATTTTTTTAATTCCTTTGCACAATTTGGGTGTTCATAAATATATTACTTATATTATTTTTGAAATTTTTAATTCTTTATGTTATATAAAAATAATTTTATATTTATAAAGATTTTATATTTATAAATATTTGATTTTAATTATTCAGAAAAATAATTAATTTATTTTTATTTTAATTATTAATATTTATATATTTTGTTTTTAAAATATAAATATATGAATTTTAATCGAAGTAAGTAGAAAAAATTATATTTTGCGTATATTTTTTATGATAATTTTATTAAAAATAGAATTTATAAAAGATATTTTATTAAATAATTTATTTATAAAAAGAAGTATCAAAATAATTTTTCAAAATAAAAATTTAAATGATTTTTAAATTTTTTTAAATAATTAATTTTTATTTTTTCCTCGGATAAAAATAAAAAAATTGTGCCAAACATGTTCTAAATCGCCATTACGCTTGTATTGTAAGCGGCAGATGATGATTGGTGGGGATGCTTATCAATATCCAAGAACGTGCAGACAGGATAGCAAATTCAAAGGCTGCCCAGCCCCCTCCTGCCCCCCACTCCTCACTCGCTCAGCACGTGCTTCATCATAGACTTATCATGTGACTTCCCTTGCTCTCATCATCACCTTTCTCCCTCTCTTTCTCTCCTGCCCCTTTTCACAGATTTGCTTCTCTCACCCTGCTCCCCTCTCATCCTCCTCTTTGCTTCCATTACTGCAGCTACCCTTCTTGCTCTCTCTCTCTCTCTCTCTCTATAAAAGTTTCCTCTTCAATCGTACTTGCTTCTGGTTTCCAAACAAGAAGAGAATAATCTCTCAAACTTGAGCTTCAATGAAGGTTTAGCGTCTCGAAAAAATGGGCTGCTTCCAGTCCAAAACAGCTCACCATCAATCTCCAGAAGGCTGTTCTCCTCCAGACACCAAACCGGACTCAGGTGCTCTCCCCCTCCCTCCCTCCCTCTCTCATTTGACTAGTGTTTGACTTTGAACGTGTGTATTTTGAACATTTTTCAGCTAACGGAGATCAGAGCGTGCAAGATCAAAATCAGATTCCTGCTTTCAAAGAGTATGGACTGAACGAGCTTCGAAAAGCCACCAATGGTTTCAGCAGCGAATACATTGTCTCAGAGAGCGGAGAGAAAGCTCCAAATGTTGTGTACAGAGGAAAGCTTGAGAGCAATCGCTTGGTTGCTGTCAAACGCTTCTCCAAACAGTCTTGGCCTGATGCCCAACAATTTGTGGTAACTTTTCCTCTTTTTGGACATCCTTTCTCTTTCTTTATTTTGCTTTTTGCTGTCTAGGAAAAGTTACTTTATGAACACCTGATACAAAGTAGTTTGCATTAAGATTTGATTTTCTTTCCTTTTATTTTCCCTCTGATTTTTGTATTTTTGGGTATTTTTAATTTTTTCGATTGTCCTTCTCCTTTTCTTGTTCAATTGGGTTAAAATAAAATTTTGTTATCAGAATGACAGAATCTAGGGTTAAATTTTGTGAATAATTGGAATACCCAACTGGGTTTTCTTTCTATGTCTTCTCAGTTTCCTAGAACCATTAGTCAAAGCTAATGTTTTGCAGTTTCCTTTGAATTGATTGTATTTAACTTGCCGAGTCAATTTTGCTTTGGCCCGCAGAAGGGGAAAAAGGGAAGAAAGAAAAGGTCAATATTGTTTTCAAAAAATTTGAGCCCACATATTGGGTTTTCTCGCTGTGCTTGCCTTTGTCCGGTTTGGGGGTATTTTGTAAGCCTTATGGTTTACCTGATTTACAAGCGGACATCCCAGGAGTAGTGACGCACCTGCTTTTATCAAAAAAGCTTAACAAAATCAATATCCTCAGAACAAATATTTGGACTTCATTTGTACTGTTTTCGGAAAAGTCTTTCTTCGGGTTATCTTTGATTTTGTTTAATTTCCTAGTCAGATGTTATATTTCTATGATTTAAGCTTGTTATTGATTAATATGTATGGCAGGCAGAAGCTGCCGGAGTGGGGAAAGTACGGCATAAGAGATTAGTCAATCTTATTGGATGCTGCGCTGAGGGGGATGAAAGGCTCTTGGTTGCGGAGTATATGCCCAATGATACTCTATCCAAACACCTTTTCCATTGTATGATTCGTAGCTCAGCTTTTGTTCTGTTCCCGTTTTCAGATTGTGAGTTAAGTGATGATGCCATTTTGTCTGTATGCCACAATTTTGTGGCTTTGTGCATATTTCTTATTAGGGGATGCTCATCTTTTGAATTATCTAAAAAAAAATTAGAAATAGAAGATAACGTTTGCTGATATGAGATGAGGGTTAGCATGTAGCAAAAAATCATGATTTAAGTCTGGACTCTGAAATTGTTATGCATAGGGGTGAATTATTGCATTCCGCATCATTGCAGGGTGGGAATATAATAAATATTTACTGTAATAAATAGTGAAATTGATAAGATTTAGAATACTTAGCCGAATAATCTCTATCTTATTTATAAAAGGTGATGTGTTTCGTATATATACAATTAAATAGAGAAGAGAATAGAAAATTAATTTCTAATTTACTCCTAATTTAACTCTTAATTTACAGTCATAAAATAGGAACTAAATCAATCATACAAATCAATCATAATTATAATTATTTTCCTAAAATAAACATTCCTAATAAACATTTCAACACTCCCCCTCAAGTTGGAACATAGTTATCAATTATGTCCAACATAGACAAGTGCTCTTCAAATCTGACTCGTGGTAAGCCTTTGGTTAAGAAATCCGTAAGTTGTCCGTTGGATGTAATGTAGGGTATACACACAAGTCCTTCTTCAATCTTCTCTTTAATGAAATGTCTATCCACTTCTATGTGTTTAGTACGGTCATGGTGAGTTGGATTATGAGTAATACTGATTGTTGACTTCTTGTCACAGTACAGCAGCTTAGGATTCTCATCTGGAAGTGAAAGCTCATTTATAATTCTTTTTAACCATAGAAGTTCACATATTCCTTGTGTAAGAGCTCGAAGTTCAGCCTCAGCACTGCTTCTTGCTATCACCGGTTGCTTTTTGCTCCTCCAAGTCACTAGGTTGTCCCATATAATGTACAATACCCAGTCGTAGACCTTCTATCACTAGCTGACTCAGCCTAATCAATATCAGTGAATGCCTTTATATTCCTTGAATCATTTTTCTTGAAAACAAGTCCCTTCCCAGGAGTTTCCTTAAGGTATCTCAAAATACGGTGAACTGTTTTTAGATGTTCCTCATAAGGCTCATGTATAAATTGGCTGACCACACTAACGGCATAGGCAATATTGGGTCGTGTATGAGACAGATAAATTAAACGTCCCACCAACCTTTGATATCTACCTTTATCAACAGGGGCCTCTCCCTTTTTATACCCCAACTTGTGATTCTCTTCAATTGGTGTATTAACCGGTTTACTTCCCAGAAAAGGTCTCTCTGAGCAGGTCAATGATATATTTCCTTTGTGACACATAAATCTCTTTCTTTGATCTTGCATTTTCCATACCAAGAAAGTATTTCATAGGTCCGAGATCCTTGATTTCAAATTCTTTAACTAAAACCTTCTTCATTCTTTCTCCTTCGGTTGTATCTCCCCTGTAAGTAAAATATCATCAACGTATACAATTAGGACCGAGATCTTCCTATCTTGAGACTTTCTGAAAAACAAAGTATGATCAGTTTGATCTTGAATGTAGCCATATTTTTTCACCGTTTTTTAAAAATGATCAAACCAGGCTCTAGGAGATTGTTAAAATCCATAGAGAGATTTCTTTAGTCTGCAAACTGTATCAGTGCCATAGACATCTTCAAAACTAGGAGGAATATCCATAAAAACTTCTTCTGTCAATTCTCCATTTAGAAAGGCATTCTTGACATATAGTTGTGAAATCTTCCGGTGTAAATTAGCTGCAACAGAGAGAAGAACACGAATAGTGTTGAGGTTTGCTACCGGGGCAAATGTTTCTTGGTAGTCTATCCCATAGGACTGTGTGAATTCTTTTGCAACCAAGCGAGTCTTGAACCTTTCGATTGAACCATCCGAATTATACTTCACTATGAATACTCACTTGCACTCCACTGTTTTCTTTCCCTTTGGTATTGATTCACACTCCCAGGTTTCATTTTTCTTCAATGCTTTGATCTCCTCCATAACTGCTGCTATCCATTCTGGAATACTCAATGCTTCTTGGATTGACTTGGGAATTGTTATGTTAGTTAGATTAATAGCAAAAGCCTGATAGGAAGGAGACAAACTGCTATAGCATATGTAGTCTGAAAAACGGTGAGAAGTACAAGTTCTTTTTCCTTTTCTAAGAGCAATAGGAATATTTAAATTCTCAATAGGTGTTGAATTACTTGGATTTTCACATGTGGCATGATGTGTAGGAGAGCTCTAATTTGATGCATCATCAAGAACTAGTGGATCCAACGACTGGTTCTACACAAGTGTGTGAATTCTTTCATTTTCCTTTCTTTTTTCTCTCATAGACAAGTAATTTTGGACTTTGGAGTTTCAATTCTGTTTCTTTAGTGATTGTAGTGGGTATTTCTTGGTTTCAGAGGAATAGGAGTAGGAACGGGTGCTGAAAAGGGAGCAGGGTAAGAGTTGACAGGATTAACCGAGTTTGATTTGTTTGAAGGAAGAGTAGGAGTGGCAAATGTGAAACTTTCAGAGGTAGGAAGTGTATCCCAAAAATCATAAAAACTCTTTTCTGTGGTCACATTCTTCTCCTGAAGTGAGTTTTTGGTGAAATAAGGCTGATTCTCAAAAAAGGAAACATCCATACTAACAAACATCTTCTTAATTTTTGGATCAAAGCACTTATATCCTTTCTTTGTTGGTGAATATCTTAGGAAAACACATTTGACAGCTCTTGGATCAAATTTGCTTCGGTTGTGAGAATGGATATGAACAAAGGAGGTACACCCAAATATCTTAAGTGGTAAATTGGTAATTAGGCGGTTTGTTGGATAGATACTTCTAAACACTTTTAGAGAAGTCTTGTATCTTAGAACCCGGGTAAGCATCCTATTAATGAGAAATGAGGCAGTGAGAATAACTTCCCCCCAAAAGATTTTTGGCACATTGGTGGTGAACATTAAGAATCTAGCAATCTCAAGTAAGTGTTTGTTTTTTCTTTCCGCCAACCCATTTTGTTGTGGAGTGTTTATGCAACTACTTTGATGAATGATTCCATCTCCTTGAAGGAATGCCCCAAGAACATTTTTGAAATACTCACTCTCATTGTCTGTTCTAAAAATCTGGATTTGAATTTGAAATTGGGTTTTGACCATTGAGTGAAAGTTTTTAAAGATCTGCTATGTTTCAGATTTTGCCATCAAGAGATATACCCAACATAGTCTAGTATGATCATCGATAAAGGTAATAAACCATCTAGCCCCTGAGAAATTTTTAATTTGTGAAGGATCCCAAATGTCACTGTGTATTATTGAGAAAGGGGTGGAATGCTTATATGATTGGGTTGGAAAAGGGACACGATGTTTAGAAAATTGACAAACCTCGCACTGAAAGGAAGATGGATCTTTATTCTTGAAAAGAGATGGAAATAAATTTTTCAAATATGGAAAGCTAGGATGGCCGAGTCTATAGTGTCACAACATGACATTATTTTCACATAAGAAACAGAAAAAGACTTGTAAATCGAACTTTGTCTATTTGAGTCTTCTTTTTCGAGGTAGTAAAGTCCTCCACACTCTTAAGCATTGCCAATCATCTTCCCCGAAGCCAGTTCCTGAAATTGACATGAGAAAAAATCAAATTTAGCCTCACAATTTTGATCGTGAGTGAGTTTGCTAATGGATAACAGATTACATGTAAGCAAAGGAACATGAAGTACAGATTTTAAGGTTAGATTTCTTAACAAAATAATTAACCATTTCCCTGCTACGGTGGTTAATGAACCATTAGCAAGCTTTACTTTCAAGTTACCAGCACAAGGAGAAGAGTGAAGAACAATCTGTCATATGATCAGAGGCACTAGAATCTAGGATCCAATGAGTTTTATTCTCGGTTAGCACACTGAAGGTTTGAGAAAAATTACCTTTTTGTGCAATAGAGGCATATGGAAGAGAAGTTGAATTCAAGATTTTCATGAGACTTTCCATCTGTTCTTTATTGAGGGAAACTAGTGAACTTTCGGGTGTTGATTCTTTTGAAACCGTTTGAAGAGCTCTGCTAGTCACTTGATTAGATTGACCATTTTGCAAATGAGGAGGCTTTCCATGCAACTTCCAGCAAGTCTCGCAAGTATGACCAGGTTTTTTACAATGATCACACCAGGGTCTGTTTCCCTTTTTATTCCGAGTGTCGTTACCTCCATTTGAGGTATTAGAGAATCGATTGCTTTTGGCTGCCAGTGCTGATGATTCCGTTGCAAGAGTCTCTCGAGTTTCCTTTCCCAGCATAACGTTCCTTCTTCTTTCCTCCCTGCGGACTTCAGAGAAAACTTCCCGAGTGGATGGCAAGACCTCGCGTCCAAGAATCCTTCCACGAACCTCATCAAGATCGTTATTCAGACCAGCCAAGAAAGCAAAAACACGTTCTTTTTTTATCATTCTCTTGAATATGGCACTGTCTTGTGGACTATGTCATTCATAATCATAAAATAAATCCAACTCCTATCACAAGGTTCTGAGAGTATTGTAATATTGTAAGACATTTAGATTACCTGGTTTTGTATTCCGAATTTGCGTAGAAATTTCATAAACCTAAGTCGAATTTTCCAGATCTGAGAAAGTCTCCTTTGCAGCCTCCTAGATTTCTTGGGCGGTAGCAAGAAACATGTACGTCTTGTTGATTGACGGCTCCATTGAATTTATCAACCAAGACATGATTAGGGCATTCTCTGATTTCCAGATCTCAATCACTTTAGGACCTTCCTCCGGTTTCTGTATTGCTCCATTCAAAAAACCGATCTTTCCTCGTCCTCTCATGAAAAGCTTGACCGACTGGGACCATTGGAGATAATTTTCTCCATTGAGTTTGTGGGTGGTGATTGATTGAGTAGAGAGATTATCATGTGTCAAGAGAGTGGTTTTTGAAGAAGAGGATTTCGCTGGACTAGAATCAAGTGTGTGGTCACCCACACTTGATGTGCCGTACATGGTGGATTGTTCTGGAAATAATAAATGAGAAATGATGGTTGAACAAGATAATGAAAGCTTATGACAGGATTTTGATGCCAGAAACGAGCCTAGAGCTCTGATACCACGTGGAATCGGTAGGATTTAAAATACCTAACCGAATAATCTCCATCTTATTCATAAAAGGTGATGTGCTTCGTATATATACAATTAGATAGAGAAGAGAATATGAAACTAATTTCTAATTTAACTTTTAATTTACAGCCATAAAATAGGAACTAAATCAATCGTACAAATCAATCGTAATTACAATTATTTTCCTAAAATAAACATTCCTAATAAACATTTCAACATAAATAGGGGTAAATTGTTGCATTTCAAGTACGACCTGAACATATTGGCTTTTATGACTCCCTCCCCTTGCCCGGCGGGCCCCCCGCGATGGCCATGACTTCTGAGAGAGTTGCTATATTATGATGGTAAACAAGGAACTTGCTTAGGGTTTTTGCAGTTGTTAATAGGGATGAATGATAGGGCTTTTCATCTCAAAGCAGAATCTCTGCCATTTGTTTCCAACATGGGGATCTTCTAATGTAGTGTTAATCCTGTGAGTAGACCAAAAATGGTACAGAAATGGCATATTAATTGGAAGTGCATATTCAATCAAATGCAGATATTTCATTAACTCCTTGGAAAGTTATTGCTTTTAGCAATAACTATATGGTTATCAGGGAGCTTTTAAATTCCCTGATTCTTGTAAAACTACTACATGGTAGTGAACAGTGACAAAAATGATGCCTTTCTATGAAAGTAAGCATTCCATATGGTGCCATTTGAGTGACGCCCATCTCTTTTCCCCTGTACTGTGTGCTTATCCTTACGTAACATGTCTGTTGAAGTGTCCTTCTCCATGTCACCTTCTCTGTTTCAGATTCTTGAAAACTTACAAGTTTCTGGGTCCTTGAGATGCATCTTTGTTCCTATCTAGTCTATTGTTATTTGCTTCTCTATTTTTGCTCATTATAGCCTTGTTTTCTGTTAGACTCTTGTTTTAATTTGTGCATGTGTAAGAATTTGCAAAACAGACCAAGTCCTTTGTCAATTCTTTATAACTTATGTCATTTCTTCCAGGGGATAAACAGCCCTTGCCTTGGGAAATGCGTGTCAGGGTTGCATACCATATTGCACAGGCGCTGGATCGTTGTAATACAGAAAATCAGAAAATTTATCATGATTTAAATGCCTACAGAGTTATCTTTGATGAGGTATGCTTTCACTAATACACTTTAACGATTTATGCTTGTATGGAACAATTATAGACTCTGGGATGACCATGCAACAGGCTTGATGGGATTTACTCTTTGTTCCTCATTCTAATGCAAGTTTCAGAAATAATGCCACTCTATCTTTGTAAATTTTCAATTGCAATTGCAAATGTAAATTTTGCACAAATATGACCTCAGGCATAACGTGAGCTCATAGGAAAGCTGGAAGGGATGTTGCCCCTTTATTACATAACATGAGTGTTGGTTTGATTGTGTTGGTGCAGCAATTGCAATTTCATAATGTTATTGCGTTGAACTGAATTTTAGCGAAAAAGGTCTCCACTTGCTTCATTTGGTTGCAGTTGTCTGTCTTTATAATTTTCATATGGCAATTCTTTGTCCAAAATACGCATTGACCTGATCTTTACTTGCATTGTTTTTGGCTGGATAGGGTCTTTTACTTTGTATCTTATTCTATTTACTGGCCCCTTGTTTCAGGATGGTGACCCTCGTCTATCAAGTTTTGGCCTTATGAAAAATAGTCGGGATGGGAAAAGCTATAGCACAAATTTGGCTTATAGTCCTCCTGAATTTCTTCGGACCGGTAAATCATATCATCAATCTATACTTCAGAGTTGATATTGTTTTCAGGGTCCGGTTATATTGCTACTTGTATTCTAATGATTTACACTTGTATTCTAATGATTTACTCGCTTAGGCATAGTGCTTTTTAAGCACTTCTTTTGCCTCTCATTTATGCATAGTCTCACATGGTTTTAGGCAATACCTCTCTGTACTGTCAAAACATTATTTAATTCTTTTTTTTTTCTGGACATTAATTAATTCAACTTTATGATAAAGTGCAATTGATTGCCATTTTTCTACCTGACCAATTTGGTAAGGAGGGGAGTTTTGCTGCAAATGAATGTTAGGAAGGTGGAAGAAAGTGGTACAAGCATACATATTGTGAGAGAGAGAACTGGCATGGGAAGGTGTGGAAATGCCCCACACTTGTTTAATTCTAAACCCTGTTCCCTGTAATTTACTACCTAATCATGATGTTGTTTCTCCACTCTTAAACTCAAGTAAATTGAATGGGGAGTGATTTGAAATGTACAGGAGAAAAAGAACAACAATGTGCCAGATGATCACAATTACTCGAATATTGGAATAGGATGGGACTAAAAATGAGTTGCATTCACTTAGTGCCTTTTTTATTTTTTTATTTTTTTATTTTTTTTTTATTTTGTGGCAAGCCCCAGTTAGCGAAAGAGGGACTGCAAGATAAATTGCTTGGATTTTGCTTGCATCTTATATTCTCATGGAAACAGCCTGGATATTTTGCATGTTGATCTGGTAAATCATATTACTTGAGTCTTATGTCCTTGTTTTTGATGCTTATTTCAATTAGCTCGAAACTTTATTTTGAGCTTGAAGTATGTTGGAACTTTATCTTTGTCACCTTTATCTCTAAAGAACTAAATTCTTTTTTATCATGAAGAGTTGTTTTTGAATATAATGTCATTACGAGTTTCTGGAAACCTGTTGGACTCAAGTTTAATAGTTTCTTTACATGTGTGATTAAGCATAAGCCTGTCCTTGTTTCTATCTGTTTCTCAATATAATTAAATCCTAGAAGTTTGTCTAGGTGTTAGCCTGATTAGAAAGACTCAGGTACAGTTGTACTTGACCACAAGAATATCGATAGATCTCCGCGTTCTGTTCCTGGATGCTCTGCACTTCTGGAATCCATTACTACCCCTTCCACCACAGAGAGAGGTTTATTCGACTCAAAAGAGCAATCTTTTGAGCAAAGTTTCATGCTGCCTGGTAGTTGTGGGTAGAACAAATTGTAAGGAGCATATAAAATATAAAAGACTGTCAAATTCAGAGCAAGTTTAGAAATAGACATGTATTACTGAACGCAAGTAAAAATGAAACTGCCTTTCCAAACGTAGTTGAAAGTCTTAACAAAAGGCTAGAATGTGGATATTTAATGCTAACGATGAACACATGTTTTAGTTCCATGGATGTTAAAAAGTTGTTGAGAGGAACAAAAATATGTTCGTGGCAGACACTGAAGGAGAAGTTACTCGGAATCCGGCGATTGAGTTAAGCTGTCGCCCCCCCCCTCCCAAAAAAAAAAAAAAAAACCCGCTGCCACTTTTTTGGAGAATGTTGCAAAATGCTGTTAAGTTTTGCAAAGTGTTAGTGCTTTGAAATGCTTGGCGAAATGGATTCTTCTCCATAAATTTTAGCCCAGGCACGTGAAGCTGGGAAAAGGAATTCATCTGGGATATTTCGAATTCTTAGCATTCAGTAATTTTTGGTACCATTTGTTTACAAAACTGAGAGAAGTAGTTGTGCAGCTATTGGCAATTGTTGAGGACCTTAAGCTGCTGGTTTCATGTAATTAATTCCTGGATATAGATTTTATAGGTATGCACTTTTGACGTTCTCATAGCTGAATTCTTTTAATTTCTGTAGACATTACTTCACAAAAGCTTGCATGTCTGAAACATTATGAAAAGAATTAGACATGTTTCTGTTTGGATGGTGCTTTTCCATGCTTTTCCTGCCTTTTTTTGCTCAATATCAAATCAGCCTTACTTAACATATTCTGCAGGTAGGGTTATCCCAGAGAGTGTGATCTACAGTTATGGAACAGTTCTTCTGGACCTTTTGAGTGGAAAGCATATCCCTCCCAGCCATGTATGTTCTATTGCCTCTACTGTACAACTTGATCTGAAGTCTACATATATGATAGTGTTACATGGTCCTGACAGAGTATATCGTGTCTTTGACCTTCAGTGCTGCAAGTGACCTCAACCCCCCCTCCCCAAAAAAAAAAAAAAAAAAAAATCATTAAAGTGCAAAAGGGGCCTAGATTGCAACACATGAAATGGCTTTGCGAAGAGTAATGAAAAGGAGAGTTATCTCTCATCACAATAAAGAGCCATTCTATCATGCTTCTTGTACACCAAGCAGAACCCAATGAATTGAATAAAAGTTAACTTTTCCTTATATATATATATATATATAGGAACAGCAGCCACGTCAGTACCTCCTCCACAAAGCCAGCCATCACCCAAGAGATTTCCCTCATGACATTTCTCATCTTAATCATCCCTCTCCAACCACAATGAACAGAAGTTGGTTAATTGATTTCTCATCCTGCTTGCATAAGGAGTATACTGAAACCCTTCCTCTCTTTTGTATAGTATCAATACTTATGATGGTGACTCCCGAGAAAAAAAGGACGACTTTTGGTGCAGCCCAACCACACGCAACCTCTTATATGGAACTGCCTTTTGATTCAAATCTGTTTTTTGTGGTTTCAACATCTTGAAAATTGGAATTCTTATTATGCTGCTTTATAATTTGCCCGTCTGTTGTGAACAACAATATAAGACTAGGTCTTATGATGGCCTCTACTGATGCTGCACCACATTGTGGAGCAGATTGATTATGGTGTGTTCAATTTGTTAAATTCTTGCCAAAGGAGTGCGACCAATAAAACTACAACTGAATTTTGAAGCTGGTCACGGAGTGAGTTGATGAAAGTACAGCTAGCAAGCATGCCCTTTGCATGTTGGTGAAATTAAATATTACTATATTTTGGTGGTTCTAATAAGTTTGTTTTTATGCAGACTTTGCTTCTACATCTGAGAGTGCATTGTTTCTTAGTTTTTCCTCTATTCATTGATACCCTGTAATGTCCGTAGCAAATTTTTGATTAGAGCCGGAAATGTAGATACAAGTCACAGACATCTATTTTCATGATATTACTCCCTTTTGGATGCACCTTCCCTGTTCCGTGGCCTTACACTTTAAAAGTAATTTTGTTGTGTGAGCCATTTTAAATTTTCCAGAGTCGAAACTTTCTTCGTTTTCCAGTTGTTAATTTGATCTTCTTACAGAACATGGTAAAGCTAATTACTACTTGTACATACTGAAGATTATAGAAGTTATATTGCAACTTCAAATAATAAGCTTTTTCTGTAAATTATTTCCATTTTGTTTCTCCAGGCATTGGACTTAATAAGGGGAAAAAATGTACTGTTACTCATGGATTCATCATTAGAAGGGCAGTATGCAAATGATGATGCTACCAAATTGGTTGAGCTTGCTTCAAAATGTCTTCAATCTGAGGCTCGTGATCGACCTGATACTAAGTTTCTCGTCACAGCAGTATCGACCCTTCAAAAGCAGAAAGAGGTTACATTGCATAATGTTCTCAACATTTGGTCCTGTCTCAATATCATCAGTTTGGTTTGCTTGTATTAGCTAAAGTAGTTTCAAGTTATACCGACTTCTGATATGTGCTGGTTGTTATTCTAGGTGGCATCTCATGTGCTGATGGGGCTCACTAAAAGTACAGTGGTGCTTCCTACCATGCTTTCACCACTTGGAAAGGCATGTGCACGGATGGATCTGACTGCTGTGCATGACATATTGCTCAAAACAGGTTATAAGGACGAAGAGGGTGCAGAAAATGAGGTATTTGAACGGTTTATCTCAATCTTCATATTCGACTTCCTGTTTTCCTTCAAAACAAAACTGAAGTTCAATCATTAGCATTTAGTTCACTTGTCTCTTGATAACCATGATCTTTTGTCTTGCTACATTTTGATGTGAACTTTCTATGCTTTTCACGATGTAGCTTTCCTTTCAAGAGTGGACGCAGCAAGTGCAAGAGATGTTAAACACAAAAAAGTTTGGGGATATTGCTTTCAGGGACAAAGATTTCAAGAGTGCAATTGATTACTACTCAAAGGTTTGTAATGTTACATCTTCTGTTGCTGGACATCTAACATTGGCTATATGTACAGGCCACTGATCTTTTAGAAGGATTGTGAGGTCATAAGATGATTGATAGAATTTGTGTTGAGCAACGTGATTTTGAAGTGTTTTGTGGAATGCTAGAATTACATTCTGGATAGCTGTGGGTAGCTGAGAATTGAGTAGATGGCGTAATGGTCGAAAGTATTTGATAGTATGTAGCAAGAATTGTTTTTCATTAATTGTAATAGGGTATAAACTATGTCAACTAGTAGTAGAGCAGGGTTTTATATTTCTCTTGTTCAATATTTCTGTTCCTATATTTTTTGAGGCTTTAATTTCAACTACCTTGTCCAAAAGTTTTTGATTTTCAGAAAACTTTCTTGTAAGTATGTGATTGCTTGTAGCCTTAATATCATAGAGACAAGGTTAATGTATGTTTTAGGGTGTCTCAAGAAAAACATGACCAAGTTATTTTCTCCCTTTCATCTTTCCTTTGCTTGTGGTCGTTGCAGTTGGTAGTCATGATGTCTGTTCCTTCAGCTACAGTGTTTGCAAGAAGAGCCCTCTCTAATTTGATGATAGGACAAGCAGAACTCGCTTTAAGGGACGCAATGCAGGCTCAAGTGTGCATACCAGAGTGGCCCACCGCATTCTATTTACAGGCTCTTGCTCTCTCTAAGCTTGGAATGGAGACGGATGCTCAAGACATGCTCAATGATGGAGCTGCTTTCGAAGCGAAAAGACATAATTGTTGGCGCAACTGAAGATGCTATCCTAGCCTTAAAGGAGAGCACAATTCTGCAGTTCAGATTGTTGATTAACTTTAATGAAGAAAGAGGTGATGTAGGGGGAAACCAAATCATTGTAATAGAATTCTTTCCTTTTTTCTCTCTCTTTTGTTAGGCAAGGCTAGCGAATGACTTGGTGACCATACAACTAGAGGCTTGAGCAATCTAATGTATTTGGAAGAGACAAATAAGTTGTCAGTAGATTAATCTTTCGATTGAACTTCCTCCGTTTTGTACACTGACATCCCCGTGGGCATCTGTCACACTTGCAGCATTTACAAGTTTTGGCATGAAATTGCTGTTTCTAGTTTCAGATTCAGTTAAAAGCGCCTAGTCTCCGTCAAGAGATGTCTTCCATGGTTCCCCCCCCCCCCCTCCTTAATTCCTTGCTGGGTATTGTGTTTGTTCTTCAATGGCATTTGAGGAAATGTGACTGGCATATGACTGCCCTCCCCCAATATGCTAAGATAGAACTATGACGTGGGATTCGATCATGTGAGATTCGATACATCGATTACGTACGTGAGAGTTGATACCTCCGTGTTTGACTCATTTCGTTTTTGCGTAATATCATTTGATACATCGGATTTCGACTCATTTAGTTTTTGCGTAACATAATTCTCGACTTTCTATCAATTCTGAGAATGTCTTATTAATCTCAATTAATAGGCTTTCTTTTTTATATTAATTTATAATTTTTAATTTAACTAGAAGAAATCAAAATCTAGGTTGCCCCGTAATAGAAATAAAAAAAATAAAAATGGATACAAAACCATATAGAAATGTGATATTTTATAAAAATATAGAAAATGGAAACATAGACAAATGTGTAAACATAAAAAATATAAATATTTCATATAAATATTATTTATTTTATGAAAATAATAGAATAACCATATTTTATAATAAAAAATATAAAATGATGAAATATGTAATTATTAATTATAAGGTAAATAATATAAAAATTATAATTATAATTAAATAAATAATTCATTAAATATAAAAATATAGAAAATATCAGAATTTTTGTGTGTAAATATTAATTAATTTAATATGTTGAAACATTTTAAAAATGCTTCAAAAATAAAAAATATTTCTAAAATAGAAAATGCTAGAAACAAACACCAGTATTGAGAAGTTTCCATGCAACATAAACTAAAATGCCAGACTATTATGTGTGATAAACGCTGATTGTTGCTTTATGATTATGTATTGTTCCGGACAGTTTAATGATCACAATCTCTCTCTCTCAATCTGTAGATTTTAGGTTCAAATCTATATATAACAAAAAAAAAAAAGGAAAAGGCTAACTCAGTGTTTCATGTAATCCACCTTAAAGATAAATAAATAAGATATGTATCTCAAAAAGGTTGACTAAGCACTGATTGAATGTAATCCCATAATCCTAGTTCATCTAATTATATCATAATAAACTTTTACGGCATGAATGTGACAAAATGGTAATTTTTAGCAATTACAATTCACCATTCCTAATATTAGTTAAACCCGATGGGAAAAAATAAAAGCATCCATCAGAGTCGGTAGGAAATCGAATCACTCCAGGGACGCACACCGCTGCCTCTTCATGCAAATCTCTCTTTTATCATCATCATCATCTTTACTTCAAGTTTAATTTTGATTTTATTTGGTTGAATGCTATGTTCTATCTGCATTTGTGTGTCTGAAAAAAATGAAAATAAAAATAAAAATCAACAGAGTGATTATGTTTTCTGGCCTTGGGACTTTATACATACATACATACATACATACATGTATATATCTATATATAGATTCCCTGATTAATTGACTGCTGATTTGAGTGAATTATTTTGGAAAAGATGGGAAGAAAAAAGAAATAAAGCAAGGTTTTTGAGATGTTCTAACTCTGCAACACTTCTCTGTATTACAACACGATACAATATAAATACAAATATATCAAGATTTAAAAAATGTAATTATAAATAAAGAAATATCATATCTAGTTGTATTTTTAAAATAATTTCCTTAAGAAAATATTCATTTCTAAAAATATTCTTTATTTTTGGGATACCAAAAACATTCCCAACTCTATTTTATTTTCCTTTACGAATGTAGAATCCTAGAATCTATGTTTGGTCTTCTTTAGTTTCCTTTTTTATTCCTTTTCTTTTTAACTTTTATTGAAAAACATGAAAACACATCCGTTCACAAAAATTCAAACACTGAATTTTGAAAAAGACATTTGAACGAGAGTTTTTTACTCGAGACCCTTTTTTTATCTTTTCTATCTCATCTTTGCACAATAAAAAATAAAGGCCGGATTCGCTTTTATTTCCTTCCTTAGTTACCTCTATTCTTAGTTCCTCTTTTTATGCGATTACATCCTTTTTTAGGTTTCTTACATTCATTAATTACCCCTTATTCATAGCTTCTCTGTCTTTTTACATATCCATATCTCCCTCACACTCAACATTACATAAAGCGGCTTCTCTCGTTTTCTCTTTTTCTCGGCGTAGAACAGAACAACGCACCCTCCCTGTCTCTCCATCTCCTTTAATCCTCTCCTCACTCAATTCAGGTTTTTTGTTTTGTTGCTCTCTCTCTCTCTCTCTTTCTCAACATAATTTTTAAGGGATTTTTTCCAATTGAATATTTGAATTTTTTATTAATATAAAGAAAAATTAATAATATATTGATTAATTTATGATCTTTTTTTTTTTATTTATGATGGCAAAGACCTAACGTCTGCAGAAGATGATATTCTATGGAATTTCCCAACCCCAAAGGGGGATCTTCCTAATGATCGTTTCCTTATATTGATGATCAATTTTAATGTCTTCTTTTGAATTTTTAAATTCATTTGAAACTTTTTGTTATAGTCAAATGTTTGATTTTATGACTTTTTTATAGTTGAATGTTTGATATTTTCTGATTAATATTAAAAAAAAAATGGATAACTTATTAATTAGTTTATGAATTTCAATAATAGTAATAAAAAAAAATTACTTAGGAATATAGGTAATCTGAATTTTAAAGTTCTTTGTGCACGTTGGCCATTAACAGATAATTCTATAATATTTCATTTTCATGCTATAAAATCATTCATCCCTTTTATATTGAGAATACTAATGATTCTGTTTCCTAAAATGATCAAGAATACACATTTTCTGAATTTTAAATTGTAAATGCTACCACTAAACGAATGATTCTAGAGTATATTCATCTTTGTATTCTAAACTCTTTCCCCTAATAAACCTAGAATGCTCTAGAATGATTTTTCCCAAGAATCCTCTAGAACTCGCTCTTGTACTTATAAATCATCCTGTATCAATTTAGTTTTCTAATATGCCAAGAGGGTTTGGGATTTTCAGGAAATTTTTAACATTTTATGGCTGTGAAGAAATCGGGCAAGGAGGTTCATGCGGAGCTTGTAAGGGAGTTGCTGATTGCAATTTCTCATAGCTCACCAGAGGTGTTGTTGAATTCCAATCTTGGGTCTGAAGGCTTCGATAGTGCAGACTGGGTTGGACTAAAAAATGGCTCCGGAACTGGAGAGTACAGGTCAGAACTGATTTCCATTTCTCAATACCCAGAACCTGAAGTTCCAACACCTGCATCTGAAAACCAGTTTGAATGATTTTCCATGGCAAGCGTTTGTGATAGTTCATCAGGACGTTGTGTTGAAATTTAGTACTCTATGGTATGTACGGATATGTACTCAAATGTGGTGACCCTGGCAACCTCTAATGGGAAAGATGCTTTTGAAAATTCTTCTACCCTTGTTTTGGCTTCATGTGCTTTTCAATGGAAAAGACTGCGCATGGCTTTGTTTGGCTGTTGAGGTTTCTTGATGATCTCACTAATGCTCCTCCTACGTTCTTGAATGTGTGCCGTTTGTAAGGATTCTATTGCTCGGAAGAGGAACTAGAATCATAAATGATGAACTAGAATCGGACCTTGTAGACACGGTTGTGATTCTGATTCCAGAACCATGAATTTGGTCAACGATTTTTGAACAATTGACGACAGTTTGGTCCAATCTGAATTGTGATCGTATTTAACTAATCGCGGTTGTGGTTTCGATTACCGAACCAAGAACTCATAAATGGTTTTTCAAACTATTGATCATGATTAAATTTCGAACTCTTGATTAAGAAATCTAACACCGTTATCCATTAGGTTCCATTAGGTTAACAATCTGTTCGTTTACACAGTCACATACTAGGATGATATACTTTTAATGGTATTAGGGAAAGAATCATAAAGCCCGTTCAAAAATGAAGCAAGCTGTTCTGATATTCCACTCATGCTTAGAGCTGGAACTGCAAATTTATGAAACAAATTTATAACGTTCATTTGGTACATATTTACCATGGGCTTAGATGTAAAACATTTTCTTTTATGACTTAAAATCTCCAAGTTCAGTCATCCAACAATCTGCTAGCCAATTTCGACAACCTACAGGTATTTACAGGAACCAGGGCAAAGGTGGCAACATAGAGAATGGAAGGGAATGAAGAAACAGATTTTAATTACAGGAAAATTCAATAGACAAATTCACTGGAGATGGAAGTATTGAGATGAACTTTGAAATATTTGGCTTGAAATTTCAAAAGCAGTTTCTTGGGTCAGCACATGATGAACATAAGAACATAGTATTCAAATACTTAATGAACTTCTTCTTCCTCACAGAACTTGGTGTATTCTTTTGGACCCATTAAGGATTCCAAGTCTGATGGACTGCTCGGCTTCACCTTGATCATCCATCCATCATCGTACGGGCTTGTATTGATCTATAAACATTGAAAGCAAATTGTGATTTTAAGTGTTGCTAAACTTTTAAGAATTAGTAAGTACTGCAAACAGGCCGTCATGGTCAAGTTTAAGGTTTGGATAAATTACCAAGCCCGGCGTCTCGGTGAGCTTTGTGTTGACCTCAACAACCTCACCAGATATTGGGGAGTTAACATCACTGGTTGCTTTAACACTCTCAACAGCTCCAAAGCTTCCTCCCTTTGAAACTGTGCTGCCGGATTCAGGCAGCTCCACAAACACTACTTCTCCCAAATGGTCCTGCCCAAAACAGGGAAAGCCTAATCAAATTTCAGATGCCCAATCCTTTTATATGTTGTTTAAGAGTTTTATAGAGGAAGAAGGAAAAAGAATATAGAGAGATTTTCTGTGCTTGGACCTAGACTGTGAGAAGAGTTTGGAATTGCACCTCCAGTGAAAGGTGCAAACATCCTAAAAAGTATAATGCAAAAGTCGGCATTTCTAATTATCTCTTTTAAGTTCAAAATTAGTTAAATCTGATTTGATTCAATCTTTTTTCTTTTGTACATAAGAAATCTTAAAATCGAAAGAAGAGGGTGGAATGGTACTAATTGAGTTATAGCTCATTGACTGATATGATTCAATTTATACTAATATCTAATTTTATTATATACAATTACTCATTTTTTTTGTGTATACTATTGATATTCGAAATCATACATTAATTAATTCGATTCAAGACTTGTAGTGGTCCATTCTGGAGACTACTCTCTCAATATAATTTTTTTTATTTCGAAGACTCGAATTCAAGATTTTTATTAAGAAATTTAGTGTCATATCCCACTAGATTCACTATCCGTTGGTACAAGCACTAATTATATTACATGATATAAACAAGTAAAATACACTAGAAAATTAAATTTTTATAAAAATTGATTCGTTTGCACATATTATCCTATTGCCCCGGGGTGTAGTGCCGTTTTTTTTTTTGGGGGGGGGGGGGTTAGATAATATTTCAGCTTGTGAGTTCTATGTAGTCTGGCATTCCAAGGCAAATGGGGTGTCCAGGACCGGCCTTGGTCTATACAAAGATCGCAGCATGACCCAATCTAGCTCGGCCCATCCCATGGCAACATCTGGGAGGAACAAAATTTAACTTTTTTTCATTAATTATCATTTTCCTAGTTAAATTCCTAGTCAGGAGTAGCGAATAACGCAAGCCCTTAATTTGTCCTCTCATTTTTGAAAAGCGAAGACTTTCAATGGAAAGGAGAAATAATTGAGCAACCATTGCAAAAAACAGAAGTTTTATTTTCCATGGTCAGTCAATGAGCTTCGGCGCAAATGACACATTTTCTCTCCCGTTATAATTAGATGGGATTCGATTCTCAATATGCATAAAAAAAAAAAAGAAAAAAATTCCCTGGTCATATACCACTTCGAAATCTCTGTACCAGAAAAACAGGAATTCTCAGCAAAGGGAATTTTAGTTCAATCATTGCTTCCCTTATAGGCAAGTTCAGAATCAGTGAACAACGTATATTTTAAAGCACAAGAATGTCAACCATGTAATGCGCCAAAAATATAAGGATTTGAGAGAGAGAGAGAGAGAGAGAGAGAGAGTGAGTGAGTGAGAACCTGAGCATGGTCAGTGATGCCGATTATAGCAACTGGGCCTTCATGCTTCACCCATTCATGTGTTGGGGCATATTTCAATCCGTCCAACACTGCAATTTCAACAGTTGGGTGTCAATCAAATCAACTCTGTAGACCCCCCCCCCCAAAAAAAAACAGCCATAACCCTGAAAAAAATAAAAACAAGCAAAAGGCTGTAGCCAGGGAAAACCTGTAGAGAAGCATCTAGAGAGGGAAAAGGCAGAGGAGAGATGAGCTTTGGCGGCACAAGAGAGTTTGAGTGCATTAGCAGTTGAAGAAGCCCACATTCTCAGTGCCATATTATTTGTCTATCCTTTTATTTTTGGTACCTCTCACTCTTTGTTTGGTTTTGGTTGGCTCAAAGACATAAAAGAAGAGTTTTTCCCTCTCTGTATGTTGGCCTTGAGTTTTTATTATCTTGGACGAATGGTGGGCAACGAAAGCCTCATCTTATGAGTCAACACACCAGAGACCCGTTGCTCTTTTACTGTTTCATTATCATGTGACACAGTGGAGGAGTCAGGTGCAAGAGCAATGACACAAAATATTTTTATAAAACAAAATGATACGTTAATGGCTTAACTCACGATTTTAATAGTGATAATATCTTAGATTCAATAAAAGTAATATTTATTTGATATATAAAAATTAATAGAATTATTTTGGTTTAGTAAAAATAATTATCCATCCCTTTTTTTACGTGACTACTATTGATGTGACATATTTGTACTCATCTTCATGTATAAGCCACCCTTGGGTTTTTTTTTTTTTTTTTTTTTTTATATCATCGGTATTTGAACTCATATTTTAATTAATCTGTTGGAGGTGGATTATGACTCCACAGATACCAATTCCTTGATGACTTGAACGGTTACCGTCGATGGAGTGCAAGATCTGCAAAAACTGTCGAAGGGTAATCTGGTAGGGGAGATTTCGATACTCAAGTCAGAAAGAGCGGTTTTCGAATATAATGAAACAAACTGAGAGTTTTAGAGAGGGAGAGATTCCATGTGATCAATGTACCCAATGTGTAAAGTCAATAGAGCGTACCTAATTTAGAAAGTCTGAAGGTGTCTTATACCTAATAGGCTCATGTGCTTTCGGGGCATTACAACTCTACTTCCCTTATGGGGATGGTCCGAAAATCTTGGTATTTAAATATTCCGAAACATTCACGATTTTTATCGTTTGGAAAGTTACGAGATTCGGGAGATTCTTTCCTTATTGGTAAGATCCAAAGAGAACCGTTTCTAAGTAGAGAACCAATTGTATGAGGACGTTCTAATCCCTTCTTAGGTTCGGTTGGATCATCGGTTTTCGATCAATTATTAATTATTGTGGACCCCTCGGAGCTTGTTCGTTCGTTTGCTAAGACCAAAAGCTAAGTGCCTGTCCAGGGAGATAAATCCCATAATGTTCAGGGGTCGGGGCGATTAGACCCCTTTGACAGATCGTTTCGTTTAGGATAATCGTTCGGTAGCACCAAGCTAAGATCATCCAAAGAATGGTTCCATCAGTTCCCCCTAATGGAGTAGTCACCGCTGAATCGTGGGTTTCTTTGTTTGGGGGCTTCTCAACTGTGAGCTTAATGGGTCCGAACTCTTCGAATATCAATCCTTTGGGGGACATTCCATCACAACCCATTGGGGGACGTTCCATCATTTGCTCCTGACTCATAGTCATTTTGACAAATAGACGCCATGAGTAATGACTCATTAAGGATATAAGTCCGAGTTGAACGAGGCGTATATGATACATTACTAAAGCATAGAACCACTGGACTTCTTTCTCGATCATTCCACCTTCTTTATGAGGGCAAGTGCGTCTTATTGAAAGTGACTTCTTTCTGGGGAACTGGAGAAAATTAATTGCTCCATTTATGAAACGTTATCCTCGCTGATTCGTTTCACATATTCTGGATTAATCAAGGCCCGTTCCCTTGCGGTTATAAATAGTGACGATGGGTGCTCGTTCCTTCCCATGGAGAATTGAGACTTTTTTTTTCTTTCTGAGAGTCCTTTTGTAATGATAGTCGTATTTTTTCAAGAGCTGTTCCACAAGACATATCGATATGCAGAACTTTATAGCTCGGATAACTTCTACTAGAGTAAGATCTCATTAAGGAGGGGGACTAACATAATGAGACCTCATTATGTTGAACGTTAGTCGGTTGGCATGGTGAGACCATCCAACATCGGTGGAGACATGTCTCGTACCGGTTTGGGTTAACTGTTCGAGTTCCCCTCGACCGTCCAATTATGGTGAGGGTACGTCTCGCACCATTTTGGTTAGTAGGTAGGGTTTGGGTCGTTTGGGGGTGGCAACACCCAAGCTCATGTCCTCTCTTGTCCCTAGCACTACATAGGAATTACTATTTTTGTACACTTCAGCGTAGGGATTGTTGTTTCTTTATCCAAGGGCAGCCCTGCTATGTACTTTTCTTGGTGTAATAGGTCTGACTTGGGGATTTGTATACTTACTCATGTAACCAGACGTGTTCCTTGTGTAAGAGTAAAATAAAAGTTATACTTTACTTACTTGACTTCTGCTCTTGTTCTCTTTCGATGTCTCTTGCTCGTTTGATTGCATGAATTTTTTCGATTCTCATCAGAGTGGATCAACTTTTAGCTTTGGACTGTGTGTGGAAATACTAGGCAATACTGGCCATTCAAGTCGTTAGATTTTAAGTAAGGGACTCCGTTCGGGAAAACCGAGCGACACTGCCCGTTTTGGAAGTTTCATCCCAATAGAATCAGGGCGACTTAAGCCCAGCGTTAGGTAGGAAACATCGGATAAGAGGGCCATATCCACCCGTTCGTGGAGTTATATCCCTTTTTGATGCCACGTTCGGTCAATAAGAAACTTTTGATAGGAGGGCTATGTCCACGCGTTCAAAGAGTTACATCTCTTTTGATGACATGTTCGATCGATAGGAAACTTTTGATAGGAGAGTCGTGTCCACCCGTTTGGGGAATTACATTACTTTTTATTGATACGTTCGATCGGTAGAAAACTTTTGATAGGAGGGTCGTGTCCACCCGTTTGGGGAGTTATATCAATTTTTGATAACATATTCGATCAACAGAAAACTTTTGATAGGAGGGTCGTGTCTATGCATTTGGGGAGTTATATCCCTCTTTGATGACACGTTCAATCGATGGCTCCTTCCTCATGTGAACAGTAGGTGACTAGTCTGGTAGCCAGACGAGAATGAAGGAGAGAATCATTTGGTTCTTACTGAGCTGATTCTTCTGGCTGTAGGGAGTTGTGGAGTCTACTGATGGTATATGCGTAGGTTTTCTGAGTTTTAGGTTTTAGGCACGGTCGATCCATCTAGATTGTTGAGACAATTGGTTCCTGGTTGGACCACGGAATGCACTTGGTATGGACCTTCCCAGTTAGAAGCGAATTTGCCCCTAGGTTGAGGCTGACCGATGACTTCTACCCTTCTTAGCACCAACTCGCCAGGTTTGAATGTTCGGTTCTTGACTTTTCGGTTGTAATACCGTGTCATTTGCTATTGGTAAGTAGCTGTTCGTGTTGATGCGGATTCCCGTAACTCTGGGAGTAAATCTAATCTCTCGCGTGGGGCATGCTCGTTTTGCCTGGCGTCATATCGGTACACCCAGAGTGAGTGGATTTCTATCTCCACAGGTATGACTGCTTCAATTCCGTATGTTAGACTGAATGCTATTTCACTAGTTGCCCTTCAGAGCATAGTACGATCTGACTAGAGGATACTGTAGAATTCTTCAGCCCATCGTCCTTTAACATCATCCAGCATTGTTTTTAATTCTTACAGGATTGTTCGGTTGGTTATCTCAGCTAGCCCGTTGATTTGCGAATGAGCGACCGATGAAAATCAATGATGAATCTCAAGTTTTTTACAGAACTCCTGGAAGCACTTGTTGTCGAACTGTTTTCCATTGTCCGTAATGAGAACATGTGGTATGCCAAATCGAGTGACAATATGAACCCATATGAAGAACTGGACCTTGGCTGTAGTGATCTGAGTTAGAGGTTCGGCCTCCACCCACTTAGTGAAATAGTTAATGGCTACTATGAGAAATTTCCGCTGCCCTGAAACTGGAGAGAATGGCTAGAGAATGTCCATGCTCCATTGAGCGAATAGCCAGAGACTGGCTATAGGATTGAGCTCGGTGGAGGGCAGTCGAGACATCGAAGAGAAGCGTTGGCACTTGTCGCACTGTTTCACATAGTTGTCAGAGTCGACTTTCATGGTTGGCCAATAGTACCCATGACGAAGAGCCTTGTAGACTAGGTTTTGAATACCTAGGTGATTATCACAGATCTCCTCGTGGATTTCTCGGAGAACATAGTCTCCTTTTTTAAAAGTTAAGCACCGTAGGTATGGATGAGTGAATGACTTCCGGTAAAGGACCAATTATGGAGTAGTGCGTGGGTCTTCACTTTAGTTTCATTGCTTTTGTCGGTGACTCTGGTAGGTGATCATGCCTCAAGTATTCTTCTATGGGATCTTTCCAACTGGGGGACCGATCGATAGTGAAAACTTATCTGGGCTTATCAATGCTGGGATACGGTAGACTTTCGATATATACCGTTCGGCTAGAGACAACCAAATTAGAACTGGCCAGTTTTGATAGAGTGTTGGCTTGTGCGTTCTCTGACCGAGAGATTTGTTGGATGCCAACTTTGTCTAATTATTCCATCGTCTTACGCAAGTTACTCAAGTATTTGGCTATGGTTGGGTCTTTCATTTTGTAGACTCCTTTGATTTGTTTAACGACCAACTAACTGTCAGTGAATACTCTGACGTTCCATGCTCCCATGTCGATGGCGATCCAAAACCCGTTAATAAGGATTCATACTTTGCTTGGTTGTTGGTGGGCTGAAAATCAAACTGGAGGGCATACTCCGCCTTAAAGTTATTTGGGCCTACCAATATGAGCCCGATACCGCTTCCCGAGGAGTTCGATAACACGTCGATACGGATGGTCCACTCTGAAACCCGCCATTCCCCTGATTGTTAGGAGGTTCGCCTTCGAGCGTCGTCGACAAAGTACACTCAAGGATGAAAATCGGCCAATACTTGGCACTTTATTGCTGGTCGTGACTGATATTGGATATCGAACTCACCCAATTCTACGCTCCATTTGATGAGGCAACTGGAAGTGTCTCTTTTCTGGAGGATCTATTTCAGCGGTTGATCGGTAAGTATCACGATTGTATCGGTTTAGAAGTATGGTCGAAGATGGCTTGCACAGACGACCAAGGTATAGACTATCTTTTTGATCGGTCAGTAGTTAACTTCAGATTCCTTTATATCCGACTGATGTAGTAGACCGACTTCTGGGTAGCGGACTCTTTCCTTACCATCACAGAGCAGAGTGCTCAATCGGAGATAGAGAGGTACAAATAAAGCTCTTCTCCAGGAACTGGTCGCAAGAGCAGCGGCGGTTCCATTAGATATTCTTTTAGTTGTTCGAAGGTCGCTTGATATTCGAATATCCATTCGAACCGCCGAAACCTCTTCAATGCATCAAATATAGGTTTGTACTTCTCACCAACCCTCGACATGAATCGACTCAGGGCTACTATCCGGCCGGTAAGGCGCTGCATTTCTTTTAGTGTTTGAGGAGACAACATATCTAATATCACGCGTATCTTTTCAGGATTTGCCTCTATCCCTCAACTGGTGATCATGAAACTCATGAACTTTCCAGAGGTGATTCCAAAGATGCACTTCGTCGAGTTCAACCACATGTTACAGCGTTCCAACATTTGGAAGGTTTCTTCGAGGTTGGCAACATGAGTTTCTGCAGTGATACTCTTGACAAATATGTCATCAACGTACGCTTCTATGTTTCTGCCTAACTGGTCTTTGAAGTTCGTATTGACCAATCGTTGAAAAGCCGCTCCAGCATTTTTTAGGCCGAAAGGCATGACTCGGTAGCAATACGTGCTGAATTCGATAATGAAATTTGTCTTCTCTTTCTCCTCCGGTGTCATTCTAATCTGATTGTAGTCTGAATAGTCATCAATGAAACTCAAGAGCTGATATCCCAAGAAATTACCTATAAGTTTGTCGATATTGGGAAGTGGGTAACTATCATTCGGACACGTTTTGTTGAGATCGGTGAAATCTACCCATATTTTGCACTTGTCGTTGGCCTTTTCTTATCAAGATGACGTTGGCTAGCCACTCGAGATATTTGACTTCACGAATGAATCCGGCCGCTAATAGCTTTTGAACTTCTTCCTGTATAGCACGTTGGCGTTTAAGAGTGAATACTCTCTTTTTCTGTCTTACTGGTTTTGAAACTGGCATTGACTGTTAGTTTATGGGTTATGACGGATAGATCTATACCCGCATATCTTCCGGGGTCCAGGCGAAAACTTTGGAATGCCATTGTAGATAGGCGACTAAGGTCTCTCATAAGGAAGTTAATAAGTTAGTCTCCATTCGGATGGTTTAATTTGAGTCATCTGTTAAGGGGACCTCAATTGTTTTTTTGGCTGGTTTGGCCCGGTGTCGTCCATGAGTTCCAGGGCATCAATTGGAAAGCTTTTTCGAGCATCTTGGGCTGCAAAGAGGATGCAAGGATTAGGATCGTTACGGATGGTAGCGATCCCTTGTAGTGTTCTGAACTTTACCTTCATATGTTTCGTACTTGATAATGCTTCCAGTTCGACCAAACTGGGTCGACCGAGAATGACGTTGTAAGGAAAGAACAGTTTTATCACATGAAACAAAACATTGACAATCGCATGATTAGGGGGTTTTTCGAGGGTCACAGAAAGGGAGACAACGCCTTCAAGATAAACATGTTCGTCTGAAAGTCCTCTGAGGGACTCGGTAGGCGGTAGAAGTTGAGCCAAATTGAGGTCCATTCGACAGAAGGCATCCCAGATAAGGAGATCATAGTCAGCCCTTTGATCGACAAGGACCCTCTTCACGATGTGAGATTCTCTCTTGAGGGTAATGACCATGAGATCATCATGGTGGGGATCAACCCCCGTCAGGTCATCGTCATCAAAATTTATGACTGGCTTCTTCCTCTTGGCAGGCGTTACGCCGGGATTGACAGCTGTAGATGTCGACATGAATTTTTGGAAGATCAGTCTGTTCCCATGGACGGCACCAATCTGTTGGAAATGAGTTATGGCTCCACAATACCGACTTCTTGATGACTCAAACAGTTACTGTCGATGGAGTGCAGGACCTGCAAAACTGTTGGAGGGTGTTTCGGCGGGGAGGTTCCGATGTTCAAGTCAGAAAGAGCGGTTTTCGAATGTAATAAAACAAACTGAAAACTTTAGAGAGTGAGAGATTCCCTGTGATTAGTGTGCCCAATGTGTAAAGTCAAGAGAGCGTACCTGATTTAGAAGATCTGAATGTGTTTTGTACCTGATAGAATCGTATGCTTTCAGGACGTTACAACCCTACTTTCCTTTTGGGGATGGTTCAAAAATCTCGAGATTTAAACATTTCGAAATATTTGCAATCTTTATCGTATAGGAAGTTATGAAATTCGGGAGATTCTTCCCTTTTCGGTAAGATTCCAAGAAACCCGTTTCTAAACAGAAAATCAATGGTATGGGGACGTTCTAATCCCTTTTTGGATTCAGTTGGATCATCGATTTTCGATCAATTGTCAATCATTGTGGACCTCTCGAAATTTGTTTGTTCATTCGGTAAGATTAGGGGCTAAGTGCCTATCTAGGGAGATAAATCCCATAACATTCAGGAGTCGGGACGACTAGAGCCCTTTGGCAGATCGGTCCGTTTAAGATAATTGTTCGGTAGCACCAAGTGAAGACCTTTGGAAAGATGGTTCCATCGGTTCCCCCCTTTGGGTAGTCACCGTTGAGTCATGAGTTTCTTTGTTTGGGGGCTTCTCAACTGTGAGCTTAATGGGGTCGAACTCTTCGAATATTAACGCTTTTGGGGACGTCTCATTACAACCCATTGGGGGATGTACTATCAAATTTGGTTTGAGTGTTCTTACAATCCTATTTAGAAAATAACTCTTTTAATATAATTTTTTTTTAATTTTTAAATTTAAAATTTTATTAAAAAATCAAATATATTATTTTATTAAATCAACTATAACCGCTATCAATGTGCCACACCAGTTTCATAAATGAACTTGCTTCGTCACCCCAACCATTCGATTAGACATAGGCTTTTTGTGTTAAAGTATTTATGATTTATTTAAAAAAGAGGTAATTTGTTAAAATTAATCTATTTTTTGTGTTGTTTGTCTTTCCTTTTCTCCTTCATAATATTTTAATTTTCATCCGCTACCATTCGATTAGACATAGGCTTTTCAAGAATGAACACGAAGCATGCGTCCGAGGCAGGCGTATGATTGGGCCAATCCGACTCATAATAACACTAAAACAAATAATAATAATAATAATAATAATAATAATAATAATAATAATAATAATAATAATAATAATAATAATAATAATAATACATGACACAAAATTTTCTCAATTTTCTTCTGTGACACCTTTTGATT
The DNA here is from genome assembly GCA_037126225.1 of Dillenia turbinata. Lineage (NCBI taxonomy): Eukaryota > Viridiplantae > Streptophyta > Magnoliopsida > Dilleniales > Dilleniaceae > Dillenia > Dillenia turbinata. The sequence goes on along the minus strand of JBAMMX010000001.1, from coordinate 17,587,221 downwards.
TAAATCACATTTTTTTCTCTTTAAATAAATTTTTTTTAGTTATAATAGGAATTAAATTTCGAATCATGAGATCAGAAAATGAGAATTATTATCACTGAACTGTTCCCTTAGGACCTCTTGAAATAAATCTTATTAGATCATTTGGTGGGCTTTTTTTTTTTTTTTTCCATTATTCTAACCTTGATTCTTTATAACATAGCTTCACATCTATATGAATGAATTTCTTCTAATAAATATTTTTCAAGGTTGAATATTAATTGCATGTTTTTAAAGTAAGGGTAAACTGATCATACTATTTGGGTAGAGCTCCGACTCCGAGCGTGACTCCAATGGGTTTGGAGCTACAAGAGTGGTATTTTGTTATGGGGCTTTGCTTGAGTTTAGCAATCAATTTAAGAATTCCTTTTAAATAATTTGTTTTAGTAGATAATAATCTTTTTCATACTTTTCCTTTTCTTTTTCTTGATTTTATTTTTAGTCTTTTACTTTTTGGTTGTTTTTATTTATATTTATTTATAGAATTGTTTGGTTAATGGTAAAATATAGAGGATGATTTGATCTTAGTCCAGCCGAATTCTCATATAGAGATAAGACCACTCCGGTTCAAGTCGGTTTTGGTCTGGTTCTTGGAGCGGGCCGGTTCGACCACAGTTTTGAGCCCTTCTAGGGTTGAGCCAGATTGGTTCCAAAAAATTTGCTTGGATCAGCCCGATCCGATGAACTAAGCCCGCTGAACCAGACCATGCTAAGCCAATCCGATTCAACAGTTTTATAGAGTGAAAATTTTCAAAAAATAAAAAAAAATTGGTCACTGGAACCGGATCCGGATCCGGCCGGTTCAAAAAAAATAGGAATCGAAACTGTCCGGTTATTATAACGGGCCAGTCCAATTCCGAGTTACTATTGCCCAGGGCTAGTTTTTGATTCGGGCTACAATGGGGCTGCTGGCTGATTTCTAGGCCAAAACCGCTCAAGTCCCATATCTATTCTCATATTATTAGTGAAACATGATATCAATGGCAATTATAACTGTGATTTCAAGGAGACTTTGGGATTATATTGAAAAGAAAATTATGAACTCATAATTTATATAAATCATTGAATTTATGGTTTTTATAATTACTGACATTGACCAAATGCTATATTTGCTATATTATTAATAGCAGAGTAATTTTATCAAAAGACATATGGAAACTTAAGTCATGCACTTTCCACAGTAATTATAGAAAAAATCGTAAAATTTGCAAAATTCATATTTTTCTTCATAATATTTCAGAATTTCATTGTTTGCCAGATTTAGTGGGTCATACAAAATCTTAAAATCATTTGATTAAAAGAACAACAAAATTTAAAAAAATTAAAATTTTTCATTAAATAATTTAAAAAATCACAACCTTATTTTATTTTATTTTTTTGTTTTTAACTTTAATTTTCCTATGAGAAAAAAAGAATCTTTAAAAAGCGAAAATTGCAGGTGATCTGTACCGTTCACCTGCTAAAATAAATTCAATGTGTAAGGAAGATTATTTGTTGGAACAGATTCGCAAGATCTCTTCCTTATTTTTCTTCAATAATTTTGACATAATTTATAATTTTATCGAATTAATTATTTTACCTTAAAAAAAAAAAAAAAAAAAAAAAAAAAAAAAACCAGAATCACAATGGTCAGCCCATCTTTTAAGACCCACAGCCAAAGCAGGCCGGGCCAAGTTGTAGCCCAGGGCCCATCGTTGAGAAGGCCGATCGAAGAAGAAAGAAAATTTGATACGATTGCATTCAAATTATTTTCAAAACCAGAGAGAGAGAGAGAGAGAGCGAGAGAGAGAGATGGGCACTGCAAGCAAAGAAATAAGAGAACAAGAAGAACAGTTGGTTCAAATTATTCTGAAAACTGTTGGTCCTTTTCCGCCATCTACCCTCAATGTACCTTCTCACATCAAAGTACGTCTCTCTCTCTATGTCTCTCTCTCTCTGTATCCGTGTGCAAACAATTGGTTAAATTCACTGTATATGAATACTGATTTTATCCTCAAATTCTACGCTATGCTTATTTTTCATCCTTTCTCGAAATCCAATTTGAAAAGAACTGAACTTTTGAAATTTAATTGAGATCTCCATAATTTAATGAATTGGGTATTTTGCGATTAGGGTTTTCTTTTCCTGGGATTTTTATGTGATTTTCATATTAATTTTGGGATTTTCTTTTTCTTTCTGGTAATTATGATTGTTCATGATCTTTATAAAAGGCTTATGTATATGATCTTTATCCCAGACATGGTTAACTGAAGCTTTAATGAGGGTTTAGTAGGAGATGATCCGTTTTTGTAATTTTGGATGATGCAGGTTTTGGGATGTTAGTGGCAATTTAATTGAAATTGGAATTCATATCTAGAACATTGTTGATTGATGACTTCCACTGGTAGATGTGAGTTGGTTTATTTGGGTTAAGATCATTTTGTATATAGCCTTCCCGATAACAAGTTGGTGGGAGTGATAATTTTGGAGGATCTAAGGACAGTTGATGAGAATAGGAAGGTGCATGTTGAGGGGCTTAAACTAACTGTTGAGAGTATTTTGGAATTTAGTGCATCATTAAGGTAGAATGCTAGCTAAAGTGGATACAAAATATCCTTGATAGGAAACAATATGTTGGCATGTTGTATAAAATTTAGCCCTTTTTGTATTCTATTTGTTTAGACATGCTTTACCCAATGGCTGAAACTCTTAATGAAGTTTCTAGCCCCCCATCCCCACCCCAACAAAAAAAGGGCTTTAGAACTGGTTTGAAAACCTACTGAAATTGATTTTTTGTTTCAATGTGCTCAGTGATGGTGGAAAAAATTTACTCATAATTGCAGATTCGTTTCACAAGTTTTTTTGAAATGCCATCCTTATCATTTGTTTCTCATAGAAATTCTAAGCATTAAAATGCCTCTCCATAATCAGGTGGAGAAGTTGAGAAAAATTATTGCGGAGAGTCGTCAACTCCCAATTGAGAATTTAAAGCTTATTTTGAGGGGGAGCACATTGGTTGATAACAAATATGGAGATGATGTGTACATCCAATTAAGTGATGGAGGTTTGTACATGGTCCCAAGTTACAAGTCATAAGAAGATACTATAATTATTTCCTATTTAAATAATTAAGGTACTATATTTGTGTTGAACAAATTTATTTTTTTTCTTTTTTTTTTGGGTATATAATATGATGATGACGATGACAATTTATTGTTATTGCTTTGGATTTTGTTGGTTTTTGCATCAATGTGGTGTTTTTGCTATGTTTTTCTGTCATTTAGCTCTATCTTGTTATTAGTGTCAAGTCCTTGGTGCCTTTAAAAAGTTTACTTTTGTTGGACTACCCTAGTTCTAGACTGGGGGACAAAAAGGGCCAAAGGTTTGAAAAGTAAAGCCTACCTGTTATAAAAATAAAAAATAAAACTTAAAACTTAAAAGGAAGAGAGAGAGAGAGAGAGAGAGAGAGACGCCTTTCTATTTTTTACGATATTTTAGAAAGAAGCTCGGCAGAAAGCACAATGGGGGATACTGGTTAAAGCAAACAGTTACAATGCTAAGAATTTTTTGAAACCTTGGTTATTGAGTTGTTTGTTGTTATGAAGTACAGTCTGTCTAAAATAAATGAAGTATTAGTGTTGGACACACGGGGACAAAGCAGGGACACATTGCATGCTCCCCTCTTTATTGTTAGACACTTTGGGAATATGTCCTTGGACATGGGAAGGGATAAGGAAATGGTCTTTTTAAGAAAATTTTGCAATTTTTAAGGGCCTAATTGAGATTTTTGAATGTTATGAAAATTTAACCAAAGTAAGGTTGTACAATTGCCCCCCTCCCCCAAAAAAAAAATCTCTTAAATTAAATTCTTCATTCTCAATTTTGTGTCTTTTTACTTAAACTGTTTTCTCTTCATCTGTGACAAAGAGTTCTTTTCTCTTCTCAACACAAAGAATATTGCTTTTTAATTGATACTTTCTCTTTTTGGTCTGCACAACTTTGTGCATTTTTTTTTCCTTTTTTTTTTCCTTTCTCTTCTAAGCACAAAACATTTTGCCTTTTTTTTTTGGAACACTTTCTCTTCTGCTTTGTGTGTTTTTTCTTCCTTTGCTTTCTTTGCTTACGATTCTCCTTTGTTTCTTTCTCTTCCAACAGCTTCTCAACACAAAGTTTGTGCCTTATTTTTGCCTTCTCTAGTCGAACATTCAATGTGTTAGTTGAAATGCCTTTTCTCAAGATGCTGGAATTGAAATTTTAAACCTTTATTATGTCAAAAATCATTGCTAGGTAACACAAATATTGTATTATTATGAATATGTATTCTATTGTCATGTCCTCCTTTTTGGAAATTTGACATGTCCTTGTCTTTGTCTGTGCTTCATAGGTTTGTTGGTAGGAGGCAGAATTCAAAGTTAACCTGGGTGTGTGGGACTGTGGGTGGATTTTTTTTTCTGCCCAAGGTGATTTGACCTGTATCTGCATGTTATGGTTGAAAGGGTTTGTGGAACTACTTGAAATAAGATCTGAGTGGTCTTCGTATCTTCTTCTTGATATACGCAAAAAAAAAAATGAACTAAAGGAAACCGATGGGCTGCCACCCTCCGTTGGTTTCATTTGACCCATTAATTTATCAAGATGAATGAACTTTCTTGTCTTCTCCTTTCCAATTGTTTCTGATTAATATGGCCTTAAAACCAGCATTTGATCAGATAAGATGTCTTTTATCACTTCCTAAAATAAAGACCATCTCTCTGGGTTCTAAATCTCTTCTAAAAACAATACACACCACTCTCAGACCTCCACAAACTGATCTGGTCCAAATAATGGGCCAAAAAATAATAAAGATTAGATGAAAATATGAGCCTAATATCAAAATGCGAGTAATGCCTAGTAATATGTTATTCAAAGAAATATTAACTTAACCTGAATTTTACTGTCGGGTCATTCTAGCCTTTTGTGGTCTAATGCAAGATTTAATGGTAGCCTTTCCTAGAAAAAAAATGGAGCATAACAGTTATGAATGTGTTTTAGATAAGAAAATGTGAGGAAAAAATTTAGATTATGTTACTTAACAAGGGGCAAAATTTTCTAGGATAAATAAATTAAATAAAATAAAGTAAAATAGTTGTTGAAATTCCATAATAAGGTTGTTGGGACTATTAAGATGGCCGTTGTAGGTAAAACTTATGGAAACCCACAACTTTCTAATGACGGCTTCGTTCTGATATGTCCAAGACTTTATCTTGTTTTCCGTCAAGAAGGAAAGACCAAAAATACTAGAATAGCATAATGGAATCCCACAACTTTCTAATGATGGCTTCGTTCTGTACATATTTATGGTAAAGACTTTAATATCACCATCATAAAAATCTTTCTGTAAAATTTGCAATAATCTAAACAAAGTGTCATAGTGATTGCTAGTGAAAATTGGCAATTATAATATCATTATTGGAAGATTGGATTGATGTGTGTACTGAAATCTTGTTGTTAATACTAAATATATTTACAAAACATAAGGACATTTCCACTTATTGTATTCAGGAATTTAAAAGAGAAGATTTTTGAGCATGTGAGAATGGGAGTGAAATTGGGAGATGGGTGTGTGCGTTTGTGTAATTTTCTCCCATGTTTTATTGTCAGGAAATTTATGTCCACAGAATTTGTGCTATAAGTGAATATGATTATAACAAAGTAGTTTGCATAATGTATATTTTGCATTTAGTATGTGAAAAATTAAAATAAAAAAAGTAAAAAAAAAAAAAAAGATACACAACTTGGAGAACCCAACCAACATGTTTTGGTGAGTGTAGTATTCCACGTGTATCAGGATATGGAAACAACCTACATTTTGAAGTAGTCTGTGCTTCATGGTGTATGATTTTGGGAAGGATAGTGAATTAAAGGAATAAATCACTTTGAAGCTAATCCCCTGTTAATCCCATACTCAAATCGTTTTCTTCTTGTTATTCACTCTCTAGATTCCTTATTAGTAGCTGTGAAACCAAGGCAACCTGCTAAGCATCTTCGAGATGGAATTGATGATGACGACGAAGATGATTTGGTAAGAACAGAATGAGTAGTTATTTTCTTCTCCTTATAATTCTTTAAGGGATGTCTTATCCTCTTGTATAATCATTCTTTCTTTTAATAATATAGGTCTGTCTTTACCGAGAAAATGACTAGACTAACTGAAATAAGATAGTGTGCTACTCTAACTGATGCAGTTGGCAAGTCTTACGGTATTTTTTGTTATTTTTCCTATTTTCAGAAGTTTCAGCTTCCGCAGTCAGCAAGTCAGTGGAAAAGGAGGCTTTATGCTTTCATGCATGACAAGATGAGACTTCCTGGTAAGGATATGATTGGACAGATGATGGCTTTTCATTTAGAGTAATTTAATGACTTACTTTCTTTAATTGATTTACAGAGATCATGTTGATGGCAATATTCTCTCTTAGTTTAAAGGCTTGGGCTATAGCAGTCATCTGGTTCGCCTTGGCACCCCTGGCCCACAAATATGATTTGGGACCATTATATGTAAGTTTATTTACATGTTTTTGTCGGTTTTTGTTTTTGTTTTTATTTTTATTTTTAAGAATGGTATATTTTACCTGTTTTTATATTGCATTCTTCTGTCTTCTTTGCCTGCTTATATTTCCTTTCCTATCAAAACACCAAAATTCTTGGAAGTCCCCAGACTTCATGAAATGCCTAATTCACCGTAAAAATGGCATTGCACTATAAAGTCATTACCTCCTAGAATTAGGTTAGTTTATGAAATAAGATTGTGTTTTTCTTTTAAATGTACTTAAACTTATATAACCTGGCAACATGAGGCAAAATGACTGCTCCCATTTAGCTTGTGAGTTGAAAATTTGACATCTTCTAAAGCATTAGAGTGGTTTTACATATTGAGGTGAGAGTTGTTTAATTGCTTGTAAACATCCTAATTGCTATATGCTCTGCTGCAAGAACATATGAGTGATAAGGACCTTTTTGCTGTTACATTCATTATGTTACAACAAATCATAATGATGATGAAAGATTTAATTATATCAAGCTATTTGAACTTAAAATACTAAATGGATATTTAATCTTTGCCATACTGGGGAATATCCTAACAATTTATGTCATCCTTCATGCAGAATGAGGGTTGACGAAGAGGCATTTGAGGCATTTTTTGTGGATGAATTGGGATAGGGTATTACAATTTGACAATAAAAGAAGTGTACTTTAGATTTTGCATACTTGTTGACTCCCAAACAAACGAATGGTAGAATAAACAACTAGGTTTCACAAGTCAGAGATAACCAAGAGGGAGATAGAGAGAACAGAGAAATCAAAGGAGAGAAGAAAGAGACTGAACCAATAAAAGAGAGGAAGAATAAAGAGACAGAGAGGGGATTCAATAGTTATACTCAAATTATCCAAACACAGATAGGGAATTCAATACATTTTAGGAGTTGGGAACTCTTAGGAAAGTAGAGAGACACACAATTGATTTTGTTAAATTTTTTCACTGGCAACAATTGATAGGGGAGAAAAGAAGGAAAAAGAAAATGCTCTTTCTGTAGAGCTGGATATTGGTTTTTTGACTGCCTAGAGCTGCCTTTTGTCCTCTCACAGAAAGGGTACATAAATATTGATCTTTTAGAAGGTCAACAATTGGAAACTCCTGTCCTCCTCTCAATGTGTAAGAAAGGCAAGAAACAATTTCCCTTGAAGAAATGTATTTATTGATGGTCTCATTTGTTAAAATGAAGATTTTCTTTCTTTTCTTTTTTGCCCCTTAAGAAAACAAAGAAATTTTATGCAAGAAAAATGGTTTTGCAATATACTTTCATAGTGGATGGAATATACCATAGAAATGAGTTGTTCTGTAGGGAAACCTGGAATGAGTGTGTTATCTGTGAAGGAAACAAAAAGGGAAAATAAGAAAGAAATAAAACCTTATAGGCAGCTTAAATATGGTCAAAATACAGAAAATTCCGTTACAATAGTTTGGCCATGTGAAATAGAATGAGCTTGATCAGCAATAATAACAGTTGTATTCAAGTTGAAGCTGTTTGAGAAAGGAGATTGTTAATTGATAAATGACAGGATGGCAATCAGGGACATCATGCTAAATTCTGTCCTTGTTATGAAAGTATTGTGGGACAAAGGCAAAACTTGTCTTGAAATGTCTATTATGCTACTAAGAAACAAATATAGAAATCAAAATGCTGCAAAATAACCTAGCGTGCAAAAGCGTTTGATGTCTCAAATTATAATGCCTAAACCAATTATAATGCATCCTATATTGGGAGGTGTAATTTTCTGTTTTCGCCCTTACTCCTAAGTATTTATTAGAACAAAACAGAGTCCTAATACCTGTGCTGTAACAGGGTAGTATCATAGAATCTCTTGTGACAGAAAATTGATAAACTACACTTCTTCGTTTGAGTGTAGCAACTGGCCATTGATTGTTATTAAACTTTTTAAATTCAGATACTTGGAACCGGCTTCTCAATTATTCTACTGAATCTTGGACAACGGCAACATGGTGACTTGAGGTATGTGTCACATCTCCTAATCTTGTCAGTACATGCATGATTTAGAGTTATTTAACCATAAGTGTTACCATGTCATAAGCATTCTGTCTTCTTTTACGTCTTCATGGTGGGGATGCTTGTCAAACTTATATCTTGGGGAAACATGATGTAGATGATTAATTTATAAACTGATGCATTTTATTTGCATAATAATAGATGATAGTAGTATCAAAAAGGCTCTTATATTTTATGAAAATTGACCAGTCTATGGGGGACTTTTAAGATAATTCTTATGATGTACATGTGGTATCGTAATTTTGAAAAGGATCCATATTTCTCAAGTTATCAGATATTTTTGCATCTTGTTTGTGAGTGCACGATAGTAGGTGTCTGATGTGTGGTTGCAGTGTGGCCTGATCACATTTAGATGCCATGATTATAATGGAAGTTTCAAATTAACATTTCTCAATAACTTGCTGCCCGTGGTGTGCATGCATCGGCTTGTGTGGATTCCATTTTTCTCTTTAGTAGGAGATTTGCACCGGAAAATCTTGTTCGGGCTATGCATTACTTTGTTCATTCTTTTTTGAGTATTGAACCTACACTAAATGAAATTGAGACTCTGGATATTTATTTTCTATTGTGGATTCCTGCAGTGCCTATTCAATCTTCAACGAAGGTTTTAGGGAGCTTCCGGGGACCCTTAATGCAGACCGAATTGATAGAGATCTGCGGGCTGGCCAGTTTTGAGCTGACCGGATCATGGTTTCTAGATTTTGCTCATACACAGTTGTACATCATGATTGGTGTCCCAAATGTTATAGTTTTTTTGTACCATTATAAATCATGGAAATATTTCTCTGAATTAGATCTGCAAATATAAATCTCATTTGATCACCCATTAACTTGCATTTACTGCAATACAAAGTTGATTTATTATTTTTATTTTTATTTTTAGACAGCAATAGATCTCGAATCCTTTTCTATCACACTATAAGGGATAAGTGAACCACAAGAACACTTCCAGAAATCACATTGCATGATACTTTAATTTACAGAAGTGTAAAATTTTTTAGAACTTTCTTGTCATGTACTATGTCTTTATCCTTGTTTTGTTAAGTCAGGTGGGAATGGAGCAATTTTGATGAAAGATGTCAATACTGTAGTACTCATCACCAAAGATTCTGGCATTACCCAACACCTAGCTTTAAGCATGGAGTTGGATGTATTTGTTGTTGTCTGCTAAAGTTGAAAGGGACACTTGGTAATCAATCATGAACCTATTCCAGAGGGCAGCCTCCCAACTAAATCTTGTTCTGCTGAAATTGATGGATCAGAACATTGCTTGGCCATCAGGTCTCTCCTACACTACCAGGTCCCTCTCTAGGTCGTTGCCAATCAAATGTCCTGGTAGATGCGTGTATATCAAATGTCTCGGTAGATTCGTGTACCTATTAATGTGCATGGGTGTTTTATCTAGTTGAGTTTGTCTTTCTATTTAAAAATTTATATTTGGAATGAAATACAGCATATAGGAGCAGAAGAGCTTTTATTTTTTATATATAAAAAAAAAAACCATATTCTAAAATATTTTATTAGTATTATTAAAATTTTTAATAGTAATTCTAATACTTCAATAATAATTTTAAGGTTATTTATTGAAATAGCCTTAATGATTATGCACATTAATTTTCTTGTTATCTTTTGTTGATCACCCCTCTTGCCTGACACCCTCTTACCTGAACAAACGAATAGTCAGCTTAACATATAAAGGTACTAAAACTCGGTTTTGAAATTTAAAAATAAAAATAAAAATTATGTTGGGAGAGCTCTTATTAAATTGGGTTTGATAGCGCTCGAACATAATTTATCATAATATAGTTTTGAATCGGTAAAAAAAAAAAAACAAATATAATTTGATTGTACAATACACTTGTCTGGGTTTGATGTTAAAGACAAAAGCAATATGCAGAACTTGGCTTAGTGCGTCTTCTCCTGGTTAACCCATTAGGTGAGGCAATCTTTAAATTGGACACCTACGTATCTGGGCCAACGGTTCCGCCTGAGAGAGAGGGGAATTTCATTGTGTCTACCAAACAATGCAAGGCACTTAGAAGAGATGTGGTCTGCATTTAAAATTTGGAATGCGATATGCTATGCCGTTGACGGCGGGGGCAAACATTTTCTTTTCCTTGTGAGATACGCAATTTGCAGGATGTGAAAATCGAAGAACACGTGTTTTTCAATTTTTCGTCTTCTGGTTGATACGTTGAGCATTAATCTCAAATGGTGACGGTTCTTTTATCCATGGGACGTCCAGTTAATCTTTTTACGTAGTCCAATCATGAAAAGCCTATAAGCCTGAGGACAATTATCAAATCACTCCATCCTCAATCCTTATAGAAGAAAGAAAATCAAGAAAATTCTATTATTTTATTCTCAATTCCTAAGATGTATGTACAGTACAGCTTAGCCACTGCAAGAATAACATGTGGCATCTTACTATTTTCTTGGGAACTTTTCGTTTTTTACATGAAACCTTAATCATAAAATAATTTTCCTTCTCATTTTCTTCAAAAAAAAAAAACATAATTAAAATATGAGGATGTTGACTAAATCTAGTCTCCCAAGAAGCTCTCCAATTTGTTTTCAAGGGAAAAAAATGGCACAGCCCCACGTGCAGGGAGTGGTTTTAATGCTTTGATTAATGATATTGGGCTCACATGCTCTTCTTCTGATCTCCAAACAATTCTTGTCATGTTATGGGAGAATGCACGAGAGCTTCATCCTCTATGCCAACTCTTTCTTTTTTGGTAGCTTTTATGTGACTAATCTTTGACCATACCACACATTTAAACAATGCTTTTTCATCACTATTTATTAACACAACCTTCTCATTTTAATAACTATGAACTCTCTCTCTCTCTCTCTCTCTCTCTCTCAGTCAACGGTTTGGTGCAAATATATCTTTGTTTCTAGTTTCTACTTCATATTCATTATAAAGAATCAATGTCATTGGTTGGACATCTAGCTACTGCCCTTTCTAGTCAACTAAACCACCGTCTCCCTTTTTTTTTCCCCTTTTAATAAAAGATCGATATCTATAATCATTTTAACTCCAATTAAATTTAATTCGATTCGAATTGTACTATTAAGAGAGTAAAATTCTCCATCACTTTTCTGTATGTATAAAATTCTAATATGAAATCTTATTTAAAAGTATGGGTGTTAATAATTGGACCGATTAAACGCGGGTAAACCAACCTTCTCTCTCTTATCTTAGATCTTAGGTGAAGTTGTAGGTAGGTGACTCTTAAAAGAGTAGAAAAAGATTAGGCAAGCTTTAGTGCCAAGAACTTGTTATATATACTTATTCGATGCTAGCTTGTGCCAAAATATGCATCAAAGTGGATGATATTATGGTATAATGATCTCATTAGTTGTTTGGATTATTTAATATAATCTTTCTCTTAATAAATTTGGATTATATCAAATTTAAATTTATTATTGTAGTGATATAGAGAGCATTAAGGTAATTAGGTAGTGTTTGCTTTTCATTAAAATCTACAAATATTAATTTTATATGATCTTTGGATATCGAAAAGATTATAATGATTAACATAAAACAGATATATATATATTTGTAATTTAAATGATTAACTTTAACAAATGACTTGGAAGTGGGTAAGATGAATGCTACATGGGGAAAGGCAATGACTTTATACATATCTTGCTTCGTTGATTCCTCAAGTTTGGACTTCTTATAATTTTTCATTACTTTAAAACAAATTTTTAATGCTTTTATTTAATTAAAAATGTAGGATTTTCAACGAGTTTGCAGCAACCCCCAACATTAATTTGGATAGGGGCCAAACCCATATGCCTCGAGCAAGTGTTTGGTGAACTGAAATCTTATCCATTAAAGCATGAGTAAGGTTGATAGAGACTTTGGATGACGAACAATGCTTAAAAGGCCTTCCTTGGTCATTATATTAAACATAGTAAAAATTCATATTTATATGAATTCATTTTCATTTTCTCTATTGTTTTAGTGCATTCTTGGGTATGTCAATATGGATTTGCTTTGCTCTAAGAAGTTTTTTTCCATTTATTTTGGTTTGTGATAATCAGAAAGACGTTAAATTGTAGGGATTCATAGAAAACGAATAGTAATAAAGTTGATGAAGAAAACAAGTATAAAGACTATATGTAGTGTGAGGAATTTTATTTATTTATTTATTGGTTAGGTAAACAACTATTTTCCACCAACTCCTAAAGTTTTTACTCATCACAGTTATGTTCTAAGAGCACGTGTGGTCGCCCACCCAAACACTAAATAGGTACAAGTCCATCATAGTTTTGTACATAAGTTATGAACTAAATGAAACTCTCTCTCTCTCTCTCTCTTTGCGGTAATATCACTCAAGTGTCACATTTGAATTTATTAATAGGTTTTGCTTCATACAAGTTTGATACTCGATAACTTTTAATGATAATGGTGTTGGATTTGTTAGAATTAACATACGAATGCATGTGATGTAGCACAGTTCAAAAATCCATTATCATTGAGCTTAAAAACTTTCCGAGCCCAGAATGCGTTGAAACATATAATTTATATGGGATATATCTCCCAAACAAATAGACATGCTCCATTCCTTTGGTAATCATCGACCAAACCCTTCTGGTAAAAGCCTGATCAACTCTAAGATCTCCCCCCGTGCTCGGTATCTAGTCAACTTGGTGTAATATTCAACTTTTCTTAAATCACGGTAGTAACATTTCGTAATTAACAAGGAGACTCTAAATCTTAATCGATAAAAAAAGAAATCCTTTAATAACTAGAACTTTCTTAACTATAAAGATTCTGAATCTGATGCAAATTTTTTCTTGAAGGCCTGCAATTTCAGGGCACTTTTACATGAAAACTAGGGTTTCAATACCCAAAACTCAGACGAGTCATATAGGCAACCTATATATATATGCATTAGAAGACCGCCAGCCAAGTATGTTCTCTTAACTAACGCTTAGCAAACAAAGGCAAGATGAAATTTTCTTTCAGTCTTTTTTTTTCGAAAACCGCTCTCTAACTTGAACGTTAGAGTCTCCCCACCGAAACACCCTCCAATGATTTTTTACATGTCTCATCAATCAAGATCATCAGATGATCAGTTATTCAGTTCAAGTCAATAAAGTCATTATCTGTAGAACAAAACCCATATCCACAGATTGACACCGTCTGTGGGAATAGGCTAATTTTCCGACCAGACAAGCTCCTATCGCCATCTCCTTCCTTTTTACAACCATGGCATTAATCAAAAGAAAGAGACCAACCATCGGTTCCGATAACGACGACTTAATAGGAATTGACATCGACCGAAACAACCAGATCATCACTGCAGGGATAGGGTCCTACTTCGTTAAAAGGACTTTCATTAATCAGTGAGCTGATCAAGATTTTCTCTTTTGGGACCTCTTCCGATTAATGGGTTTCACACAATCTCATCTTCAATCTTTTGATAGACACTTAAAAGGATTCGCCGTTGATCGCATACATCTAAAAGGTACCATCTCACTTGTTGTAATCTTAGGAACACTTTCTCACCATGCTACTACCAAAATCACTTTTTATGTGGTGAAACTCTCGTTCCCCAATAAAGCTATCCTAGGCCACCCTAGTTTAGACGGTCTCGAAGCACTGCCAAGTGCAAGACACATGAATGTCAAATTTAAGACATCCTTAGGAGTCGCCACGCTTCATAGTGACCCTAACCTGTCGATCATCTTTGTAGCCAGAGAAGAAATAGAAGTTCTCTCAGTAGACACATTGGAGCTTAGAGAAAATGTCAAGCATCAATCCAAGCCTCAGCTTGGAGAGGAAGTGATCGAAGTTTCTATCATAAATGTACTTGGTATGATGGTCCAAGTTAGCACCCATCGTGGGGCATCCCTCCAGAAAGCAGTTGTGGATTGTCTTTGGTGACATTTCAAGGTATGTGCATGGTCTCCGAGAACCTACCAGGAATCCACCCTTCAGTCATAGTTCATAAATTGGCTATAGACGCTAGTCATAAGTTTATTAAGCAGACAAAGAGGGTATTTGTGCTAGAATATCAACGCGTAATACAAAAGAAAGTTCGAAAGCTCCTAACAGCAGGGTTTATCCGAGAAGTAGAGTACCCAGAGTGGTTAACTATTGTGATTATGGTAAAAAAAAGCTAACGGGAAGTGAAGAATGTACATAGATTTCACTGACCTCAATAAAGTATATCTGAAAGACAATTATCACTTCCCAACATTGATAAATTGGTGGATAACTCATCGGATCCCCAACTCTTGAGTTTCATGGATGCATACTCTAATTATAATCAGATACACATGGCCCCTTAGGACGAGGAAAAGAAAAGTTTAATCACGTAATTCGGCACCTACTGCTACAAGATCATGTTGTTCGGTCTTAAGAATGTTGAAACAACTTTCCAACAGTTGATCAACAAGGCCTTTAATAAACCACTCAGCAAGAATATGGAGGTCTATATCAACGACTTGGTCGTCAAGAGTGCCAATGCCCAAAACCATGTTGCAGATTTAAAAGAAACATTCCAAATGCTAGAACATTATAACATGTGGTTGAACCCAACAAAGTGCACTTTCAGGATCACCTCAGAGAAATTTCTAAATTTACTAATTACCAACTGGGGAATCGAAGCGAATCGGGAGAAAATACAAATCATACTAGACATGGCATCGTCAAGGACAATGAAAGAAATGAAACGTCTCATGGGGAGGATCGTAATTTTAAACCGGTTCATGTCAAAAGTGGGGGAGAAGTATAAGCACTTTTATGATGTTTTGAAGAAGTTCCAGGAGTTTGTGTGGATGCCAGAGTGCCAAGAAGCATTCTAACTACTCAAAAAAATACCTCACATCACCTCCACTCTTTTCTCGACATATTTCTGATTAGAAACTCTACCTTTACGTTTTTATCTCTAACTGAGCACTCTGCTCTACTCTTGTGAGATAGGAATCCACCATGCAAAAGCCAGTGTATTACGTCAGCCGCATACTCCAAGATTCTGAGATTAATTACAGACCCATCGAGAAAAGGGCATTCAGCTTAGTCATTACCGCTAGGCACCTATGGCCTTACTTCCAGGCTCACACAATCCTGGTATTGACTAATCAACCTCTAAGCAAATTCTACAGAAGAGAGATACTTCAGGTCGATTCATTAAGTAGAGTATCGAATTAGGCAAATTCAACATCGATTATCAACCAAGACCAAGAATCAAGGGCCAAGCCCTTGTTGACTTCATTCTCAAATGCACACTCTCACCACTTATTGAACAAACCCTAGCTGATTACCGAGAAGAGTGCTCGTTTCCTGAATGGACCCTTCATGTAAATAGGTTATCGAACTCCTCATAAAACGGGGCCGGACTCATCCTCATGGGATCAGATAATTTCAAAACCGAATACGCCCTCCATTTTGACTTCTAAGCAACAAATAATCAAACCGAATACGAAATCCTTCTAATTGGATTACGAATTGCAGCATCACTAGGGGTGCAAAATATACAGGTTTTCACCGACAGTCAGTTGGTCGTCAAACAGATTAAAGAGATCTATAAAATCAAGGAGCCAATAATAACAAAGTATTTGAACAAGTCATGGGAGGCGGTGGACAAATTCGACAAGATGAATATATAACAGATTCCTCAATTAGATAATGCATGAGCCAAAACTTTCTCAAAGCTAGCCAATTCTAACTTAATAGTAACCAGCCAAACAATCTATATAGAGAACCTACCATACCCGAGTATCGAAAATCCCATGTAGATCCTATCGGCAGTTCACCAAGTTAGAAGGACCCTATTAAAGCTTATTTAAAACATAAACAACAACCCAGCGCGCCTTCCGAGGCTACTAGGGTGAGGCATAAGGCAGCCTATGACACCATTATCAACAAGGATCTTTACAAGAAGTCATTTACTCATCCATATCTAAAATGTTTGACATCCGAGGAAGGGAATTACGTGCTCATAGAAATCCATAAAGAAATATGGAGTAGCCACATAAGCGCTCGGAATTTGGCAAACAAAACACTCTGACAAGAGTATTATTGGTCCACCATGAAGGCCGACGCAAATGATTACGTTAGAAGATGTGACAAGTATCATCGTTTCTCGTCGGTACCTTGTCAGCCCTCCACCTGATAGCAAACCCATTGCCATTCACATAATAGGTAATAGACATCCTCAGGCTATTCCCATCGGCTACCGTATAGTGAAAGTTCTTTGTCATGACTATCAACTACTTTACAAAGTGGGTAGAAGCCTAACCATTGACCCAAATCACCACTGACAAAATACAAAATTTTGTTTGGATATCCATCATCACCAATTTTAGCATGCCTCATGTTCTAATTATCAATAATGACAAATAGTTCGATAACTAAAGTTTCTAAGATTGCTATAGCAAAATGGAAATCCAGAATCGTTTCACCTCCGTAGCATGCCCTCAAACCAATAGCCTCGATGAGGTAACCTACCGAACAATCCTATAAGGATTAAAAGCTGCACTAAATAAAGTTAAAGGTCGCTAGGTAAATGAACTCTAAAGTATTCTCTAAGCCTACCGAAGTCGCCTCGAAAGATAACGGAAGAAACACTATTCAATTTAACTTACGACTATGAAGCAGTGATACATTTGAAAATCGACATTCATTCACTTCTAGTATATCAATATGAGTAAGGACAAATGAGATTGTGTTATGGGAACAGTTAGATTTGCTCCCCGAGTTGCGAAAAACCGCGTTTACTCAAATGGCCCTTTATCTGTAGCAAATGACACGTTCTTACAATGTTCGGCTAAAAGTTAGAGTGTTCAAACCAAAATATTTGGGTCTCTGTAAAGTGGAAGCTACCGGATAATCTCAGCCAGAGGGAAAACTAACGCCCAACTAGGAAGCCCCTTAGCAAATACGCTCGGTGGTGTGCCTGGGGGCCTACTGACTCAACCATCTAAATGAATCAGTCGGGCCAAGAACATAGAACTCAGAAAACTTGCGTATCTATCACTAGTAATCTCTATCGCTCTTGTTGATTTTAATATTTACTCTCTCGGTTTATCCATATGGGCCCCATTTCTTTCATCTGTTACTCTCAATCGAACGAAGTGCCATCAACAAGGGATATATCTTCCAGACAGGGGGGGGGCATGGCTCAATCCTCTAATCGAATGAGCGTGCCATCAATGAGGGATATATCTCGCGAACGGGTGGACACGGTCTAAATCCTCTAATCAAACGAGCATACCGTCAATGAGGGATATATCTCCCAGACGAGTGGGCACAGTCCAATCCTCTAATCGAACGAACATGCCATCAACAAAGGAAATATCTCTTGAACGGTTGGGCACGGCCTAATCCTTTAATCGAACGAACGTGATGTTAAAGAGGGATTTATCTCCACGATGAGTACACATGACCCAATTCCTCTATCGAACGAAATGTGAATGAGGGATGTATCTCTCCATCAAACAGACATGGTCCATTCTTTCGATCAATTACATTGAGATATATCGAGAAGTAACCAAACACTACATCTAAGGACTGGACAAGCCAGTCAACCAGCTACAATGACATCAATCAAAAATCCACTCAATAGTATGTTCCTCGCATCGGCATTGTAGGACCAAGAAATAGGCAAGACAATTATCTCTTAATCAAGACAAGATCAATAGGTAAGTGACAAAAAATTTCTATATTATTTCAAAGTACATATCGAAGTACATAGTTGGGTATAATAAAATGAAGAGTTTACATGTTCATAAACTAGGCTACACTGAAATAAAAAAACTTAAAAGAATATCTTCGTCTATGGACTGACCCCTTAGGCCTTGATGTCTCCTCTTTGATAAAGCACCCGATGCCTTCTTGAGTTGATTCATAGATGAACTCTATGAATCTCACAACCTTTGCCTAGCACAGAATAAAATACTAAAACTAGAAAACTAACTAGATGCAAAATAGAAGCTGGAAAAGACTTTACAAACTATCGAATTACTCTCAAGCCTTGATAACAAAGAGCATAAGAGCAATGATGAGTTGCAAGGAGCTTGGTCAGAACACTCTGAGACAGAACCACCATGATAGAAGTCTTTTACCTCCCTAACTTACATGAAGGAACTATGTACTCGTTATTCTCTCATTGATGGAATTGTGTACCCGTGGCTCTTACCACCACTACTTCTTTAGAAACCAAACCTGTGGAGAAGAAAAAACTATTAAAATTTTAAAATTTTTTAGATATTTCAAGTAGTTTTTAGCATCTTTTAGTTAATAAAATGACTAGATTTCAATATTTAAAAATCCTTATTTTGTGGAATTTGTTAGAGTTGTTAGTTTCTTTTTTTAAGTTTATAATTGAACCCTATGCTTAGGGATTCTTTATATGCAAAAAACTCTCTAAGAGCTTTTAATGTAGTGTGTTTTCAGGGTATCAGAGCTTTCAAAGATCTTAAAGGACCTACGACTGAGTTACTAAAAGAGAATACCAGTAATACTTCTTCCTCTCAATAAAAACCCAAAAGAAAAAAAAAAAAAAAAAACTCAAACTTTAGTCCCTCATGGCTTCTAGCAATACACCAGCTCTTTTAACCCCAAGTTTCAATGGTGAAAACTATCAAGTTTGGGCTGTTAAGATGAAAGCTCATTTGAGAAGTCTTAGTTTGTGATAGTTGGTTGTAACTGAAAGGGAAATATCCCCTTTGGGAAACAATCCAACCCTCAATCAAATTAGGGATCATGAAGAAGAAGAAACTAAAGCTCCAGAGCTTTATCTTACATTCAGGTCGTTGTCTCAGATTCAATTTTTACAAGGATTATAGCATGTGAAACACCAAAGGCGGCCTGGGACAAACTCAAGGAGATGTATATAGGGAATGATAGAAACAGGCAAATGTAGTTCTAAACTTGAAGAGTGAATTTGAAGTTTTAAGGATGAAAAATAGCGAGTCTATCAAAGAATATATAGACAGACTCATGGAAGTTGACAACAAGATCCGACTATTTGATGAGGATCTAATAGATCAAAGGGTTGTAGAGAAAGTTTTAGTGAGCCTGCCGGAAAGGTTTGAGTCCAAGATCTCTTCTCTTGAAGACTCAAAGGACTTAACCAAAATTTCCTTGGCTGAGCTTGTCTATGCTTTTCATGCTCAAGAACGAAGGAGGTCAATGAGATAGGAAAATAGCAACGAAGGAGTTTCCCTTGCAAAACTAAAAGGAAAAGCACCTCAAGGCGGAGAGAAGAAGCAATCTGGTGAGAAGAAAGATAAGGAGAAAAATGAGGGCCCATGAAGTAAAAATGATGACAAAAGAAGATATCCTCCATATCCTTACTGCAAAAAGAAGGCCATTCAGAAAATTATTGCTGGTTTAGGTTAAATGTGCAATACAGATCGTGCAAATAGTTTGGTCATATGGAGAATGTTTGCAAGTATAATAATGCTTGCAAGGACAGTAGGTATGATTGACAACAGCAACAAGAGCAGCTATTTATGGTTGCAAGTCAAGCAATTAGTAATTTTACAGAAACTTGGCTTATTGACAGTGGTTGTACAAACCACATTACTCCTGAATTGAACTATTTCAGGGAGCTGGATCAGTCATATAAGTCAAAAAGTGAAGATCGAAAATGGAGACTTGGTTGATGTCAAAGACAAGGGAGTTGTTGCTCCTACAGATACTAAATTTATCTCAGAAGTGTTATTTGTGCCTGAAATTAGCCAGATTTTATTAAGTGTGGGTCAAATGCTGGAGAAGAATTATTCTTTACTTTTTCAAAATAAGTCTTGTATCATTGTTGATAATGTTGGTTATAAGTTGATGACCATAAAAATGAGAGACAAAAGCTTTCAAATTAAGTTAAAAGAAACAAATTTGCATGCTTATACTATTGTTGTTGATGAGTCAATATTATGGCACAAAATGTTTGACAATTTTTATTATGCCGCACTTAAACACCTACACCACAAAGACTTAATTTAAGGCCTGCCAATTATTTGTGATAAAAAGAATATGTGTCAAGTTTGTCAATTTGGAAAACAAAGCAAATTACCGTTTCCTATCAACAAGGCTTGGAGAGCTTCTGAAAAGCTGCAATTGATCCATACTGATATGTGTGGGCTAATGAAGACACCATCGATGAATGGAAATAGGTACTTCATTCTGTTCATAGATGATTGTACAAGGATGTGCTGGGTTTATTTTATGAAAAAAAGTTGGAGGTGGCTGGTGAGTTTAAAAAATTCAAGGTCTTGGTGGAAAATCAAGCAAATTGTAGCATCAAGGTGATAAGATTGGATAATGGCTTTGAATATATATGAAACAAGTTTGATAACTTTTGTTCTGAAGCTGGAATTGAACATCAGCTGGCCATTATTTACTCTCCTCAACAAAATGGAGTGAGTGAGATGAAGAATAGAACTGTTATAGAAATGACGAAATGTTTGCTATTTGAAAAGAAGATGCCTAAGAATTTTTGGGTTACTGCTATTAACATAGCTGTGTATCTCCTGAATAGACTTCCAACAAAGGCTGTGAAGGATAAAACTCCATTTGAGGCATGATATGGAGTTAAACCAGTTGTGGAGCATCTCAAAGTATTTGGGAATTTGTGTTACTCTCATGTGCCAGATATGAAAAAAGACAAGTTGGATTACAAGGCTGAGATGGGAATCTTCTTGGGATATAGCTCTACCTCCAAGGGTTATAGAGTTTTCAATTTGAAATAAAAAAAAATAATGGTCAGTAGAGACATAAAATTTGACGAAGCAGCAGTATGGAACTAGAAAAAAAATGAGATAGAAGTTGTAGATGTTAATCAAATTGGGGTAACTATTCCCCAAGTCCCAAAAGAAGCAGAGGAAGAAGTTTGCACTGGTAATTTTGATGATGTTCCAGTGAGAAGAACAAGGTCACTTGATGAAATTTATGAAAGGTGTGATGTAACTTTACAGTAGCCTACATGTTATGATGAAACTGTTAATAAAAATGGGTGGAGAGTTGCAATGAAGGAAGAGCTGAAAATGATAAATAAGAATGGAACTTGGGAACTGGTAGAAAAGCCTGAAAATCAAAAGATAATTGGTGTTAAATGGATTTTCAGAATCAAATATAATCCAAATGGTTCTATAAACAAACTTAAGGTCAGCTTAGTTGTAAAGGGCTATTTTTAGGAGTATGGTGTTGATTTTTCAAACACTTTTGCTCCAGTGGCCAAACATGAAACTATAAGACTTCTACTGGCTTTAGCAACAAATATGGGGTGGAAAATTCATCATCTAGATGTGAAATCTGTTTTTCTAAATGGTGTGCTTGATGAAGAAATTTATATTGAACAACCAGAAGGTTTTCAAGTTTCAGGTTGTGAAGACAAAGTTTACAAGCTTCACAAAGCTCTTTATGGCTTGAAACAAGCATCAAGAGTTTGGTACAGCAGAATTGATACTTTTTTGCTACAACAAGATTTAAGAGAAGTGAAAGTGAAGCTACTTTGTATGTGTTAAAGGTTCAAGAAGAAGTTCAGCTTACTGTCTCTTTGTATGTAGATGACATGTTCGTTACTGGTTGTGATTCAAAAATCCTAAAACAATTTGTATTGCAGATAGAGAGTGAATTTGAAATGTCCAATTTGGGAGAGATAAAATATTTTTTGGGGATGGAAATTTATCAATGTGAGGCTGGAATCTTTATCCCACAACAAAATTATGCTTTGGAGATTCTGAAGAAGTTTCATATGGAAAGATCTAAACCGGTGGCGACTCCTTTGGTTGTGAATGAAAAGTTGTCAACTGATGAAGCTAATAGCAAAGCAGATGCTTTAGTTTACAAAAGCTTAATTGGTAGTCTGCTCTACCTATATGTTACAAGGCCTGATTTAATGTTCTCTGCAAGCCTACTCTCAAGATTTATGCACTCACCTAGTCAGATTCATTTTGGGGCAGCTAAGAGAGTTTTAAGGTATATCAGAGGCACTTTTAATTATGGTTTGTGGTTTGTTAAGAAAGAAAGCGAAGAACTCCAAGGATCTGCAGATAGTGACTAGGCAGGAAGTATAGATGGTTGTAAAAGCATTTCTGGTTATGTTTTCTCATTTGGAAATGGACTTTTTTCATATAATTCAAGAAAACAAGAGGTGGTGGCCCAATCTTCAGCAGAAGCTGAGTATATTTCTACTGCTATAACTGTAAATCAAGCAATTTGGTTAAGAAAACTGCTGATAGACTTGGGGCAAAGACAAGCAAATGCTACTGTGATTTAGGTTGACAACAAATCAGCCATTTCTATTGCAAAGAATCATGTGCAGCATGGAAGAACTAAACACATAAATGTGAAGTTTCATGTAATTAGAGAAACTGAGAAGAATCATGAAGTCAGTCTGGTACATTGCTGCTCAGAAAGTCAGCTAACTAACATCCTAACTAAGGCACTTTCCAAAGCCAAGTTTGAAGAATTAAGATCAAAGCTTGGAGTCTTCAACAAAATTCTCAAGGAGGAGCGTTAGAATTTGAAATTTTTCTAAATATTTCAAGTAGTTTTTAGCATCTTTCAGTTAATAAAAGGATTAGATTTCAAGGTTTGAAAATCCTTATTTTGTGAAATTTATTGGATCTGTTAGTTTCTTTTTTTAAGTCTATTATTGAACCCTATGTTTAGGGATTCTTTGTATGCAAAAAACTCTCTGAGAGCTTTTAATAAAGTGTGTTTTTCAAAAAATCCTTTCGAAATTTCAAACCCCCAAAGAAGACACTACCTTTACTTTGCCTCCTCTTGCCAAACCAACCGCATATATATATAGGTAAAAGGAGGAAACTGAAAAGATGAATCTCCCGAAAAGTGGAAAGACGCTCCACATTTAATGGTCATATTTTACCTCTAACGCTTCCCATTATGGCTTTCCTGATTACCCATTACGTTTCGCAGCCCTTCGGTTTTGCTAATTATCACCGCATTTACTCACAATCCCCAACAATAAATGAGGGAACATGCAACATGGCATATCATTAGCACCAGTTCAAATATTTGTGCCTTTAATGACACACCTAATGTCTTTTTGAGTTTTTATCCATTCAATGCCACTCCAAAAGCCCTTGCTATAGAACGACATTAGGAGTGGGGAACAAGTGATAGAATACGGTCCAAAAACCCATTATCAGATCAAAAATCTCCCGAGCCTATAAACAGAACGCTTCAAAACGTATTGTTTACGTGAAATATACCTCCCAAACAAGTAGATACAGTCCATTTCTTTGGTGATCATCGACAAGACCCTTCTCGGTAGAAGCTTGATTGACTCCATCCCCTCCAGTGCTTTGAACAAGTGAATTCAGTACAATATTCGACTTTCCTTAAATCACAGTAGTAACATTTCATGATTAGCAAGGTGACTCAGAATCTTAATCGATAAGGAAAGGTATCCCTTGATAACTAGAAAGATTCTGAATCTGATGGAAATCTTTTCTTGAGGGTCCTACAACCTCAGGGCACTTTCACATGGAAACTAAGATTTCAACACCCCAAACACACACGCGTCATACAAGAAACCTATATATATATATATATATATACACACACACACACACATCAGTAGGCCACCAACCAAATATGTTCTCTTAACGCTCGCTTAGCACACAAAGGCAATATGAAACTCTCTTTTAATTATTTCTTTTTTTGAAAACCACTCTCTGATTTGAGTATTGAAATCTCTCTGTCAGAGCATCCTTTAGCGATTTTTTTTTATATCTCATCAATCAAGATTGTCAGACGGCCAGTCATCCCATTTGAATCAGCAAAGCTTATTTGTAGAGCAAAACCCAAAGTACGTATTTTTTAATATAAATGTTAGATGAATATTAGATATTCATTAATTTAAATTAAAATTAAATAAATTTTTTAAATTAAAAAACAATACATGAATAAGAAAAATTATTAAAAAATATATTCATGAATTAAATAAAAAAATCAAAATATAAATCTCGCCATCCAATTGAGCTACATGGGCAACACAAATAACCAAAAATTAATTTTTTAAACAATTTGAAAAACATGAACACTCAAAACCTCCTTACAAAATTTTGATTCTGTTGAGAGAATTATAAAAAGATCCCAAAAAAACAAAAAATCCCTAGTCTATAAGAGAACTTGTTCTCTATGAAAAATTTTGGTATGTGGAGGTAGAACCGAGAGCGATCTGTTTACATGGTAGGGGAGTGGGAGAGGCCAACTTATTTCCCGAACAATTGGTCCCAAACCTATATGAAGCCAAGAGACGGAGAGCGTAGCTGGCTCACCCTGCGCACACCGGGGTTTAGCCGAGGCACACTAGGTGCTCCAGCGTGCCGACACGGTACACTAGGGCAATCCCAGCGTGCCACATAACATGCGATGCCACGTGATATTATCATGTAAGTAGTTTTTTATATTTTTCAAAATTAAGAAATTTCTCTAAATTTATTTTTTTATAAAAAAAAAAAACCCCTCATTTTTCAAATTCATTCACCTTGTCTTTTTATTTTGAAACCTTTTAAAAATAGAAGCCTTCTTCTCGACTCACATTCGGACTTTAATTAAAACTTGGGTTTCATGATTTTAATTTCAGATTATATCATGAATGTCATAATTCAATAATTGCAGATTAAGACTCGGGAATCTAATTCTCATTTCTTTATCATATACTCTATTATATGTAATTTTTTCATAATGGACGGAGGACCACAAGCCTTAAAGTCTTGTCCCTTACAGTCTTGGGATGACACGAGATAGAAATCCCTTATTAACAACTCTAAGTGTAATTGACACCTAAGATAATGTGTCATCTACCTATTTAGTAATAAATACTTTTCAAAAAATTTTGGAATATTCAAGTAAACCCTAACCCATTTCGAGATCTCAATTCTTGTTAGGGTTATGAATTTTAGTTAAACTCTTTGTACTCGAATCATATGTCTTCATGTAATTGATTTTCTCGATTAATTTAATTTAAAAAACTTATTTTTTAAATTAAATTAATTTATCTTGATCAAAGAATTTCAAGTAATTGTCAAACCTAGATAACAATTGAAACTTAATCCTTGCGTTACCCATGGTATATTTATTATCACTCAGATGTTGAGCATTCATATATAGTATGAGCATAAGTATTAGCAAACTCTAATCATCCATACACGAGATAACTATGTCACATTAATTGTAAATATTATATGCATGATTAAATGATGATATTTGCTAACTTTAGGTAAATAACCTTATAGTTATTATTCAATAGTCAAGTTCAAACTACTCTATCTGACGTACTTCTGACTGTTAGATACCAACAGATAATTGATTTAGTGAGAAATATATTAAATTTCTTAATTAATAATTTGAGTTCAAAATTTAAGAATAAAAAAATCTATATTATGGGAGATCCTTTCCGATGAGGATGTGACCATGGTTCAATCAGATTTAGTTGGAACTAAATTTCCAATATCTGAAAGTGGACTAAGTCTTGGACACCAACCCAAAATATATATATATCTCAAATTGGTATGAAACAAAGTTGTTGACGGAACTTTAAACCCATTAATTATTAAAAGAAAAAAAAAAACGTCATTCTCACGTAAACCTAAATCCATACATTTAACATTCACGTAGCGACAAAACATAACTAATAATTAGGTTCATTGATTTCGTTATTATTCAGATAAAACATAATGTATGGTTACAAGTACACAAATAATGGTCCCAAGTAATTTATTTAATTATTTAACATTTTTAAATTATCGTTTTTATAGATTTGAAAATCTTATTAGTCTTCCCCACTCAAGTTCAAAAAATCATGATAACCCATAATTTTTTTTTTTTTTGAGGTGTATTGGTCGTATTCAGTTATTATAAAATCATAATTAGAAATAATAAAAAATTGGGAATTTGTTGTCTTCTATTAATTCAATAATTTAGTCGAAAAGTGATAACACCATTAATCACAAAAAAAAAACAAATTTTTTAGTTAATATCTTGAATAAAATATTGGCATTACTGGCGATATCAAAGTTAATTTATTATAAATTTAATAATAAAAATGATATATTTTTTTTTATTAAGATAAAAATAGTGAGTGATAGGAGGAGAGAGGTGGGGGAGAGAGAGAGAGAGAGAGAGAGAGAGTAGAGAGAGCAAGGGTCGTGGAAATGAGATGTCGATGTAGAAAGCTTAAGAAATAGAAACAAATCCGACAAGGTATGACATCATTTCAAACTTAGACAAAAGGGCTTGGGTCCCACTTTACTTATCAAGAAACCCTTTCAAGCTTCATCGGTCGTTGACCAAATATACTCTCTCTCTCTCTCTCTCTCTCTTCCCCCATTTAATCTCTTTGGTACCCCACCAATTGGCCCCACCATACAATACCAACAGCACTTGCACACCCTCTGGGGTATTTTCCATTTTTACTGAAGGAGGATTTTTCTTATATTACCTCAATTAGGAAATATTAAGATCAAATTTAATTAAAATAAAATAAAATTTTATATAAAAATAAGTAATATAATAAAAAAATTTATTTTATAAAATTTTAGTTTCCTTTTTAGTAGATAATTTTATTTAACCAAAAGATATTACAAATAAATAAATAGGTCTTTCGTTTTATATTGAAATTGTAATTTCTCCTAGAAAGCATATAAATTAAAAAATAGTTTTTTTTTTTAATTTTGTATAGGTAGCAGAAATAAAGGGAAAAAATGAGAGCGAAAACAAAACGTATATGTAAAAATTGACAATGACAGAGCCTATCTTGTTCCGTAGAGAGAGGAGGAAAAAAATAAATTAAACGCCAAAAAAACGTATGCTAACAAAACAAATAAATAAGTAAACAGACAAAAGAAGTAGGAAAAAGGTAGATGGGTGTAAGGAAGGCAATGACGGACTGTCTAGTGGGAGAAATGGTTGCGGTCGCACGGCCTCCGAGGAGACACCACTGTTCTTCTTCTGACTCTCTCTCGCTTGGTTATATATTGCTATTTGAATTCAGATTATAAAATTAAAAAAAAATAATGACCGCTATATTATTTTTTTAATGACTCACTCTCAAAAGAGAGGATATCTACGCTTACAAGTTTTTTTATTTTTCCCGAATAATTTATAAATATATGCAACAAATCATGTTATATTTTGAAAGGAAAACTAAATAAGCGAAAATAATACTTACCCAAGTATAAAAATACATCTTTTGTTTTAATAATTTATTAACATATAGATTTGGCAGGGATAGTTCAAAAAGTAAAATTTTTTTATTTTCATTCTTTTTTCTTTAATTTAATTTCGTTTAATTATATTTTTTTATATCAAAAATAATTTATTAATATATAGGAAATTAAATTGAGTAGGTGAGAATTATAATTACAAAAACTTGATAATCCACAGTTTTGAGGTCAACATATGAGTAAAAATTTCAAACCAGGAGAAAAACATAGAATAGCGGGTGTTAACCGGAAGAGGGATGCATAGTAAAAAGATGTTAAGAGTCAATCCTTTTTTATATTTTCAAGAAAGTCTAACGCCGGATCAATATCCTAGCGATTATGTGTTAAATTTTCTTAATCAATATCTTAAGATCGAATCTTAAAAATGGAGAGATAGATATTAGAAGAGCTAACTCCTTAGATTAGCCGAGTACCCTTGAACACCAACTGATGACAAGTAATCCACTAATAAAGAGCCCAACATCGGCTTGCAACATGCAATAGTGGTTCTTATACAATGGAAAGGGCTAATATCAAGCTTGACCCTCCCTCACATTAAGCTAATATTCTCATTTCCAAATATGGGCAGTCTTCTAATTGGAGAGGTTGGTGTGGCAAAAAAGCAAAAGATTTAATCGAGAAGGATAGTGGGGAATGGAAAGAAAATCAGATTTTGTGTTGGATCCCCTCCTTTGAGAAGCAAATATAGGAAATCCTTTGGAGATGCAAAATTAGATAACAGCTCAAGTTATTTTCACAATCAATGGGGGTTGATTCTTCTGAAAGATCTCGGCCATTTTCATCGGTATCCAGAGTAGGAAGATAGACTTGGCTTGAGAAAATCCAGTGAGTCCTTGTTTGACAAATCCCTGTCTTTGAAAGGTAATGCAAGGAGTTGGTTTTTTGACAAATAAAGAAAGAGTGGTTAGATACCTAATACCTAATGGCATCCAGATCTCTTACTCATCTTCTCATAGATTGCCGTGGCTCTCACAGGTTAATATCTTAACAGAGATTGCTGTTAATTTAGGGTGTTGTAGTGTGAGCCATGGGGTGGTCATATGAAGTTCCAAGAGATGAAGTTGGCAATTGTGAGAAATGGTATTTGGGGTGTTGCTGTTGGGGAATGGGGACTTACCTTACCACACCTATAGCGTGACATTACGCTCTTTGTCCTTATTCTTTCGCAACGTACCAACAAACTCTTTGACTTGTAGACGCTACTTCACATGCATAATTCTCTCCTCTCTCTCTCTCTCTCTCTCTCTCCCCCCCCCTCAGCTCTCTCTCTCTCTCTCTCCCCCCCCCTCAGATTCTATCCATATTTCTTTTGTCAATAATTAAAGTGAATTATTTTTTGACCAAGTGGAAAAAGCACCAGTGTGCGACTTCCCAAAATAAACGCTACGTTTATAAATCAATAAATCTCCCTTTCACCTTCTTGTCATATAAAATAAAGTAAAATAAAATATCTCTCTCTCTTGACAAACGAAATGGAGTGAGAAGAAAATTTGTGCCGTGCCACTTTGACTAATCGGCTCCAATTCTGCATCTCTCTCTCTCTCTCTCTCTCTCGATCAGGGACATTAATTTTTATTTATTTATTTATTTTTACCGATGAAAGTCCAATCTGAAAAATGAAACGTGGCAGAGCCTGAAAGATACCCCGACCAGGGTCCGTGAGAGAGGGCAGTTTGATGGGGATATAAGGCATTTTAACCTGCTAGAGGGCGTTTAGTTTGGGCCTGCCAAGTCAAACCCCCCCTCTGTGTTCTTGTTTTTCTAAATAGACTAAATTTTTGGGGCCCATGGATAGACAAAATGACACAAATGACCTTCATACCGGTCCCTGTTTTTGTTACAGGGATGGAGAGTGCGACGTCGAAAATTATTTGAAGTTGAATCGATTCAATTTGAATTTAATTTGTTAAAATTTGGATTTATTTAATCAATGAATAATTTGAGCTGTCAAGATATTTATAAATCATTCATTATATTATAAATTTAAAAGAATTATAATATAATCTCACTTTCTCCATTTTATTTATATTCAATCAATAATTAAATAACATCTAGTTAATTCAATGATTAGACATTATTATCCCTTTAAATAATATTTTAAATTCATGTATAGAGGAAATATACATTAAAAAAAATTATTTCTTAAAGGTTTAATTCAACTCTAATCGAATTTAATGGAATATAACGTAATTATCGAATACAATTAATTTATAATAAAAATATAGTTAAATGTTATCTCTATACTTTGTTTTGGACTCATATTTATGATCTTGTTGCTTCATTTTATTCTCATTTCTTCTGGGTTTGGAATTGGTCATACACGGAAATGACATGAAATTAGGTAGAATAGAGTTTTCGGGTGTTTGTTGTGGAAACCGATGGTTATTATTATGAAAGGAAAATTATAGACAAGTTTGGAAAAATTAAGATTATAGTTGAACTGAAATTAGATATGATATTTTGCTAACAAAATATCGATATAATAAAATTTTAAATTTATCAGAGGAATTTGAATTTTACTAACAAAATTTTAAATTTTCTACCAAAAAATTAAAATTTATTTAATAAATATTACAAATGAAATAGGATTAAATAACAACAAATTTGGTCTAATCAAATGAATTTTCCAAGTAGCACCATGTACTACTTTGGTTTTGAATTTTGTGATGGAAGAATTTGTCAAAATTTTTGACTTAGAATGCAATTTGGTAGGAGTTGTGCAACCCTTAGTCCACTAAATTGAAAAAAAAAAAAAGGAAGAAAAAAAAAAAGTCTGGCTCCATCCATGCTTGACCGGAGGATGATTATCATTTCAAATTAAGTCAACTCATCTCCATCTTATTTTAGTTGATTGGAATGGGGAATCGAACAATTTGAAATGGTTCACATTTAGGTGTAATGAAAAGTCGGTCTAATAGGATGGAATAATAGATCTCTTAATTAAATTTTAGGTTTAAAATTTAAAAATAAAAAAAATACATTAAGAGAGTTACTCGCTAAATATGATTTTCGTAAATATTCAAATCAGATTTGTCAAAATATGATTTTCAGATACCCGTAATTAGAAAAAAAAAATAGTTGCAAAATGTTTACATTTAGATGAAATTGTTTTGATATGGGTTTGAAGAGGTCAGAAAAACTTAGTATACAAAGTCATGGAAATCACTGAGGTTGTTGACCTAAATTACACAAATGGGTCTTGACTCTTGCCTTGCAGCTTGTATTAGGGTTTCATAGACAAAGAAAACTATGATTTTTTTAGCCACCTCCATGACCAAAAATTTTGAATCAGTCTTCTTGTTGTGCATCACTTAATTTTCGTTTTGCATACGAATGTGTGCCCATAAGCT
This sequence comes from Dillenia turbinata, assembly GCA_037126225.1. Taxonomy (NCBI): domain Eukaryota; kingdom Viridiplantae; phylum Streptophyta; class Magnoliopsida; order Dilleniales; family Dilleniaceae; genus Dillenia; species Dillenia turbinata. The sequence goes on along the minus strand of JBAMMX010000001.1, from coordinate 17,556,029 downwards.
CCCAACGCCATCCAAAACAATATAAGACATCTTACCATCCTTTGTTTTATACAAAAAAAAAAAAAAAAATGAAAATTCTAAACCACTTATTTTAAAATATTTATGAAATAAATTTACTGAATATGGCCAACATTGTAAAAATTGATTGTACACATTAGATAAACTTCGGACTAGCGTAAAAAAATAGATATAATTTTTCTAAAATAATTTGGAAACTCTAACTGTAAATTATATTTAATAAGAAATGCTAATTAACCAAATTAGAGATTATTCAGAGTATCTTTGATTTAGACTCAGTAGATATAGTTTTAAGGGTAATTAAATTCGGTAGCCTCCCTTGAAGAAATAGATTTAAAATTTAATTTTAATTTTAATTTAGGTGATGATCTTTTAGAATGGATTATTTATATTGTGTAATAATAACACATAAACCTCTCCATAAACTTTTTTTTAAAAAAAAAAAAAAAATAACCTAGACTTCATAGAAGTAGAGGTATTCAAGTCATACCGGTGTAGCAAAACTTATATTAAAGAAAAAAGGGCAGCCTTTCCTCTGTCTAATTTGTCATTACCCATAAAATTGCAGTTTTTTTTTTTTTTTTTTTTTTTTTTTATAATAAGAATCGAACTCTAATTACGGAGTTGGGATATGAGAGTTGTTGTCATTGGATTGTTCTTGGGGACAAGCATTATTAAACTACACATTTCAATTTTAAATAACATTATTACCAATTTGGGACCTACATAGGAAGCTACATATTTGTTTCAACTATGAAGAAGGTTGGAAATTTGGAGTTTTGCATAGGCTCCCTCAAAAGGGGACTCATTAAATATCGAAATTGGGTCATTAGATCAAGCATTGTTTGTGACATTTAAGTGACCAAACCACAAGTTGTATTGTGATTGTAGATTTATTAAATGCCAACAGATTTAGGGAATATTCTCAAATTAGATTATGCAAAACGCATTTACTTCAACAAGTCATTTATCACACCATATGGCACTTGCTATTTTAGGCAACTTCTCCTAAACAACAAGGGCTCACTCATTTCCCATTTTTTATTTTTTTTTGGGGGGGGAATATTCTATAATTAATTGGCTACGCATTATTATTATTTTTTTCACACATTCAATATGACCATAACTATTTTCAATCCTAAGTAATTAAAAATTGGTCTTAACAGTACAAAAGTGACTTGTTGACGGGAAAATTGTTTGAAGAAAAGAGTGAGAGCAGCAAAAAAACTCGGGCAAAAGTTTCCATCAAGAATTCAAAATCCACGAAACCGAACAACTTAGAAATACAAATACACCGAGAGAGAGAGAGAGAGACATTGTTGCTTTGGTCTGATAAGAAGAGCAATGACATTCTATATTAAGAATCGGGATTCGAGACTTAGTAGTGATAAAAATGATGTTGAGAGAGTTTCCTTCTTATAATGAATCCGATAGTCGAAATTAATCGAGATGGAACTCTGGATATTAAGATACTTGGTGGTGGATCAAATTCAGAGTATAAAAAAAAAAAGAAAGGGGGAAAAGAAGGAAGAAAAGAAAAAGAAAAGAAAAGAAAAGAATAGAAAGCGGTGAGGAGGGCAAAAGAGTCGGAAGACACAACACAACGAGTTTGAAAAGGGGGGGGGGGGTTTGCTGATATTTAGGGGAGGGTCAGAGAGACAAAACGAAAGCCCTTTCAAAATTCAAACAACAAAAGGGACAAAAAGCTCTCCATTGGTTAAAAATATTCTTTATTTTTTATATAAAAAGATATAATTAAAAAAAAATTGATAAAAATAAAAAACCTTTAGGATTGGAGCCGTTCGCGAGGAACCAGCCAAAAATACATTTAACAAAGACAGATGAATGCTTTACTTTGTATCCCAATATCTCTACCTCGGTTTTCCTCACGTTGACCCTATCCTTCTCCCCTTTCTCCGTCAAAACGCCAATGGGTTCTTTCCGATTTTGAATTACTATTGAGGTCAAAATAGTCATACAAATTTAAATTGATTCTCACGTTCAATTAGCATATATAATACAAAATATAATACTGAAATTCATTAATTTATATATAGTGCAATAATACAAATTTATATATTAATGGGGAGAGGACACCTCCTCCCCCCCCCGGCCTAAGCTCCATATATATTATTGTACTTTACATTTAATTTACCTAAAATAATTTTTTAAAAGGAAATGTAATTTTTAAAAAATATATCTATTTTGATGAATATATATATATATCGATAAATTTTGATATTAAAACTAATCTCCAGAATACTAGAGATTGGATTCAAATGGTATGTCTATAATTTATATTCAAGCTTTAAAGGAAAAAAAATAATGAATCACGACACATGTAAAATCAAATTATTAAACCTAAACTCAAGAGAATAATGAATAATTATGATAAGAAAGGAAGTTGCATGTTATCATACAAAGTCAAAAAGATAATAATTTATTTTTCCATAATGATATAAATTTCAAAAAAATAAAAATTCAGATGTGTGAGAAGAGTTAATCTAAGAAGATAATATTTATAAAATTCAATTAAATTAGATAAATAAAGTAAATGGATTGGAGATATATAAATAGTTAGTTGAAAAAATTAAATTTAAGTAGTAAATTAGTTGTTGGTTAATTTTCTTGGAGGCGAAGCGCGGCGAAGCGTTGAGAGTAAGTAGGAAGGCAGAGCGGAGTGAAAAGGGGTGTTAATTTTTCATTTTCTAATACAGTAAAATTTAGGAGCAATTCCAGAGGACCTTTAGTAAATTATTTAAAAATTTTTGGGAGGAGAAGAAGTTTCACTCTCTCTCTCTCCCTCTCTGTTTTTCCTTCAGCAACCCGAAAACTATTATTCTAAAGTATAAAAACAAAACCCAGACTCAATCCCTCTCCCTCCCCCTCTGTCTCTCTCTCTTCACTGAGTTTTCTCTCTCTTCTTTCTCTACATTTGGGTGAGGTGAGTTTGCAGGGGAGGGAATCAAATGTGAAATGGGAAGTGGAATCTCGCAGCTCTGGTACCCATGCTTCCAACCCCAACACCAGCAACCGCCTGATTCCGACCTCATCTTCACCGCTTCTGAACCCCTCGACGAAACCCTAGGCCACTCCTTTTGCTACGTCCGATCTTCCAATCGTTTTCTCTCTCCTGCTCCTTCCGATCGCTTTATCTCTCCCTCTCACTCTCTCCGCTTCTCTCCGCCCCGTCAACCTCCCTCCTTCACCTCCACCTCCTCCGCCGCGGCCGCCGAAACTTGCTTCAAGGCCATCTCCGGCGCTTCTGTCAGTGCAAACACTTCCACTCCCAGGACTGTTCTTCAGCTCGACGGTTTCTGCGGCCTCGATAACGGCGGCGCCGACGATTTTTCCGGCGCAGTTGGTGGTAGTGGTGTAAGTATCGTTCATGGCTTCGAAAGCACGTCGTCTTTTTGTGCACTTCCGTTGCAACCGGTGCCCAGAGGCGGCGGCGGCGGTGACGTGTCCGGTCCAATGGAGCGCGGTTTTTTCATGTCCGGTCCGATCGAGCGAGGCGCGTTGTCCGGTCCACTCGACGGAACCGCCGGCGAACGCGGCGGGGACGGAGGAGTTCACTTCTCGGCGCCGCTGGGTGGGCTTTATGTAAAAAGGAAGAGGAAGAAGGGCATTTCGGGAATTCGGAAGGCGTTTAACCGGAGTTTCTCGGAGAAAAAAAGGCCCTGGGTTGTCCCGGTGCTGAATTTCGTTGGGAGAAAAGACGTCTCTGCCCCTTCGGCAGAAGGGGAAGCGGCAGAGATGAGCGAGATCAGTGTCAAGAACAATAATTGCAACAATAGTGTTCATTGGGCTTTAGGAAAAGCGGGCGAGGATCGGGTACATGTGGTTGTATCGGAAGAGCATGGGTGGTTGTTTGTTGGCATTTATGATGGGTTCAATGGCCCTGATGCGCCTGAATTCCTGATGGGTAATCTTTACAGAGCTGTTTTCAATGAGCTAAAAGGGTTGTTCTGGGAATCCGAGGAACAACAACCCCAAGAACAAGAAAGTGTTAGTATTAGTGTTAGCGATAACAATGTTGTTTCGGAGACATCTAGGATTGGTGATTTGTGTGTCAAGGAAAATGATTCAAACCAACAAATTCCCGATCGGATATCTGCGAAAAGAGTGACATTCCATCAGGAGGAGACTCAAAGGAGAAGAAAGCATTTATGGGAATTTCTTGCTGAGGAAGATCCTGAAGATGGGCTTGATCTTTCTGGGTCTGATAGATTTGCATTTAGTGTAGATGATGCTCTTAGTGTTAGCAATGCCGGGTCATCCGCTGTAAAGCGACGATCCTTGTTGTTATCGAAATTGAAACATGGGTTGTCGAAACAAAAGGAGGGTTTACAAGGTAGGAAGTTCTTCGCGTGGAGATTCGGTGTCGAAGATATTAAGGAGAAAGTGGAAGAGGAAAATAGGGTTGAGGAGAGGACTAACCGGATTGGTAGGAGGCGAAAAGTTGGTCCGGTCGATCATGAATTGGTCTTAAGGGCATTGTCACGGGCTCTTGAAGTGACTGAACTTGCTTACCTGGATATGACGGATAAGGTTTTAGATCGAAATCCTGAGCTTGCTTTAATGGGTTCATGTTTGTTAGTTGTTCTAATGAGGGATGAGGATGTCTATGTAATGAATGTGGGTGACAGTCGAGCTATTGTTGCGCAGTATGAACCCGAAGAAGTTAGTTCTAGTGTTGAGCAATCTGCAAAAGGGAGCAGTGTGTCGAATGGGGAGGGTATAGTTGGGGAATCTTCAGCTACTTTTGCTACAGAGAGTAAGGTAGTAACTGCGGCTCCTCCTGTTCCAGCAGTGAAGCTCACCGCATTACAGTTGTCCACGGATCACAGCACTAGCACTGAAGAAGTAAGGTTCTATATTGCATATTGCAAATTCTTTCCTATTGTGATAGTTTTTTCTTCTTTACCTGTTTCGGAACATCAGTCAATTCTTACAAGCACAGCTAATTGGGTGTTCATAACGATACTTATATTATGAGTTTCGGCTTCTTAGGAGGGCCATTGATAGATTGGCCTCTGCGTTGAGCCATAAACATTCAGAATAACATACAGGAAGGAAATGGAGTTACTGTTAGGAATATAGATTGATGTTGTCCATGCAATACCTTACTATGCTAGTTTCTTGCATTGAAAGTAAAAAGGCTTAAAAAATTGGATGAATGCTTGTTAAAAGCAATATGAGCAGTCTTGGGCTAAATCTGGAATGCCTGGGTCTGAGCATTTGCTTTAGAATACTTTGAATTACACCGTACATGATTTTTCTTGCTTTGGGTAATGGTCTCTTAGATGGTCTTCTCCTGGGAAAATTGAGTTTGTTTTCCTTGCAGGATGCAAAAAGCTTTTATTGCTGCCCAGGGTGGTAAAAAGAACTGTGGGAAAAAATTAGAACGCAGGAGCCCACTGTTCACAAGCTTTTGCTTTTGTTGATTGTTTCGTAATGAGACATGCTTCTAAGTAGAGAAAAAAAGTAGGCAATCTCGAATTTTGCCTCTGTGTGCATTGTTGATAAGGTATTTGAGCTTCCATTCCCAGTGACAACCTGGGGAAATTTCCTTCTTTTTGTACCTTTAGTCCTTGAAAATTCTCACTTGTCTTTATTGGTTTATCTTCTTTGTCCTAGTGTCAAGAGATGTGGGGGGAAGGTTCCTTCTTCTACTGGCTGCTATCTTAGATACTAGTCTTTAAATCACGTGGCATGTCTTCATAATAATCTAGGAAGGGAAGTTTAGATTTTACATCAGTTGATTTGATGTTCATTGGTGGAGAATCGGCGAATGGCTGCTTTTCTGGATTCTTTCTAAATCTCTTCTTCTGGATTTCTCCAAGTGTATGAGATTTTTCTTTATATGATTTATATATTAGGCATCAGTTTGAATCTCAGACTATATTGAAAAGTCTATCAGTGGGACCTCATGTCATTTTCCTCCTGTATCGCTCAGCTGGCCTGGGTTCAATATCATGCACTTGAACTTACAACTTGGTATTGTTAAGAAGCACTCATCTGGGTTTGGCATCAGATAATATGCAACCATAGAGTCTATCACCATGGATACCTATTTTTAACTGCAGTATTTAGGCCAAGATGAGCAAGCTTTGACAAAGTTGAAATTTAAAAAGAAGTCCAAATTGTAGCGATTTTTGTGGAAATTATTTTTTTGCAGTTGTCTTGTCAAACATTGTGAGTAAGAACCAGAATTTCAGTCTTAAATGTCTAGGAGTATGGTGTCTATGGGATTGGACCAGAAGTTCGTTCCATTCATGTGTTGCAATATCTTACAGGGATTCACAACTTGTTGACCTTTAAGGTTGAAGGATTTGATTGTTAGCACTTCTTATCTAAGAAAGCACCATGTAATTCTTGATGTATTTGTGATAGGTTTTGTGTAGTTAAAAAGAAACTTACAAACTTGAATATATACAATTCATCTTGTTGCCAGGTCTTTAAAGATAGAAATGATCTTGTCATATTTGAAACTGCCGGATAGGCTGATTTTCGGGAAATCCCAGTCACATGCACCAATAAAAGCTTTGGTCGTCTAAGTTACCAAGGGTCTAAACAGCATAAGATTCAAAAGTCAAATAGCATGGAAACGTTTTAGAAAATTTTTGCAACTCACTTAATGTACATTAGTGAAAAAAAAAAATGTGTTGTTTTATGAGTATAGCCACATCTTACATGGGAGAGGGGATGCGAGAAGGCTTCTCCTACCTTAGTGTATATTTATATGGTATATATAGCTGACCAAGTAATAAAATTGCTTTGTAAATCAGCCTGCACAAAGCGTGGTTTTGATTAACCAGCTTCAATTATGCTTTGCTCCTCAGTGAAAGGAGTTTTCAGTGGTGAGAGTTGAATATGCTTCTACCCTTAAATCTTAAACAAGCACTTCTCCTTAGCATGCTGGAGTGTTTCACAGAAATCTTAAACAGGCACTTGTCCTTGGCATGCTAGTTGTTTGTTCATTTGTCTAGTCCTTGCATTATGATAGTCCACTTTAGTTGTGGGGTTGTGGCTCAAAACTCGATTATGCTTGATATTTTATGTGGGTGACATACAATTTGGAAACTCTAATTGTCGCTTAATTTTGGTATATAACATTTCTGGTCCACCCTTCTGAGGAAAGTAGTTCGTATAAGTGCTCATGGGCATAAATTTTGAGTACTTCATCTACTGCCTAAGAAATTTTATTTTATTTTTTTTAGTTTCTCTTGTGAGAGTGAAATCTGATTTTTCATAATAATTATAGATTTACAGCCTTACATCTACAATGTGCAACTTCATTTCTTCTCTGCCCAAATCTCTGATGTGTTGAAGCCAACTGAGCCAGTAGTTAGTTCCTAATTACATATATTTAGACCTTCACTTACTATTACACAAGGTTTTATTCTTTCCTCACAAAATTTTAATGTTCCAATTAATCTGCAAGATATGATGTTTTTTTACATCTTAGTAGTTTGGATGAAGCAAGGAGGTGAAAACTTTTGGGTGTCTTAAAATTCTTGCTATATTTTTGTCTGAAAAGTAAGGGAGGATTGTTGGGATATTTAAACATCAAAAGCTCCCTATTTCTTTTGTGCAAAAGGATATTTTCCTGGCTTCCTTGGGGTGGTCAGGCGTTTGGATCTTTTAGGGGAGTGCATCTCGAAGACTTCGAAAGAGATTGGAAAGCACATGTTTACGGTTCCTTTTTTTTCTTATTCATTTATTTATAATATCTTTTTTATTTTTTTTATCTAAGCGGATATTTCATCCTCCCTTTTGTACTCTTCTTCTTCCTTTGCTGTCTATTGAGAGTTCTTATTTGTCCATCAAAATAAATAAATTGTTAATTCCCTATGAAGTTTATTAGAAAAAATTGTTTTATTGTTTTACCAAGCTTGAGGTGACTATTTAAAGCAAATAGAGGCACTTTTTAAATTGTTTCACATATTTTCTTCTTGAATAACACACCCTTCCAAGTTGTACCATGTGGACTCCCTCGTTAATGTTATCATGCATTCAAAGTTTACAATGAGACTGCACAATAATTGCTGAAAGGGTCAAGATGGTCTACGAGAGTCCAATGTCTGTCATCCTTGGATCAATGCGTTCTTTACATGATTTGCACAAAATGCATGCAGTTGGACTATTAGCATTCAATTGTTAATTCAAATGCAATTTTGCCATGCCCAATTTTTAGGAAATTAACCACAGGAAGTAAGTGTAAAGAGGTAATGTTGGCAAGTAATAGAGGTGAGTGTTTAGCATGCTGACCCCACATTATTGATAACCTTTAAGTGTACGCCTACCGGAAGTTTGCGACTGGAAGAAGCTGGTTGAAATGGATAGGGACAAGGAGGATCAAGGGTGCATTTGAGGTTTTCCTGATAGATTGAATCAAGAATCTGGTTGATTGGAATGGTATTGTTGTTACACCATATGTTTAGACGGTACTCAATTTAGAGAGTTAAAAACAATGGACTAGACATTGATCCAGAAAAGTTGCTGTATCTCATTTAACTTATGGTTAAGGTAAGGATACAACAATACAACAGTTGTACTTAGAATGGTTCTTGCTTTGGGCTGCGTAGACTAATCATTAATCAGGTGTTGTTATTATACCATACGTTTAGACAGTATTAATTTATAAAGGCAATAAACTAAGGATTAATCAGGTGTAGCTTCTGTATGTCATTTAACTTGACGGTAAGCTGGGGATACAACAATACAAAATAAAGTTCTTGCTTTGGGCTTATGCTCAATGGTTATTTAGCAATTATAGTTTGGAGGACTTGAAGAGAGATTGGAGAGCAGTTCTCCATTAGCCTTTTGCTTCTATGTACATTTTTGTCTCTTAGGAACTTCTCAACCTTTGAGCCCTTTGTGTTCTTTCTTCTCTCTTAATATAATTCCTTCTATAGAAAAAACAAAGGAAAAAACTTAGAACAGTTCTTGCAGCACCTTCCATTCAAGGTTCAAATATCTTTCTATACCTATGTCTTCCAGTCAAGAATTGGTTCCGATAGTGTATATCTGGTACAGCTTTCTTCCATGCTTGTCCATTTTCAATTATGTCCAGCTTCATTAATGCATGGAGCTCAAATTGCTCCATCTTTTATGCCAGTGTGCCTTGGAACTGTAATTATGTTGCTTGGAATCAGCTTCCTCTGGATTGTCATTAGAAAAAAAGGCAGCCATGAGGCCTTTTCCCCCCACGTTATTTTGCTTCTTGGGATGAAATATATATAGGTGCACAACATCTTTCTATTAATACATCTTGCGTTGTATGTGTTCGACAACGGCATTTGAATATACTGGGGGAAATCCTATTCAATGTGAAGTATAGATAGGGCTTTGCCTTTGGGTCCTTTGATACAAAATTAAGGTTCATGCAGAAAAGATGTTAGAGCTCTCCACTATGGTGTGATGGTCATCACTTATCAGTTTTATGGGGTGGATATTTTCTGAAAGCTAATCAAAGGAAAATTGTTGAGTTATATTCTGTAGAATAACTTATACATTGTATAATAAAGCCAGGGAAGGTTCGCTTTTATTTTTTGACTACTGTTTGTCAATCTCTCCTTCATCCAGGCAAAGTACAATTCCATTTGAAGTCTCTGAGTTTATTTATTTTTATCTATATGGTTTACTACTTTTGTAGTGTAAGTTCACGAATAGTTGGAGTCTTTCGCAGCATGTATATGCTGAATAATTGAGATGTATGTTTGCCTTTTTCTTTATTTTTTCCCCTTTTTTGTTGTAATTCGTTACCTTCTACATCACTTTAGATTAGAGTTGCTTCAATTAATTCCATATGGCAATGTAAAGATGATGCAGGTTGTGTTACATGGAATCTTCACTTTGCATAGCCAACTTGTTTTGTAGGGCATACATGGGGATGGATAAAGGTGTTGGGCATCTCATTTTAGTTGTTATTTTGTTGAATTGAGGCGCATATCCTTGTTCTATGTGCACTTTACACCAGATGCATATACCCGAGTGCATGTGACATAGGCTGGCTATTCATATCTATTTTCTAATGCTGTCTCTTATTTGTCTCTGCAGGAAGTGATAAGAATCAAGAATGAGCACCCAGATGATAACCAATGTATTGTCAATGATAGGGTCAAGGGGCGTCTAAAGGTTACACGAGCATTTGGAGCAGGATTTCTTAAACGGGTATGTTTGCAACTCTTATTGACCGTTATAATTCTTTCCACAGATTAAAGCTTCGGATTGCTTTCTGGGTGGATCCATAACAAATATTGTGTATCCCTAGGTTGTAATACCATTACTTTCCTGCTGCTTCGCTCTTTATCCTTAAAAGAGTGGGGAGAAAAGGGAAGGATTCATACTGACAGCACATGCTCACCAATGTGCTTAATGTTCTTCTGCCATGCTGTTGTGTACTCAACCATGTACCAGTTATATTATCGATTGATGAGTTTTATACTTACATATTGATCTGCATATTGCTGCAGCCAAAGTTGAATGATGCGTTACTGGAAATGTTTCGGAATGAGTACATTGGCACTGCACCATACATCTCTTGTTCACCTTCTCTCCGTCACCATAAACTTTGTCCCAGAGATCAATTTCTAGTCCTCTCATCTGATGGGCTGTATCAGTACTTGAGCAACCAGGAAGTTGTTTCTCATGTTGAGAATTTAATGGACAAGTTTCCAGATGGTGACCCCGCACAACACCTCATAGAGGAGCTTCTTTTCCGTGCAGCAAAGAAAGCTGGTAAGACACGGTTATCTCGATTACGAGCTCTCAGTGTCCTTTTCTACATTGTGTTACTCATTAGTTCCATTAGTTGTACCGTCCATCTCCATGTGAAAGCATTAATCATTGAGTGAATTTTATTTAAACAATTGGGTGATGAAGTTTGATTGGCTTAAATTTACTATCATGATCAAAGAAGGATTTGCAAGAAAAGTTCCTCGAAGTATGAAAGTACCAAACCATTCAGTCATGTATGGATAAGAAATTATTAGCTTCCAATAAATGAGTTAGAGGAAGCTAATGAAAGGCCTTTCCTTCATTCAAGTTCATCTACACCATAAAAATGAACAAATTCAGAAGTAGGAGCCTCATGAATATTAGGAGTACTCTAATATCTTCAGTTTATTTATTTATTTATTAATTATTGTTATTTTCATTTTATGTTGGATGTTGGACAATCTTTAAGTCCGAGCACAAACTTTATCCTCTTCCTTGCTCAGAAGGTCACGGAAAAAAAATAGCCGTAATGAATTTATCCATTAGCTAAGTCTGTCATTGAGGTGTTTATCGTTCATTTACATTGTTAAGATCCAATTATGAGGTATCCTGAGCACCAGTAAAATCTAAAACATGTGAGACTTTTAAAGCTTTTCCCAAGTTTTCCTCATGAAGTTAGTACCAGAAACTAAAGAAAGCTTCGACTTCGAAAGAAACTGTTGGGAGCTAGAAACTTCAAGTTAGTTCCAGAGGGTGTTGACTTTATTGATCACCTTACTATCCGTTCACCCTCTCTATTCTAGGAAAAAGAAAGAAAGAAAATAAATAACCTGTCTCAAATGGAATGTTGGTAAGAAACTAAGTCTACAATCGACTTGATAACAAAGATATTAAGTATGCCTGTGTATACCTCTATTTGAGCACTCTGGCATTATTCCAGAATACATTATGGACAATTTGACCATGGTATGACCTTTTAACTCAAGCAATCCACTTTAAGCAGCATGTGTATAGTCTCTCATGAGAATGGCTGTAGCACTTTATTTAATTTGGCCATCTAGAAAATTGCTATAAGTTTTAAGTGAGTCTTTGGATTTTTCCCATTTGATGCATGTGCGTTCTCAATTGTGATTGTGTAGAAGCCTTTTTTTTTTTTCTGCTTAAGATTGTGGCTGATTAAGTGAATTTGTATACTGTACATCACCTAGCTAATGACCTGGTAAATATAATAAGTTGCTCCTTTGTCAAAAAGATATTTGATAATTGAAACCTAGCACTTGGGTGTGACAGATTAGTATGAGTTCCCGCACCGACTTTATCCACCTACGAGGAACAAGTCCATTTATTGGCTGTGAAAATTGCCCTTTCATGCGTGTCCATATCAAGGATTGTCTGTGGCTGCCTTTAGGTTGCTTACCGATCTAGAATTACTGTGCTTGCAGCCCTGTTGGTTGCAGGTCTCTCATTTGTCTTTGGATCCTAGTTAGCCCTCTACCCATCCAGTAGAAGGGGTTATAAAAGCAGACTGCTCTTGAGCTACTTTGAAGCCACAGGAGTTATTTCACGCATCCGGCATCATACATAACAATTAAATAGTGTCTGCGCAAACATCAGTTAGCCTCTTATGATAGAATGCAGCTAATCTCTTTTACTGACATTACGCTTTCCACCCTTTAACAGAAGAATAGTTAGTGCAGCTGGAGTAATTCTCATCTCTTGACCTTTATGGTTGAGTTTGCCATGCGTGCAAGTGTTTCTTGGTCATTGATTTGAATTTAATTCGCCTTCGTGTGCAGGAATGGATTTCCATGAGCTATTGGACATTCCACAAGGAGATCGCAGAAAATACCATGATGATGTAACAGTCATGGTGATATCACTTGAGGGAAGAATATGGAAATCTTCAGGAAAGTACCTTTAATCGTAACCTCATACAAATATTATACCATACATACGCAGTTGTGGTGGATTTAATTTTCAAGCGAGTAAATCAGCATGAAGAGTTCCAATGCCAACCCTTCTCTTGGGTTTCATAAGGATCCCAATATCTTACAACAGAAGCATACAGTTACAGGGGGAAGCTCGCGTAATAGCAGCAATGTGTAGCATTAGATATTCATCACAACACGGGCGGGTGCAAGAATTGGTTTGTTGGGATTGCATGGAAAAATGGGGATGGATTGTAAGAAAATGATCAGTAGAAAAGTTTTCTTCTCTCTTTTTTTCTTTATTTTACTTTATTTACATCTTTGAGATTTTGCATAGGGTGGGGGCTCGTTTCATTCATTTTTTTTTCCCTTTTTCTTTGGCTAGAGCCAAAAAAAAAAAAAAAAAGAAAAGAAAAAAAAATGTGGATGTAATTTGGTGGGGGTTAAAATTTTACTTTGCTAAACTCGAGCATTGCCATGTTGAATATGAGCACCTGTAATTTTGGTGGTGGATTTCCACCAATGCGGCTTATAAGAGTTGGAAAATCTTACTCTGAACTCGAGCTCAGGGGCCAAGATCTATAGAGGTGGCTGTGACAAGCATTCATTTCCTCGGAAAACCATACTACATCCTAATTGTGTATGCTATGTAAATAAGTAATGGATAAATTGGCTGTTTTTTCTTTTTTAACTTAAAACAAGGTAAAATTTGCAAAACTTGAGGTTACATTTTTGAATGACCGTATGGACATCATACTAAGCATAAGCTGAAGAAGTTGGCTCTAAAGTTGCACCTCAAATTTTTAAGCTCCGCCTACAGCTGGAGATTGGATTGATTAGAGCCAAGAAGCAAGATCTTCTCGAATGGCCACGAAACAACTGGCTTTTTCTTCACTTTGCTTAAATGGTGCGAGCAGCTAATGAATTACCGAGTCCTTGGGCAAACTTGTGAGTTCCTGCACCTGTCTATTGCTGAGAATAACTCTGGCAATGCCTCTTCTCTTTGTAAGCCCTTTGACAAAGTGCCCATCCATTCTTCAAATGCGGTGTAAGCTACACCAACAGAAAGGGAGCGGACGTTCAAGGTCCACTCGTCTGATGTCTTATTGTGCAAACCAGGATACAACCCATATACAATTCCTAAATAATGAAGCTCACGAGCTCTCTCATTCGAATTTCTGTTTCTACATATATCAATCAAGCAATTGCAGAAGGGTCTAGATGCTTCGTTCAAGATAGCCTCGAACTCTTCTTTGATTGTCTCAAAGCTTGTTTCCTCTTCCTCCAACAATCCAATGAAGGAAACAAGCTTTGGGTTAGACTGCTCCAAACAAGTTGGCACCTCATTGGCATCCTCGCGATCAGCACAATAAGACACAACAGAAAGCAAGCACCCACAAAACCGGTCATCTGGTTTAATCTCTTTTTCAATTCACACGTCAAAAACCCTCACTAAATCATCAATTCTCTTGGCCCTCCTCAAGCACTGCATCAAACAGGTACTCCCCATGACATTGGACACCACAACCAATCTCAACATTTCCCCAAACAACTCCATTGCCTTATCCACCTTTCCACCACTGCCATATATGTTCAACAAAGCAGTGTAGCTCCAACTATCCAGCTTAGTGTTTTCCATCTGCTTAATAAGCTCAAAAAGCCTCTCGGCCTCCTCTTCCAACCCAAGATCAGCACACATACTCAACAATGTATTAGACAAAATAAAATCCATCGGCCAATTATTCGACCTCGTTTACTCCCATAGCTCCATGGCATCTTTACTCCACCTAGCCTTACCATATACCTTGATAAGTGCAGTCAAAGTTTTGCATCCGGTGTCAAACCCAACTCAACCATTTCATCAAACAAGCTCCTATTCAAACCAGGCTTTCCAGCTTTTCCCATTGTTTCCAACAACGTATTGTACACAACCAAATTAGGCTTCACACCAATAGACTTCATCTCTTGCAAGACATATCTAATCCCATCACCTCACCAACCATTTTTTCCCAACACTAAGAATGCAACTGGATCAGGAGTCCAACCACTAGCCCTACCCCTCTCATACAAACTCCACACTTCCTCAACCTTCCCCAACTTGGCATATATATCCAATATAGCAGAATATGTCACTTCACCAGGCATCAAACCAGTCTTATACATTCTCTCGAACCACTCCTCAGCCTTGTCAAAAGGATCACACCTTTACGCACAAGTTATGATAGTGGAATAAGTAATGTCGTCAAGCTTCACATCCTCCCTAATCATCTCATTTGCAAGACTTTCAATGATATCAAACTTATTCCCAGGCTTCAAAGATTTCACAGTGACATTGTAGAAGATTGTCTCTATAGGAAACAACTTTTGAGTCTTGACCCAATTGAAGAATAGATAGGTCTTTTGCCATGGTTTCAAGCTGTTGAATACCAAAAGTGCATTATCTCTAGTAACTGGATGTGGATTTTCCTCTAAAACTGCTGAAATTGTATTTTCATCATCCGGTCAGACTCATTCAATCTCTTGGAAAATTTTTTGAGGTCTCTGATTTGGGGGTTGTAAGAATAGGAAGAACGCTTGTGTCATTGAAGAGTGAGAACTGAGGGTTTAGGCTTGGTAAGGTTAACCCAAGTGGACTTGGGTTTTGTGAGGAGAGGGTTAAGGAGGTCAGGTTTTGGGTTTTGGGTGAGAGTTGTGGAAGAGAGAGGCTTGAGTTGGTCTAAGAGAGATGGGTTTTGGTTTTCAAGGTAAGGTTTTAGCGATGCTTTTGATTTTGGTCTTGGTTTTGGCTTTGGAGGAGACTTGGCTGACTTGCAAGAAATTAAAAGCCTCTTGGTGGGGTGCGTTCTGAGTGGTGATGTGAAGAATGTTGCTCTTTTTGTTTCTGCGGATTGGTTTGTGATGCGTGAAGAAAATGTTGATGAGGGAATTGATGAGCTCGCCGGTGGTAAGAGTGAGCTGGCAAGTTAGTTAGCGTGAGTCGACAAGTTAGCTCACAAGTTAGTTAGCGGCAAGTTAGTTAGTTAGCATGAGCGGGCAAATTAGCTGATAAGTTAGTTAGGAGGAGTGCAGAGTTAATTAGGATGGATACTGATTTAGGGAGAACTGAAGTCATTGTATGGTATCTCTCTTAATCTTGATTCTATTCTCTCTTTTCTCTCTCTCCAGTCTTGTTACCTGAATGTCCATTAGTGTATTGTTGTTAATGTGAAGTTAATATATTCGTTAATGGAAATTCCTTCTTGATTCTAAATCCGATTGAGTTTCTCCATCTTCATCCTTAATCCTACTTAGAATTAGCATTGAGATCATCTTTCCTTTGCATCAATTGGTATCAGAGCTAGGTCTGAATCACCACGATGACAGAGAGAACTCGATTTCAAGACTTAAATAGAAAGTTAGAAGAAACAATGAAGGCTTTATTCAAAGAGCACAAAGAGGCTCTTAATAGAGAAATTGATACTCTTAAATCTTTGGTTTTAGAAAACCATTCGAGAAGTAACAATAATTCTCCATGCCAATCAGGACATGGACAAAATGCTTCAGGAGTAGGTGGTATTGGATATTTAGCTACTACCAGGCTTTCTAGGCTTGAATTTCCTAGGTTCCATGGAGAATATTTCCATGGTTTGTGGTACAAGTGTGAACAATTCTTTGAAGTTGATGAAACACCTCCAGACTCGAAGGTGAAGTTAGTAGCCATGCATCTGGAAGGCAGAGCCCTTCAATGACATTGGGTATTCATGAAATCTAGATTTACTCGTGAATTATCTAATTGGGAAGAATATGTGAGGAACTTAGCTGCTAGATTTGGGAATACAATGTATGAGAATCCTATGGGAGAATTGATGAGTCTCAAATAAAAGGGAACAGTAGAATAACCTGAATCAATTGCTATGAGTTGTTTCTTGAGTGGGCTGAAAGAGGAAATTCAAATTACAATAAAGATATTTATGTCTAAAATCTTATCCCATGCTGTGGGGTTAGCTAAATTGGCGGAGAAGAATTTTTCTATAACTTGGAAAAACTGGAAAGAAACTCAATGGAAGGCAATAACTGCTGCTGGAAGTAACAGACTTCCTACTATGGATAATTCTGCAATCCTACCCCTACCAAGGCCAGTCTAGCAAGGAACCTCTAGGAAACCCTTTAGAACCCTCACACTAGCAGAATTAGATGAGAAGAGGAAGAAATGATTGTGTTTTTGATGTAATGAAAAGTATGAAATAGGCCACAAATGTCAGGGAAAACAATTATACAGGTTGGAAATGTGGCCAGAGGATGATGATAAAGGAGCACGAGATTATGCTATTGAGTTAGATGAAGAGGTTGTCAATGCTCATATATCAGTGCATGCAATGTCATGTATTGCATTTCCCAATTTTCACACCATGAGGGTATATGGTCACATTGGAAAGAGTGATTTTTGTATACTATTGGCTGGGGGAAGTTCTCATAATTTCATTCATCCTAATATGGTGACTAAATGTAGACTAAAAACACAAAAAGTAGGAATTATGTCTGTAGCACTGGCTGATGGTGGAAAACTTCGAACCTCCACCATATGTCCTGAATTCAGATGGATAATGCATGAACAAGAATTCTATACAGAAATTATGGTATTACCTATTAAAGGATGTGATGTGGTGCTGGGAGTTCAATTGTTGTCAACGTTGGGCGACATCACTTGGAATTTTGGAACCCATAGGATGGAATTTATCTATAATGGAAAAAAAGGTGATGCTGAGGGGATCAACTGAGCTGAAAGTTGTTAAAGTTTCAAGGATGTAGAAACTCCTAAAAGCCCTTTCTCATACACAGTTTGCAAGATTGTGTTTAATCCAACTAAACCAAGTAGAGGAAGTTCAGGCTCCATAAATTAATTCTTAACTACAACTTTCATTAGCAGAGGTAAACATAGCTAAGCCTATTGAACTTGGTACTTCATTTCACTCTTTTTTGTAACAACTTTTGTTCAAATATTCTGATCTGTTTGGAGAGGTGATGGAGTTACCTCCATCAAGAAGATGTGATCATATGATTATTTTAAAAGAAGGAATAAATCCTATAAATGTGAGACCCTATAGATATCTTAATTTCCATAAAACTGAACTTGAAAGCTTGGTTAAAGAAATTCTCTCTAATGGCACTTAGAGATGACAATGGATCAGTTATGGTTCAGATCATATTAATATCATATCCAATCCTAAATTTTACTTTAATATCCATATCCGACTCTAATCCGATTCGGATTAAAAAAATAAAAAACCATATCCGACTCTACGGATTTTTTTAAAAAACCCGATCCGATATATTATATGTCTTTTAAAAATCCGATCCGATCCGACCCCACCCGAGCCATAACCGACCCGAAAATAAAAAATATAATAACAAATAAAATTATATTAAAAAAACAAAACAAAACATGCACAAGAAAAAAACCATAATAAGAAATATTTTATCATGCACAAGAAAAAAAAATATATGCACAAGAATCATAAAAAAAGATAAATTATCCAAATATTAATCAAAACATACAAGTTTCATGTGTTGATAAGTAAGAAATAATACACAAAATAAAACTAAAAATAAATTACATGTTTTTGATACTTGTGAAAAATAAAACACATTAGTTTTTCTAAAACAATGTTACAAATTTCAAGTGACCAAATCAGCAATAGAAAACTCTTTAGCCATTTCGCAGTCATCATCACCATCTTCTTCTTGATCCTCATTCAATAATAACAATGGTTGCATAGCCTCAAGTTGAGCTTTTGACTCATTTTCTAAAACAAAAAATAAAACAAATATCAAAATATAATAAATCAAATATTAATTAATAGAGAATATTTAAAGACTTAGTTTAGATACATACCTAGATATTGAGTCCATAACCAATTTTGAGTATATTGCAAAGCTTCCATAGTTATGTAGTGAAGTCTATTTCGATGAGGAGAAATCACCCGACCACCTGTACTAAATGCAGACTCAGAAGCCACTGTGGTAATAGGTATAACATAAATATCTTTTGTTATTCTATGCAATATAGGATACTTGCCACCATTTTGTTTCCACCACTGCAATATATCAAAATCCGGTTTTTTTGGGATCACTCACTCTTCCAAAAAATCATCCAATTCTGATTTTGACTTTGTCCTTGAATCAATTTCTATTTCTTTTTCAGCATATGCATCAAAATCTTCTAATTCATCTGTTGAAACTAATGTACTTGTAATACTAGATGAATAAGATTCATGATTCACCATCACCACATATTTTCTTTCATATTCAACAAACAACTCACGACAAACATATAAAATATTTTCAATCTCTTCATTTGCCTTATCCCCATAAAATTTCTGAAAATAGTACTTCAACATCAAAGTTTTGTACCTTGGATCCAACACAATAGCCACAGCCAAAATAATATGAGTTTTACTCCAATATTTGTCAAATTTTTGCAACATGATCTTTGCCATTCTAATAATAATCTCATTCTCAACCCCACTCGCCCATTGCATCAATGACAACTTGATATCACAAATTTTTGGGAAGAAAATATTTGCAGTCACATAACTAGAACCAGAAAATACCTCAGTCACAGCATAAAATTTCTTTAACTTCTCACAAATCACCCTAGCAATATCTCATTCTTCATCACTTGGCAAACACTTATATCTTGGTTCACGTTGCATCAAACTCATAAAAACAACTTTATATGACAAAGCAGTCTCAAGCATCAAATAGGTTGAATTCCAACGTGTTTTCACATCAAGACATAATTTTTTTCAGAATGACACATTTTCAAAAACAACAATTTCTTCAAACTTTTGCCATCTTTTCGGTGTTGCCGACCAAAATTGAACACTATCTCGAATTTTAGAAATTGTATCACCAATAATAGACAATCCATCTTGCACAATTAAATTCAATATATGTGCACAACACCGCATATGAAAAAACGTACCATTTAGTATGAGTGTTCCACTACGCATTCTGTGAATCAACAACTCTATGACAAAATCATTGGAAGAGCAATTGTCCATTGTCACCGTTGATATCTTCCTATCAATGTGCCAGTCGAGAAATGTCTTCATCAATTGTTGGCATATTACATCTCCATCATGAGGATGTGAAACATAACAATACCTGCAAGAATAGTTTACAAGAAAGTTAATAAATAAAACAAGATTTATATATAAAAATATTTAAAAAATTCAGATCTCAATACCTTAATAGTTTGCTTCGCAAATTCCATGATTGATCAATATAATGTGCAGTCACTGCCATATATCCTCTTTTTTGATATTCTGTTGTCCACATATCAGTAGTAATTACAATCCTACTATCATTTTGAAAAAGTTCTTTTTTTGTCCTCCTCTTTTTCTCCTTGTAAAGATTCATGATATCCTTTTTAATGGTATTGCAAGTAGGAATACTAAACATAGGTTGTAAACTATTAACAAACTTCTTGAACCATATGTGATCAACCATTAATAACGGATACTCATGCATCACAATCATTTTCGCAAGCTCTCTCCTCGACAAAGCTCCATAAAAAACATAATTGCTTAAATTTGCATTACCACCAATATTTTCCTTTTTATTCATCACAAAAATTTTTTGTCTTATTTCAGTGTTTTGCCTTTTGGGACATCTTTCTAAGTGTGCCTTTAAATGACTTGTCCCATTTTTTGAATTTGCTCACATTTTTCTCTTACAATAGTTACATGTTGCCTTCCATTCCCCATTAATCTGCTCCTTAAAAAAATGATCTCAAACAACTGAACTTTTACGTTTGCCCTCATAATTAGAGGCTAAAATTTCAGTTGAAGTCGGAGTCAGAGTACCTGTTCCATCAGCAACAGTTGTTGAGATTGTAAATGGAGCATCCTCGCTAGGATTTGAAGCTATTAAATCATGGAAAGATGAAGGAATTGAATCCATAAAATTCTAAATAGATATATATTTGCCTGCAATCAAAATGAATAAAATAAAATTAAATAGATATAAATCTTCCAATACCCATCCTGTCAAAATTATAATACAATCTCAAATAGAAACAAATATTCAGCATAATGTAATGACTTCTGCCAAAGCATCACAGTGAATTTAAAACATGAGCAGTATGCATCTTTCACCCTCTAAGAAATTCCCAGCAACCTCTGAGCCATTAGAGTGCATCACAAAATAAAAGAATGCAGGAGGATAAGGTGAAATATCTGCTAAATGATATTTTTCCATCTCTATTCTGAATTCTAAATTAGTTTTGGTATCCACTCCTATTTTCTCCCAACAATGCATCTTACAAACTTTACGAAACAAAAAAGAGAAAGATAGATGCAAAAGTAATAACAGCTTCATCCTAGGGATAAGATCTCCTAATAGTGTATAGTTACTAATTATTATCTGATTAGGTGCTGAATATTTCATTTGTCAGCATTCTTAAATAATAGGGTCCAAGACAGTTGCATTAATAGTCAATAAATGGACCTTGAAATTAACAATAAGAACATTGCTTAGTTTAAATCACGTAATGATTAGGGAACTAAAATGGGATTCATATAACAAAAGGGCATATTATATAATATCCTTTGGGTGCTACTTAGAATTACATAAACCAACTCACTTAAGTTGATTCTATCATATAATATCAGTACAGAAGTAAATGAAATGAAACTGAGTTTAACACTAGTTCTTTAAATTCAGTATGAAAGTGATATTTGTTTGGTTCTGAAAAGCAGTCCAACAATGTTGGCTACTGAGAGGGAGAAAAATCATCTAGGTTTGAGAAAAAATAAATCCATGGTGGTTAACGATGAAGCCACATAAACCTTTAGACTAAACAAATCGAAGCCAGTGGTCACTGTTTAACTTTATTAGGCATTATTCCTCTCCTCTGGAGGTTCAAAGAAAGTAAGTTATAATCATGCAGATGAGCGTGTTTGTGTGGTTGCCTGAGAAGATGCTCATAAAAAGAAGCATAAGGAAAATCCAGCAATGACAGATCTAATACCATAAAAGCCAAATCCCACATAGATAATTTATAGATCCAACACCATAAAAACCAAATCCGACAACAAAAGCAAATCCTGAAATTTACAGATCTGAAAATGACAGTACAATTTGGACAAAATAAATTGAAAGTTTTCATATCTAATTTTCAGATCTAAAAAGGAAAATTTGGACAAAATAAAATCCAGATCTAATTCTTACTTACCTTCTGAAGTTGTCGCTGTAGAGGCAAGTCACAATGACTGCTGTTGATGAACGCAACAAAGATCGGCAAGTTGATGAAGGTCGGCATAGTCTTCTGGCGTCGGTGATGAAGGGAAGATTATGAAGTGTTGTGTCAGTGAAGCGATAAAGGATGAAGGGGAGAGGGATAGAGGTGAGGGGAGAAAGTGATGAGATGAAGGGGAGAGGGATAGAGGTGAGGTGCGGGTACGGCTAATGGTGCTGGAGAAAGAAGATAAGAATTAACCCTAAAATTCCTTTTGTTTTTTTTTTTTAATTTAATAATATAATATTAATATATATTTTTATTTTATTTTATTATAAATTATAATAGGGTTGGATCGAGTCGGATTATTTATAATCTAAATCCGAAACCGAACCGAACCGACCCGATAATTTTCATATTAAAATCCGACACTAATCTGATCCGAACCCGATTTTTTTTTTTAAAAAAACCCGATCCGACGGATCGGATTTTTTGGATATCTGTCGGTTCGGATTGAAAATTGTCATCCCTAATGGCACTATTAGACCTAGTACTAGCCCTTATTCATCTAAGTGGTGTTGTGAAGAAAAGGGATGGATCCTGACGGATGTGCATTGATTATAGGAAACTTAATAATGCTAGCATAAAGGACAAGTTTTCCATTCCATTAATTGAAGAGCTACTGGATGAATTATTTGGTTCCCAAATATTTTCTAAGCTAAACTTGAGATCAGGGTATCATCAGGTCAGAATACATGCTGATGACATAGAGAAAATTGCCTTTAGAATTCATGATGGGTACTATGAGTTTTTAGTCATACCCTTTGGGTTAACCAATGCTCATTCAACCTTTCAAAAGTTTATGAATGATGTGTTTAGACCCTATTTAAGGCAGTTTGTGTTAGTCTTTTTTGATGACATCCTCATTTATAACAAAAATGAACATGAGCACTTACATCACCTAAGAACAATCCTTGGTCTTTTAAGGTAACATCAACTAAAAGTTAAACAAAGCAAATGTTCTTTTGCTGTCACACAAATTCAATATTTGGAGCACATCATTGATTATTTTGGGGTTAGAGCTAAGCTTGAAAAGCTAAAAGCTATTGAGAAATGGTCTCAACCTAAATCTGTCAAAGAATTAAGAGGATTTTTGGGACTTACAGGTTACTATAGGAAGTTCATTCGACAATATGAGATCTTAACTAAGCCACTCATTTATATGTTAAAAAAGCAGGGATTCAATTGGACTAATGAGTCAATGACTGCTTTTAAAGAATTGAAAGATGCTTTATGTAGGACCCCAATTCTTACATTACCAGATTTCAAGAAAGAGTTTGCGATAGAAACTGATGCTTCTAGCTGTGGAGTAGGGACTGTATTGCTGCAAGATAATAAACCAATGACCTTTTCAGTAAGGCTTTAGCTCCAAGGCATAAGGCTTTACCTGTTTATAAACAAGAATTATTAGCGGTGGTGTTAGCAGTTCATAAATGAAGGCCTTATTTGGTTGGGACTCACTTTGTGATCAGGATAGATCATCAAAGTTTGAAATACATCCTAGAGCAAAAAATCTCAACACCAGCTCAGCAGAAATGGTTGGTTAAGCTCCTGGACTATGATTTCTCAGTAGTATATAGGAAGGGAGTTGATAATGTGGTAGCAGATGCACTATCTAGGAGACTTATGAGCTTGAGATATCAGAAATCAAAGCTATGATAACTATTAGCACAAACGTCATGTTTGAAATTCAGCAAAGTTGCAAACTAATAATAAACTCCAAAAAGTACTTTCATAACTACAAGATGGAAAGGCTGTCAAACATTATTCTTGGGTAAATGAGATTTTGTGTAGAAAGGGCAACATAGTGGTGGGCAATATACCTGAATTGCGCCTAAAATTAATTCAATTATAACAATCTAGCACTATTGGTGGCCATTTAGGAGTAGAAGTTTCCTATAAGAAACTCAAACAGTCCTTTTACTGGAAGCATATGTACTTGGAAGTTGCTAAAGTCATGGCAGAATATGAAATCTGTTAATGATCTAAAGCAGATAATAATGTCTACCCTGGACTTCTGCAACCCCTACCCATCCCCACCTCAGTATGGAGTGATATAATAATGGATTTTATAGAAGAACTTCCCAATTCTTATGGAAAATCTGTAATCCTAATTGTGGTGGACAGACTAAGTAAATATGTACACTTTATTCCCTTGTCTCACCTTTACTCAGCTGTGACAGTGGCTCGAGCTTTTATAGATTCAGTGTTTAAGCTTCATGGAATCTCTAAAACCATTGTAAGTGATAGGGACAAGGTGCTCCTCAGTCAGTTCTAGAAGGAATTGTTCAGATTGCAGCAGATGAATTTGTAATTTTCCTCAGATTATCATCTCCAATTTGATGGACAATCTGAGGTGGTGAACAGATGTTTAGAGCAGTACTTAAGATGCATGGTTAGCGATAAACCTAAGCAGTAGGTGAAATGGTTACCATTGGCAGAATTCTGGTACAACACTAACTATCATACAGTTACAAAAACAACTCATTTTCAGGTAAAGTGGTGTTGTATGGACAAGTATCTCCTATTCATCATCCTTATCTTCCTGGTTTTTTTATTATGGAAGCCATTGATAGAAGTCTAACTGCAAGGGAGTGTCTCATTCATAACCTTAAATATCATCTCAGCAATGCTCAGAATCGAATGAAACAATTGGCAGACAAAAAGAGAACTGATAGAGAATTTGCAACTAGGGATTGGGTATATGTTAAGCTCCAGCCCTATAGATAGTACTCCTTGAAAGCTCATCACTGTCAGAAATTATCTCCAAGATACTTCGGTCATTTTCCAATTCAAGCTAGGTTAGGTAAAGTAGCATATCAATTGTAGTTATCTAGTGATATTAAGATTCATCTTACCTTTCATGTATCCTTGCTCAAAAAGAGGATTGAAAGCCAACCAGTGGCTCCTCAATTGTCTAGGGACATCAATGATCAAGGTCAACTTTTGCTGGAACTTAGGCAGTGTTGGACAGAAGGATAGTAAAGCGAGTGAATGTTGTTATTGCACAGGTCTTGGTCCAATGGAGCAATGGTTTTTCTGAAGATGTTACATGAGTTAATTGGCATGATCTTAAGTAGAAGTATCTTGCTTTTGATCCTCGAGGACAAGGATCTTCTAATGTTGAGGAGGGAATTGATGAGTTGGCCAATAGTAAGAGTGGGCTGGCAAGTTAGTTAGCATGAGCTGACAAGTTAGTTGGCAAGTTAGTTAGTTAGCATGAGCTGGTAAGTTAGTTGGCAAGCTAGTTAGGAGGAGTGCAGAGTTAGTTAGGACGGGTACTAATTTAGAGAGAACTGAAGTCATTGTATAGTCTCTCTTAATCTTGATTCTATTATCTCTTTTTTCTCTTTGTAGTCTTGTCACTCGATTATCCATTAGTGTATTGTTATTAATATGAAGTTTATATACTCATTAATAGAAATTTCTTTTTTATTCTAAATTCGATTGAGTTTCTCCATCTTCATCCTTAATCCTATTTAGAATTAGCATTGAGATCATCTTTCTTTACGTCAGTTTGATGAGCTTAATTGCACTTCAAGAAGAGCTGTTGAGAGTGTAGAAGCCATGGATGAGAGAGAAAAAGAGAGAAGTGATTTCCTAAAAACCTTGTCCCAATAGGAATAATTCGAAAATAAAAGAAAAAGCTCAAAAGATAGCGATAGAAAATCAAGGGTTTATGGGAGAAGAAATCTGCAAAAGAGAGAAATGTCGGGTCGGGTCAAGAATTAGCATTGAAATCATCTTTCTTTACATCAATGACGTCGGGTCAGGTCAAGAATTAACATTGAGATCGTCGGGTCAAGAATTAACATTGAGATCAACTTTCTTTACATGAACGTCAGTTTGAAGAGCTTAATTGAACTTCAAGAAGAGCTGTTGAGAATGTAGAAGCCATGGATGAGAGAGAGAGAGATGATTTCCTAAAACCTTATCCTATTTTGAGTCAAGGGTTTATGAGAGAAGAGCATTGAGATCATCTTTCTTTACATCAGAGGTCGGGTGAAGAATTAACATTGAAAGGTCGGGTGACGAATTAACATTGAAATTAACTTTCTTTACATGTCAGTTTGAAGACCTTAATTGAACTTCAAGAAAAGCTATTGCGAGTGTAGAAGCCATGGATGAGAGAGTGAAAAATAACTTCCTAATACCTTGTCCTATTTCGAGTCAAGGGTTTATGAGAGAAGAAATCTGCAAAAGAGAAGAACATCGGGTTGGATCAGTGAGAGAAAAAATGGATCATAAAAGCCGCCAAAGCGGACTGCCACATTTGAATGAGCCTAAATCAAGGGTCAACTCGTAAGCCTTTCCCGTCTCTGTCGGTGGGGATGCCAACCATCTCTCCTAACACAGAACACGTGCTTCTGTTCTTTCTTTGCAACTTATAAAGTTATTTAGTAATGTTTAAATACCCAGTGTGGGATAGGATGGTGCCCTCTCTCTCCTGGCCTTCAAGAAACCCTCCTCTATCTCATGGCCTTCCCGAAAAGACGAGCCTTTTCGCTCAAACATTCCCATTTCAAACCCTAACCGTAAACCTAATCTTTTGGAGGTCTTAGAAGATACCCATTTGGCATTTCCCCAGATTGATTTTTGTTGATGGTTTTTTGGTCAATTCGCTTTTCCAACTCTCAAATTTGCCAAATGGGGTTTTTGTGGGGGGTGTGTCTCTAGTATCACCGACGAGAGAATTATGGAGAGTGAGTGTGATTGTGCCAATGTTTAATGGTGATTTGTTTTGGTCACTTAATAGGGTTGGGGCACCTCATTTGGTGGTTGTGTATGTGCCTGTGGGGTGTAGTGTAAAGGGTCCTTTGCATTTGAGGTATTGTTCTGTGGAGGGGATTGATGGTGGTGGAGAAGGGCGGAGAGCTTGGGATTATTGAGGAGTTTGTGGTTAATGAAAAGGAGAAGTGTTATGGGGCGAATACAGTTACCGAGATTGTGATTGGAGAAGGCGGTAAGGTTTGCCATACTTACATTCAGAATCAATCATTGAGGGCTGCTCACATTGTGGACCTCCGTACAACATGTAAATTCTCCATTATCTTGACTTTGAGTGTAAGTATCTATTTATGTCATGGCTTATAAATGTATTTGGATGCGATTGTTCTGCAAATTAAGGCTACCATTT
The DNA here is from genome assembly GCA_037126225.1 of Dillenia turbinata. NCBI lineage: Eukaryota > Viridiplantae > Streptophyta > Magnoliopsida > Dilleniales > Dilleniaceae > Dillenia > Dillenia turbinata. The sequence continues at coordinate 17,528,941 of JBAMMX010000001.1, read as the reverse complement.
TGTTCAAGCGCAGCAATCATGTTTAGAAACATGAAAACACCATATTAGGATAATGCAGCGCAATAAAGAGATATATAATTTTACACCTGATAGGATGAAAGGAGACATTACTATTGAGGTGTACATAAAATTTCAATTTCATATAGATTTTAGCTTTAAGGAAGTGTTCGTAGTTGTATGGAATTAATTTGTTTTGATCTATTGATGGTCTTTTATGAACCTGAGATTTTTCTCTTTTCTTTTTTTTTTTTTTTGGTTGGCGAAGGGCTGCTGTATCTTTCAGTGGTCTTTATTTATTTATCTATACTTCCATGGATATTTTTCCTGTTCTGTTTTCTAAATTCAAAGTCCTTCATCGGAGGAAAAGTGCAATAAGAATATAGAGGAGGAAGGGGGCAATTTTGAGGCTTTACCCATTTATCCACTGATATTGCTGTGTGTGGCTTCTATGGGGTCAAATAGAGCATATGGCCAATACGCGAACCTGTAATGCTATCGATCATAACAAAGGTGACCAATAACTGATAGCTACCTTGTAGAACATGAAAGAGATTAAATTGTCCCAATTGATCTGAAGGAGCCTATTCTTCAACTACAAATAACATTGATCACTTCAGTAAAACCTTCATGAAGGAGAATATATATTAGAAGCTGCTAAATTCAGTGGACAGTGAGTTGAGGCAGACAGATTTAGGAAAAACAAAACATGGAGCTACAGACCCGAAGATAACATAGCAGAAGTGGTGTGTCTAGTATCACTGATGAAAGAATTATGGAGAGAGTGAGTGAGATTATGTCAATGTTTGATGGGGATTTGTTTTGGTCTGATTGTTGTGTATTAGAGTTCAATTTCATATAAATTTTATAATGATAATATGATTTTGCTACCTCTTTTGTATTAGTTTGTGTCATTCAATTCTTGGATTTCGAAATTCTTCAGATATTGTGATTGTGAATTGATTTTGAGAGGTTACTTCTGCAGCCGTTGGATATGATCAATTTCTAAGTTCAAACGTGGTGGCGGGAATTGAAACACTCTTTCTGAATAGAAAATGATGCAGATGATCAATGTTGAAGACGAAGGTCTAAAATTTGCTGTTTGTTATTAGCTCGTAGCTCCCATAAACTGCCAGTGAAAGGAATTGAAATACAGCAAAGGATAGAAAAGGATCATATATGCCTAAACAATTTTCTTTCTTAAAAGAGTTTTCCATTTATTAAACTTCGTGGGTGTAAAATCCAGGATTACAAACCTCATATTTTTCCTTTCTCTAATAAATCAACACCAAATATTACATGAAATTTATTTTATTTTTTTTTGGGGGGGGGTTGCTATCGATTTGTTCAATAATGAAACATTAAATTATAATACAGCAGATGAGCGCACATGGCATAGTACATTCATTATCTAAGCGTGGGATCAAGCAACTGTTTAATGTGGTTTTCTACATTCTTTCGCGGTGTAGGATATGGCAGACTCTATCACCTCGGCTCCAAAAGAGATGATGAGATCTTTTGTAGCAGTATCTGAATCAACACCCTGAGCTTGGAAGTAAACGTCGAAGGGTTCTGGTGGGGGAGCATCCGACGCTCAAATAAGAAAGAACGGTTTTCAAAAGGATAAACAAACTAAGAAGAAGGGAAAACGGATCTCTCTGTGATCTTTGCGTGTCCTGTGTTGAGTTAGAGGACTTACTTAGCTTGATATCTCGAAAACTTTTATATATAGTCCCTCTCAGAGCCATGCCGTCACAGAGCCTTGCAACCTTAGTTTCCTTATGGAGTGATCCGGGGATTCCGGATCTATGAGTGTCAAAAATTTGATATTGTTATTATTTAGGAAATTGAGTTATATAGGGAATTTTTTTCCCTTATTGATTAGATCCTCTAGTTTTCCTTCCTTATGTGGAAAATACTCTTTGTATTGTAATGGAAACTCAATCAGGGTGAGATTCAGTTTGAGTATTGCGATTGGGAGTAGGAGCATTAGGTTCCTTTGGTATTCGACCGCCATTGGTCGGATAGCGATGATAGATATTCGGTATCCCCGAATGTATCTGCTCGTCGGTCGTGTTACCTAAGTCAATGTGTTTTATGATTGAAGGGACTAAGCCCTTCAGGACCATGAGTGCTTTGTCGGGTATCGGACTCTCTAATACTATATTGGTTGGTATTTAGATTATGTCCCATTAGTACCTATGTTTATTATGTAAATCTTCCATTTTATTTGCACTATCTCCAAAGAGTCCATCTTCAGTAGCTGGACCTGGATCTGTTTTTTGCTAACCCATTGGTATTGATCTTGAGTAGACCTTATTTAGGGGACTTTCACATTATTAACTTGTCTGTACGATGCTACTTTTTTGGGCTTCTTGTTACTTCAGTGGTGTTGTCTATTGCAAATCTTCTTGCTAGAGTTGCAGTATGGTTTGGATCTATGTTGTAGTGGTGTTATGCATTGATGTTGGGTTTGGGATATAGGGTTGAACATCGCTACAAAGAATGTTAATTGTTATGAGCTGATGTTGGGTTTGGGATAATCAGCCCATTATGTAAAGATTGGTTTAAAATATTACATCGCAAAAAGAGAATTAAAATGGGGGGAGTGGGGAGATCTTCTGGGGTTCTAGAGCTAAAGAAGTAGAAATTTTGTCCACATCGAGACCAAGGTTGGCTTTCGAGCAATTAATTTGTCATCACTATTTAAGAGTCTTACTTTCATCTAGGCTCGACAATCTCTTTGATCACTTTGTATTTCTTTCTCTTTATTATTGTAAATCATAAAATGAGTTATATTCTCCTTATACTTGTATTTTTTTAGTTTTTCTAGCGAGAGTTTAGGATATATTCTAAAACTTAAAGAAAAATTTTATAGAATAGTGATTAGATTTGTTTTGTTATATAGATTTGAATGTTAGACAATGAATCAAAAGTACAAGTAGAAGATGAGAGTTAGGGAAATGGAGATGCTAAGATAGATGTGCGGACACACAAGCATAAAACAAGATAAGAAATGAGTGTAACAGGAAAAAAGTTGGGTTTTGCCTATCAAGAAAAAAATGACAGAAACATGATTAAAATTGTATGAATACGTACATAGGTGACCGATAAAATCTTTAATTAGGTGGTGCGAAACTATAACAAGAATTCATATTGACCAAAAGAGATGAAGATCTAGGAAAATTTAGATAACAATAATGAAATATGATATGAATTATTTAAATATAAATATAAATATAATGTAAAATAAAGTATAATAACGTAAAAGTACCTAAAATATCAACCCCATTTAGCATGATAAAAATATAATTATTATTATTTCATAAAAAAATAATTATATAAGTGAGCGTATGATATAAAATTAAATACAATGATATAACAGAATCTATACAATTAATTTTACTTAATAAAATAAAAGTGTGATTGTTTTTGTTGATCTCCTAATTTAGGTCATATCCTTCCTATTTTGCACGATGTTGGTTGTTTTGAATCCCCCCCCCCCGGAACCCCACCCCAGCAATTTATTGGAGGGTTTGTCATTTAAAGTCTTGTTATTGATTTTTGTGTCGTTTGCTACTATACTAGCATAAAAAAAAAGTTTTATTAAAACCAAAAAAATGCATAAAACATAATATGGGCCTAAAAATTATCCAAACCCAACTCAATGCAAAGTTGGGCTGAGTCTTTGCTTTCTTATGTGCTGCCCACTGCCAGACTGAAGGCGTTCTTTTATTTTATATATATCGCGATTTAAATTTGAGATTATCGGATTAAAAAAAAGAATTATGATCACTATGCCAACTGCCAGACTAAAGGCCTTCTTTTATTTTATATATATCGCGATTTAAATTTAAGATTATCGGATTAAAAATAAGAATTATAATCACTAGATTATTTCTTTAAGAACTAAAGCTAAAGACTTCTAGTTTTGTTCTCGTATTGTTCTCTCTCTCTCTCCCTTTATTATAATTTTTGTTTCTCGAAGCACAAAAAGGATTAAAAAAGAAAAAAACCAAAGTGCTTTCCAAGGCTATATGGGAAAAAAAAAGTAGATAAGAATGTTTTGATCGGGAGAGAATGGACTGTTATAAGATGAATCAATCCTTACTGCATTAAGAAAAATAAGTGACAAATACTTTAATCAATCACTTGCATGAGCTATAGGAAACCTAATTAATCTCATTATGATCATAGCACATGGCCTGGCTGGTCAACACTACTCAAATTGAATTAATCAGATTTCGAATACTGATGATCAATTCCTCAAAAAATGGGAGAAGATTATACTTAGCTTGATCAGCCTCCCATATGTATCCATTCAATTATTTGTTTTGAATCATTATTTTAATAAAGTCGATCTTTTATCCATAAAAAAAAAAAAAAAAAGAAATCTAGTCCAATGAAAAAAACTCGTCTCAATACAAATTTGAACTCAATCTTTTTTCTCTTTTACCTCTTTTTCCAGGTTTGATATAATTCATACTCTGGTCTAGTCTCGTGATTGACCCACAAATATTCCAAAAAGTGAAGGTATAAATCAACTTTTTCATTCAGCACAAAAAAGATCAAGTAATGGTACACGTAAACACGTTTAAACATCTGGACTTGGACTTTAAAGGGTATGTAGACAAGACCCTCTTTTGGTTGATTATTTAATCATTTTTTTGATTGGATTGCAGTTTGATTTGGGGTAATCGAATCGAGTTAACAAGGCTGCGGCAGACAATTCTGTCACTAATGCTGATGTGTTAAGGGATAATAATGTCGGGTAGTGATTGATTATGGTAATGTTGAATGCACAAGATCTTCCATGAGATTCACGAGCTTGTCAATATGCAGTGTTAGCCTGATCTTGATTAGTAAAAGAGAGTTGATTATTGTTGGATGATGTTGGTTAAGTGACACACCCTCTTGTCTTTTTCACACTTTTTTCCATTGGGACCATGGAGGCTGCCTTTCCTAATCTACTATTGACTAATTAGAGTATTTGTTTCCCTATTACTCTGGCCCATTTTTTCATTGTCCCCAAATCATTTCCTACTTATTTGGTCTCTCTCTTTCTCTCTCTCTCTGTGAATGGGGTTGCTCAGTTTGTGCTCCAATACCTTAGCTAGTGGTCTCTTTTCTACAAGGTTTAACCTGACTCTTAACTCACTACATCAATAAATTTGGGGCCAAAAATAGTTGAGAAATGCTAAAGGAAAGGCTAATATGTTATAATTTTGCTTTGACTCTTACTGTGGTGGTTCAATTCAAGTGCAATGTCAGTCATAACCACTCGCAAGAAGCGCTCATGCCAATTCGGCCTGTATGAATCTAAGGATAAATACGTCTTAAGATAATTACTCTTAACCGCTTCTATGTATCTTTAATAATTATTAATACTGGTTTTACATTTTTTAATAAAAAACTATAGAATGATTATTTAGGTGGAATTTTTTTTTCCCAATTTTTCTTTAAACAGTCTTCGACATCTCCAAATGACCAACAATTAGAGGTGTTCATCGGTTCGGTTTTAGAGTTTTTTGGTTAATTCTATTTGATTAATTTGGATTGACATTTTTTGAATCCCAAATTGAAAATCAAACCAAATTTGATTAAATTCGAATTTAATCTGATCGAATTTAAAATTTGATTTTCGATTTGAATTCGAATTAAATCGAATAAATTGAATTTGATATTTAAGATCCAAATTCTTACATAAATCCGATTTAATCGAATTCAGATTGATAAAACCGAATTCGAATGAATTTTTTTAACTATTGTTTTATTGTTTACTTAAAAAGTAAAAATTATTAATCAAAGTTTGTATAAAAAAAAAGAAAATAAATAATGAATAATCAAAATAAATAAAAGGGGGATAATTAAAAACCTCAATCTGAATTTGAATTCAATTTTTGATTTGAATTCGTATTAAAATCCTTAATTTGAAACTCGAAATAAAAACCAAATTCAGAATTCAATTCTAGCCAAAAACAAATTCGTAATCTGAAAATCGAATTTGAATTCGGTTGAATTTGATTCGGTTGGATATTTAGATATAACCAAACATTGTACACCCTACCAAGAACTGAACCATTCAAAATTTAAAATAAAATCAGAATTGTGGATGGTACCGGTTCTGGTTCCTATTTATTTATTTTTTCCTCTTCAAATAATCTCTAGAATCTACCCTCATCTATCTCCTTTGATTTCTCACTATATTTGTTTCTCCAGTTTGATTGATTTCTTATTGGGCGATTTTTGATCATCATCAACCTCCGTTAATCTTCTGCCGCATGTGGTTCCTTGCTCTCAATTAAGTTCTGGATTGATTTTTACATCTCCTTAATTGATCTCTCGCAATTGAGTTAAACTTCAATCTTTTGATCAACAATTCATTCTTGATTTGATCGATTTCGGCTTCCCCACTTAGTTGTTTCTTTCGATTGATTTTCATCATCAGTTTCCATCCTCTCACCTGATTTTTCCATCAATTCCGCTGGTTTCTATTATTGATTTCTCATGATTCCTTCGATTAATAGAGAATCTAAACCAGAGATAATTACATGCTTAGTTCCTAAACTTTACCTTAAAATCATAAATTCGTCTTTAAATTTCAAAATCAAAATGCTACACTCGATGACCTAAATACAAAAATGCTACACTTTGATCCCTCCGTTAGTAACGGTGACACCGTGGCCGTTAAATTATGAGTTGGAACGTGATGTGACATGCAATATCTGAGTTGGCTTCCACTGTAGATACAAAAGCACTAATGCTTTGCCACGTCAACCAAAATGCTAACGTGGCATGCCACATCAGATGTTGAGCTCATCTCTCTCTCTCTTTCCCCCTCCCCCTCCCCTTGCACGAGTGAAGGCACACACCTCTCTCTCCCTTCATCTTCTTCTTCTGGCATTATAGAGAGAGAGAGAGATTATCCATGTCAAAAGCCTTTAAAAAACCATTCGAGAGAGAGACACAATCGTTTAGCCATTCGAGAGAGAGAGAGGTTTTGCTCTTGAGATCCATCGATTTTTAAAAAACCAAAAACCTAAAAAAAAAAAAGGCATTTGATTGTTTTGGTAATTTTCTTCGCCTGGTAATGAAGAGAGAGGGAGACACCATTACTTGGAGAAGAAAAACAAAAAGGATCGAATCGAGAGAGAAGAGATTGTGAACGGAGAGGTGAAGGTTTTCTAGTTGATTTCAGAAATGGAGAGGAGTGGGAAAACGAATCACCGTGCTTTGATTTTGTTGTTCTAGATCTAGATCAACAAAGGAGAGAGAGAGAGAGATAGAGAGATGCATACTCTACTCCTTACTCCTGATTTGGGGTTTGGGGTTCCTACATCTAATTGGGGTTTCGGCATCAATAGATCATGAATAGCAATTTTCCCAAATGAGAATTAGGGTTTTTGCATGTAATTCGTTTGCTCAATTGAAGCAAGATAAATGTTTCATTCTCTTCCAACAACCCTTAACTTTGGATCATTTGCATTTCTTTTCTCTCTTCATGGAGATGGAACAGAGGAGATGGTGCGGGTGCAATTTGATTGGCAATTTGATTGTTTACCATAACCTTTCTACTTCGATCTTCAATTGCCCTCTGGTAATTTTCACCTTCCGAATGGTGGAATGCCATCATTGAACACCATCATCGGCAATAGAAGAGAAATCTCACCGTCGTTGAACACCATCGTTAAACACCACCATCATCCCACCATCATCAAACACCATCATCAAATCCAAACCCAAACCCCCTGTCTCTCCAAACCCAAACCCTCTATCTGACCCGAATCGTCTTCCCACAATGACTGATCGTCTTCCTCCACCATAGTAATTCGAACAGCTCTGAGATATCACCTTTCGGCTCGGTGACCTTTCGACGATGAGGCTGTGAGAGAGAGAGAGAGGTGTTATTTTTATTTATTTAATTTTTATTAATTTAGTAATTAATTTTAATTAATTTATGAGGATGAGTAAATAATTTATTAATTTTTATTAATCTGATGTGGCAAAGTCATTACTGTAAGGTGCTGATGTGTCACATGACACATCGACTTTTGCGTCCATAGTTAAAGCCATCTCAGATATTGCATGCCACATCACGTTCCAACTTATAATTTAACTGCCACGGAGGGATCAAAGTGTAACATTTTTGTAAAGTTTAGTTCTTCAAATGTAGCATTTTGAAGTTCAAATATGAATTTGTGATTTTGAGGTAAAGTTTAGAAACTAAACATGTAATTATCTTGTCTAAATTATGTCCTCTCACTTTTAGTTTAGAACCCGAATTACAATGAAAGCACAATTGAAATCAAACGATTATTTTGTTTAGATTCCCCTTTTCTTATCCTTGTGGTTCTAAACCATGGTCAAACCTATTGGCAATTGTATAAAAAATAATATAAAGATTTACTGTTGATATATATATTTTTTTTCGTTTTAGAAATTTAGATTTGCCAATTAGTTTTTCTTCTATACTTAATCGATGTTTGTAATTTATATATATATATATATATATATATATATATATATATATATTGGTGTTAGATCAACTTATATGCGGTGTCATATTTCGATTAATCTGATTCAAAACTTACAATAACTTATTTCAAGAATTATCCTCGGATTAATAATTTATATGTTATTATTGTGTATTTGATTAGAAGTATTAAAGGTGGCACCAAAACGAAATTAGAAGGATTCAAAAGCAAATTATTAGATAGCATCAAATGCACCTTGACTAAATATAGTCTTTATTTTTACTAGTTGATTGCCGTCATCATTGTATTTGTAGTTTTCAACGAGCAATTGATGTGTTCACTAGCTGCGTCATTGTCCCAGACCCAAGGATTCATATTATGTCATCTCATTGAAATATATTAATGGTACACACTAACTTCTCTCACTCAAGCATAGTTAGTTCTTTTTTTTTTCCTCCCCCTCCCCCCAATAAGAAATGTTTGCAATGCTATCAAACAAAAATTGGGTTCATAAGTCCTAACAATCACAATCCAATACCAACTTTAATGAATAAGCTTGTCTAGCAAAATTAACTCGAAGTGTCAAGTGGTCGCAATAATGAGCCAAAGTAACCACATCTCTCTCTCTCTCTCTCTATCCCCACCAACACCAAGAAACAAAAGGACCGAAAGCAGTGGACCAATTGGCGACAAGGATAAGGAACAGTTCATTTCCAATTCCCCATAAAAGCTCGCCTTGCCTTCCATATTTCTTCCACTATCATGGTGTTTTTCTTGCGTATTGACTGACCATCCTTTCTTTCTCCATTTACTTCTCATCTTCATTCACACCTCACCTGATTCTTATGTTAGCTATCTCATATATGTTTTTATTATTTTGTGTCCTGAACTTGATCCATCATTTAGCATCTGAATGTCTGTTTTAATTTAAATCGAGTCATGATCAGATTTTTATTCAGAGAAAACTCTCTTAACGTTATTTTTATTACTATCAAGACTCAAATTCAAGTACTTAATATAAAATTCTAATATCTTTCTCACTAGATAAACGAAACGTTTGTTACCTATGTCATATATGTTGTAAACAAGCAGCATAGTCATCCGCCCCGGTGTGTTACTCATTTTTCCAAAAAAAAAGTTATTGTTAAGATCAAATATCATAATATAATTAATTTAATTACTCATCAAATACTTTTTAATGGCTCTGGTCAAAGCTTGAACCCCAGAAGCAAAGAGAGGCTGAGTGACCTTAGCCACCAGACCACAGCATGTGATTATGTTTGGGAGAATCAATCTCTCAATGGTCTTATAGTATTCTGATCGAATTAATCAAATAAAATAATACGAGTAAGTGAAAATAAAAAAAAAAACTTTTTAATAATTAAAAATCGATGCAGATCTTCCAAATTATTGGGCTCAATGCACAAATATTAATAAAAAAAGAGAGAAAATCAATGACTTCAAGGAGAGCGCCGGAGATCTTTTTTCAAACAATAATACAAGATTTTATTAACAGTTGGGGGAGTCATTCCGGCAAAATTTACTTTATTGATATGGGATAAAAAATAATTTCAATTAGATCAGGAAAAAATTTCCTTTCTAATAATTGATGTCCTAAGAATTTTGATTTCAATTTACAATTTTTCACAATTCATTAATATTATGAAACCGTCCCTTCATTTCTTTCTCTCTCTGTTCCCTCTTAATTAATAGTTAGGTTCGAATGAGAGAAGACGGTGGGTAACAAGGGGAGGGAGAAGTGGACAAAAGGAAAGGAGGCAATGGGATAGCTTGCTCAGGTCCATAACACTACCACGGGGCACAAATACTCAAAATTGCAGCCAGATTTTGAGTCAATTTCAATATGATCTGTCTGCTAAATAGCACAGTATTTTGTAATGTAACAAACCACTTCCTCCTTTTTGGATATATATAAACTGATATCCGAAACTATATTCTAATTAATTCGATTCAAACGTCATCAGGTCTAATTTAAGGGGGAGATCTTTCAATGTGGTCTTTTCTATTCCTAAATTTCAATCAAAACTTGATTAAGGGACCTGACATTTTTACCCACTAAGTCAATTGTCCGTTGATAAATAACTACATCTGTTGGATAATCTATAAATTACTTTATAATACTCAATTGCAATTTTTTAATTAATTTTTATTAAAAATAATCTTAAAATAGATATGTTGCTTTTTTAAATTCTAAATAGCGCTTGAGTTTATACTTTTTGTATTCAACTCACATGTTAATAGACTCTTACAAATTTATTAAATTTTTTTTAATTATTATTATTATTATTTACTTCTCTAATATATTTTAAGAAAGAGTAATGATTATAAAAAGAATTTTATAAATAATTTTGAAAACCAGAGAGTTCCCTTAATAAAAACACCATGACATACGTTTATGCTCAGTCCCGGAAAACAACTTGCAGTGTATGAGTGATCAACAAGCTCGGGTTATCCTTGTATAACATGTAATCTGATCCACTTTGACAAAAACAAATTTAAGAGTTTTACATGATAATACAAAATCCATTCCATTCTCTTATTTTATACTGAAGATTTCAGCATCTCCTTCTTCAGTTTCACCTTAAAATTATGTTTGTACATTTTTTTCTGCTCGACCAATATTCGATAATTAATTTATTAGTTTTGATTAATCTAATTCAACCTAACTGTCAGGTTTATTAAGGGATATCAATTTTTTTTTTTATTTTTAAAACTCGAATTCTGTTAAGAGAATCCAATACTCTTATCATAGGACCAATAAAGTATTAGTCTTGTACATTTTTCTTTAATACCATGTTTACTTTAGCTTATAAATCCGTTAATTTTATTTTTATATTAAAAATAACAAGTCATTATTTATATTATTTAAATTATAAATAAATCAGATAATTTAAAAAAAGTGAGAAGTCAAAAAAGATTTTACTTCTTATTCCATAATTACTTTTTGACCAAGTAATAGACGGTATTATCCTCAAATAATTTTAAAATACTAAAAATACCATCATTTTAATTTTAATTTTAATTAAAAAGACCAAAAATACTATCATTCTAAATTGTGTAAAAAGAACTTTATAGTGTGTTACTCTATTTGGCACATTTTTTTTTTTACCTACACACACCGTTGCAAGACCACCACCAATTGTCTACCTTTACTTTTAAGAATTAAAAATTTTTAATTAACTTTAATTCACACACACACACACACACACACTCACACTTTTACCCCTGTTTACAAGGTTCAAAAAGCAAGAGCTGGCTCCTTGGTTTTAAAATCTCATCTTTGCAAAGTGCCCGAGTAATTCAACACTTGGGGCCCAAATCATTGAGATGTCACCCTTTCCTTTTTGCTATTATGTGGTGGAAGAGATTTTTTTTTTAAAAAAAAAAATAGAAATACAGCTAAAATTTTATATTATTTTTTTTTTCAAAATTTCAAGTGATAGTTGGCCTCTTCTCTAACTCCATGCCTTGCCTGTTTATGAAAACTTAATGGTACAACCCTCTCATAAATTTCCATTTGAGATTTTCGATCATGGATTGAAAATGGACAGGTCACCTTTTCGCGCTCTACATGTGAATTGATAGAGAGACACAGAGAGAGAGAGAGAGAGAGAGAGAGATTTCTTTTAGACACTAAATTGAAAACACTGTGAAAAAATAAATTCAAGATTAAAAACTGGGAAGCATTTAAAAAAAAAAATTAACAAGCTAAACAACACTTTTATAGATGAAAAAGAGAAAACCCAGTTCGAAACTGTTCTAGTACAGTTTCTTTACTAAAAATTTTTACATAAGCGGACCCATTAACAAGCTTTAACAAGTCATACTTTTGGTTACCCACCTTAATGTGAATCGGTGAAAAAGGGGTAAAAGCTTATATAGCTCCCACTAGCCAACATAGAGGGTCCTGTTTGGTCATTCCAGAAAAAGATCAGAGTCTCACAACCAAGGAAGCACTTTCATGGCTCTCTTTTTGGGCAAGAAGACCCACATGATGACACAATCACTTCAATATAAGAGAGAAAAAGTGTTTTGTCCTACTCAGGATGCCGTGGAGAGAACTTGTGACCAAGAAAAACCCCAAAATTCTCCCATCAAAGCCTTCAACGATCAACAAAGCATATGGTGGAGAATGGCAAGGAGCTTGTTCTCCTGGTCAAGCAACTTACAATTGTAAGACAAAGTAGAATATTAGTCTTAAATTTCACTATCATTTAATTTCTTAAATTGAGGTATTTGAATCAATCACTTTATTGAATACAAATAAAAACCTATATATAATTAATAAATGATTCCTAGTTTATGTTTTTATTTTGATTATAAATCCCAATTTTGAGTCAGTTATTATTGACTCAATTTTCTGAAAGGTCAAAACTAAAAGTTTTGTTTAACTTCCTTTGTCCATTAGATTTTAGTTTGGATTTAACTTGAGTTAGATTCTTAATTTTTTTAAAATCAAAACTTCATCACAATTTCTAATTTTTTTAAAGAAAAAAAGCCTACTAAAAATTTAGATATTTAATTAAAAAAAATGATACAAACTTGAGAGAAATCTTCCTCTCTCTCTCAAAAATAAAAATAAAAATAAATGATTGATGGCGGGAAGTGAAAATGCTTGGTGTGAAATGGGTTAAGGTTTTTGGGGTCCCACACCTTTGGAATTTTGGGTTCACTGGGGACAAGCAATCTCTAACCTTTCGGTGTTTGTTTTGGACCGTTGGCTTCTCCCCGTATCTCTATAAAAGGGTGTCACAATCCCCCACTTCTTACTCTACACACACAACACAGCTCCTCTAATCATATTTACACCTTTGTAAAGACAATTGTACTGGCAATCTCTTTAACCAATTTCTGTTTCAGGGTCACCAATTTGCACTCAAAAATCTCATCTTTTAGGAGTTTTTGAGAATCTAGGTCTTTTGATTTTGTCCTAATTTTGCAAGATTCAACTTATTTTTGAGGATTTTTGTTGGTTTTTGCATCTGGGTATTTTACTGAAATTTCTTTTAATTTGTTGCTTTCTTTTTCTGGTTTCCTGTTTTCTAAGAGGGGTGGTGGGGGGATTTTATAAACAAGGAAGAGGATTGACAGTCTAAAAAGGAAAATGATTCTGTTGCACAAGGGTTGCATTGTATGGAAATTCTATGCAAGCCTTGAGAAAAAATTCTGTGTAAGCAAAAGCTTCTATTTCTGGATTTTTCAAATCTTTAATAGGTACAGTTTGGGCACTTAGCAACCTAAGTTGTGTTACCTGGATCTTCTCATTGTTCTGTTTTTGACATTTTAAGAGAGGCTTGTATAATTAGTAGAATCAGTAAAGTTCGAGAAATGGGAGGTGCTTCTTTGCCACCTGGTTTTAGATTTCATCCTACTGATGAGGAATTGGTGGGTTACTATCTGAAAAGGAAAGTGGAGGGACTTGAGATCGAGCTTGAAGTCATTCCAGTTATCGACCTCTACAAGTTTGAGCCATGGGAATTGCCAGGTATATGAATGAATGCTTATCTTACATAAGCTTTTTCTTAAAACAATTATCATTTTGCTTCTGGTTCATGTACAAGGATATTACTAAATCAAGGTTGTATGATGATTTGGTTTGTGACATGGGATTGGAAGAATGGTTGGAATCAAGTTGATCCAAGAGATGTATTGATTTGTTGCACTTATGTGAACAAGGATTGTAGAAAGTTAGTACTTTTGTTCCTCAGTTTAATTATGTCCCATCTTTTGTTCGCTTTATTGTCTGGTCCAGTTTACATGGTTTTCCTTTTCTGGTGGGGCATCTTGCCTTCTTCTGAAACTGATACAATAAATCTATTTTTATCTTATGTTTCATGGTATTTTTGTTCTTATATTAGTTTGAGCAGGACCTTATGAACATGACTATAACAGTAAAACCTAATATGCAAGTCATGACTTGCAGATAAGTCATTCCTTCCAAAGCGAGATATGGAATGGTTTTTCTTCTGTCCGCGTGATCGCAAGTATCCAAATGGTTCACGTACAAATAGGGCTACCAGAACTGGCTACTGGAAAGCCACAGGCAAAGACAGGAAAGTAGTATGCCAGTCTGCGGAAGTTACAGGGTATCGTAAAACCTTAGTATTCTACCGTGGACGTGCTCCTTTAGGAGATAGAACGGAATGGGTCATGCATGAGTATCGCCTCTGTGATGGCAATTCTCAAGGATCACCTAGTTTTCAGGTAGATCTCAAGTTTCTGGTTATTGGACTATTTCCAGAATTCTTTTATGCTATACTTCACAATTCTGGAGAGTTGAAATGGCATTTGTTCATTTATTTGTGTAGGGAGCTTTTTCTTTATGCCGTGTTGTTCAAAAGAATGAAAGGATGGGTGACATCTCTGGAGAACCAAAGGGCAAGAGAGTTGGAAGCAGTTCAAGCAATGGGGAGATCACCTCCACAAGAGCTACAAATGAGCCCTTGGGAATTTCCATTGATTATTCTTCTCAAGCAAGTTATGCTCACAATGAGAGCAACTTTTCTAGTCCAAATACTTCACCATATGAGATATCACCTGTGCCAGAGGTTGAGCCTACTTGCATGAGGAATTATCCCTTAAACATTGAAATCTCACCTTGTCTCATTCTTGATTCCTCAAAGGTACTAATTTTAGATCACATGGACAACATGAATTTCAAGTATGAATTTTCTCATACTCTTCTTATTTGTTTATTAAGGATTACCAACAAGGACAGGGAGCAGCATTGGGATACGATCCGCATTTTGACAATACAAACTCAGTGGACTCATGGAAACCTTATGATTACAAAGAAATCTCACCCAGTTCATCCCACTCAAATTTCACAGAGGAGATTGAACCTTCTAATGATCTAAGTCGAATTGGATGCGTGTCACCTTACTCGGGACACATGGACTACATGGGTTACTATGGGAATATGGATTTTCCTTTTGAAGGTTATGACCACAACAATTCACTAGGATATCCAAAACCCTTCTGAAAGGTTGAAGAATTTAGCTCGCTGCAAACAATCAAGTGGAGATGGAAATTATGGGGATTTTGGACGTCTTTGGTCACAGGGAGACAATATTGTTATGTGATATCAAGGGTCTGCCTGATCCAAATCTGCTCTAACTCTCACCAAATAAACCTTGATTGGACATCCAAGGCAGCGCATTTTAATGTTTGTCCTTGGGGTTGAGTTTCTAGTACTGGCCCTTCTAGTATCCGAGTAGGAAGTATTTTCCACGTATGCTCTTGTTGTTTTTGGTGTTGGTGGGATTGGTTTAGCACCTAAAAGTTCATGTCAACCTTCAGTCACATCTTGTTGGTGTGGAGTTGAAGAAAAAGCACCAAGCGACAATTATTTTTATCATTTGTGCACTTGGAGCTGGTTTAGTATGTATCTATGTGTTATTGTGTAGTAACTTTCTATCAAGAAAGCTACTTTATCGTCAAATGTAGAGCTTGAAATGCAAATGTTTCTTTCCATGCTATTTGTGGCCTCATTTCAACTATTATGGCACTTCTAAATTCGGCTTATCTGTGGTAAACGACATGCCTTTAAGCCTTTTTATTTGTCGTTTTAGTTTTATCCTCAGATTAGACAGGTCTATGTGGACATCATTAGAAAAGCATTATTCAGGAAATTACGTATTTTTGGAAAATTTTTTGTTTTGGATGACTTCTATGGTGCTGCGTAGTGACACTTGGAAGATCATTCTCTTTCAACCACCAAATTGCCATTTCAATTACTATGCCGTTGAAACTGATCACACTGTTCAGAGATGGATGCATTCTACAGATCAATCACCTCTACAATACAAGCTAGCTATATAAACATCGATTTG
Source organism: Dillenia turbinata (assembly GCA_037126225.1). Lineage (NCBI taxonomy): Eukaryota > Viridiplantae > Streptophyta > Magnoliopsida > Dilleniales > Dilleniaceae > Dillenia > Dillenia turbinata. The sequence continues at coordinate 17,512,617 of JBAMMX010000001.1, read as the reverse complement.
ATTGCAGGTCTGTAAATCTGCATTCCCTCTGTATGGTTGTTTGGGTAAACTAGAAAGGTTCTCAATGGTTTGGAGGGCAGATTGATCATCTTTGCAGTGCATGCACAGGTGGAGGCGTGCGTACATGAAAGCATCAGCAATCGTTGCTTCAATCCTTATGGCATTCACAACATTTTTCATCGAATTTTGTAGGTAGCTTCCATGCATATGTATGAGCTCTCTCTGCTGGCTGGTCACAGGCGAAGGACCCAAAAAGCCAAATTTCAACATCACTTGTAGAACTGATTGCACAGTGGCAATTAAAAGAGCACCTTTAGCAGCAAAAGTCCATTTTAGCTGTTATCAGATTACCAATTATTTTGCTTTCTCACTTTATTACACAAGTTTTGTCCCAAGAAAATGACACAGAATTTGCTTGAAACTTGGCTTTAAGATGATTACTTCAGTGCAAAGTTTGTGGTCACAAACCGTGTATCCACTTCAAACATCAAAGCAATTTTGCAGATAAGTGGTATAGAAGTAGGTCAGGGAAGTCATCATTCATTATGATTTATACACTACGAAAGAGGAAAATCAAAACTTCTTCCACTACTTGGAAGTTTTTGGTTGCAAAATAGACCACCGTTCAAACAGAAAGAGAAACTATGGTCCATATTGCAGTTAAATTTGATTTTTAGGTATGTGTAACTTATCATAATATAAAATTATTTTAATTTTTTCATATCGTTACGCCGTCTAATGTCACATCTTTGTCCATGCTTCACAAGTTATTGCTTATATGAAAAGATGTCTCCGGAAAGATGTGAAGCAGCGCACGAGATCAAAGCAATATACAAATCTTTTAGCCAAAGTTTTTGAATTGTTCCCCGCCCATCCTTCCCTTCGGCTAGGAATCTATCAAAAAGAGACTTCACTAATTGAACTTTAATAAAGCCTCCTATGTTAATAATACTAATGTCTTCTAATGCAATATATATATATCAACCAACATTCTCCAACGACTAGACTCTCCGACCCCCACCCTATTAGCTGCAGCTCTTATGCCACCTTCCACTCGACCATGCTGCATCAAACAAATGTGTGGCCCCTATATCTAGCAAGTTAAATTTATGATATTTCATAAAGTTCCTTTAATAATAATGCTCTAATCCACTTGTTTGAATTAAAAAATATGCAATCAGATATCAATAACCATAAAACATGAAAACAGATACAGTATAACACAACATGACACGCGTATCATAACATTATTAAAATTCTATATGATTATAAATAATAAATATATCATTTTTGTCGTGTCCAAAAAAATTATGTATGACATTGATGCGGTTTAATATTCATGGTAGTTGAAATTATAAGAATTATTCATATACAAAGTTTTAGTATAAGCTAGCAATTTTAGGACTACAAAAAAATTGCACTTCATCAAGATTAGCGTTGCATTCATCTCCAAAGATAAAGTCCTTCCCATCTTCCCTTTTAGCATAAGGAAGTCCAAGCCTAGGCTTGGCTTGCCTCAAGTCACCTATACCTGAATTTATATCTGGTCACAGTCCCCTCTCCAACCCTGATATTCATGTTTAAATCTCATGTAACCAAAAAAAAAAAAAAAGAAAGAATTTGTATCGGGCCAGCAAACCACCCATGATGGGCTAATGGAGGCCCAGTGAGTAGCCCATTGGCCCCAAATTGAGGCCCACCTCAAGCATAGTCAAAGAGTGCTACGCCACTGCCTCCTACCTGGGGACAAATAATAGGATCAAGTTTCTCATCGCCAATCCAATAAAAGAGGAATGCATCAAAAGTGTCATAGTAATCATGTGTGCTTCTATATCCTTCTGGGTTAAAAGCACCAAACTTGAAGGACTTGTTGGTGTCACCAATTAACACACAAGGACCCTAAAAGTCGGAGCAATTGTGGAATGATGTTGCACTGAATATGCAGCTCTATAGCTGCATTTGAGTTCTTTCCCTGTCCTCATCAAACAAAATCATAAAATATTCAACCCAAAATTGTATTATTACCTTATAGATTCATTCATATAGCAAGTCTATCTTATTGTTACTTATCCATGACTCATAAGAAGAACATATTATAATTCTAACAAAGCAGGCCAAAAAGATACGAGAAATCAAAGCTAATTCCAAGGTGACACCTAGGGCTGTGTCATGGGTACCCATGACACTACCCGGTCAAAGCTCGAGCTCAGGCTCGGGCTCGGGTACTTCGGGCTCGAGCCCAAATGTGTCGGGCTCGAAAGCCCGACGAGTTACCGAATTTTTTTTTAATATTTTTTATATATTAAATATTTGATGATACAAGCCAACGACACTACTTGATGATGCTATCTGCAACACTTTGAACTCAAATTCAAACTCGAGAAATACAAATCTGGATCATACTATCTAACGACACTACCTGACAACACTCGATGACACTTTGAGCTCGAACTCGAGAAATTCAAGCTCGACGAACTCGAGCTCGAGCCTACTTAAAAAAATACTTGAGCCGAACTCGGGTATCATGATACCCAAACTCGACCCGGGTGTCATAACACTCCTAGTGCCACCTCAATGCCTACGGAATTTGTCAATTCGGGCAGGTTTTGAAAAATAGCATTCCCAATCTAAAATGATGTCATAGCATATGAGAGTGAGAAACAATGCTAAGTGGTCGGATATTGGTACCCTTAACTAAAGGTTTCGGATTCAACCCTTTTATATAGTGAAAACAGGTGGTGGTAAGAGAGTTTTGTCGTCTAAATCAGTTTGAACTGAATTAAATCAGATAGAGGTGTACCTTTAAGAATGGTTTGCTAACAAGAGAAAGGGAGAAGGGAAGATCAATGTCATGGTACTTGGTCCGTGGGTTCTGTCATCAGATCTTCTTTTGCCAAAATACAAGTCAAAGAAGCTCAGTAGACTTCTCTTCAAGTTCGTCGCTTGAAATCCGGAGTTAGAGACACAACATGCTTTTATTAAGTTGCCGCAGGTCGACAGGTTATCGGCTCGAACCTTTTTCGGCCTATTTTGACCTTATTTTCATAAATTTTTTCTGAGGTTGCAAAATGGTGTTCTTTTAACATGTTTATAATATATAGTTGAAAAATGGTCCACTTCATTCATCCATAATCATTCACGTACGCATAGACATTATTCATCACGACAACAATTTCACTTTGTAAATATTTAATTGGAAAAAAATAAATGACACTCCAAATTCACTCCACATCATGAGAAGGCAAATGGTTCTCCAAATTGATAGAATGTTCTTTTTGTTGCCCCCTCTCAACAATCTCATTTCCAGGCTTAAACTCTTTGAAATTAGCTAACCTCCCGAGTTCTTGCAGTTCCTCAATAACAGGATCAAGCCTAGCAACAATCTCCAGAAGCAGTGAAGCAAAAGCTGCAAAGGGAAGTGCTTCAGAAAATTCAACACTAGTAATTGCCTTTTTGCTTATTGTAGGCCTCAAGAACTTGCGCTCTGCTTCTTTGGATTGTTCATTAGCCCTTTTAGACTTCCGTTCGAGCAATTCTGAGGTGTCGGTCTTGATGGTTGAGAGGGAGACACTATGGTTTTGGCCTGCAGCTGCAGCTGCCAAGGCTAGCATGTTGGAGGCTTGAGTTTGGTTGGAGCCTAAGAAGAGTCTTGGTTGTGATTTTATGGCATTGTTCAAGTCTTGTAGGGCTTCATGGAGATGATCCGAGAGGAGTTCTGTTGAGCAATGTCGATGATTTCTGACACTGTTTGCTAGCTCCATTAGTACTTTGGTCACTTCACTGGCAACTCTTACGCATGGATCTTTGAATAGGACTCTGACCGATAACGGGGCCTTAAAAAAAAAGAATAATTATAGGCTAAATTCGTGTCAAAGTACTTAAATCAACTAACCATTAGTCCAAGTACCATTTTGATGAAGTTCCTTGAAATCAAAAGGGTGTTGATTGGTACCTGAATTTCAGTTTGCAGACATCCATGAAGAGCTACAACCGTATAACCAAGATGGCGAAGAGTGGCCCCTAATTTCACATATTGCTGCCATGGGTATTTGTAACAATGCCTTGGATGCCTTGGCTCCCAACTAGCATGTAATGCCTAGTCATCCAAAAAAGTAAAGTTCACAATACTTAGAACTTGGAGGTCAAGCTGGTCTTGTATCCAAACGTTGAATATAATCATAACATGGCTAGCTGAAAACTACCAATCTCTCATCACTAGATTTTGAGTCCAAAACTGCCTTATAACCTTCATAAATGCAGTCATCCGATGATTTTTGCTGGTCTCCATTTGCCTCCATTTCATTTAAGTACTCATTAACACATTCTGCAACAGACCAAAATGTTACTAGGTTGTATATGCAACACACATTTTATTGTCAAACAGTTTTTGCATACCCTCAATGGATTTTGCTAGGCCTTCAAGCTTGAGGACAGTTGAGTTATGGAGATCTTCCCCGGACCAAATAGGAAATATGAGAAGACTCATGAGAAGGCAGGTACCACAGCCAATGGCCATAGCGTAGAACCGCTCTTGCACAATCTTCAACACATTTTCTTCACCGTAGCTTGAGACCAAGTTCAAATTAAAGGTCATGAGGAAGATCATCACTCCATAATCATAGTTCTTCTTTATGAATGGGAAGAATCTTGTGTATGTTGATGCAGCTCCTGCCCATTTAAAACACAAATTGTAAGAAAGAGAAATTGTGTAGACATAAAACAACAGTACACACAGTCTTATACAGAGGATGTGATGACTACATTAATCACTTCGTAATTTATCCATCTCTATGTTTATCACTGCAAATGAGCATAAAAGGCGACTCTTTTTGTCTAAACTAAATTAGTACTTTAAAATGGCACCAATGCTTCACCCGGCGCATGTGCACACGTGCGCGAACAATGAAACAGGACACATAATAACATGCAAGTTTTAAAATATCATAATGTGTCATACTAAAAAAAAATGCGATGCAACATCAATATTCTCATTTTTAAAAGTGACTGTATGATATAGATTTTACAATATAGCAGCTTATCTAAGGAAGACAAATCTTACCAATCAGAAAAACAGCAGCTCCTATGAAAACAGCTCTGAAAATGTGACCAGGTGTTGCAATATACTTGACGAGAAGTGCCAATGATCCTGCTAATATTGTCCCAAGTCCTCTATTAAGTCCCTTGTACAATTTGCTCCTACAATGTTGCTCCAAAGTTAAAAATGTACAAACATAAATACAAAAACATGGAAAACGCTATCCTTTGAGTCATAGGTGACCTCCTAGTGATTTTTTCTTCAAATTATAATGGACTACCTTAATTTAATAGCTTAGAAAATCACGACAGTTTAGTCGTAGAGAATAGCGGCTTTCAGTGAATATATAAGACTTATCACGAGAGAGAGAGAGAGAGAGAGAGAGAGAGATTTTACCAGCAGTGAACTCAAAGACAAAAACAATAGTCATGACAGCCCAAACAGCACTTTGTCCAATCCCATTAAACAATGGCTGCAATATAAGCAAATCGACCCACAAAAGCAAAACTGAATCGATTCGCTCAAGGGCACAAATCGATTCATGGCATTCGACTCTCAGAATCCTTTTCTACTGACTAACCAAATCGATTTGCAATTGGGTGCAAATCGATTCGTCATGACCAAGCCTCAGAATTTTTACTCTGTAACACTACCAAATCGATTTGTAAATGATACAAATCGATTTGTCAAGCTAAAACTCACTAAGCAAATCGATTTGGAATAAAACCCGAATTAACTTGCCATGCTCATCGCTCCAAGGTCATGGTCTTGCGCAAATCGATTTGGCTCATTATTTCCTAAGCACAAATCAATTCATCCCTCTCCCAAATCGATTTCCTTTCTCTCTCATTTCTTCCATACAAAGCGACTCACAATTGTCCCAATATTGGCAAGTCGATTTCCACTTTTTTTTTTTTATTTACTTAGCCAAGTCAATTTTCCCTCCCTATTTTCTTTATGGGAATTGAAATCAATTCATGTCTCGCTACTTACCTTTAACTTGCAATCCCACCATTCAATTTTCCAACTTCAGGAATCGACTTGGTGTTGCTCATCAAATTGCATTTGCTTAAATTTGATCCCATGCAGTCACCTTCCTCCAAAAGAATTTTACCGCTTATCCATTCCAACTCCTTAGCGATTGTGAAGAGGAGAAACAACTCCTTAGCCGATAGCTTTGGCTATAGCTATGGGCGACTAGGGCAAAGAGATTGTGAAGAGAATGAAAACAAAAAGAGGAGAAACAAGTTAAAATCCCCCTAGCGACGAATTCAAATTTCCGGCACCAAATTAGTGACGGATAAGAATTCATCCCTAGCGGGATTTGAATTTCCATCGCTAACTTAGTGTTGGATTATTAGAATCTGTTACTAAATTAATAAATTAACGACGGATTTGTATTTCCCAAACAAATTTAACAACGGATTACAAGAATCTGTCGTTAAATCATTTTATGTTTTTATTTTATTTATTTCAAAACTCAAGAATCGTGTGTAAACGAATGGTCACCTCTTTGTAGTCATCCATTTCACTATTGTCGTTTCCAAAAACTATTATTTGAACTATTTATTAGAAAAGATGGATCATCTAGATATCCGATTCACTATTTAATCATTTTGAAACCTTGTCTACAGTTCTGATTTACTATCTTTCTTGTTGATGATGATGACAATGGAAGATAAATAGTAGAACTTTTGAAGATGATTGAACTATGATGAGAGATGCAAACAGGCAGGGAAGACGAATAATACGAAAGATGAATCTAATGGTAATAGTTGATGGAAAATTGTTTATTACAAATTGTTTAAATTATTTAATGCCAAAAATTATAATTTGATGAGAATTGTAACATTCACAATCAACTCGATTTCATTATTTAAAAAGGGTTTAAAAGAGATATACGGTTAAAAATGTTTCATAAAAAAAATTTAGTCACAAAATTAATTATAAATTTTCAAGTATTAATACAAATTAACGACGAATTTAGTCATGAATATTTTTTTGTAGCTAATTAGCAATGACTTTAGCTATGAATATATATTTTTGTAGCGAATTGGCGACGACATTAGCTACGAAAATTTTTTTGTGAATAATTAGCGATGAATTTTGTCACGAGTAATTTTTCGTCACTAAATTTAGCGTTAAAAAACTGTAGTCATTGCTAAATTTAATGACGAACAACTAATTCAAGGTAAAATTTAACCATGAAATTTTTGCTCATCGCTAATTAGTGATGAATTTTGTGACGAAAACTTTTCGTGACAAATTAACGATAAATTTTGCCACGAATAATTTTTTGTTATTAAATTTAGTGACGAAAATCGTATTCATTGCTAAATTTAGCGACGAATTCTTGATTCGTGGTAAAATTTAGCAACAAATCCTATATTCGTTGCTAATTAGTGACGAATTTTGTGACAACAATTTCTTCATGACTAATTAGCAATAAATTATGTCATGAGCAATTATTTGTTACTAATAATTCATGTTCGTTGCAAAATTCGTTACAAATTAGCTACGAAAATGTGTTTCGTCGCTAAATTTATCGCAAAATCGTGAAGAACTTTTCCGTCGCTAAATTTCATCGCTAAAATCGTATTTTTTTGTAGTGTTTCTATTTTTATATTTAAACACATTTTCAATATTTGTCTAGTGATCCTCTCACGGTTTTAAATTGTATAAATATCCAACATGCCCTCTTGGGTTGGAATGTCAATCCTTTAGATTTTAAACACTTAAAGAATTATCCTGCCAAGAAAGTGTGTTTGATAATGAGCAAGGTAAGTGGGAATGAAAATATAATTTAATGGGAAATAAATTAAAAAAAATAAAACTGTGAAGCATTCAAAATATGGAATATAACATAAATTGAGTATTATGTAATTAAGAAGTTTAAGTGGCTTAGTAGAGTAAAATTTCTTTAAAGAGTTGGTGGACTTGGGTTCAAATCCTGTTAGATGCAAGAAATGACAAGAAATGGGGAAATTTGCATATAACCGAGCAATGACAAGAAAATGGGGAAATTTGCAAGTCTAAGTGTGTGATGTTACAAGTCATTGAGAAGTATGGTCGTTTCAGATTCTCATGACTACCGAGGAGCAATTGCAAGTGCTACCACTCCGATAGGCTTGTGGAAATAGTGGAGAACCGACAGGTATATGAAAATGATAGAAGTACTGACAGCTATCATCGACAGGTAAAATATATCGAGTGCACTACTAATAGGATGGTAAAATTGCATCGATGAGTTTCACAATGGATATTGACAGGGTTTCAAAATTTGACGTCTATCGACAGATCCAAATACTCACTGTCAGATAATGTGAGTTGAGTGTAATATACTGAAAGATATATAGAAATTTGGTATACTGATAGATATATATATATAATTGTAAAATAATGGTTCTATCAAGAGATTACAAGTCCCACCATTCACTGTCAGCCTATTAACTCTATAAAATATCGACAGGATTCCCATTTGAAAACATAGCACATGTTTATCGACTAAACAGATGTTGAGATATAAGTGAAAAAAATTATACCGACAGTTAACAATCACCGATCATCAACTGGAAATCTAAAATTAAAAATATACAGAAAACAATTCACCAATTGTTAAAGCTCTACCAAGCAACTCCATCTCTCACAAAGAAATCAAATCCTATTGAAGAGATTGATCCTAATAAGAACTCAAGTTTTACCGTCACCGAATACAAATCAAAGTCTATCGAGTATTGATCGCTCTAATAACTGATTACTTAAAAATTAAAGGTCTATCAACCAAGTACCTAAAGAGTTTCGGGACAACGCAAGAGGCAAAAATCCATACTTAAATTTTAAATTAACTATTCTTCCATAATATACAAAATATAGAAATCTCAAACAGTCACTTTAGTGTCCACACTACGATTGGACTTTCTGGCCCTACAATTTCATTTAAAAACCAAAATCGATCACAACCAATTTCTTCCGTTAATTTACAAGAAAGATTTTATGAAAATTTTCCAACACTAAATTTTCGATGTTACAATACTTAACCCCTAAAAAGAAATTTCATTCTCAAAATATTTTTAAAAAAAATTATACATTAAAAAGGTAGGAGGCATTATTTTTGCATCGACTCTTCGGTCTCCAAAGTCATCTCTTCAATATCTTTAAGGTTCTCAAAGTTTATACAAAATAACTTAATAAAAATTCTCAAAACTAGAAATTAGAATTACACTTTAATTCTAAGGTATGTCATTTGCATAAGAACACCTTCACTAAATTCACCAATATGCTTAATACTACTGCACACCACCAATATCAATAATCAAGGTGCTGTTGCATAATGCTTATATGATATGGTTTCTATTATTCTTATGCTAATATCATTATCATAAATATTGTGAATGAGATCTAAATAATGTTGGTCCATTCCATGGTAGATGTAAAAGAAAATGGTTTAATACATGGCTCTTTTAAATCCTTCATCTCTAGGGGGCTTGGAAACTAATTTGCCTAAAGACCCACTTGATGGGAGACATTCTGAACCCTTTTTTCTTGAATCCCAAAGCTATTAATCAGTTTAACATTCGCCTCAAGTTTGCTTTCTTGAAAAGAGACAACATTAAACTTAAAATATTTTCCTTCACTTTTCTATTCTCCCCTCCTATTTTTCCCTTTATCACCAAAAGTACTAACATTCCATCCAAAAACTTCCATTAATTAGTTCGCGTAATCGTAAGCATCTCTGTCAAAGTTACACAATAAATAAAATATAACCATAACAAACTAGTTATACCTTCACACAATCTAGGAGATAAGTATTTGAATGTGGACAACATAAGTTGTTTAAATAAACCTAATAGTATATTTAAAATGTAAAGTAGGCTAAAAATAAAAATACTTGCTATAATTTTCTTCTTTCTTCAATTCAATTTTTCGATTTACTAAGCATGAGATATTCACAATATTTCTACCTAGCTAGAAGTAAACAAATAAAAGACCAAAGAATTTTATAGTTTACATAATCTTCATTTTTTTCCTAATAAAACAGCACTAGGCAAGATTCCCACAATCATACCACTAAACAAAATTTTGTCCACTCCCACCGGCACAATAAGAAGAAAAGCCTCTAATGTACCTCCCAATCCTTAGGGTTTGGACTGATTCATAAGCACCTCCTAAACAATTGGTGATCTACTTGAATCTTTCAGACTTCAACTAAACATTAAGTTCAAAATAAGATATTGAACTATAGCAACAGAAACTATTTCATTAGGTGTAAAATGATTTTACAAATTGAAATAAATTTTCACAAACAACCATCAACACACTTGTAAGAAAATCTCAACAAAGACTAGACTCTCTAACACCAATCGAAAAACCTACAAAAAGGAAAAGTAGTATTCACTTTAAACTTACAATTACCTTTTTCCGAACTTAATTAGGAAGCCAAATTAATCTAAAATTTCATTTATACTTGACACCTCCTATGCTGCACAAAATTTCTCTCTCTCTCTCTCTCTCTCTGGCTAAAAAATGAGAATTTGGTTTGTGCCATCCAATTGAAATTTTTTCATAGAAATGTAAATTTTCTCTCTTTAATATCCCTAACCGTCTCTAACAAAGTTTCATCATACTCTAAGCAGCCCAAAATCATCTACCACTAATTTTTCCCAATGTCATAAGTTAAGTGGCATTCATAATATAATTTCTAAATCATTAAAGTTTAAGTCTAAGAAAAGGTACCTGTTGCCACACCTGGCAGATTGATATGGGCCTTCTCATTCTTCGCCTAGGAGGCATAACTTTACAAAAGGAGATCTATACTTAACAAATATAATAGGAATTTAAACTAGGTATTTAACCACCTAAAAATAATATTCCTAACTTCTTATAATTGTAAGAGGTCTTTTAAAATCATTTGAAATACTTTGAGTATTAAGCTTTTCAGAATAATTTGAAAATAATTGAGAACCTTTAAAACATTTAGGAAACTTCTCGAATGTTTTTAAAATATTCTTAAATCAAAACCTAAACTCTAATACCAATAAAATTGTCATATTTCGACTCTCGGATCAAGCACGTGACAATCGTCGCGTTACCCTGAAACACATGTGAGCTCCTATGTTCCAAGGCACTGCAAGGCATTTCAAAAATTTTTCATCATTTACAAATGAGTACCAATCACTAATAGGCTATCAAGGGCTTTCCTTCCAAATCCAAACATCAAAGGGCCAATCCGGCCATCCAAATCAATCTTCCAATTCATCACAAACCATTTTATCATAAACAATTTTCCACAAAATCCAAAAAAATAAAGAAGGGATCCTCAACTTAAGTTCGCAAAATCATATTTAAATCACAGAGCAAATAAATATAGTACAAAATGACTTTCCAAAACTAATTATAAAGTTTGCCTCCGTTTTGATCCGCTAAAATCTCAAACCAAAAGAAGACTAATACCCGAATAAATCTAACAAAACAAACTTCTCCAAGACCAACGCTAAACAACCACAAGTCTCAACTAAGATTCCTTTGTAAAATTAGATCTAAGAAGGGTGAGTATAACAATACCCAGTGAGTGATATGCATGTTGAACATAAATAAGATTTGTGTGGTGGATATATCAAACGTACATATTTCAAATTATTTTATATCAATCTCAAGATTATTCTTTAATAAATAGTTTGTTTCCAATCTACAAAATTCAATCTCATATGTATCCAATCATTTCACATTTTCAAACGTGGGACAACCAAAGTCATTATTCCTAATAAAAGTCTACCATGACCTAAGGTGGAATCATCAAGGGTTTTAGTAATTTCAGTTTACAAATATCCATTCCTTGGCGTTGGCTATAATGTTTCGTTGGTGGTGTAACTAATTGTCCCATACCCTTTAGGCAGCATGTTATTCGACCATGAATGTACCGTCGCACTCGGCTACATACCATGTCTATTAAGCCCATCACGTCATCCTGTCGGATTACTCTATAGAGGAAAATGATTAGTCATTTTTTGGGGTTTAGGCTTTTCCCTCAGTAACTACACAATACACCAGTTCACAAAATTCATACACTCATTTCACGTGCCATCAATTTAGCAATTACTCATTAGAAGTCAACAAAACAATATATTCATCATCAACAAATCAATAGCACATTTGTTGATTCAAAACACGCGGGATGAATATGTGTTTCAAATTCAATCTTTGGAATATTTCACACACACTAAAACATATAAAATCAAGTTTAGAAATTATTTAGAAAAGCCCAAGAAAATTTTTTTCTTATTTAAGTGCAAACATGTAACCACTGATCTTTTGGAAGGGTAACCACTTCCAATTCCCAACCAATTGAAACCTAACCACTCCTTGGGTTTTGGAGACCTTAACCTTAATTAGAGTCACAAATTTTGTCCCACAATTAAGTTACAACAAATTTTAATTATTCTCTCTCTACAAAAGTTCTCAAAAATTGTATAAATCATCAATACAACCATAAATAGCTCAACTATGTATTGGGTAAGAGGTGATTACCTTGATTTGAGACACCAATTTCGTCCAAGACCCAATTTCTCAAAATCTTAGATTTTCTCTCTCTAAAATTTCTTGGATTTGACACTAGGGTTTTGTTCTAAGGTTATTGTTTGAGTGTTTGGAAGTTTCAACAATTGATTTTGGATATGGTTCGGGTGAGTCCTAGGGAGGGAGTGAGAAAGCTCAATGATGGGTTTTGGGAGAAGAGAGAAAGAAAGATGAGAATAGTCTAGAAAGTACAGAGATATTCTTAAGTGTTATAGGTTCTAGAGTCTCCATTCTACTTTTATATTCAAATCCATTTTCAATATTTGTTTAGTGACTCTCTTACATTTCTAAATTGTACAAATGTCTAACATACTCTCTTGGGTTATTGGCAAGGTCAATCCTATGGATTTTACGTACTTAAAGAGTTGTCCTGCCAAGAGAGTGTGTTTGATAATGAGCAAGGTAAGTGGGAATGAAAATCAAATTTTATGGCAAATAAATTAAAAAGAATAAAAATGTGAAGCATTCAAAACGTGGAATATAACATAAATTGAGTATTATGTAATTAAGAAGTATAAGTGGTTTAGTGGAGTGAAATCTTTTTGAAGAGTTGGTGGACTTGGGTTCAAATCCCATTGGATGCAAGCAACGACAAGAAATGGGGAAATTTGCAAGTCTAAGTGTGAGATGTTACAAGTCACCAAGAGGTATGGTCGTTTTAGATTCTCATGACTACCGAGGAGCAATTGCAAGTGCTCCCACACTGATGAGCTTGTGGAAATAGTGGAGAACCGACAGGTATATGAAAATAATGGAAGTACTAGTAGCCATCATCGACAGGTAAAATACATCGAGTGCACTATCGATAGAATGGTAAAATGCACCAATGAGTTTCACAATGGATATGGACAAGGTTTCAAAATTTGACATCTATCGATAGATCCAAATACTCACCGTCAAATAATGTGAGTGGAGCGTAATATACTGAAAGGTATGTAAAAATGGGGTGTACTGACAGATATATATAAAATTGTAAAATAATGGTTCTATTAAGAGATTACAAATCTCACCATTCATAGTCAATTTATTAACTCCATAACATATTGACAAGATTTCCATTTGAAAACACAGCAGACGTTTATCAACTAAACAGATATCGAGAGATAAGTGAGAAAAATTATATCAACAGGTAATAATCACCGATCATTGACTGAAAATCTAAAATTTGAAAAATACGGGAAGCAATTCAACAATTGTTAAGGCTCTACCAAGCAACTCCGTCTCTCATAAAGAAATCAAATCCTATCATGGAGATCAATCCTAATGAGAACTCAAGTTTTACCGGTCACCGAACACAAAAAAAATTCTATCGAGTACCGACCACTCTAATAATCGATTACTTAAAAATTAAAAGTCTAACCATCAAGTGCCTAAGGGGTTCCTGGACAGCCCAAGGGGCAAAATTCTACATTAAATTTTAAATTAACTATTCTCCCATAATATACAAAATATAGAAATCTCAAACAGTCACTTTAGCATCCATACTACGATCAGACTTTTTGGTTTTACTATTTCATTTATAAGCCAAAATTAATCACAATCAATTTCTCTCGTTAATTTACAAGAAAGATTTTATGATAATTTTCTAACACTAAATTTTCAGTGTTACAATATTTGTGATAATGAGTTTTCTATATAAATCTAATTTGGTATAATAATTTATTAAGGCAATTGAGTATTAAGTTTCATATTATTATATTACTAATATGGTACCACAATCATATTAATTTATCTCTATTATTCACATTAAATTATTTCATTTTTCTAATTATGGTTCAATTTATCACTATTATTTTAAAATATAAACTTTTAAACACAAAAGATCGTATATTGAATTTTATTAAGTATTTAACAAAGTAAATCTATATATTACAAGGAAAATTCTATTTTGTCAATCAGTTATATTTTAATTGTCATTATCTAATTTTCATTAAAGATTTCGAATTCAAATTTCTCCTTTGTATATTAAAAAAAAAAATTCTGTTTTCCAAATGGCAAACCCCAAGTCACACAAATTATGAGGTGGCTAATATATGGTCATTGGCAAATCCTAATTAAAGCATAAGGAGGCGAGGGAGATAACGGAGATGGGATAACATAACATAAGTTATTTTACATGTGCGGTTTGTAAATATGTTCTATAAAGAGACATAACATAACTCAAGGACTCAACAATCACTGTGTTGGTATGTCTATGTATGTTTTTGATGTTACATGTCATAATATTTACGAGTCCCACCATGATTAAGTGAACAAAGATGATCAAAAAGTAATTTCAAACAAGTTTATCCATGTGTTTTAAAGTTTTACCAATTTGTCCCCTCCGTTATCATGTCCCCAGTGGTCTTGTTTGCTTTGTTTGATGGTACATGTAAATCCAATTGCATGGAATAAAGTGGCAGAAAGTTGTTGATGCCAAAAAATAATTTTAGTAGATCGCCCTCCTATCCTGAATGGGAAACTGGTGATGAAGAATCTACAGCGTGATCTTCGATATAGAAACCTACAAAAAACCCATTGGAGGAGGCTCCGATAGAGGCGATTTTTGAAGGAAATATTGAAAGAATTTGAACCATGTATAGTCTCTGTGTGTAGCATGTAGAGAGAAAGAGATGCGTACCTGGCATGTTGTCTCTGTTTGATTTATATATATATATATATATATATATATATATATATATATATATGTATGTATGGCACGTATGGTAGTGCCATTTGTGCTTGGGAGCGTCAAAACCCTACTTGCCTTGTTAAGAGACCGTATAAGATTTTCCAAAATTACTGAGACTATCATGATAAATTTTCTATAGATTAGGAGTCATTTTGGGATAGGAATATTTCCCTGACTATTGTGAAGACCCACGAAGATATGAATCATTAGGAGATTTGTTTCTTTATCGAGAGAGATCGTAATAAGCCCAGATTGAATCGGGAAAAGTTTAAACTTGTCATAAATTTCCTTCCTTATCGAGTAACTTTGACGAAGACTCATAACGTGGTAGGAATCAAGTTTGTGAGGACCAAGAGTTCCTGAAGTTGAACGGCTAGAAGATCCAATAACATTTATTGAACAAGAGGCCAAGCAATGGAAGGACCAAAAGCATCTCACCAAGAGGGTTGCGCCAAAGCTCTAGCTGAGATTTGGGGAATTGAAAGAGCACAAAAGTGGAGTGGTTTTGAGTGAGTGGAGAGACGCGACTGTAAGCATTAAATACGGTATGTGCCGCTTCGCTTTTCATGAATCTTCCTAGTATACTTTTTATCTTTTGACTTGCGATTGGTTATAAACACTGAAGTGTTTTCGGTAGTTTCTTTCATTGAGGAAAAGAGAGTCCTATGATCTAGGGTTTTGAAATTTCTAAGACAATTGCCATGGTTGGAATCAATGATATCAAGAATGTAATGATTAACGAAGACTTAGAGAATGTAGTACGGGCAATGGCTCTAACCAATGATTTTGCATATGGTTGCCCACAAAAGACGAATAGACAAGAATAGCCCACGAGACTTCCCTGCTGATGTACAAAGAATACATCAGGTATGGCTTGAAAGTGCCTTATTTGGGCATTTTAGCCAAGATTTTGAAAGATTGGAATATTTTTCTGACCATGCTTATCCCGAGTGCCTACGACTTATCATAGCAATGGTGAGTTTTTTGAACTTCTACCATTTGGACTTTAGTTTTGAGATTTTATCCTCCATTTTTTGCTTACAAGGGTGTTCTGGTAAGGGTACCAAGGGATGGGATTGTGTTCAAACAAGGACAAGCTCTGAATAGAAGTTTTTATATAAGGAAACTATAGAAAACAGTGGATGAAGAAATTCTTTTTCATGGAGTTTGAAAGGAAGGAGTTGAGTTGATGTCGGTCCTGTCTAGGGTCGATGGGGGCCAACAGTGGCACTAAAGGCACTGACCCATTCTCGACATTTGGATTTCATCCATTGCATAGGAGGATATTGTCAAAAGAATGGTAGGTCAATTCAGGTTGATGCCCTCCTTGATGACCAGATATTGAAAATGGCCAGCTTACTGCTTAACGAAAAGGTAAAGATTGAGAGGCCTCTTTTGGTGAAGAAAGTGACGAACCATCTTTTGAGGTTCTGGAAGTTGTTAATGGGGTGATCTTCGGGTTGCCACTATCGACAAAGTTATGCGAACCAATAGACAGAAGAGCATCAAGGACCAGGAGAGTGCTTTGGGAGAGGGGGCTAGTGATGCATGCCCTATCATTGCTTGGTTCCCGAGAGAGAGGCCACCGAAAAGTTAGATGCCATCGAGAGAGAGAAAGCTTGAACACTAATTTTAGCAATTATGGGCACCAAGGGACCAGATGTTGAGGTTGAGGTTGCCAACCTTGAGGGAGAAAGTGATTTTCTAGTGGTCTAGGTCTCAAAAAGGAGGGGACCGGACCAAGGGTGAAGCCAGATTGTCCAATGCCTTTCCAGAGCATGTATATGTCTGAAAGGGTAAGGGGATCATGCCCAGCTAAACGACTCCAATTTCCCTAATTTTCATAAGGTCTTTTGACCTGTTAAAAGACCTGAAGGAGAGGAAGATTGGGGAAGTAACTACTTTAGTTATATTCATATCGTCAAGAGACGAAGGTTAGTCGACCGATTGGACTTCTATCGTGCCAAGTCAGAGCTAAACCGTCGACGGTGGAGCAGGGCAATAAGGCCATGATCCCCCTCAATCTACAGGTACGCTTGTTTTTATGTAAATATTTTGGTGGATTTAGTGTTCTGAAGATAGCTTATGCAAGTTATTGTGTCTTTTGCAATTTATTTCTAAGGAAGAGTTCTAGTGGTTGAGAAAGAACCAATTGGTGGATCACATAGAGAGCATGGTGAATCAGAGGGGAGAGGAGATTGTGCAATTTCGAGCCGCTCTAGTTCAGAATGAGAAAAAATGGGGAGAGGGCCAAGTGGCAATCTTGCTGCTTCAAGCTACCTTCGCCCAAAAAGAACGAGTGTGGAAAGAGGGGCAGATGGCCAATGTCGCATTACTTAGAAAGAAAAAAGAGATAAAGTGGCTAAGAACTGACTGGAATTCGATATTTGAGCAATGTGACGTGGCCATTGTAAAGTGTGAGAGGTTGGAGGCACTATTAAATGGGACTAAAGTGGACCGCCTATCTGCTAAGAGGTTGGCTCAGGAGTTGAGGCAATCACTTGCTACCTCTAAGAAGAGGGTTGCAGATTCGGAGGGTAAAATCATTGAGCTCTAGGAAGGCCATCAACATGAAGTCCACGAACTCAATAAGAAGTTGTGTTATGTAGAAGAAATCATCCGCGAGGCATGGCTGGTGGAAAATCGGGCAAACAATGTTGATGGAGCCGACATTAGGACAGTGGACTTAAGGCAGGCCAGAGATCCTGGCATGAGGTGGTCGAAACTAACACTCGTGTGGTTGCTGTGTGTGCCTAGAGAATTACTCCTCCTCTATCCCTGGTTTGAAGAGAGAACTGCTCCCTCCCAATCTCCTGGTCTCGAAGGATAATCTTACCCCTTTTTCTTTCTTAGTGTAGTCCATTCCTTGGTTTTGCATTTACTTCCTAATTCGGTTGTACTCCTCACATAATAAAATAGACTAATTTTCATTTTTCACCAATTTATTTTTCTTTCCTTTCGTAATTTGACTGTTGTAGTGTGTATAATACTTGATTGCTTCGAATGATGGGGGGAGATAGTCTATATCCATATGTATAGCTTCCTGCTACATGTAAGACCGAGGAAAGGAAGGAGGGAGTTAAATACCTCTCAATCAATGAAGTCGAGTGCAATGAACGGTACCCTCATAAGATACCTATTGTTGAAAGACGGGCACGAAACCCATGTGGGATCCGGGCACGGAACCCATGTAAGGCGTAGAGTCAAGAGATCAGTAGAAGTTACCCGCTCAAAAGTCTGATCCCGTATGTTAGCTAAGGAGGGGTGCAGAACCCATATAAGGTGTAAAACTGAGAGATCATTGAGAGCCACCAGCTCAAGAGTTTGATCTCGTATGTTGGCTAAGGATAGGTAAGGAACCTATGTAAGGCATATAGCTGAAAGATCGTTGGGAGCCAACCACTCAGGAGTTTAATACCATATGTTAGTTAAGGATGTGTGTAAAACTTATGTAAGGCATGTAGATGGGAGATCGTTGGATGCCACTCACTCGGGAGTTTGATCCCGTATGTTGACTAAAGATGGGTGCAAAACCCATATAAGGTATAGAGTTGAGAGATCATTAGGAGCCACCTGCTTAGGAGTTTGATCCCGTATATTGGCTAAGGATCGGTGTGGAACCCATATAAGACATAGAGCCGAGAGATCATTGGGTGTCACCCGTTCGGGTTTCTGATCCCGTATGTTGGCTGAGGATAGGTACAGAACTCATGTAAGGCGTAGAGCCGAGAAATCTACCCGCTCAAGAGTTTAATCCCATATGTTGGCTCAAGTTTGGGTGCGGAACTCATGTAAATCATAGAGCCAAGAGATTATTAGGAACCACCCACTCGAGAGTTTAATCCCGTATATTGGTTAAGGATGGGTGCGGAACCCATATAAGGCGTAGAGCCGAGAGATAGTTGAAACTTTGGCCATTGGCAATAGCGGAGATATAGCAAAGAAATGAAATCAGAATATTATTAAAAGTATCGATCAAGACAATGAAGTAATAAAACTAAAAGGTTATTGTAACAAGTAAAGAATAAGGATGACTAAACTGAAGTCTTCGAAGGGTTGGGATCAGATTCAAGTGTCCCATCGGTATTCTGAACTTCACCTTCATATGCCTGGTGCTCCGCAGGACTTCTAAGTCATCTAAGTCGGGACTGCCCAATATAGCATTATAAGGAGATGTCAGTTTCACCACATTAAATACAATCATTGCAGTAGTATGATTAGGTGGTGCCTTCAAAGTTACGAGGAGCGGGATGGTGCCTTCAGGATATACCCACTCACCAGAGAGTCCTTTCATGGGCCCAGTGTGAAGTTGAAGGTCAATGTGGTTGAGACCCATCTGCTTGAAAGCTTCCTATTAAAGGATGTCGCAATCCACTCCTTGGTCGATGAAGATTCATTTAACAGTGATCCGCCCAATCTTAGCGGTCATAACCAAAGGGTCATGTTATCCTGGGGCAATCTTCACTAGCTTTTCATTATCGAAACCTATCATTGGCCTTTTTCTCTTCTGTCCTCTCTCGACACAAACAGTGAGTACCTCCTTGGATGGAGGGTTTTCTATTCTTTGGAATACCGGGGTAATGTAAGAGTTGACAAAACATGGTGGAGGGGCTTCTCTCTGTACCCAGAGAATAACTCCTTAGAGTGGATTCCAGCCTGCACCTGTGACTCGGGGTTCTACAGGTTCAACACTGCTAGCTTTCGGTTGGTCCCTTTCCCCTTGCCTCCATGGGGGATTTCCTCCCTACCTCGTGTTGATGAATCTTTTAAGCCTTCCTTCCTTGATCAAGGCTTCAAGCTCATCTTTAAAGTTTTGGCACTTATCCATCGTGTGGCCATGCTCCAGGTGGAAGTTACTCTTTTTGAATCATCCCCTTTTGAGGGAGGAGGCCAGTTGACGTAAGGCGAGGAGTGTCATTTAGAGGGGTATAATTATTGAACCTACGAGGAAAAGGTCCCATCCGAGTCCTTTTCAGTGAAGGCTGTCGTGATGGAGGTTGGCTATGATCGTTCCTTTCATTCCCACTTCGACGTTTGTCGAATGCCTCGACTTCCTCGACAACGATATATTTCTCGACTCAAGCGTAAAACTCTAGGATAGAGGGCAGAGGATTCTTAGTGATTGATGTCTTCATCCCTGAAAGCTGCAATGCATTGAGCAGAGCCGTCAATGCGATAGAATGGTCTAGACCCGAGACCTTCATCATCTCGATCTTGAATTTGTCGAGTAAGTTGCTCAAAAGTTCATTGTCTTTTTGCCAAAAGGATAGGAGGAAGGTGGACTTCCATTTAGCCCCACGGTTGATTACAAACTATGTCTCGAATAGTTGCCGAAATTAGTAGAAACTTTTAATATTGGTCGGTGGGAGCGAGTTTAACCATATCAATGCATTCCCTTTTAGGTTCATGGGAAAGTGTTTGCACATGGCGACATCTGACATGTCTCTGGAGATTATGACCATAACAAAATGAGCCGCGTAGTCTCAAGGATCAGTAATGTTGTCGTACATCTTCGTATGGGGAAGGAAAACATTATAAGGCATCGGTTCAGCAATAATCTTGGTATCGAATGGTGACAGATTAAAGAGATAAGGAACGGGGTCATTTCACCTTACATTGACTCTTTAGAGATCGACGGCTACAAGCTCTTGAACTTGCTTTCTCAAGTTCTCTGATTCCCACCGCGACGTTACCGAAGGCTCTTGGCATGCTCAGGGCTAGAGTCTGGTGGAGCGCGAGTGCGCTGAGTTCCTAGAAAGAGATGGGCCTTCCTGTCAAATAGTGCGGCCGATATCTTCTAGGTATTTATTCATCCCCTGTATCTAGGATTCCAATTTTTTGATTTGAGAACAGTAAACCTGGTCAGGAAGGGCCTGAGTAGGGGGAGAGGCAGGGCAAACCAGAGGTTGAACTATTGGAGGTTGAGTTGTTGGAGGTTGAGCTGATGGAAGTTGAGCTTCTCCCTTGGGGTGATTCCACTTGGTATTGCGAGTGAACGATTGATGAGTCTAGCTGTGTAGCAGAGAGTGTCATTAGGGGTAAGTCCACAGGATTGGATGTCTATCCTCCTACTTTGGACGTTATCTTGGAGGCATTATTTCTGTTCTTCCTGTTTGATGGCATGGTGCTGAAAGAGGAGAAGAGATCAACACAGGACATGGCAGTCAATCAATCATTCCCACAGACGATTCCAATCTGTTGATGCCAAAAAATGACTTCAGCAGATCGCCCTCTTGTCCTGAACGGGGAGCCAGTGATGAAGAATCTGTTTTGTGGCCTTCAAGCAAAAATCTGCAAAAAAAAACTACCGAAAGAGATTTCGGTACTCAAGTAAAAAAGAAGGGTTTTTGAAGGAAAGACTGAAAGAGTTTGAACCCAGTGTTGTCTCTGTGTGTAGCGTATAGAGAGAAAGAGATATGTACCTGACATATTGTCTCTATTTGATATATATATATATATATATATAGACACACACACATACACACATATATATGGCACGTATGGTAGTGCCATATGTGTTTGGGAGTGTCGAAACCATACTTGCCTTGTTAAGAGACCGTATAAGATCTTCTAAGATCATTGAAACTGTGATTATAAATTTTGTATAGATTAGGAGTCCTTTTGAGGTAGAAAAGTTTCCATAACTATTGCGGAGACTATCAAAGATTTGAATAATTAGAAGATTTGTTTCCTCATCGAAAGAGATCGTAATAAGCCCGTATTGAATCGGGAAAAGTTTAAACTTGTCATAAATTTTCTTCATTATCGAATGATCTTGACTAAGACTCGTAACGTGATAGGAATCAAGTTGCGAGGATCAAGAGGTCGAATCCGAGAAGTCTTGAATCGAACGACTAGAAGATCCAATAACATTTATCAAACGAGAGGCCGAGCAATGCTAGGTCGAAAGGATCTCACCGAGATAGTTGCGTCGAGGTTCCAGCAGAGATTGACTGAGAGGTCGCTTATGGGCCTGCTAGGCTTCATGATGATGGGCCATTGGATCATATATCTTTAAAAGTTAATGAAAAAATCAAACAGAGTAAACCATAGGAGAGCAAAGGGCCAAGTTAGGGGACAAACTAATAATTTTCAAACTATAAAAAGATTTAATGATTTGTATTTTTTTTCTAAAAATTAGATTATATACTCATTTATCAAGTAATTTTATATATTTGCCTATATCTAAATTTCCAATTTATCTAATTAATTTACTGTGTAGACACAAAGAAGAACAATACCAGAGAGATAACCTCATGCTATTGATTTTTTTTTTTTTTTTTATATAAAGAGAAGTTCAAACTTGAGACATTTATAAGGGAAGACGGAATTATAAGAGAAGAGGAAATGGTGTCAGTTGAATTATATTTTATTAACGTATCATTGGTTTAAATATGTCATGGACAGCAGTACTGGCGAAATTTTGAAAAATAATAAATGTTAAATAAGGGGTAACCCAAACAGGTTGCCGATTTGCGAAAAAACTTATCTACCGTGCATAAAAACTCTTGCTCGGAGTATACATAAAATGGACAGCTAGAGAGACTATGGCGTGAAAAAAGAGAAGCTTTTCACGAGTTAAAGCCAGTTGCCCTTCAAGTTGGACCTTAGAGCTCTGTAAGGTAACCTGACTACATCTGTCACGTATGGGTCTTCCTAATTCTCCTACAGCAATATGGCTTGATATTTTTCAGTTCTCTCTCTTTCACTCTCTCGTGCATTCTCAACCCACCTCGAGGCTGATCCTAGAGTCCATGATTTGCCGCGTGGCACCTTGACAAAGCTGTACTACTGTTCAATTTGAAACTTGTCATTTTGAGCTGCAAGAGAGAGCTTCTTCTCACACACTACATCTCTCTGCAAAATCAGCCACAGTGCATGGAGACGTTGATGATGCACATGATCAAAATAATGACGTCCTTTTTTTTTTTTTGGGGGGGGGGGAGTTGAAAAAAGAGCTAGTACAGGGGAACAACCGCAATAAGGAGGACCTCCACAGGATAGCCAGCAAATGACTTGCACGAGCTTATCAATCTTTTAGTAAGGCCTGAATAAGCCTTTAAGATGGCCAAACTAGGAGATTTAAATCCCAATCACCTAAATTGATCATTGAGTTGTAAAATTAACATCGAACAACTCCCACAATAAGTGCATAAGGTGTGTGAACTATCAAGAGTCAAACAGCCATTTACATAAAAGTTGTTTCAGTGTTTATCAAATGATTGACGATGCAGGATCATCCGCTATATTTATTTCAACACAAGCTGAAGACTGTTTAGCCCTTTCTTTTACGTACATGAATGCCAATATTTCCATGGCATTATAGAGCATGCTGAGAGCAAAAGCAACACAAGGAAACAAGTACATGCATACTTTATCTATTTTGAGACTGTCTCAGCAAAATTGGAACTATGAGCTTGCACCAAAAACTCGGACTCTCTGCTCAATAGGAGCCCGGCAACAAGGACAATTAGCTCTTCCCTTCTTCCCATAATCATCACTGCAATTTGCACACAGAACTTCATGAGCGCATGGCAAAAAAACAACAGAAACTTCTTCTTTCTTGCAAAATAAGCATTCCCTGTCATAGCCGACTTCTTTCTCTAAAGAATTCCCCAGATTATCCAACTCATGAAGTAGTCTTGCAATGGTTTCTCCTTGGGCCTTGACAGCATCAAGGTTCCCTGCAGGCAAAGTATTTGACACATGATGCAGGTCATTAGATTGCTCCGCCACCTTAAGACGAGCAAGTTCCTGCTCAAGCCTTTGAATATCATCTTTATGGCGCTGGAAGTCTATTTCTATCTTTAGACGCAATGTCTCATGCTTTCTTTTCCAATTAGCCTCGGCTGTTTCCTTGGCCCATCTTTCTTCTTCTACCTGAGCAGCAGCTACTTCTTTAGCCTTTAGCTCCTTCCTCCACTGCACCTGTAAGAAGAAACAACTCGTTGTAAAACTTACTCAAACAGCAACTTTGGATGGCGAAAGGTTTCAAACATAAAAGGAACCAGTGTTCAAAATGACCTAATGAAAAAGAAACCGGCTGAAGAAGAAGGAAAAAAAATTTAACTGGAACCTCTAAAAGAGAGGATGGAAAATATTACCCAGAGAGAATTAAAACAGAGTTGTCAAAATCAGCATACTACTATTTGACTGATTTTAAGGGTAAAATTAGAATTGTGTAGGAATTCTACAAAATTTTGAATCAACTCGTTTATAAAAAAAAAAAAAAAAAAAAAAAGGAAGATAGAGAGAGAGAGAGTGTGTATTGGAAAAATTGGGATTTTAACAACAGTGAATAAAAATACATCCAAGTATATTCAGGACGAAATAAGATGATCGACAGCTTGGCGGAGGATCCACATGGACAAAAGGAGGGGCAAAGGCAAGGAAGAAAGATGTTTCCATTTTAATTAGTTTGCTAAAATAAGAGAAAGAAAAGGAAGAGAAAATGATGTCCAAGTATACATACCAAAGGAAATGGCTAGGTAAATTCTACTTTGTCAAGTTGTATAACATTTTTTTTTCCTTGGAGAAGAGAAACCATATTAAGAAAGAACAGAGAGATGCACCCATACGGCCTACAAGAGGGCAAAATTTTAAGAGTTCTAAAGAATGTGTTTTTAGAACTGGAAAACAGTCTCTCAGCATCCTCATAAGTTCATCTATTTCATTTCCCTTTCCATATTAGCCAAAACATAGTTAATTGTCTCATCCTACAAGCCATCCTGTTCAGTATACAGCTTCTTGTGCCTCTACATGACCGCATTCACTTTCAACAAAGTTAGCTAATGTAAGATGGATACGAAGACAAAAGTATAACAGCTTCACAAAAGGCAGGTCCATGAACAATTAAGCAATGAGTGATCTGTTGTATAGAGATCTCTTTCGCAAAGAGAGCACTTAATCACCAAACAAATCCCTCCCTCCTCTTCATATTAGCTTGAGAATGATACTTCCCAAAGCTGATGCCAAAGTGCTACTCTTGAGGGCACTTAAGACTTCCGCACCACATTTCACAAGAATGGAAGCCTCTTGTCTCATCTATGACCCTTCAATGGATAAAGGAGTAAATCCTCAAAACACCCTGATTTGGTTTCTTTCCAGGCCTTCTCATCCCTTCTGCCCTGGTCAATCTTCAACCCCTCAAGGACTCAAAACAGAGTAAAAGCATTCCACCACATTTGCAAGTCTAGTGAAGTCGCATTCCACTATCTAACAACACCTGGGAGGATAGGACAGACCTACCCATAGTCTCTTTATCATTGACAGTCACACAGATTCAGCAAATGATCTTTCAATAGGATAGAATCAAACCAATATTGTGCCAAAAGAAGATAATCTCCCCATCGCCCACACAAAAGATGACACCTAGAAATCCCAACCTCTACTAATATCCTTTCATATGGAAGTCATAAGTTTGTTTCCCAAGGATGCATGTAAGAACATGGGCTAATACTTGGCAAATAGGGCATAGAAGGTTAAAATATGAAGGGAAGAATGAATATATTAGTTCACATGCAATTACAAGTTCAACCAAGCAGTACATGGAACCAAATATATTCAATTTGTTCAATGCAAGAAAATAAATTAGTTTGATGAGGTGAGACTTGACCATGTAGAAAGGGGAGCTAGCAAACAAGATCTTTAGTGGAGTTCAAAAGAGCTATGAAGATTCATGGAATGGTGGAGAACTCTATGGTAACAATCATTGCCAGAGACCTTGTTGTTGAACAAGATATTAGTCATGAAAGAGGTAAAGCATATGGTGTATGGTTTCAAAGGCGATCGGGAGAATTGGTGAAAATATTTATCTCTTAGGTGGCCTTACCCTCAAGATGTGAGCTAGATCTACTTCTATTTAAACTTTTGGTAGGGATCTTTCCCTAAGAGAGCGCTCTGTGGTTTTATTTTTCCTGGGGGATGGGGGTGCCAGAGAAACAGGCATTGGTTGGTTGACGCTTGACCTTTTCAAATGAAATTTGCACTTCAGTATTCACTTTAGACTTGCTCATAAATAATTAATCTGGGAACATGTATGAGGATCAACACAAGAAAGGGATGGCAGCAAGCCTTTTTTTTTTCATTTTTTTTCGGGAGGTAGGAGAGGAAGGTAGAACTATAATTTGAGAAGATCAACAAGTACATCTGGCTTTTGCTCAAGGTTGTTCTCTTTCTCATGCGAGTGTGAGTGAGACGGAGTGTGCTGTAGGCATCTAGGAAGAGAATTCTTAGAAGAATTTGCAAGTGGATACTAATTTTGGCTAACAGGTACCGCATGGGGAAAAAGTCTTCAGAACTGATTATTTGCTTTTGCACTGCCTATGACTGAGGACTCACTGGGAGCTGTTGCTCCTATTTTCTAGATTCTTGTCTTACTGGTGTATAATGACTTGTATACATGGGATGGTATTTAGTCTCAGTAAGGATAGTAATGGATTTTAATGCAAAATATATTGGATAGGTGTCATAATGCACAATATCAAACAAATACAAACTTCCATTTTAAATCCCTGTTGGAACCATAGCAAATGGAAAAGGGCAACTCTTGCCCCAAGAAAAATGAAGGACAAAGGGCTTAGAGTCAAATTTGATATCCAACAACAGACATAATTACTCAGTTTTATCAACATGCTGTTGAAAATGATCCAACACACTTCTAAGCAAAGAAGTAACCTTAACAAGGCTAGAGATTTTCAAACCAATTACAAGAGAAAGCCTGTACCCAGGCAAGGCCCTTGCCAGCTACATTATGGTAGAATATGTTCACCTCAAATCTTGCCAATCTATGTTCCTGTTCTCCCTGCAACATTGGCCTGTAAAGAAAGTGTCCGAGAATTGGTGACCAAGTCCTCCATCTCCCAAATTTGAGTATCAATAAGAAGCGTCCATAACACACTACGATTGAATTTCTCAATAAAAGCTTACCACCAACTATCGATGTACCTCTAACTATGATACGTAACATATAGCCCCAAAGATGATCCTTCTAAGGGATAGGATCACACCATCTATCATGCTTCATGCCAAATGAAGACTAAATATCTATTTCCACTCTGAAGATGGAAGATATCCTTCCATCCTTTTCTAACTAAAAAGCTTTAAAACCATTACTACTTAAAGAGCCCCCTTTGACATCCTCAGAGGCCTACCTAAAATAGGAAGTTTTAACTCCTCTAACGTCAACATTTTGCAAGACAATGTGATGATTAAATAAATAGTCTAATGCCATAATTGAGTAACTCATTGTATTAAAGATATTTGTTTCTGGATAAGGTCAAAAAATTGTTTATCTTGAGGTGGTTGAGACGTAAGAATAGTTAAAATTTGCAGATGCCAAGGGGAATAACTAACATATGTTCAGCAAATGTTGGATGTTAAAAATGGATACAAATCCCCCATACTTCATATTTCATGATAGACAGTTATAGAAAGCCCGGCAATTTACAATGCCATCTCACAACCCAAATTCAAACTTTGCAATTGAAATTAACAAAAAGCATTTGGTCACTGGCATCCAACTTGATGGGTAATTGTGTTTTTAAGTTGAGTTCCTAGGATTAACTAGTAGGTAGACACAGGAATAGTCAAACAAAGCAACCCTCTATTATACTGCCTAGGGAGGAATGAGAAGTATAGTACTAACATCTATTCAACCCGTAGACTTAATCTGGATTCTTGTCGCCTTTTTAAAAAATAAATAAAATTCTGCATCTTCACACAACGAAGACTCCAGAAGGAAATTGTTTCAAAAGCAGAAGTTACAAGAGTAATTTGTTGGGATGACCATAAAAGACCATTAAATTTCATTCCGCAATTATACAACTGGATAACACTAGAGAAGTGAAAGACCTATATCCAATATATGTATAGGGGGGAAGAATGATTTGTAGTTTTCTAATCCCTCTCACACATGATAAATTTATCATTTTAAAGGCTTAAAAATGCATTGTCACCTTTGTCAGGGACTGTAATTTAGAAGGCAAAGCTGCAAGCAATTTGTTAAACAACTGTGTTCAAGAAGGAAGGGCGGCACCTCACGATAAATTTGAACAAATGACAAGTGAAAATGGGCCAAAAAGCTAGCATTAATACATTAATGCACAGGGACAGGGGCAAACATCATGCATAGGTTATAAATGTGTTATTGTAAGGGATACTGATGATAAGAGCAACTATGACAGACTAATTCAAATGTGCAGAGAGAAAAAGAGAGAGAGAGAGAGGTAACTGACTTCAGCTTCCTTTTGAGCCTCTCCCTTCCGAGTCACTTGTTGTTGTAGCTCCACAATCTTTTGCTTTTCTTCCGCTATCTCCTCCTGCAACTTTGTCTTCTGTTTCTCCCAAGCTAAAAGCCTTTTCAAGCACTTTTTCTCCCTCTTCGCCAACTCCAGGCAAGCTGTAACAGACTCCGCTGCACTTAGCTTAGAAGCCTCCATCTCCGCTCTGATTTCTGCATTCTCTATCTCAAGGCGCCTAACAGCTGCATTAGCACGATCAACTTGCCCACTGGCCTTCCTCAGAGCATTCTCCATTTCAGAAAGCCTCTTCATAGTACTGTCCTCAAGAGTCTGCTTTCCCTTCTTAAGCCTTTGGGTTTCCTCTTTTTCCATCCTCAACATCTTGAGTTCTGTCAAATCATTACTAAGCTTTCTTGCAGCTTGCATCGCCTTCTGATGTGCCCACTCCTTTCTTTCCTCCACCTGTTTCTCAAGATCCTTAGCTTGCTGAATTAGAGCAAGGATCATCTCATCCTTCTGATCCTCAGGTACAAATTCCCCATTCTCATCAAGATTAAGATCCCGAAATTTACTCATTATTGAATTAACAACATCTTGATTCTTCTCAAAACGAGACTCCTCACTTTGCTCAACCTTCACTTCCGTCCCAGATACCAACCCTGGTGCTGCATCCCCCGGTGACAGAGAACTGGGACAAGCCTGAGACTGCATCTGCAATTGCTTCGCATTAGCCCGAAAGCCAGCAGCAAATGCAGCCACATTCCTTTTCAATAAGGACTTCATGGATGGTGTAAGATTAAATCTCTTGGGACACTCAATATCCCTCTGCAAAGTCATTTCAGCCTCAAATGAAAAAAACCCATTTGCGGAAAACTCAGAAGGACCACCCCCATTTCCAAAACCCCAACCGCTATGAAACTTACATGCCACTGGAGCACAAATACCAACAGGATTGCTATTGCTACTAACATTCTCCATATTTCCGGTCACAGAATTCCCACAGTTATCGCTGTTCGGCATTGGAACAACTGGAAACTCCATTGCACTAGCTCGACCTACGTTGAGATCACTCATGAGTAGACACCACATTGCATCACCTTTACTCAAATTGGGTCTAACTTGCTGCAACAAGCACACCATACCAGCAAGTGAATACTCTTGCAATTGCCTCAAATCCGCAAAAACCGGTTCAGACTCCTCCCAATTCCCATTACTATTAGTACACCCACTATCCAAATAAGCCAAAGAATTATGCAAAATATTAGTCAGAATATCCATGCCACCATAACAATGCCCATTTCTTAAAATCGCTTTTAGGGCAACATCCTCATCATAACCTAATGCAACAAGCTTAGAAATCGCTTCGTTGTACAAAAACTCCAAATTCTTAATCAGAATTTCCTCTAATTGTTCCTCAGTGCAGTAACCCCAACCGTTATCATCGAAATTGGGGTTAGGGTTTTGAAAGGATTCTCTCATTGCCATTCTGTGATAAGCGACCGCTTTAAGACCCGATTCGAATACGGATCGGGAAATTGAAGCTGGGTCTAGAATATGATTGGTTTGATCGATCAAATCGGAGGGTTTTATTGATCGAGGCCTCCGATTGCCTCGTATGTGCTTTTCTCTTACAGTGCAACCCATATGCTAGAGAGAGAGAGTACGTAGAAGCGTAAATGGATATGAGCAGAGAGAGAGAGAGAGACTCACTGCGAGCGAGAAACAGTGTGAAGACTGCAAATTTTGGTCGAGGCTACAGAGAGAACTGAGAGGTGAGAAGAACCTTCTCAATCAATCAGATGGACGATGAATTTATCTTGGGCTTATTAGCGATAGCGAGCATAGATCAGCTTAGATTTATCTTCAGCTTAGCAGGGAGCACATATTAGCAGGACGGGTCCGAAGTGGCATACCGCATTCGTTCAGTTTGGGATTTGAATGGTGTTTAGTGTTCAAGAACAAAGGCCCTTAATAAGTCGACACTAATACATCATTTTGCGATAGATATGGAATAATTTGATGGATGTTTATTATAATTATAATTTTATTACTATTTTTTATGATGAAACATTTGTTAAAATATGAATTTTTGATAACTCATCAATTTATGAGATATGTGTCATTATCCGACTTAAATTTCTATTGATTCACCAACTTATAGAATATGTATTGGCATTTGATCTAAACTCCTACTAACTTATCAACTCATATGACACGTGTCGTTATCTAATCTAAACTCCTACTGACTGATTAGAAATACCTACCAAGTGTGAGTACCTCACCACTCCTAATACTGACTCATCACTCATTTCTGTAACTATAAATACCTCCTCCAACTTCATTTGTATTTCCATTTTCTAAAAAATGAAATCAGAAATTTCTTTCTGTTCGAATTTCTTTTTGATATAGATTTTTATTTTTATATCAATTTTTTTATAACATATTATCAATACGAATCTCTACCAAAACACGAACTAATATCAACCAAGTACAAATTTACCTTCGTGAATGTAGTAAAAAAAAGAGATCTCGCTGTTCAAAATTTTGAGATACATTTTTATCGATTTTATTTATAATGGCAAATCTTATTAACTTTGAATTTTTGTCTCTCGATATTTCTGAAAAGAATTATTCATTATAGGCTTTTGATGTTGAAATGCATTTAAATGCGATGGATCTTGGAGACACCATCAAAACAAATGATTTTACTATACAAAATTGTACAAAAACAATAATTTTCATTCGACATCATTTTGATTAAAGTTTGAAAACAAAATATCTTATTGTTAAAAATCCTCTTGAGTTGTGAAAAAATTTAAAGGAAATATATAACCACTTGAAAATAGTCGTTCTTTCTAAAGTCCAATACGATTGGATACATCTTAGACTGCAAAATTTCAAATCCATTGATGACTATAATTCTATAATATTTAAAATCACATTCCAATTGAAATTATATAGAGAAAACATAACTGAAGAAAACGTGTTAGAAAAAACTTTTTTCACTTTTCATGTCTCGAACTTACTCCTACAACAACAATATCGAGAAAAGAGATTAAAGAAATATTCTAAATTAATTTCATATCTTCTTGTGGTCGAACAAATTAATGAATTATTGATTAAGAATTATGAAACTCAATCAACTGGTAGTAGTCCATTTCCTGAAGCGAATGAGACTAGATATGAATATGGAAAAAGTTAAGGTCGAGGTCGTGTTCATGGCCATGGTCGTGGTCATGGCCGTGGTCGTAACGATAGTCAATCAAATCAAAATAGCAAATATCACCACCAGAAGTAGGATGATAGTGATGAAATAGAAAGAGAGAAATTCTTAAATGATTCCGATAATGTCTGCTACCGATGCGGTGTCAAGAGATATTGGTCACGTGTATGCCGAACTCCACAAAATCTTATTGAACTATATCAAACCTCTTTAAAGAAGAAAGATAAAGATGCGGAAATAAATTTTGTCAACCCATGTAATGAGGCTAATATAAATATAACTCATCTTGATATGACTGATTTCTTTGAATACCCTGAAGAAAAAATTGATCAACTGATCAATGATGAAAATATCTAAATGTATGTTATAAATTAATTAATTAATTTTAATGTTTTTGTCATATGATACACTTTATTATTTCCGATTGATTTATTTGTTTATAATTCTATACAAATCAATTAATTTTCTTCTTAAATAAGATATGGATATTGATGATATTTTGAAATATATGAGAAACGAAGAAAATATATGTCTAATTAATAGCATTAAAACTCATACGATATTTAAAAATAAAAATTATTTCTCCAACCTGAAGTTAAGGGAAACAAATGTCGATACCATAAAAAGTACAGCAAAATTGATTGAGAGCTCCAGTAAATCAAATATATGTCTCCCTAAATGAATAAAATTAATTATACATAATGCACTATACTCTACTAAGTTTCGAAAAAATTTGTTAAGTTTTAGAAATATTCGCGAGATAATGAAAAACAGTAATATTGAATATTTGTACATTATAATTATTATACATAATGCACTATAGTGCAGTTGAAATACACCATTTAGTAAACCAGAAATTTAGTAATCATAAAGACTTTATTATCTGGTATGATCGATTAGGGCATCCTGTATCGATTATGATAAGAAGAATAATTGAAAATTCTCATGATCACATATTGAAAAATCGAAAGGTGTTAAAATCAAATAAATTGACATATGTTGTCTGCTCTTAAGGAAAATTTATTACTAGACTTTCACCAGTTAAAATAGAAACTGAATCTCTTGGATTTCGGGAAAGAATCCATGGTGATTATGTGGACTATTTAGATATTTTATGGTACTAATTGATAAGATAGTCACATGTTTGTCTACTATTAACTCTCAATTTGACGTTTGCAAAACTTGTTGCTCAAATCATTATGTTAAGAGCATAATTTCCAAATTATCCGATTAAGAAAATTCAAGTAGACAATGTTGGTAAATACTCATCTCATGCTTTTGATAACTACTATATGTGTATTGATATTAATGTTGAATTTTCTGTAACTCATATTAATACACAAAATGGTTTAGTTGAATAGTTTATCAAAAGATTGTAATTGATTGCTAGACCATTATTAATAAGAACTAAACTCTCAACATCTACTTGGGGACATACTATTTTACATGTAGCAGCATTTATATTTTTAAGACCAACACATTATCATGAGTACTCCCCTCTACAATTGACTTTTGATTATGAACTCAATATTTTCTATTTAAGAATTTTCAAATGTGTGGTTTATGCCCCTGTAGTGATATTGCAACGAATTAAAATGGGGTTCTAGAGAAGATTGGGAATTTTCATTGGGTACGAATCACTCTTTACCATTCAATATGTTGAACCTTTGATAGGTGACATTTTTATTTCAAGATTTGCAAATTATCATTTTGATAAAACAAATTTCTCAGTATTAGGGAGAGGACAATGACAATTGAAAAGGAAAATTATATAAAATGCATTACCATTAACATCTTTTGATTCTCGTATAAAAGATTGTGAACCAAAAGTTAAAAGAATAATCAATTTGCAAAAAGTTACAAATCAATTACTTCACATGTTCATTGATTCTAAAAAACTCACGAAATCACATTTTCCTATAGAAAATGTACCAATTAAACTTGACGTCCCAACAGGACAATCCACTAGTATTATAGTAAATGAGTCTAATGCACGTTTAAAGTGTGGTGGACCTCTTGGGGCTAAAGATAAAGATTTTCGGAAGAAAAATGATCTGTTGATTATGATCATAAAAAATCTCAAGAAATTATTGATAACAAAACTCAGATTTCTACAGAGTCTGACATAGCTCTCGAAGAGCACAAATTTTAAACTCCTAAAAAGTATGTAAATAAAACTTCCATAAATTTCACCATAGCAATGATATGTTGAGATAGAGTTGAATGCATATAATGTGACACTTGAAATTATGAAAGAAAATAATAATCTTAAACCAAAATCAACAATAGAATGTCCGAAAAGAGATGATTGGTTAAAATGGAAATAAGTAATCCAATCTGAATTGGATTCATTGGCTAAGTATAAAATTTTTGGGTCTATAGTCCAAACACCTAAAGGTATAAAACCCATTAGATATAAATGAGACTTTGCACGCAAACAAAATGAGAAAAATAAAATTGTGCGACATAAGATACGTCTTGTAGTATAAAGGTTTTCACAAAAACCAAGTCTTGATTTTCATGAAACGTATTCCCCTATAGTGGATGCAATTATATTACGTTTTTTGTGGCCTTAATGGTATATGAAAAACTTGAAATGCGTTTAATAGATATAGTCACTGCTTACCTATATGAAACATTAAAAAATGATGTCTATATGAAAATCCATAAAACATTTAAAATGTCTAAAACATGTGATCAAAATTCTCAAGAAATTTACTCCATTAAGTTACAAAGATCTTTGTATGGCAAAGCAATCAGAACGAATGTGGTATAATCGTTTATGTGATTGTTTGCTAAAGGAAGATTATACAAATGATCCAATGTGTACTTGTGTTTTTCTTAAAAAAATTTGAAACAGATTTTGTGATCATTGTGGTATATGTTAATGATCTGAATCTTATTGGAACTTCTAAATAGATTTCCAAAACCACTGAATGATTGAAAAGAAAATTTGAGACTAAGAATTTTAGGAAAATAAAATTTTGTCTTGATTTACAAATCGAACATTTAAAAAATAGAATATTCATTCACCAATCAAATTATACGACTAATATTTTAAAACGTTTTTCCATAGATAAAAC
Source organism: Dillenia turbinata (assembly GCA_037126225.1). Classification (NCBI taxonomy): domain Eukaryota; kingdom Viridiplantae; phylum Streptophyta; class Magnoliopsida; order Dilleniales; family Dilleniaceae; genus Dillenia; species Dillenia turbinata. The sequence continues at coordinate 17,477,792 of JBAMMX010000001.1, read as the reverse complement.
ATATCCATTAAATATTTCAATAGTTGTTTGATCACTTGATATTGAAAATAATCCTTTCAGACCACAAGAAAAGAATAAAAAAATTCTTAACCTTAAAGTACCATATCTTAATGCCATTGAAATGCTTATGTACTTTGCTAATTGTACAAGATTTGATGTATCATTTGCTATAAATATATTAATAAGATTTAGTTACTTCCCGATATGACGATATTGGAATGGGGTCAAGTATATTTTCCGATATCTCCGAGGAACAATTGATTTTGGTTTATTATATTCAACTAATTTCAATCTAGTATTAATCGTGTATGCTGATACTGGATTTTTATCTGATTCTCATAAAGCACAATCTCAAACTGGATACTTATTTACATATGATGGTACTGCTATTTCTTAATGATCTACGAAGTAATTTATAGCCGCCACATTCTCAAACCATGTTAAGATTGTAGCAACTCATGAAGCAAACCGAGAATGTGTTTGCCTAAAATCAATGACTCAATATATTTTAAGGAACTGTGAACTATTCTCCAATAAAATTATTCCTACAACATTGTTCGAGAATAATACTGCATGCATTTCTTAACTAAAGAGAGGATATATCAAGGGAAATAAAACTAAACATATTTTACCAAAATCTTTATTCACACATGACTTTCAAAAGAACGATGAAATTGATGTGCAATAAGTCCGATCAAGTAAAAATTTAACAGATTTATTTACTAAAATACTACCAGTCACTACATTCAAAAGATTGGTAAAAGAAATTAAAATGTATCGATTTAAAGATTTCAAGAGATATTATCAATAGGGGGAATAAATACACTTAGAATAATATACTCTTTTTTCTTTCACTAGAATTTTTGTCCACTGAATTTTTTTCTATTAAGGTTTTAATGAGAGCTATTCTTTGTGTGATGGACATCCAAGGAGAAATGTTACAAATATTAATAATTTGGTAGATGTCTATCGAAATATATAACTTTACTACTATTTTGTCATGATGAGACATTTGTCAAGATATAATCTCCTGATGGCTCATCAGTTTGCAGGACACGTGTTATCATCTGGTTCAAACTTTTGATGACTTATCAGCTTGTTGGACATGTGTTATTGCTTGGTCCAAACTCCTGCTAACTCATCAACTCTTGTGACACGTGTTATTACCTAGTCCAAATTCTTGCCAACTCATCAGAAGTACCTGTTAAGTGTCAGTACCTCACCACTCCTAGTTCAGACTCATCACTCCCTTTTGCAACTATAAATACCTCCCCCTCCCTCATTTGTATATCTATTTTCTAAAGAAATGAAATAAGAAGTTCTTTTCTCTCTATACCCTGTTCGAATTTCTTTTTAATATAGATTTTTATTTCCATATCAATTTCCTTTTATAACACATTTTTATTTAAATTTTAAAAATAAGTTAAAATGACTTAAAATAAATCTTAATTATCAACTATATATAACACGAAGAATTAATAAAATTAAATAAATATTTCAATTTATGCATGTAACGTTTCAAAATTTTTATACCACGGAGTGCTTCATGATGAGTAGTATGCATGAGAACCAGAAATGTTGCGCGATCAATTAGAAAGGTTTTTCAACCATTGGGAACCCAATTGGTCTTGGGTCTAAGTTAAGACTTTGTTGGCGCCCCTAAGCGCATGTCCTTGAGTGATGTTATGTATTGATCCATGGGTTAACATATGTATCTTTACTTTCGAACTGAGTTTCACTTTAATAAGAGAATTTATTTGTTAATTCTAAAAGTTTTATAAAATTTAGTATAAAATTTTGTTATTTGTATAGAATACCATGTGAGACATTTTCCCAAATACCATTTATTTTTAATATAATATACTTTTTCATTTTTCTCTTCATGCTACTCTTTTTTTCTTTTTAACAGATGAAATACTTTTTTTTTTTGTTTACGCTGAAAATCGAATCTACACTTATTATAAAGAAAAAAAAAAGTGATATTACTTGAATTAAACCTTATTCACGACATATGAAATACTAAACAGCAAAAGAGAGAGCACGAAATTTTGGTAGCCCACAAAGTGGGATGGGGGGCTACTGGGAGCCCACATATGGGATGTCATCAGCCCAATTTTGGATTGTCCCATTGTTAAGAGTGGCAATTGAGGTTTTTCAGCTGGGGTTTGCAAAGTTCGATCTCAACTCGTTTAAAATTTTATGCCTCAAACCTTTAGGCATTGTGATCAAACTCCTTAGAAGGAATGCTACAAACCTTATAGTTTATATTTAAACTTCAAAATAGGTTAAAATCTTATTATTTAGTTATATATACATAAAAGAATTAAAGGGTAAATATTGACGTAACGATAAAGTTATTTTTTTTATGATCTCGAATTCATGGATTCAAAACGTAAAAACAGTTTTTATACAAAATGTAAGAAAAATATTACGTGTATATATATATATACACGTCAATCCTTCCCTACCCCACATTAAATCGAAAAACACTTTATATACCAAATAAACCCTTATATCCAGAAATTAAATTAAGTAAATATTTCAATCTATATATATAACATCTCAAAATTTTCATAATGCAGTGTTGAGTGGCGTACATGAGAATCAAAGGTGTCGTACCATCAATTTTGAAAGATTTTTCTAACTGAGAGAACTCTATTTGTCTTGAGTCTAGTTTAGACTTAGTTTAGACTTTGTTGGATGTCCTATTTTTATGCGGTTCAGTCTCACAGCTTGTTTTTATTCCCGTACCTGAGGGTCGGGATTGCAACTATATATTGTAGACTATTTCATTTTCTCCCTTTAGAGATTTTTCGGTTTTTTTTTTTTTTTTTTTTTTTTTTTTTTTTTTCTATTTTTTTTTTTTGTTCTTTTCTTGTTTTTTTTTTTTTTGTTTTTTTTTTTCTTTTTTTTTTTTTTATATAAATTAAAATTTTTTTTTATTTTTTTTTTTTTTTTTTTTTTTTTTTTTTTTTTTTTTTTTAAATTTTATATAAAAAAAAAATTTTTTTTTTATATAAAAAAAAAAAAAATTTTTTAAAAAAAAAAAAAAAAAAATAAATTTATAAAATTTTATAAAAATATAAAAAAAAAAAAAAAAAATATTTTATTTTTATATTTTTTTTTTTTTTTTTTTTTTTTTTTTTTTTTTTTTTTTTTTTTTTTTTTTTTATTAAATTATTTTTTTTTTTTTTTTTTTTATTTTTTTTTTTTTTTTTTTTTTTTTTTTTTTTATTTTTTTATTTTTATTTTTTTGTTTTTTTTTTTTTTTTTTTTTTTTTTTTTCTTCTTTTATATTTTTTTATTTTTTTTATTTTTTTGTTTTTATTATTTTTAATAAAAATAAAAAAAAATAAAAAAAAATATAAAAATAAATATATTTAA